>CM060901.1:1198552133-1199177133 GCA_030737815.1 Allium fistulosum | reverse complement strand
TAATAATATAACAACGGTAACAGATATATATCATCAGTATAAATAACATATAAGGGTATCAGAGGTCATAGGTGAACAGATACAGATGATGGCATATATATATATCAATATAAATAACAGATAATGATGTCAGGTGTCACAGGTGAACAGATACAGATGATGGCATATATATATCAATATAAATAACTAACAGCAGCGTATTTCAATTGTCGTTTCAATTGAAATCAAATTTAATAAATAAAAGAATATTAATCGTGAGTGATCACTCACCTTTCGAGGCTAGATAGATTTGACAGAGGTTTGAGCTACGAATTCCAAAACAACGCTAGATGGACATGATTCGATGAAGGAACACGCACGACGGACAAAGCTGATAAATGGGAAAACGATGAGAACTAATTAAAAATCAACTTGATAGAAACAACCATTATATAGATATATTATTATTATTTCTATGAAATCACTTTTTAAGTTACAACAAATATTTAAAATAACCTATATATAATTAAAAATCATTGTTTTAATTAAGCACATATATTATAAAACTATTGTTTACCTTTAAACACATATAACCAAGTATTAACATACCAAATCTAGTTTCAAATCACTTAAGAAAAAAAAATGAAAACAACTTATCTACAGTACCAAAACCAATAACACATACTATAGAATACTAATATATATCAATAGGCGAAATCAGACAACAAGTTTCAAAACAACTAGTACATCTACATATACTTGCTAAATATATAAGTAAACCCATTATATACATGCAACATACTTCATATATATATTATATATTTTAAAAGCCAAACCATAACATTCTTATTTTAAAATCAAATATATTGTAATACTTCTAGATCACCTATATAGTATAACATAGTAACCTGTAAGCTACTATATAGGTGTATAAACTTAATATGCTTTATAATATACAAACTGTACATATACATAGCTGTTACTTGTAAAACAATATATATAGCATATAAAACTAACAATGTATAAAACTTCAAATTCATAACTTATAGAATAAACGAACTATACATACATTATATAAATATCTTACTAGACTTATACAAAATAACATGTTCAAATAGCCTGCAAATATAAATGTATCAAAATATATTACCTGCAACTTAAGTTCCTACATACAATTTACTTGAAACATATATACATCTATATACAAACAATATAAATAGAATAATGCAAACCAAAGCTTCAAATTATATACCTATATCTCCCCACATAAAAGCTCGAGTCATGGAAAGCATGGGTTGGCGATCAAAGTGTTGCACACGTCTGACTGGAGGAGGGAAAACGAGGTAGTGGCTGCTGTAAACTTCGGCCAATATTGGTAAATGCACGGGAGAGGAAAGAGGAGAATGACAGGTGGCCACGCGTCACGACATGGTGGAAGGCGGTCGCGGGTGAGGTGTGGATCATGGTTGCTACGGCCGGTGGGGTGAAGGCATGGGGCAGGTGGTGGGTTAAGGCGAGGTGGAGGGAAGCTCGGGTGGCATGGTTTCAGGAAGCTACAGGCAACATGGAAAGTAAGGTGGAGAATGATATTGGACGTGGTTTGGTGGCGAAGGGCTGCAGTGGTTCATCTTTGATGACGTGATGATGGAGACGAGCGTGACATTTGGCCGAGGCGGGTGACGAAGTTGAGGAGGAAGGTGAGCACTCGGCAGTGGAAAAGTTGAGGTGGAAGACTTGGAGTGTACAGTCGTCGTCAAGGAGGCGGAGGGGCTGGACGTGCGTGGCTCGGCGGACGTGGGTGCCGGGCTTGGGCTGTGAAGGTTGGGGTCTCGGCAGTAGAGGCTAGTAGGTCGGGTGGAGGTGAGAAGGCCATAGGGTGGTGGAGAGTGATGCTCGGGTGGGTGTGGGTGGACGAGGTGATTCAACAGGAGGCTGGTGGTCGGTGTCACGTGAGGAAGATGAAGGGCGGAGCTTGGGAGCGGGCTGTTGCATTGGAGCAAGAGGGCGGAGGAGGGGATGGAGTGTGGTAAATGGCGAGCACTGAAGGAAAATAAAATGGGAAGATAAATGAAAGATGAGCAGGTCTAAGTTTTGAAAGGAAAAAGGCAAATGAACGGTTCAGAGATTTAATGAATGTAAACGTTCAATGAATATAAAAATTATATATTTTCAAACTGATGGAAATGAAAGCAGTACACCATCAATGCATTGAAATGATGGAATGGAAACAGCTGGTAATAAATGGCAGTGGCCGTTCATTTTCAACCGTTTGAATTTTGAATGGACATCAAAAGTTGTACCGATACGACGTACCGTTTCGTGTAACGGACCTCAAAATACAGAAATCAATATACCGCTGAGATCAGCACGACGAGACGATCAAAATGGTATATAGATATCAGTGGTATGATTGAATTATAAAAATTCGAATTTTCTAATAGCAGAAAATGCAAGAAAAACGCTGAAAAATAAGATCGACGGAGTCAAAGATGTCCGAATTTGGAAAAACTACAAACTGACATCTTGCTCAGAAGATGTTTTAGAATTTTTCTACGTAAAAATATTTAAGTTTCGAAAATGTTTTATTTTCATCGCTTTTTAACTGATTAAATTGAAGTGAATTTACGTACGAAATAAACTTTCATATTTTCGGACGAAAATTTACCAGTTGCTATGTTTAATTAGACGCATTCCAAATATCGAATTATATTTCAAAAATTTTATCGTTTAAATTTCACAAAATTTCAACTAATTACGTTATTAAAACAGTTAAAATTTTACGGGTCGTTCAAGTACACATCGGGAAAAGGAAATAAGATTGCAGATGCACTTAGTAGAAAGCATCAGAATGCAGTATTGGCAATGATAGCTAAGTGGAAATATTTAGAAGAATTGACTACATGCGTAGTGTAATGGAGATTGGAGGCTAGTTCTAGTCGATAAATCGCCATATTATCATGTTTATAAGTTCAACCGATGATGATCGAAAGTATTGCTTATAAACAAGGAGAAGATCCATTATTAGCCGAGTGGATCAGAAGGTTAAGGAATGGAATTGAGAGCGATGACTTGAAAGATTTCAGTCTTGACCAGAATGGGTGGTTGAGGAAGAGAGGATGGCTATGTGTTCTAAGTGAGGGAAACATTAGGAAGGAAGTTCTTAGAGAATGCCATCGTTCGAAGTTCACTATTCATCCAGGAGGAACTAAGATATATAAGGATATGAAATGGAGTTTCTTCTGGGAAGGTATGAAGAGAGATGTAGGCATATGGGTGAAGCAATTTTTGAACTACCAACAGATAAAGGCCGAGCATCAGAAACCGAGTGGATTACTTCAGCCTTTGGATGTTCCAGTCTAGAATGGGATTCTATCTTAATGGATATCGTAGATGGATTGCCAAGGTCGAATAGAGGAAATGAGAGTATATGGGTTACAGTGGACAGATTGACTAAGAGTGCACACTTTAAACCTGTTAAGACGACCAGGACAGCACCAGATTTATCTAAGTTATTCATGAGGAATATAGTTAGACTGCACGGAATTCCTAGTAGTGTAGTAAGTGATAGAGATTCCTTATTCACTAGTGAGTTCTGGAAGAGTTTACAAGATACTTTAGGTACCAAGCTCAATATGAGTACCGCTTACCATCCACAGACATATGGGAAAATGGAGAGAGTTAACAAAGTCTTAGAGGATTTGTTAAGAGCTTGTGTGCTAGATTTCTGAGGATCATGGGAAGACCTTCTACACTTAGTCAAGTTTTCATATAACAATAGTTATCAGACTAGTATAGGGAAAGCAACGTTTGAAGCTTTGTATAGAAGGCCATGCAAATCTCTAGTTTGTTGGTAGAGACCGAGGATAGAGTAGTTCTTCGTCCGGATTTGGTTAAAAAAGTTGCAGAAAAGATTGAGTTAATCCGAGCTATAATAAAGGAAGCTTGGTCTAGGAAGAAGAGTTATGCTATTAAAAGACGGAAAGACTTAGAGTTCTCAGCTGGAGATCATGATTTTGTCAAAGTGTCACCGATGAAGGGTGTGATCAGATTCGGTAGGTCAGGAAAGTTGGCACCAAGGTTCATTGAACAATTTCCTAGTATAGAAATGATTGGGAAACTCGTGCACATGATAGAGTTACTGAATAGTTTGGTAGGAGTCCACAATGTTTTCCATATTTCTCATCTAAGGAAGTATATTGGATATCTAGAGACTACTATTACACCGACTATGTTAAAAGATCTAGTAGTGGAACCAGATATGACTATAGTTAGAAAATCAGTACGTATAGTTGTGCAAGATGAGAAGAGACTAAGGAACAAGATAGTCAGATTAGTTATAGTCTAGTGAGTGACGATGAGTGAGACTGTACTTGGAAAACCGAGAGCAGTGTTAGGGACACTTATCCTTATTTGTTTGATGGTATGTTTTACATTTATGTTTGATTATTGTGGGTACCTTATCGTAATTTTGAGGACGAATTCTTTAAGGAGGGGAATCTGTAACGACCCTAATTTTAGCTAACATTATTTATACATTTAATTAGACAAATTAAACAAAATAATGTAAAGGGTTAAAGGAATTGAGATTTGATAATTAAACCTGAGCTGCGCCTTAATCAGTATATTAATGAAGGGAATTAGACATAGGTTAGAAGGAGAGTTATGATGAAGGTAAAATAGGAAGAGCCTTTATTCCTATACCCTAAACCATTCCATTCTCTCCACTTCCTCATTCATTCAACATTCACAAACTAAACAAAGACAATACTAAGTTCGATCGGCCATTAGAAGGAAGGAAAACAAGAGATTAAAGCTAGGTGATTAAAATGAAAAGCTAAGCAAATCAATCTTAATTCAAATCTCAACTCCTTAATCCAAATCAAGGTGAATAATTAGTCTACATCTCTATTTTTGATGAATGATTTTGGTTTAAAGGTAAATCTGTTTTCATTTGCAAATATATCCTATGTTTAGTGTTTTAAAGTCATTATATGCAATGTTGATGATTTATGGTTTAAATATGATTTATTGCATTATGTTTGAGTTAGAAACCATTCATAAGACATTTGATTGACTTGAGATTTTGATATGATACGAGAATCTTTATTTTAGAAGTGAGTTTCAAGTTTTATAACTTTCCAAGCTAATATGAATTTATGGTGAATTTTCTAAGTTTAGAAAATGATTAATTCGATTTTAAATATTTTAAATGGTTAAAATATGTTTTTGGCCAAAAAAATTTGGATAGAGGGAAGAATATGATTAAATTGATTTAATTTGATTTTTGTGGATTTTTCGTAAGATTTTAGGAGAGTCAAATAAATTATTTTAGGTAAAAAGGGCTTATTTACTTAATTAAAATGGGTCTAAAATGGGTTAAAATGTAAAATTGTTTAATATTTAAATTTCTAAATTGCGGCAGTAAATTTCAGAAAGAAGTTGGCAAAAAAATTATCAACTAGTCACGTTTTGACAAATAATGAAAGTTAGGTGAAAAAGAGTTAACTTTATAAAGCATAAAATCAGTCTTTGTTATAAAAGTATGCTTACGAAAGGGTTGGCGCTGTTGAACCCCTTTGACACCTTAGTTATCGCATTAACACCTTTTGCCTTAATTAGAGGTCACTTTTTACAACCTTTAAACAATGCATGCGAAAGGGGAGACTTTCATCTTTGTACCTTTCGCTAATATTGAAGCCGCTTTCCCCAATGTTTTTGAAAGGATTGACTTAGCCGCCTTTACTAATAGTTTCAGAGGTAATTGTTTCGAAAGGATAGTTTCGAAGTTACCCTCTTCTTTAATTCTTTTACTTGAGACAAATTGTTTTTAAAGTGATGCTTTCGGCCCTATTCCCTTTGACTCTATAGTTTTATTAAGTGTTGAACTCAATGATTTTGGAAGGGATGCTTTCAATGATTTCAAAAGGGATGCTTTAAATGATTTCGAGAGAGGTTGTTTGAGGTTTAAACAATGGTTTTGAAGGCATTGTTTTGGTTTTGTATCCCAGTGTTTTCTAAGTTAAAAAGGGCTTTAACTTATTTTAAAGGGATAGATAACCCTTTTGATTTTTGGTTTTCATCAACATTGTTTTATATAAAGCATATATCATGGTATAAGTATTTTGAGTAAAACAAAGAGTATGATTTCCATATTTTTAAAAAGATATGATTTCAAGGGTTAAATCATTTGTAAAGATTGTCTTCAACGAAATGAAATTTGAACCGGGTGGTCAGCCCAGATATTTGCTAAAAGAATGACTCAAATATTAGAAGACCAGATGAGACTAGTTTGGGGTCGCGCCCTATACTTTAGCTAGTATCCCCTAGCTAATATAAGTCTAAAATTCCAGTATGCAGCGCTTTGTCATAGGTAAGACTAAAATGATGTAACACACAGAAAGGAATACACAGAGTAGAGATAGGTTATTGGTGAGTCCGCAAAACCACTAGGATCAGTTGACCCTAGGAGAAGTAAGTTTAGGACAGACCATCGAGTATCGTGTCTAACAGAAGTTAAAATATTTATTATGTCTGGTAGGGCCGAGTCAGCCAGTGGTTAATAGTCAGCCTGATAAAACTATAATGTTTGGACTAATAATCCATTGATTACCTAATTTATATGCATATATGTTAATGCTATTGTTGTTATAATCAGTTTGATAGTAGGATTTTGATTTGCAAAAGATATGCTTTTAAAAGGATATTAATGAGGGGGAACCTGTTCCGCTAAGCGGCATTGTCTCGCTTAATATTAATAAACCGAGATGTAATAGAATTATTCACACCAGGCTTTATGTCTAACTCGAAGTTTATGTTTTCTCTTAAACTCTCAGGTGCTCAAATTGAGATTTAAGGCATTTCAGGTTTTAGTGGGTGACGAACAAAGCTTCGAAAGACGTGCAGGAGACAAGGATTAGCTATTTAGAAGTCTATCCATTATTGTTTCCGCTGTGATGTATTTATTGATTGATATGTCTATTATTACTCTGATCATCCAAGGGGCATCTTCATATGTTGCTCTTGGCATATTTTGTAATAATTATATTTATCTGAATCTGGGAATCGTTTTGGGATTATGTAATTGAATATGAAATATTGATTGAAATGTAATTAGAAGAGCTGTTTTGAAATCTATATTGATTTTATTTCATATTCATGTGCCTCTAGTATTATGAATACTATTAACATTACTGTATTTTGTTAGTGGAATTTAATACTATAGATGACCGCAACAACTTTATCGGTTAGCTTCGTGCCTCAAAATCGGTGATGTTACAATGTTCGTTGAAACCAATAATGTTGTGTATGGCTTATGTATGTGTATATGTAATGTTGATTCTTAGCTCGGAAAATGGAGACGGAAGTTAGTAGCATTTGAAGTTAGAACCCTTCTTGTGTATGTTGTGATGGCATGTATAAAAGTTGAGTTCATGCATATGTTTTTATATGTTAAAGGAAAGTTAGTTGCCAGTGGTTAGTTGCGACTTCAAAATCCTTTGGTCGAAAGCTAGTTTTCTAACTTTACTTTCTTGAAAATGTTTCAATGAAGCTTCAAAACCTTACCTTTTTTCAAAAATTTATTCTAAGTTATAAAAGTAAGTTAACATAAAAAGATAGAGTTTTGGAAGTAGTTTAGAACATAAATCAAGTTTTGAAATTATGGGTCATATAGCGATAGTCGCCATATGTGCAGTTCGTAAAACGAACTGGTTTTGGAAAATCTAAAAAGTGTTTTTACTTAAGTATTCTTTCTGCAAAGTGTTTTCAAAACTTTAATTAAGTAATTAAAGTAATTATTTAATAACTTATTTATTTTAATAATTAATTAATTTATTAATTAGTTGAGATAATTAGTACTTAGTCAATTAGTTAATAAAGGTAATTAAGACTTAAGTGTTAATCGATTGAGTTAATTATAATTAGTTAATTCATTTATGTTGATTGTTATTCGATTAATAATTAGGGATTGATTATTATTTAATTATTTATTTAAGAATAATTATTAACTAATTATTTATTTATAAAAGGGTTTAATTTTGAATTTATTACTAATTAAGTTTAATTTTAATTAAGATTTAATTAAAACTTAATTATGAATTTATTATTTTAAATGAAGGTTTAATTTATTATTTAAGTTTTAATTATGGAATATTTAATTAATTTAGATTAATTAATATTTAATTATTAATTAACAATTTAAATTTTCAATTAATAATTAATCAAAGATTAATTAGGGTTTAATTATTTATTTAATAGTTAATTATTGTTTAATTATTAATTAAAGGTTTAATCATTAATTAATAAGGAGTTAAATGTTTTACAATTATTGAATAAAGGTTTTAAATTTTAAAATCGTTTATTTCTAGATATCGGGTTCGTTTTAAAGCAGTTTTTTTTGCAAAAGTATTTCAAACCAAGGGATTTCTTTGTCGATTACTCTTAAGTAACCCTAATTAAATAGGAAACCCAGTTAATGAGAACCATTGTGGCCACTAAGCTTCTTTCTAATTTTTAAGGTCAATCATACTTTTCATAATGGTTTCAAGTTAAGTAATGATTTTTGTATAGGTGTTTTAAACAATCGTTTTGTTTATCATAAGGACTTTATTAAATGAGTTTATTAAAGGAGTTTTGTTTTAAATAAGGAATATTTATAAGAAAGTTTCATAAATGATTTTGGATATTTATAAAGGAAGTTTTATAAATGATTTTGGAGATATATAAAAAGATATAAATGGTTTTAATATTTATAAAAGAGTTTTGTAAATTTAACTTGATGATTTATAAAAAGTTTTATAAATGGGTTTGGAATTTAATAAAGGAGATTCATAAATAAAAGATAATTATTAAGAGGATTTATAGAAGGAAATTTATAAAAGAATTTGAGATAGGATTTCCTTTAACTAACCTTCTTAATTCTGGGGATATGAACATCCGTTCCATACTAAACACCAAGGGAATATTATTTAAGGTTATCTTTATCTCATAACATTTTTTTTGATCCTTTGATATGATTTGGAAATGAAAACAATTGTTTTGTGAATATACTTATGTCAGTGAGATAAGTATATGAATGTTTTTAACAAACAAGTTTGAAAAGAGTTTTAATAAATGAAAGAATTGTTTTAAGGCTTAGTGGTTGCTATGGGTAATTAAATTTCTGAATATGTTTTTGTTTATTTATTTGATTGTTAAATAATCGACTATCAAATCCACACAAATATAACTCTAGAAATATCTAGGAGCAACAGGTGAATTATATGGCACAGTCATCTTTGATGATGCTGTACTGTACATATAAATCTCGTTTTGTTTTCTTAGGACGAATACAGGGAGATCCATCCACTTAAACGGTTAGTGGTTGATCCCCAATCCTATGTATTATCTGACTATTTCAAAAAGAACCGGGGTTGAGTTTACGAGAACTATCGAATGTTGTTTCGAAGAGACCTGGATTAAATGAGTATAAATTATCCAAAAACCACTTCGATCCAACTCAAGCATTTCGAACTGAATATATCTTGAAGATGATTGAAGATGGAGCTTTTGAAGTGCAAGATCTATTTGCTATTAATCTTGAGGGTGATTCCAAAATGGATGTAGTAGAGGTAGTGCCTTCGGTTTCGTTTAGATCTAGAACGAACTTGTATGGATGGATGTTGGCATTGCATTTCTGCCTGGAAAGCAGGGTTAGCATTCCAAGATGGTTGCTATATAAAAAGTTAATCATAGCCTCAAGCCCCATCAACCGAGAAAATGACTAAAGCAGGGACATGCGGTAGGGCTATGCAGGTCGCTCCTATTAGGGTATGATCATCCCAAGATCTAACGTCGATATCTCTATGTATGCTTCGAGGCCCATTATGGTTGTTCGATCACAACCAAGGATGATCATATTTGGTGCTATCTAGTAAGGGGTAGGGCCGGTCTGAGTAGCAAAGGTGCAAGGTGTTGTAGCCTTCCGTACATTTTATCTATAGGTGTACCGATTTGGTGGGTAGACCCTTTCCCTTTCATAGTTGGAATCCATTCTCCAATAAGTGTCTTCGGACTTGATTGTATACCTATTATACTAGAATTTAATAATGTAACAATTTCAGATATGATTAATATGTGTTTGTATCCTAGACATTATTATAATAATGGGGGATTTTCTATAGAAAATGTTTTGGTTATCATATGGTAAAAACCCATCCGTGCTTATGTGCGGCGTATTCATACGAGATACCTTTGATTTTAAAGAGTTTTACAAGTTAAACAAATAAATTCCTTGTGATTTTCGTTTCTCATGCTGGTTTTACCAGACTGATCCGGGTGTTATTTTCTTATAATGCTCGAGTTACCCAATGCATATTTTCCAGATTTAGCTGAATTCTTTGGAGCTTTCAGGTGACGAGCTGGATTCTCCAAGACGCATTCACGTACCTTACATTCCTCTGTTGTTCTGTTTTGTTTTTTTCTTGTCTATATTGATCAGCAATTGTGAGGACAAGCTGTTATAACTATCCAGGCTGATAATCTGTTAATGTACTTTGGTGTTGTGTATAATAAAGATGATTTCATTTTATAAAGACTTGTTTATATTATATGTTACTCGTCACGTTTTGTGAGATTCTGTTCTGTCTTTTCTTTCTTCACCCCAAATGACCCGTCTTTCAAACACTTAAATGATCAGCACATGAATACCAATGATGTATTAAGTGTCGTCTTTAGGTGTAAGAAAGGCAGATCGTTATAGGAAACATAAAACAAAGTAAAGAAAGATTGAAGTAAAATAGTCACTATAATGACATTTTTAAATAACTCATTTTTGAAAAACAACGTTTACTTTTATGGAAACTTTCTTATGGATTTCTTTACTATTTTATCAAGTTAAAAATGTATTATTCTTATTGTAAAAGATTTGAAGCATAAATCTTTTAATAGCTAGTTGAACAAAGAGGCAAAAGTTATAGCGAAATAGTCACTACATGAGCACTTTGATAAAATATCTTATTTTCAAAAATTTCTATAAAATAATTAAAAGATATTCTTTGGGACTTCTCTTCATGATTTTCAAATACATAAAGTATACTAACTATTATAAATAGAACGGATCTAAAATCAACTGTTAAGTCATTGAAAACTAGAAGCAAAGTTGTAGCAAAAATGTGTCAAAGCTTGTCACGGAACTTTAGACAGCATTTCCAGAAACTCTATCTTTGATATTTGAAACTATAAATTGTTTAAAAATGATATTTAAATTATGTATTTTTCTCTAATCTTTTTATGGTTTTTTTCTAACTTATAACAGAATGTTTTAAAATTGATTTTAAGTTTAAATATATTTTTAATAATTAATTATGAATTTTAAACTAAATGGCTTCTAAAATAAAACGAGTTTATTTTGGTTTTCCTATTATTTCAAAATTCCTTATTTTACATACTATTCTGTATAAATAATTATCATACATTTTAAGTAGTATTAAAAGTATTTTAACATATTAATATGTATTTTAAAGATATTTCTACATGTTTAAGTTTTAAGTATTAAATTAAGTATTTTATAAATATAATAAAAGGAGATTGGGTGTTAACACTTAAGTTAAAATAAATGGTTTTGTGAAATCAACTAAAAGTGTGTTGTCTTAGCTAATAAGTTTGGACATGCTTTAATCTTTAAAATAAATGTTTAAAGTTATTAATGGATAAGTAAATGGTTTTGGGTTGTTGTAAACAGCGTTTTAGCAACACTTGTTTTTAACCTTTATTATTAATTATACTTGGAAATATAATTAGATATTTACTTATGAATATTTAGTAGATAACTATAAGTAAAAGGTTATGGGTTATAGTAAACATTGTTTTAGTAACAATATTTTTAGGCCTAATTGCTAATAATGCATAGAAATATAGTTAGATGTTTAAAAAATGAATATAGTTAGATGTTTAGGAATATTGTCAAAAGCCTTATCCTTGACAATCTCCCTTCATTGCAACCATCCACCTCTCCATGGATATGCATTGGAGACTGCAATTATATGCAATTCTCTTCTGATAAAAGTGGTGGTGTCCCACTTTCTTATCAACAAACTAGACCTCTTAATAATGCTATTTTTGACTCCAATCTCATACCTATTTCTGCTAGTGGCCGTTTCTTTACTTGGAATAATTCTAGCAAATCAGGTAATATGACTTTTTGCAAGCTTGATAGGGCCTACCAGAATCTCTCCTCTGCCTTGTCTTGGCCTTCTCTTAATACCATCATTCCCCCTCTGTAACGACCCACTATTTTGGAACATTCAAATCGACAATAATCCACACATGTTTGACTTGAATAATTCAAAATAACAGATTGTAATAAAATTTGGAGCAAATAAAATCAAATACAGAATCACAGACACAGAATAACTCACAGCGGAAATAAAATACCATAGTAGTTCATGGAGCTACTATATACAAACTCTCAAAACATATACAAAATATCATGGTTTAAAAATGGATACAATAGAAGTCAGGATACATAAATCACTAATGCAGAAGCAATACCGAATAGTAAATAACTGGATTAGAAGATAAGAAATAACAGATGGACAGATAAGCTCCAGCAAATCTCTATCTCCAGAAGATAAATTCCAAAGCTGTGATTCTCAGGCTGACCCGAGCGTAAAGTAAAACACAAAACACTCGAGTCAGGACATACATACTTATACAATGTAAACCAACTCAAGTGAACTGTAATAGCAATGCATAATAACTTAGAGGATGCTTGGGATCGCCCATCCTTTAAGGATCCATAAAACCATCAATTAAACAGTAGTGACAATATCACAGAAATGTCCATATTGAAGTAAACCATGCAAGTAACAGTGTTAATGTGCATCAAACCATCACCAGGAAATCAAATGACATACAGAGAAGTATACCCGTGGTTATAAAATTCCAAAATAATATTTTATACTTCAAAACAAAATATCATTTCAAATTCAAATCTTTATCAAATTAAAGGTTAAATCATTTCTAAACCTTTTAAATTTCTAAACCATATTTAACTTTAAATACCTTTTAAATTCCAAGATATCATTCATTTATTCTCATTTCAAATCACCTTTTTAATAGTTTATATTCCAATCAAATTAATTCCTCTAACCCATCTAAAACTGAAGTTATTATACTTTCAACTCAAGTATTCAATCTCCAAAGTTTAGACCATTCTGAGTTCATTTACTTAGTTAAAAACCATAAATATTGAAAATTTCAGCCTTTTCCAGCATTTTAAAAAAACTGTTATAAGTTATACTTGAAAACATTTTAATTCAGCAAAGACAGCATTTTAAAACTGCTGTTAAATCTCAGTTTTAGTTGAAATTTAGTTTAAAACAACAAAGACAGCATTTCCAGAAATGCTGTAATAGCTCAGGTTTCAAATGAAGATTTTTATTAATTTCAGCAAAGACAGCAGACCACTACAGCATTCACAGAAATGCTAAACTGGGCCTTTATTAAGTTTTTAGCCTTTAGTTCATATGCATCTACTACAGCATTTACAGAAATGTTGTAATAGATCTTTTATTAAGCTTTTAGTTCATTTCAGAAACCATAGCATTTCTGAATGCTATTAAAAATATTTTCCAGATTTTAGTGCATTTCCAGCAAACAATAAACTTTGATTTAAACCTTTTTAACATTATAAAAATCATATTTTAACATTCAAAAATGTTCAATAACAACCCTTTTTACATATGATTTTTATAAAGTAAACTTTACAATAAAATCCAATTTTTTTTTTATAGTTTTACTTAACAATTCAAATATACAATTTTCCCATTTTTACCTTTTACAATTTTATTAACACTTACATTTTCAAATTACCATTTCACACATTAAACTAAATTTCCAATTTATTTAACTAATTTAAATCTTTAATTAGAACCAAATTTCCCATTTCCAAGTCAAGTTATATTTAAAATTTCACATTTAAGCATTTATTCATTTAACCATTGTAGTTCATGGAAAAATCAATAATACTTTATTAAACCATTTAAATTCAAATTTAAATCAAATTATCATATTTCCCATTTTCCAAATAAAATTAAATTTCCATTTTATTCATAACTTAAATTCATTTTAAACCAAAATCCAAATTTCCAAACTTAAGTTATATTTCCAATTTCAATTTAACTAGTCATTTATTCAACATTTTTAACTTATAGAAAAAAAATCATAATTTCTGTATTTAAACAATTTAAAATCCAATTTAAATCAAATTAGCATAAATTTACACTTTTAAACATATTTAAAATATTCAAAATACTTTATAAAATAACCACGAGCCTGTATATAGTTTTCTAACCTAGGTCAAGTGATACGGATATATATCATTTCAATCTGCAGTTTACAAAGAAAAATCCAGGTTCTATCATTTCAAACCTGCAATCCCAAGTAAAATAAAATAAATAAAAATCGTTCAGGCCTATCATTTCAGCCCATAACGATTTTTCCCTATTCTAAAGCCCGTTCGGGTATGTATCATTTCAACCCATAGTGATCTAATCTACAGGGAACTTGCAGTGTGATAAACAGGTATAAATGAACAGTTTAATAATAAAAAACAGTAACAGATAATATGACAGGTAAAATAACAGGTTTAACATCATATAATTAATAATCATAGGCAGTTATAACATCATATATAATATTATACACATTCAATTGTTGTCAATTCACATTTGCCTAAGTATAAATGTCAGGTGAGATTTACTCACCTCTATGGCTGGAGATTGCAATACAAATGACACAATGGAATCAAAAGCACGATGATAAGACTAGAATTTGAGTGGAGAACGAGATCCAAGCTATAGATCTTGTGTTACAACCCAAAACAAAACCAAACAAATTATAAATTCAATACGACATTGAATTGAAATAACTTTGGAATAAAACACAATATGAATACACAACTTTTTGCCTTGCTTTCTATATTATTTTGAACGGCCTAGGGGTTGGATTAGCTCAGGTTTTAGTCATGTTTGGCTCGGGTATTGACATAGGAATGCACGGCCTAAATGCTAGAACATGTGGAGAAAGTTACAACATAGGAAGGTGAAGAGGTTTTAGGCAACAAAGAGGAGTTTTGGTTCAACAAAGAGGCTCCGCCATGGGATGTTTGGGGTCGGCCAGTGGAGTGTGGGTCAGGTCAGAGGCTAGAGGGGTGTGTGGTGGTTTGGTCAGAGGTGGTGGTGGCAGCCAAAGGTGGTGGTGGTGGTGGAAAATGAAGTGGTGATGCAAATAGTGGTCACAACATTGTTTTTAAGGCCTAGGTTGCATTTTTGAGGGGTTTGGTCACCATGGTGGGTTCGGCCATGGTCATGACCTGGAGTATAGTTAGTGATGATGGCAGGGAAGAGGTGTAGCAGGTGGTGGCCATGGATACGAGGAGGAGGAAGTGCAAAAGAATCCAAGAAACAAGGCAAAAACAATGAAAAATGAGAAGAAGAAGGAAAAAGTAGCCATTACCAATTTTTTTTGCAAGCCATGAATAGAATGAGGAACAAATGTTTTTTTGTGTGCAGGAATGAGCACTGGAATACACGGCCAAACAAAGTAATACACAGCCAAAAAAGTAAATGAGGAGTTGTGGCAATTGAAAGGACATAGGAGATGAAAAGACTTCAGTTTCTAAAGCATTTTAAACTCTTTCATATTTCCTTTTTCTTTAATTCAAATAAAACAAAATAAAATCAGTAATTGACTTTAGAACCGAAACAAAGTAAAATAAAATAAAAACAAATAATTAATTTTAAAGAAAATGAAAAAAGAATATAAGAAATTGCTTAAAAATTGAAAACAGGGTCTAGAAATTACAAATAAATCACTATTGCTTTGGAAAATTATCTACTTCATTTTAAAAATATTCTAAAGCAAAACTTTGAAATAAATAATTCATTTATCATTTCTAAAGTGAAATAAATAATTAAATTTAGAGAAAATAGAAAAAGAATAAATAAATTGTTAAAAAATTCAAAATAGGACTTAAAAATTTCAAATAGAATATCACTAGTTTTAGAAAAATTATAACTTTACTTCTAAACCAATAAAAGTCAAGTAAAATAAAATAAAATCTGAACAAAATGAAGTGTAAATGAAAATAAAATAAGTCTTAAGAAAATAGAAAATAAACAAAGAATTTCTTTAATTAAATGAAACTGGAAATTAGGAATTATAAACAGAATACAACTGACATTGGAAAATGTCAATTACACTTTGAAAAATGTTTTAAAACCAAAATATATACATAACATGTTATTTTACCCATATAAATATAAATTAGAACATTACATGACCAAATAAAATATTAAAAATAAACAATTTTGTTAAATACAGCAAATTACACTCAATAGTTAAAAAGGCAAAACTTTCACAATATTAATCAGATTTTAACGAACGAAAAGCATTATTCTTAAAAGTTTATTTACTTTCATAATAAATGATTAAATTCAAAATTTTAAAGTTTCAAATTTTAAATTTAAAAGTCAAAGTTTGACCATATTGACCAAATTCACTTTTCTGGAAAATATTCTATTTAGTCATGTTTGGAATTCTAATTCACATCAAAATCAAAATTTATACTTAAAATAACAAAATTTATTCATTTTAACAAATAAAATAAAGTTTTTTAAACCAGGAAATCAATTAAAATAACCAAAATATACAATTATAATCACAAAATACATGGTTGTTACACTCTCCCCCACTCAAACCTTTTCGTCCTCGAAAAGGAATGAGTTACGGAAAACACAGAAAAGATAAAATGGAATTGGATTAAGACAAGAAGATTAAAATTATACCTGATAACTGTTGTTATAGGTAAGTTTAACAAGGTGGAGAATAGGAATAGCTAGAAGGGAAAATAGGACGAAAGACAAGGATGAGCCATTAATTTAAAATTGTTGGTTAAAGAGGTAAACAATATTTAAAATACTTTAAAATCTTTTAGAAAGGAAATAACTGATCAAAATATCCTTTATATAACACTTTATCAAAATACATTTATAACTCGATGTCTTAACAAGTTTATCCTCGGTCCTACAGACTCTGGCAGTGCGTTGATCAGGCGCAAAGCTAGAATTCTCCAGGTACTTAGTAGACTTGTTTCAACACCCAGTGAAAATACTGGAAAAACTTAAAAAAAATAGATATGGAAAGTACAATCCAAACAAACAAAACCTTTGTCTAACCATGGATCGCAGATACACAAAGGTTACGCCTGGATCCCCTAGGAAACAATCCATATCCGTAAGCTTTCTCAGCCCTGCGAGTTACGCCATGATGACTAGTAGAATGCAGGATACACAATGGTTACGCCTGGATCCCCCAGGAAACAATCCGCACCCCTAGGCCATCTCAGCTAGGCGGTTTCGCTACTAATGCGACCTACATAGATGTAGGATACACAATGGTTACGCCTGGATCCCCCAGGAAACAATCCGTACCCCTAGGCCATCTCAGCCAGGCAGTTGCGCTATGTAGTCGCGCTCGTAAGACTATGGGTAACGCCATGGAATTCGATGGAAACTCGAGTATCATATCCGGAAAACCAAAAATTAGAGAAATATCGATAGAATGAATCCAAGATGTGGCCACAAATCAGATATCAAGCAGAAGGCACTTTCCATATCTTTACTTCGAAAATATGTATCATATAGTACATTTTCAAATCACTTTCAAATATCGTACTTATATAACGTCCATTATATATAAGATTTTATTTTCAAATCAAATACCTTTCCAAAATCAAAAGTATATCAAATCACACTTATATAGACTTCAATTATATCACTTTTCAAATTGAGTACCTTTTCAAATCAATAGTTTCGAATCAACATCATACTTATACAAATCATTTTTTATATAAGTTCGATAACTCCCAAATCAAGTATTTAGTAACACAAGGTTCTCAAATTTCAATTTGTTTCAATATCAGTTCAGTTTAAAAATCATATACAATTTCACCAAATTATTCTTCCAAATCAAATATCTTTAGTTTCAAATTTTCCAAAATAATAAATTTAGAAAATAATCCAAGTTTCTAAATCAATATAATTCAAGTTAACCAATTTATTTCCAAAATCAATGGTTTTCAAAATCATCTTATACTTACATAAGTCCATCTTATATAAGGATCAAAATTTTCAAAAATAAATTTTGCTGTACGAAGAGCTATATGGGATTGAACATCTTGCTTTATATTTTTTTTTAATTTAGAATAGTTTTGTATATAAAAATAGTTTGAAAAATAGTTTGTATGTAAAATAGTTTTGTATATACAATAGAATAAAATAATTTGTTTAAGAAAAATAAAAGAAAAATAGTTTTGAAAAATGGTTTTAAACTGATAGTAGTTTTGCATAAAGAAAAATTCCAATTAAATTACAAAGATATCCAACCCAACAACTTCCAATTTCAGCGTCAAGTATATCAATGATATTAGAATATAAGATGTACATATGTCATCATTTCACAACATTACATTCGATCGCTCGCTCGATCACACAAGTTCGTTTTCGAACTAGTATTGTCCATTCGACTTCCCTAGTGCGGACTTCGATATGGTTTCTCGATTAGAAGCCATCAGTCTCCTTGCATAGCCATATACTATGATAGAGAATTCTAGAATCAAGCCCAAGATCCATATCAAATATTCACCATCAAGAATCAAATGAAATATCCTAACACGAAATGGTGTAATTCACCCCGAACTTGTGTATTCAAACCTGGATCAAATAAATTATGCGAATAAAATAGCATACGTACAACTTACGTATCTATTCCAACTTGTTAAATATATAGTTTTATAAAGATGTTACTAAGTTAAAACATTTAAACTAAATTTTATTCAAAATATTTTGAAGACCAAATTCTTTTCAAAACATTTCAAATCTAAATTTCATATTAGAAAAATTCAAAATAGCCTTATTCATTTACTTAACAAAACTGTTTCAACTTATTTAAATCATATTACTACATACTTTAAATATACATACCAAACTTATGTACTTTATACTTTTCAAAATTACTTAGCTTTGAAAAGTTAACCTTGATTTGGAAGTGCTCGAACCTTCAAAATAGTCGAAGAAATCATATTTCAATCCAAGAGTAGGAAATCACCAACAAATCAGTCAATCAATTCCAAAAGTAGGGTTATATCAAATCAAATCCAAAACTCAAGAACTGAACACCGGCTCATTTCAAATTGTTCAAATATATATACATATATCTTTCAAATATCACATCACACTTCGGAATTTGAAATCAAAATTAGTTTCACAAGTCACCCACATAACAAAGCTACCGAAGTGGCCTCTCCGATGCATGCATTCATCACCGAAATTATTTTCCAACGACATAAGTGGGTTCTGGACTTCTATTTTCTCAACTTCTTTTGAAATTTCTTCAAAATCATTTGAAACTCATTAAAATCATTTGAAACATTTCATATTCGGAAAATACTTTCAAATCATATTATTTATTATTTCAAAATCTTAAAACTAGTTCCAAAATGCTAGAGTTCAATCACTCAAATTCAGATTCAAAACCATCAGTTATAAATCATTTATATGAAACCATTTCTTATATAAATTTCAAAATTTCAAATCCTTTCGAAACTTCAAATTCTCATTTTTTAAAAGTATATAATCTTTATCGAAAACATTTCATCTTTATATAAAAATATGGTCATCCTTATCAAAATAATAACTTTGATGTATACGAAATTTTCAAAAGACAATCAACCACCAATTTTCCAAGGGATGATTCAAGGATGGATTTCAAAACAAAACAAAGATTCAAATTTAGAGGAACTCCAATTAAATAGCATTCTGATTCAAAGATAAGCTCAAACGAAGATAAGATAATTAAATTACCAAATAGAAGATGGATAAGCTCATATAAATCGCGGGCGACCTTAACCGGTCAACCGTGACTTCAAGAATAATCGATGCAAAAATCTAAGGAAAATCGACCTTCGATTGCCAGAGATAGAATCCAGGTATAGTAGAAGATAGAAAACATCGTAAACCGAGGATACAGAAATCTCCGGTGAATCAATGCCAATTATAAGGGAGTTTCACCCTTTTATAAATCATTCAAAGATTGGCGAAATCGCCACCTTATAAAGGTCATTCAAAGTGGAGTTATGGAATGCTCCAAAAATCAAAAGGATACAATTAGGGGGAGACAGGAATGGATTTTAGAAAAAGTGGGAGCATTCCAAAGTTCAAAGGAATCCTAATCGACGAAATTACTAACAAGGTGGATACGAAAGGAATGAAGTTTAGAAAATTTTACTTTCAAAGCAAGAAAATTTTATATCAAAATAATCTTTGAAAATTCTTTAAAAATCATTTGAAAATCATTTTATACTTCGAAAATACGTCCTCTCACAAAGAAATGATTCCGAGATTGATTTCATTCATTCTAGGGTATTTCTACCCTATCTCTAATGAGTTTTTGCTCCGTAGGCTAAGGTTTGCCTAAATCCAAAGCTCTGATACCAAATGTAACGACCCACTATTTTGGACCATTCAAATCGACAATAATCCACACATGCCTGACTTGAATAATTCAAAATAACAGATTGTAATAAAATTTGGAGCAAATAAAATCAAATACAGAATCACAGACACAGAATATCAGAATAACTCGCAGCGGAAATAAAATACCATAGTAGTTCATGGAGCTATTATATACAAACTCTCAAAACATATACAAAATATCATGGTTTAAAAATGGATACCATAGAAGTCAGGATACATAAATCACTAATGCAGAAGCAATACCGAATAGTAAATAACTGGATTAGAAGATAAGAAATAACAGATGGACAAATAAGCTCCAGCAAATCTCTAGCTCTAGAAGATAAATTCCAAAGCTGTGATTCTCAGGCTGGCCCGAGCGTAAAGTAAAACACAAAACACTCGAGTCAGGACATATATACTTATATAATGTAAACCAACTCAAGTGAACTGTAATAGCAATGCATAATAACTTAGAGGATGCTTGGGATCGCCCATCCTTTAAGGATCCATAAAACCATCAATTAAACAGTAGTGACAATATCACATAAATGTCCATATCGAAGTAAACCATGCAAGTAACAATGTTAATGTGCATCATACCATCACCAGGAAATCAAATGACATACAGAGAAGTATACCCGTGGTTATAAAATTCCAAAATAATATTTTATACTTCAAAACAAAATATCATTTCAAATTCAAATCTTTATCAAATTAAAGGTTAAATCATTTCTAAACCATTTAAATTTCTAAACCATATTTAACTTTAAATACCTTTTAAATTCCAAGATATCATTCATTTATTCTCATTTCAAATCACCTTTTTAATAGTTTATATTCCAATCAAATTAATTCCTCTAACCCATCTAAAACTGAAGTTATTATACTTTCAACTCAAGTATTCAATCTCCAAAGTTTAGACCATTCTGAGTTCATTTACTTAGTTAAAAACCATAAATACTGAAATTTCAGCCTTACCCAGCATTTTAAAAAAACTGTTATAAGTTATACTTGAAAACATTTTAATTCAGCAAAGACAGCATTTTAAAACTGCTGTTAAATCTCAGTTTTAGTTGAAATTTAGTTTAAAACAGCAAAGACAGCATTTCCAGAAATGCTGTAATAGCTCAGGTTTCAAATGAAGGTTTTTATTAATTTCAGCAAAGACACCAGACCACTACAGCATTCACAGAAATGCTAAAATAGGCCTTTATTAAGTTTTTACCTTTAGTTCATATGCATCTACTACAGCATTTACAGAAATGTTGTAATAGCTCTTTTATTAAGCTTTTAGTTCATTTAAGAAACCATAGCATTTCTGAATGCTATTAAAAATATTTTCCAGATTTTAGTGTATTTCCAGCAAACAATAAACTTTGATTTAAACCTTTTTAACATTATAAAAATCATATTTTAACATTCAAAAATGTTCAATAACAACCCTTTTTACATATGATTTTTATATAGTAAACTTTACAATAAAATCCAATTTTTTTTATAGTTTTACTTAACAATTCAAATATACAATTTCCCCATTTTTACCTTTTACAATTTTATTAACACTTACATTTTCAAATTAACATTTCATACATTAAACTAAATTTCCAATTTATTTAACTAATTTAAACCTTTAATTAGAACCAAATTTCCCATTTCCAAGTCAAGTTATATTTAAAATTTCACATTTAAGCATTTATTCATTTAACCATTTTAGTTCATGGAAAAATCAATAATACTTTATTAAATCATTTAAATTCAAATTTAAATCAAATTATCATATTTCCCATTTTCCAAACAAAATTAAATTTCCATTTTATTCATAACTTAAATTCATTTTAAACTAAAATCCAAATTTCCAAACTTAAGTTATATTTCCAATTTCAATTTAACTAGTCATTTATTCAATATTTTTAACTTATAGAAAAAAAATCATAATTTCTGTATTTAAACAATTTAAAATCCAATTTAAATCAAATTAGCATAAATTTACAATTTTAAACATTTTTAAAATATTCAAAATACTTTATAAAATAACCACGAGCATGTATATAGTTTTCTAACCTAGGTCAAGTGATACAGATATATATCATTTCAATCCGCAGTTTACAAAGAAAAATCCAAGTTCTTTCATTTCAAACATGCAATCCCAAGTAAAATAAAATAAATAAAAACCGTTCAGGCCTATCATTTCAGCCCATAACGATTTTTCCCTATTCTAAAGTCCGTTTGGGTATGTATCATTTCAACCTATAGTGATCTAATCTACATGGAACTTGCAGTGTGATAAACAGATATAAATGAACAGTTTAATAATAAATAACATAACAGATAATATGACAGGTAAAATAACAGGTTTCACATCATATAATTAATAATCATAGGCAGTTATAACATCATATATAATATTATACACATTCAATTGTTGTCAATTCACATTTTCATAAGTATAAATGTCAGGTGAGATTTACTCACCTCTATGGCTGGAGATTGCAATACAAATGACACAACGGAATCAAAAGCACGATGACAAGACTAGAATTTGAGTGAAGAGCGAGATCCAAGCTATAGATCTTGTGTTACAACCCAAAACAAAACCAAACAAATTATAAATTCAATACGACATTGAATAGAAATAACTTTATGAATAAAACACAATATGAATACACAACTTTTTGCCTTGCTTTCTATATTATTTTGCATGGCCTAGGGGTTGGATTAGATCAGGTTTTGGTCATGTTTGGCTCGGGTATTGACATAGGAATGCACGACCTAAATGCTAGAACATGTGGAGGAAGTTACAATATAGGAAGGTGAAGAGGTTTTAGGCAACAAAGAGGAGTTTTGGTTCAACAAAGAGGCTCTGCCATGGGATGTTTGGGGTCGGCCAGTGGAGTGTGGGTCAGGTCAGAGGCTAGAGGGGTGTGTGGTGGTCTGGTCAGAGGTGGTGGTGGCAGCCAAAGGTGGTGGTGGTGGTGGAAAATGAAGTGGTGATGCAAATAGTGGTCACAACATTGTTTTTAAGGCCTAGGTTGCATTTTTGAGGGGTTTGGTCACCATGGTGGGTTCGGCCATGGTCATGACCTGAAGTATAGTTAGTGATGATGGCAGGGAAGAGGTGTAGGAGGTGGTGGCCATGGATACGAGGAGGAGTAAGTGAAAAAGAATCCAAGAAACAAGGCAAAAACCATGAAAAATGAGAAGAAGAAGAAGAAGGAAAAATTAGCCATTACCAAAATTTTTTGCAAGCCATGAATAGAATGAGGAACAAATGTTTTTTTGCAGGAATGAGCACTGGAATACATGGCCAAACAAAGTAATACACAGCCAAAAAAGTAAATGAAGAGTTGTGGCAATTGAAAGGACATAGGAGATGAAAAGACTTCAGTTTCTAAAGCATTTTAAACTTTTTCATATTTCCTTTTTCTTTAATTCAAATAAAATAAAATAAAATCAGAAATTTGACTTTAGAACCGAAACAAAGTAATATAAAATAAAAATAATTAATTAATTTTAAAGAAAATGGAAAAAGAATATAAGAAATTGCTTAAAAATTGAAAACAGGGTCTGGAAATTACAAATAAATCACTATTGACTTTGGAAAATTATCTACTTCATTTTAAAAATATTCTAAAGCAAAAATTTGAAATAAATAATTCATTTTTCATTTCTAAAGTGAAATAAATAATTAAATTTAGAGAAAATAGAAAAAGAATAAAAAAATTATTTAAAAATTCAAAATAGGACTTAAAAATTTCAAATAGAATATCACTAGTTTTAGAAAAATCATAACTTTACTTCTAAACCAATAAAAGTCAAGTAAAATAAAATAAATGCTGAACAAAATGAAGTGTAAATGAAAATAAAATAAAGTCTTAAGAAAATAGAAAATAAACAAAGAATTTCTTTAATTAAATGAAACTGGAAATTAGGAATTATAAACAGAATACAACTGACATTGGAAAATGTCAATTACACTTTGAAAAATGTTTTAAAACCAAAATATATACATAACATGTTATTTTACCCATATAAATATAAATTAGAACATTACATGACCAAATAAAATATTAAAAATAAACAATTTTGTTAAATACAGCAAATTACACTCAATAGTTAAAAAGGCATAACTTTCACAATATTAATCAGATTTTAACGAAACGAAAAGCATTATTCTTAAAAGTTTATTTACTTTCATAATAAAAGATAAAATTCAAAATTTTAAACTTTCAAATTTTAAATTTAAAAGTCAAAGTTTGACCATATTGACCAAAATTCACTTTTCTGGAAAATATTTTATTTAGTCATGTTTGGAAGTCTAATTCACATCAAAATCAAAATTTATAATTAAAATAACAAAATTTATTCATTTTAATAAATAAAATAAAGTTTTTTAAATCAGGAAATCAATTAAAATAACCAAAATATACAATTAAAATAATCACAAAATACATGGTTGTTACACCCTCCTTCTTTATCTGACCATTCCCCCTTGATTTTGGATTGGGGCAACGACATTATGAGGGGTAACTCCTCTTTTTCATTTTTTAATTCTTGGTCTGATCACCCAGATTTCTTAAAAATTGTTTCTGATTGTTGGAATTTACATGTTTTTGGTAATCCAATGTATAGTTTATAGGAAAAACTTAGACATCTTAAAAATAATCTTAGGGTATGGGCTTGTGCTACTTATGGGAACGGGAGCAGTCTTTCTTCTGCTATCATAGAAAATCTTCTCCAGGTTCAAAGAGACATTCAAACTTGTTTAGATAATTCTTTACCTATTAATCTTTTAGTCCATTAAGCTATTCTTTACAATAAGCTTACTAAAGCTTTGATGGAGGAAAACAAGATGGCAAAAAAAAAGACAAAGCTCAAATGGCAGCTTCACGGAGACAAGAATTATGCTGTTTTTCATGATTCCCTCATAATTCTTTAACCTAAAGCAAACATCTCCAATATTCTTGACAAAGATAACAATCCTTGCTCCTCTCATGATACCATTCAAACTGCTTTCCCAGACTATTTCCATAATCTACTTGCTAACCAAGATATCCCTGGTATCCACTTGCAACAGTTTACCCATCCTCCTCTCCCAACTATTTCAGATGTTAACAAGGTCAAATTAATTAAGGATATTTCTGATGATGAAATCAAGTGCTCTATATTTAGTATGAAGTCATCTAGCTCTCCTGGTCCAGAAGGCTTCAATTCTCATTTCCTCAAGGTAACATGGACTATCATTAGGCCTGATGTGATTCGTGCCATCGAAAACTTTTTCAAGCACAATAGAATGATCTCTGGTATAAATGCCACCAAACTTGCCTTAATCCCCAAGATACAGCAGCCTTCTTCTATTAATCATTTCAGGCCCATTGCTTGCTGCAATGTAATTTACAAGTGCATATCTAGGATCATGGCTGCTAGGATGAAGTCTGTGCTTTCTGAAGTGATATCTCCTAATCAGAGTGCTTTCCTTCAATCGAGAGACATCACCGATAATATCCTTCTTTCCAGTAAGCTCCTGAGAGGATACAATAGGAAAAATATTTTCCCAAGATGTGCCTTGAAATTAGACATTCAGAAAGCTTATGATTCCATTCAATGGAAATCCATTATATACATTTTTTATAAAATAAATTTTCCCATTCCTTTTCTGGCATGGATTTACACTTGCCTATCAACTGCTAAATACTCTCTTAGCTTAAATGGTAATTCATTTGGCTATTTTGATGCAGCTCAAGGTATAAGACAAGGTGATCCTATGTCTCCTTATTTGTTTGTCTGTGTGATGGAATTATTTACTTGCCTCACTGCTAATGCTATGTCCTTTAACCTCCTGGATTTCCATCCTTTGTGCCAAAACACTGGTATATCCGCTTTGTTATTTGCAGATGACCTCATGCTATACACTAAGCCTAATGTTAAATCTATAAATGGAGTTTTGAATATCTTGAATGCTTTTAAAACTCAGACGGGCCTTTCTATCAATAGAAACAAATCCAAAATTAGGATAGCAGGGATTTCTCAACTTGAAAAGGCTATATATTCTTTATCTGGTTTATCTCCTTTTAATGATAATGAAGATTATCTTGGTGCTCCTATGTGCTCCTCCAATGTCAGGACCAGTCAATGCCTAAAGCTTTTTGAAAAGATTACTTCTCGAATCTCCTCTTGGCCAACTTCAAAATTTTCTATGGCAGGTAGACTGATCATTGTTAAATCCATAGCTACTTCCATGTGTCTTTACTATGCAAGAATTTTCATCTTGCCTTCCAAGCTCATTTCTATGATAAACTCTACTTTGAATCATTTTCTCTGGCATGACAACCCTTTTTCAAGGAGGCTGATCCCTGTTGCATTTAAAACTATATGCTGCCCTTATAAGTATGGTGGGCTTGGAGTTATGAACATCAAGAAGTGGAATCAGGCTGCTCTTTCTTCTCGTATTGATAAGCTTCTGAAGTATGATAGCAATCTATGGGCTACTTGGTTCAGAAATAACTTGATTAAGAGTAATAACTTTTGGACTTTGTCTCCTCCCACTGACTGCAGCTAGTCTTGAAGAAATATTCTTCGAAGCAGGGCTGCCTTTATTCCCATATTTCAAAGTTGTATGAAAAATATGGATCATCTGTCCTTCTGGTTTGACCCTTGGTCGGCCCAAGGAGTAATTCTTGCAGATGTAATTTGTTATCCTTTGAGAATTCTTACTGGTATCAATAAGAAGGCTTATGTTGCTTATTATTGGTCAGATGGGTTGATAAGCCTCCCTTACTCAAGTTCATATTATGTTCGATCTTATTGGAGCACCATTCATGCCAACTCTTATAATAGTGTCAATATTCATGCTCTGTGGAATGGCAAGCCTCAAGCTATTAAATCAGTTTATAAATTCCTAGTCAATTCCCCTCCTCTTGACAGTTTTCCATAGCATTCAAGGATTTGGACCACTGCTTCCAGTCCTAGAGAAAATATTTTACTCTGGAAGGTGTTGAGAAATGGGCTTCATTCACTTCAGAGGCTTAAAGCTTTAGGTATTTTTCAGAGCTTATTTGCTTGCTCTGTCACAAGGATGAAGAGACTGTCCACCATTTGTTTTTTGAGTGTGAATTTTCCTACTTCATATGGGTTAGGTGCTTGAATTTTCTACACTTGCACAAGCCTATTCGAAATGCTTCCTTGGAATGGTATAGCATTTTTAAAGCTTCGAGATGGAAATCAACTAAAGGAACTCTCTTGTTAAGAGTTCTTAAGAAGGCAATATACCTAATTTGGATAGAGAGGAACAATAGACTATTTGGTGGTCGTTTCACCACTAAACATGTAGGGTTCTTTTCTATTTCCAATATCTTTAGACCTTAGCTTTTCTTCAATTATGTCTATTTTGTTTTGTTCTTGTATCTCGAGATGGTATGCCATCTTTCCTTGTAACTTTTTATTTGTTTAATAACATGGTAGGGGCCCATTTAACCTCGCTGCCTATGCTAAAAAAAAGTATAAATAAAATGAATTGGGTTTGTTGTGACAATGTTTAAAACAATACTTGTCTTAAACCCTTAAGTATATCTTAATCTTTAAAAGAGAGTTTAAAGAGAAATTTTTTAAAAGAATAAAATGATTTGAGTTTTTTGTGACAATGTTTGTGTAATGACCCAGAAATTTAGTCATTTGAATTTGGAATATTTAATTGATTTTAAATATTGAAAAGTTAATTTTTATAAGTTAAATAACTTGAATTTCAAATACAATGATTGTTTAATAATGTAATTGTTAAATTTAATATTTGAAATTGTTTAAATAATTGAATCTTGAATTTAATATGAATGAAAATGATTTGGAAAGTTGATTTAAATTCTATTTGATAAGAAGGAAGATAATAAACTTTTGAATTTGAATTAAAAGTAATTTAAACTGATTTTGGAAATAACTCATTTTAATTAACGTGTGAAAATAGCCTTTTGGGGCATTGTCTCCGATTTCGATGAACCAGTTTCATTGGATCCGTAATAGTGAATTATTATATACCGTCGAATTTTGTGGCAATTAGACGTATTGTTTGGTCGTGCGAGTTAAAAACGCATAGAAATTAATTTAAGGAATTTAAATTAATATGATTTAATTTTGAAAAGCTAATTTTGTATACGATGGAATTGGCTTCTAATATATATTCTATTGTGTTCATAATAGGGGTATAGCATATAGAACACCAGATGACATGTCTCGTTTGGAGTTCGAAAATTCAACTGATGAACGATGCTTTAAAATTTTCCTATATAAGAACCTAGACATTCTCACTTTTGCAAAACCCTTAAATTTATAACCCTAGCTGCCATTAAAACATAAACTAAATCAACGCTACAATCACTCCGACCAATCCAAGCAAAATTAGCCAAAAGTATATACATGGAATGTAACGACCAAGAATTTCACTACTTTGATTAGTGAATATTTAATTAATTTTAAATATTCAATATATAGGTTTTATAATGAAAATAAACTTGTTTTAATTAATTAATAACGATGGAAAAATTGTTTTCAAAATTTGTTTACCAAATTAAATAGTTCGCAGAAAAACAGAAAATGCGACCGAAGAACGTTTTCCGAAATTTCGGCCTTTCGACACCGGAAAGTTGTCGGGAACGTTGTTCTTCTTTGTGCACTATATGTACATATATACAAGAGTTAATTAACTAAATAATAATACAGTTAGAAATAAATTATCTGATGTTAATTTGGATTAGTAAGTGATGTGATAAGACATAGTTTTAAAAATAATAAACATTTTATATATATATATATAACATTGTCACATCTTAGATTTTCCAATCATTAACCATCATCATATCTTGTCACATCTTAGATTTAATTAATAATTAAACTTATATATATATATAGAATGATGTGACAATTCATAGTTTTTAAATAATTATATATATATATATAAAGAGTGATGTGACTAAACATAATAATTATATATATATTAAGGAGAGTGATGTGACTAAACATAATAATTATATATATATATAAAAACGTTATGTGAATAAACATAATTATATATATAAAAGAGTGATGTGACTAAACATAATTATATATATATATATAAAAGAAAGTGATGTGACTAAACACAATTATATATATATATATATTAAAAGATTTGCGATGTGACTAGATATAATTATGACCAGTTATATTATTTAATTCATTTTGCCTATATATATACCCACCTATTCTCTTTCTTTTCTCCTTGCTTTCATTTCCATCTTCTTCTTCCATTAAAGTTCTCATGGCTTCTTCTTTAGCCTTGAGAGAAGGAAAAAAAAGAAATCCTTAGAAAAACTTGTTTAAAATCCACTCAAAATCTTCTACATTTTTCCTCCTCTTTCCACCAACATTTTCTTCCTCATTTCCAGCTCAAATGGAGTTTTTATTTTTTTGAAACCATGTGAAATTTTAATGGATACAACATTCTAGTTGACCACTTTTCAAATTTCTATCATAGCTATGTCGAAACACCGATTCTTTACAAAGCAATTTTGAGCTCAGAATTTAAATTCCAAAAATGGTCCATATTCTTTGGACCATAACTTCTTCAAATCAAATAGAAAATGAGTGAATCTTTTTTGAAATGATAGAGAAAAGAAGTTCCAATAACTTTCTCTTCGAGTCCTTTTTGAAATTCCATGAGTAGGAAGCCAAAAAATCAGTTGCAAAATGACCTATTTTCGAGGTTTATTATTGAGAATTCGATATTTATCCGAAGTCGCTCCACCTTACCAAAACAAATCTAGCTTCCTCTTCCCTTCAAGGCTGAGCCTACCTAGTGCATTTAGGGTTCAAGACTCCATCTTGTTGCTTAGGAATGGAAGTGCAATGTCATACACTAATTTAGCGAGAATTTGGATAGCTTTTGGTGAGTAATTTCCTAATCTTTTGGAAAAAACTTTCCTTTATATGTCGTGTTAATCCTTAGCTATATTTATGTTATATATGTGTTGGATCTTGGCATGTTTGAAATGTGATGATAAGTGCTAATGTATGGGCCAGTGTTAGTACTCGAATGGATGTGTTATTGCAAAGTTAGTAATTGTATATATATTGGTATATGTCTACAATTTGTTATATGGATATGATGTGTGAATATAAAGGGTTGATGATGAACTTGACTATAGTCATGATGGGTTGAAAACAAAGTTGAAACCTTGTATGTAGTCGCGATGGTTTTGAGGTCGGATTTGAAATCAAACTCGTTTCAAGAGTTTAAAGTTTAGATTTTGGTTAAAGTTTGCGTAATTTGTTTTAAAATGTGAAAATTTACTAAGGTATGTTTCAATCATGAAATAGTATGGTATTGTAAAGTGGCTTCGCTTAAAGGTGCGTTAGGGAAAACTGCATTCATAGCGATAATCGCCATAGATGCAGTTCAGTAAAGGTTTGAAATTCTATTTCAAATTTGTTTTATTTTGAAATTAGTTTACAATTTTTTTTCAAACTTAATTAGTAATATTAAAAAGTAATTAAGTTGTAATATAATTAATTAATTAGTTAGTTAGTTAATTAAAAGGTAATTAGCACCTAATTGGTAATTAAGAAGGTGATTAAAGGTTAATTATCACTTAAGTTAAGTTAATGACTGTTAATTAATTAATAAAGTTTTAATTAATGTTTTATATGGTTAGAAGTAATTAAGTGATTAATAATTATTTAATTAAGATTAACGGTTAATTAATTATTAAGTAATTAATGAATTATCTAATTAATATTTAATTAATTAGGGTTTAACTTTTAAACAATTTGGTTTAACCTTAACCAAGTTGCATTAGTAAGTTAATTAGCACTTAATCAAGTTCATTAAGCCTAATTAGAATTTAATTATGACTTAAGCTGGATTAATAAGGGTTAATTAAGATTTAATTGGGGTTTAAGCTGATTAAATCTATTTAAATCTTTTCAAAAGGTGATTTTAGAACTGGACCGAATGTGTTTTAAATCAATTTTTTTAAAGTGAACTGATTCCAAATCCGAGGATCTCTTGTCTGGACCTTAAGTAACCCTATATGATTAGGAAGACTAAATGACATCTGTTAGCAGAACAAAACACCATTCTGCTATAGTGTAAGTGATTTGATTTTGTAGACATGTGTGAAGAGAATAAATCCCCATTCTGCTATGAGTTGATCGAACTGTTTGGACATCTGTTTAGCATGGCAAATCATCTTCCTCCTATTATGCTATTTGGACATGTATATTATAGTTAGTTCATATTGACATGTTATTCCTTGATTTGGATACGAGTTGTATTTACATATATGTTGCTTATGTAAAAAACTGTTAAGTGAATTGGAATTAAATTGAAATAAAATGGTAACTTAAATCAGTGCCATTAGGACAACTAAGCCTCATTTGGAATTATAAATTATGGTTTTGAATTTACTTTAATTATTTAATCAATTTGGGACTAAGGGTTTATGAACTGTTTTTTAAAAGTTATATAGTTCTTATAAAGGTAATTATAAATGATAACTTGTTTATAGAAAGTGGTTTTTACTAACAAAAAGGGTTATTAAGGTGTTTTACAAATGATGTTTGTAAATGATATTTATGAAGGATATTTTATAAAGGAGTATTGAAAGTTTTATATAAAGCATTTTAAAAATAAGAAAAAGGTTTATAAATCATTTCAGAGATTTGGAAAGAGATTTGTAAATTAACTTAAAGGTTTATAGAAGTGGGTTATAACTTTATTTTGAAAGTTATAAGTTAATTGAAATATGAGATAAGCTTTTAAAAAAGGAATTTTTGATAAAGGATAAGCGAAATGTTTTATTTGGAAGAAATGGTTATTTAATATGGGATTTGGAAAGAAGAAAACTTTGAAAAGTTTGTAAATATACTTATACTGATAAGATAAGTATATAATTTTCTTTTCAAGGCATGAAAAGTAAAATGTTTTGGTGATATACTATTACTATTGCGATAAGTATATAAATGTTTTTTCAAATATAAAGGAAATGTAAGGGGTTTGGAAATAGTGTTTTGGAAAGGTCTTTTGTTCAAGTTTTGTAAAGAGTTTTTTTAATTAAAGAGAATTAATAAAGGCTTAGTGGATCCCATATGAGAATTAAACCATCATTGGATGTTTGTTTATTTGATAGTTAAATAACCGACTATCAAGTTTGACCAATTTGACTTAGGAAGTATGAATGTAAATTTGAGTTCCCCAATAGGGTCTCGAATACTTACTTCCAAAAGAACCGGGAATGAGTCAACCGGAAATTATCGGTTGTTGATACGAAGAGACCGGGATTGGATATATATCCGAAAACTACTTCGAACCAACACGTACATTTGAGTGGAAGTCATCTTGAAGATAATTGAAGATGGTGCTCTTTGAAGTGCAAGGGCTACTGGTACTAATCATGAGGATGATTCCAAAATGGATGTAGTAGAGTTAATGTCTTCGGTTTCGTTCAGACCTAGAACAAACTTGTATGGATGAATGCTGGCATTGCATTGATCTCTGGAGGGCAGTGTTAGCATTCCAAGATGGATTGCTATTCAAAAAGGTAAAACGTAGCCTCAAGCCTTACAAATGGGAGGAATTGCAAAAACAGGGCATGCGACAGAGCTATGTGGTTACTACCATTAGGAGCGGTCACCACATTTTAGATGTCCCTTTCACAGTTGGTTTGCGCGCAAATACCATGGTAGTATAAGGCCTCGGTGTCAAGGGGGTGAGGTAATCCGATCTCATGTTAAAGGGGCATCCGGCTCTATGTTAGCAACGGTGCATTTTCTGGAATGTGAGATGCAAGCATTTCAACTATTTTATCTATTTACTTTAAACCTAGACACGATGATAATATCGCTGGATTTTGATATGAAATGTTTTGGTTATCGTAAGGTAAAACCCATCCGTTTGTATGTGCGGTGTGGTCTTAAGAGATACCCTTTGTTTGAAAAGTTTTCAAATGTAGAAATCAGTTTGGTTGTTACTTGTTATCGAGTTTTACTCACGCTGGTTTTCCATACTAACCCGGGCGTTATTCTATGTATGCTCGGGTCAGACCGAGCATGTTTTCCCAGGTTTAGCTAGATACTTTGGAGTTGGAGAGGAGCTGGATGGTCAAGATATATTCACGTATATTTTTCTTCCGCTGTATTATAGAGTCATTATGTTTGTCAATATATGGACATGTTTCTATAACTGTCTAAATTTAGGATAAGTCTAGTGTACTTTGATGTTGTATATATGAATAAAGATGTTTCCTTTTTGGTAAAGATCACTGTTGTATTATACATTATTCGTTGCATTGTGAGATTCTGCGTTGTTTAGTTTTCTTCTATCTTCTTCCTTCTTCTTTCACCCTAACAAATTGGTATTTCCAGCACTTGAATGTTCGGCATGTGATATAATGAACGTATTAGTGTCGATTTTCGAGGGTCGAAAATCCAGTTTGTTACATTTGGTATCAGAGCTGAAGGTTAAGCGAGAACCTTGGCTTTGGTGGGGTTTGATTCATCACAGATAGGGTAAGTGAGACCCTTGGATGAGTTTGAGTGTGTATATATATATAAATATATATATGAGAGTGCGTATTTGTTAGTGATATAAAAATGTTTTATATCGTGTTGTTTGAGCTGTTGAGTGGCTTAAGAATTCTGGTCGATGCGTCTGGCCAACGTTGTCGATAGGGATTTCCTAAATACCGGAACAAGTTCAACATAGTATTGTTTTGAAATTGGGTAAATGAAATAAATTTACCTAGAATGTATTTTATATACAAAAAAGAATGATTTTGACAAATGGTGTAGTATAGTTGGTTAGGTGTTAGGAGATAATAATATGTTATTGTCATTGTTATTATCATTTAGGGTTTGTTTAGTCATGCTCATTTAGTTGAGCATTGACTATTGTTAGTATGTCCCCATTTTAAGATATGGGTTGAGTAAATAGGAACAGGGAAAAAATTGGAAACGAACATCTTGTGAATTAAGTTTCACAGTTTGACTATAGGGCGTTCGTTGTTAATGTTGGGGTAGAATTTGATTTAAAAGTTAGAATATTTTGGAATAAATATTTAAAATGGTTTAATAGAAGTGATTTATAAAATGGGTTTATAAAATGTATCATTTAACTTGTAAGAATTTTGGAAAAATGATTTTTAAGGTTTTGGGAAAATAATAATAATAATATTTGAAACCAATTTGGTTTAAGTATAAATTTTTAAGGATAAAAGTGTAAGTAAGAAGTGTTATCATTGGATTGGTATGGGGAACAAGTCTTGATTGTTTTGTGATGATCGGAATAATCTTCTAAGTGACGATAAGATGTTTGCCTTGGCGAACGTTATAATACACTTAGTAAATTATTCTCTTTATCATTGTACGATCGAAACAAGTTCAACCTGAACGAACCCAAAACAAGTTAGTGATAAATGTTTTATTGGAAAATGTATAATATTATTTCAAAAATGAGAATTTGGAAATAAAAGGAATATTTTTAAGTTAACTAGTTCGAGTGGAACTAGTTCGAGTGGCTCGAAAATGACTTAAAATTTGGAAAGTGATGTGTTCGGATGGTAAACACTTCTCTTGAGTGTTACTCTTCTTTGTAAGGGAATTGTATAATACTGTTTAGTAATACCCAGTCCCTTAGTATCATTTTGGAGTTACTCGGGCTATATATATTTGTATGATCTAAAGTATAGAGTTCCACTTCAAAAACAAATTGAAATAAAAGTCGGGTATTTGGATCTTGAATTTCCTTAGGGAAGTAAATAAAAAATAAAATAGTGGAATCAAATAGAGGTATATACTCTTAGGCTGTAGTGGAGTATTATCCAAGTTGAACCAGTGTAGTTTATGAAATGCTTTCATAATGATTTAGTGGAAATTGAATTGGTATTAAGAAGAACTAATTAGTAAGTGTGTAGGATGGACGTAGACCATTTCTCCTTTTCATATAGTATTGATCCAAGATTCAAGTATATGACATTAAGGTGTTTGCACCGTTCCAAATAAGGATCTATTGCTCGACTTTTAACGGCCAGCACTTGATGAGGGTTCTTGGTATGGGATCAAAGTTTTCTATCATAGTTACAACTATGTAAGGAGAATAGAGGTTCCAAATCAAGGAGCCTGATCGGAGTCCGCACTAGAGAATCGAGTGAGCTATGCTAGTTCGGAAGGTAAGTTATGTATTCGAGTTGAGATCGAATCAGATTTTGCATAGGAATGATCTATGTACATCATACGAGCTGATGTATAGTGTTAAGTATTTTTTGGAATAGTTCGAGGTGTAATTTCGGGGATGAAATTCTTTTAAGGGGGGAAGAATGTAACGATACGGAATTTCACTGCTTTGGTTCGTGAATATTTAATTAATTTTAAATATTCAATATATAGGTTTTATAATGAAAATAAACTCATTTTAATTAATTAATAACGATGGTAAAAAAAATTTCAAAATTAGTTTATCAAATTAAATAGTTCGTAGAAAAATAGAAAATGTGACCGAAAAACGTTTTCCGAAATTCCGACCTTTCGACACCGGAAAGTTGTCGGGAACATTGTTCGTCTTTGTGCACTATATGTACATATACACAAGAGTTAATTAAAAAAATAATAATACACTTAGAAATAAACTATCTTATGTTAATTTGGATCAGTAAATGATGTGATAAGACATAGTTTTAAAAATAATAAACATTTTATATAAATATATATAACATTGTCACATCTTAGATTTTGCAATCATTAACCATCATCATATCTTGTCACATGTCAGCTTTAATTAATAATTAAATATATATATATATATAGAATGATGTGACAATTCATAGTTTTTAAATAATTATATTTATAAAGAGTGATGTGACTAAACATAATAATTATATATATATATATATATTAAAAAGAGTGATGTGACTAAACATAATAATTATATATAAAAAAGAAAATGATGTGACTAAACATGATTATATATATATATAAAAAAGAATGATGCGACTAAGCATAATAATTATATATATATATATAAAAGAAAGTGATGTGACTAAACACAATTATATATATATATATATTAAAAGATTTGCGATAGGACTAGATATAATTATGACCAGTTATATTATTTAATTCATTTTGCCTATATATACCCACCTATTCTCCTTCTTTTCTCCTTGATTTCATTTCCTTCTTCTTCTTCCACTAAAGTTCTCATGGCTTCTTCTTTAGCCTTGAGAGAAGGAAAAAAGGAAATCCTTAGAAAAACTTGTTCAAAATCCACTCAAAATCTTCTTCATTTTTCCTCCTCTTTCCACCAACCTTTTCTTCCACATTCTGAACTCAAATGTGAGTTTTTCTTTTTTGAAACCGTATGAAATTTTAATGGCTACAATATTCTAGTTGACCACTTTTTCAAATTTCTATCATAGCTATGTCGAAACACCAATTCTTTACAAAACAATTTTGAGCTTAGAATTTAAATTCCGAAAACGGTCCATCTTCTTTAGACCATAACTTCTTCAAATCAAACCGAAAATGAGTGATTACTTTTTTGACATGATAGAGAAAAGAAATTCCAATAACTTTCTCTTTGAGTGCTTTTTGAAATTTTATGAGTAGGTAGCCCAAAAATCAGTTGCAAAATATCCTATTTTCGGGTTTATTATTGAGAATTCGATGTTTATCCGAAGTCGCTCCACCTTACCAAAACAAGTCTCGCTTCCTCTTCCCTTCAAGTTCGAGCCTACCCAGTGCATTTAGGGTTCAAGACTCCATCTTGTTGCTTAGGAATGGAAGTGCTATGTCATACTCTAATTTAGCAAGATTTTGGATAGCTTTCGGTGAGTAAATTCCTTATCTTTTGGAAAAAACTTTCCTTTATATGTTGTGTTGATCATTAGCTATAGTATGTTATATATATATGTTGGATCTTGGCATGTTGGAAATGTTATGATAAATGCAAATGCATGGGTCAGTGTTAGTACTCGAATGGATGTGTTATTGCAAAGTTAGTAATTGTATTGGTATATGTATACAATTTCTTATATGAATGTGATGTGTGAATATAAATGGTTGATGATGAACTTGACTATAGTCATGATGGGTTGAAAACAAAGTTGAAACCTTGTATGTAGTCGCGACGGTTTTGTGGTCGGATTTGAAGTCAAACTCGTTTTAAGAGTTTAAAGTTTAAATTTTGGTTAAAGTTTTCGGAATTGGTTTTAAAATGTGAAAATTTACTAAGGTATGTTTCAATCATGAAATAGTATGTTTTTAGTAAAGTGGCTTCGCTTAAAGGTCGGTTAGGGCAAACTGCACTCATAGCGATAGTCGCTATAGATGCATTTTGGCAAAGGTTTGAAATTTTATTTGAAATTTGTTTTATTTTGAAATTAGTTTACAATTTTTTTTTCAAACTTAATTAGTAATATTAAAAAGTAATTAAGTTGTAATATAATTAATTAATTAGTTAGTTAGTTAATTAAAAGGTAATTAGCACCTAATTGGTAATTAAGAAGGTGATTAAAGGTTAATTATCACTTAAGTTAAGTTAATGACTGTTAATTAATTAATAAAGTTTTAATTAATGTTTTATATGGTTAGAAGTAATTAAGTGATTAATAATTATTTAATTAAGATTAACGGTTAATTAATTATTAAGTAATTAATGAATTATCTAATTAATATTTAATTAATTAGGGTTTAACTTTTAAACAATTTGGTTTAACCTTAACCAAGTTGCATTAGTAAGTTAATTAGCACTTAATCAAGTTCATCAAGCCTAATTAGAATTTAATTATGACTTAAGCTGGATTAATAAGGGTTAATTAAGATTTAATTGGGGTTTAAGCTGATTAAATCTATTTAAATCTTTTCAAAAGGTGATTTTAGAACTGGACCGAATGTGTTTTAAATCAATTTTTTTTAAAGTGAACTTATTCCAAATCCGAGGATCTCTTGTCTAGACCTTAAGTAACCCTATATGATTAGGAAGACTAAATGACATCTGTTAGCAGAACAAAACACCATTCTGCTATAGTGTAACAACCCTGTATTTTTCAAATATTTTTAAATTGATTTTTTCAGATTCAAAAGCTTTATTTATGAAAAAGAATAAATTTTGTTATTTTAAGTATAAACTTTGATTTTGATGTGGATTAGAATTCCAAATATGACTAAATTTAATATTTCCAGAAAATGTGAATTTTTGCCAAATAGTCAAACTTTGACTTTTAAATTTAAATTTTAAATATTTGAAATTATAAATTTTATCTTTATTATGACAATAGATTTAATAACTTGAATACTGCTTTTCATTTCGTTGGAAACAGAGTTAAAATGTAAAAGTTATGTACATTTCAATTTTTAGTATAATTTGTTTTATTGTGCAATTTTGCCTATTTTAAATTTTATAAATCATATTTTCTTTCTTATATTTTATTTAATATGTGTCAATATGTTAATTTATGTATATTTTCATCTCTAAATATTTCAAAAATAATAATAGAATTTTTCCAAAATTTACTATGATGATTTCCTATTTTTAAAGGCTGTTTTCCTATTTTCTGCTATTTTCTTCATTAAAAATTATATGTAAATTAAATTTTAAATATTTATTTTGTGAATATATTTTATTTTATGTTACTATTTATGTTTAAAAATATATTACAAGCTCATATGAATTTTCTAAAGTTTATATCATTTATTTTCAATTTTTCTAGCCTAGTTGACAATTTTTGCTATTTTCTTGATTTAATTATTTATAATTAATATTTATTTATTTATTTTTTTTTTCTTACATTTTCGAATTTTAACTGAAATTATATGTATTTCCAGATATTTAAACTTATTAAAAAGAAATAGAGGAAATTTGAAAAGTTTTAAACTCTTGAAACTCCTAAGGCTTTCCATCTCCCGACCTTTCATTTTCCCAACTCTTCTCTTAATTGTTTTGGGCGTGTAATCTACTCATTTCTGCTGCATTTTTTTTTTCACTTTCACGAAATTCATTTCTCCTCCTCTCACAAAAAAATCACAGCTATTCTCCTTGTGAAGCTTAGGTAAAAAAATTCTATCTTCTTCTTGTCTTTTTATGATTTTCTACTTGAATTTGCACATGCTCTCCACCTTCATAGCTGTATTCCCCTTCCTCCAAGCTGTGGCTGACCACCACCACCACTTTTCTCTGACCATCACACAGACTAACACCTCTCCTCCTCAGGCCAAGCCAAGCCATGATGAAGATCATCACAAATATCCATCTAAACTAGCACTAGCCATCACCTATGCACTCAAGCTGACCTAGTTTTGGTACCATCACCTTCCACCACCCATGGCCGCCACCAACACCACCTCCACCACCTCCAGCACCACCTGGACCCTCTGCCATGTCATCACCTTGGACCCCACTCCTCTGGCCGTGCCCCATGAGCCTTGGACGAGCCTTGAATTGCCTTGAATCAATGTTAAAGTGACATTGTTTTTCCTTGTTGTGTTGTTTCATGCATACTCACCTTTTGCTATCCTCTAAACATGTTTGGACGACCCTTAGGCAACCAAAACCTGATCCAAATCTTGCCTTAGACCTGTAGTACACCATATGGCTGAACCTGAAGGTTGTTGGAAGCAAGTGCAAAGCAATTCTACTTTGATTCGTGTAGTTGATTCTATATTATTCTATCGTATTGTGCATTTGAAAACTTATATTGTTTGTATTGTTTTGTCTTATGTATTCGAGGAAGTTAACCTTGTCTCTCCCACACTCATCATCATCATGGCTGAGAAAATGAACCCCTTGTTCGAGCTTTTGAATGGTTAAAGCAGTCAAGTAATCTATTCCGTTGTTGCTTCTTATCTTCATTGTTTCAACATTGTTTGCGTTGAATATTTATGTGTATATTGTCTTGTTTGGTTATTGTTTACAAGATAAATATCAAGACTCTCCATTCATTCAAATCAAAAGTCATGCTATATCGTGCTTGTTGTGCTTTCTGGAATCTATTCTGTGTGTTTTGATCGCTAATCTCCAGCTTTAACAGGTGAGTTATTCTCACCAGACAATATGTACCTATATAACTAGTAAATTGACACCCTGTGAATCTGTAGAAATATATTATCATGTTATACTTGACTATGTTATGATCATATGATGTTTATACACCTGTTATATCATCCGTTACTGTTATATAATGTATTCTGTTCATTTATATCTGTTTATCACACTGCAAGTTCCCTGTAGACTAGAATCACTATGGGTTGAAATGATACATACCCGAACGGACTTTAGAATAGGGAAAAATCATTATGGGCTGAAATGATAGGCCTGAATGGTTTTTATTTAACTTATTTTAACTTGGAATTGCGGGTTTGAAATGATAGAACCCGGTTTTTCTTTGTAAATTGCGGATTGAAATGATATAGATCTGTATCACTTGACCTAGGTTAGAAAACTATATACAGGCCCGTGGTTATTTTATAAAGTGATTTTGGATATTTTTAAGTATTTTAAAAATATAAATTTATGAAATTTGATTTAAATAGATTTTGAAATGTTTTAAAATAAAGAAATTATGATTTTTCTATGAGTTGAAAAATGTAATTAATGAATGGTTAAATTGGATTATTGAAATATAACTTAAGTTTGGAATTTGGAATTTTGGTTAAAAATGATATTTAAGTTATATGAATAAAAATGAAAATTTAATTATATTTGGAAAATGGTAAATATGATAATTTGATTAAATTTGAATTTAAGCGATTTATTAAAGTATTATTGATTTTTCTATGAGTTTAAGTGGTTAAATAAATGAATGTTTAAAAGTGATCTTTTAAAATATAACTTGACTTGGAAATGTGAAATTTGGTTTTTAATTAAAGGTTTAAGTTAATTAAATAAAATTGGAAATTTAGTTAAATTTGTGAAATGGTAATTTAAATTTGAAGTGTTAAGTTATTTGTTGAAATGTGAAGAATTGGAAACTTTTACACTTAAATTTATTAAGTAAATTGTTGAAAATTGGATTTAATTATAAGAAATTTATTGTGAAAAAGATATATGTTAAATGATATGTAAATGAACATTTTAAATGTTAAAAATATGATTTTTAAAATGTTTATGTGTTTTAAATTGAAGTTATTTAGTTGTTGGAAATACACTAAAATCTGGAATTAACTTTTAATAGCATTCAGAAATGCTATAGTTTCTGAATTGAACTAAAATTGTGTAAAAAGAGCTATTACAGCATTTCTGAAATGCTGTAGTTGCTGTAATTGAACTTATAGGCTAATATTGAACTCAGGTCTATTATAGCATTCTCTGGAAATGCTATAGTGGTCTGCCGTCTTTGCTGAAATCAAATAAAACCTTTGTTTTGAAATCTGAGTTACCGCAGCACTTCTGAAATGCTGTCTTTTCTGTTTTAAACCATAATTTAACTAAAAACTGAGTTTTAACAGCAGTTTTAAATGCTATCTTTGCTGAATAAAAATGTTTCAAGTATAACTTATAACAGCTTTTTCTAAATGCTGCGAAAGGCTGAAATTTTAATAATTATGGTTTTTGACTTAGTAAACGAACTCAGAATGGTTTGAAACTTTGGAAATTGAATACTTGATTTGAAAGTATAATAATTACACTTTTAAAAGGTTTAAATGAATTATTTTGATTGGAATATAAACTATTTAAAAGTGATTTGAAATAATAGTAAATGAATGATATCTTTGAATTTAAAAGGTATATAAGGTTGAATATTTGGATTTGAACTGATAGGATATTTTATTATATTAAAATGATTTGAAATGAAGTTTTGTAAGGATATGATATTTTATTATATTAAAATGATTTGAAATGAATTTTTGTAAGGATATGATATTTTATTATATTAAAATGATTTGAAATGAAGATTTGGAAAGATTGAAATTTGATATATTAAAAATGATTTGAAATGAAGTTTTGGAAAGATATGATATTTGATATATTGAAATGATTTGAAATGAAGTTTTGAAATAATATGATATTTTAAATATATGGAAATGGTTTGGAATTGATTTAATCTTTATTTTGATAAATATATGGTTTGAAATGATATTTTATTTTGAAGTAAAGTATTGTTTTAAAAGTTATAACCACGGGTTATAATAACGATTGGTTGTTAAAGAGACCAGGATCGGATATGGACATACTCTCTGTCGATACCGAAAACCACTTTGACAACTGTGTACGCGGTGGAGTTTCCAGAATGAAGTAGGATGGTGGCGACGATCCTAAGGTATATACGTGGACCCAACTCCCGTGAGTTGGCATAAGGTGGCTAAAACAGGAGCGATTGACGGACCAACGAGGTAGCACCTCTTATCAGACACACTTCTTCGATACCATTCTATTACTTGTGATTGATTTGGTGGCCACCCTTGATTTGGGAGTGTTGTTCGAGGTGGGCGGTAGTGGCTGATATGCGTCACCACTAGTCCGGATGCGTAATTGGTATATCTACCCTGGCATTGCCTAGTTGTGCCGTGTCACCTACCATATCGAGCTTTACTACGATTTTGATTTAAAAATCCGACCGCGTTAAGGTTCTCCATCCCCTTAACGCTATTTTCTATATGATTATACTTTACTAATTAGACACTACTGTATATAGCGTATATTACTACATAGTAAATAGTTTAACGGATCCTTAAAGAATGGGCGATCCCAAGCATTCTTTAAGTTACTTGTACCTTTATTACAGTTCACTTGAGTTGGTTTACATTATATAAGTATATATTGTCCTGACTCGAGTGTTTTTCTTTACGCTCGGGTCAGCCTGAGTTATTCACAGATTTGGATTTCCACTCTCTTGGAGATTTGAACCGCTGGAGATTATCTGCTTGTCTTGTCCTATCTATTTCAGTTCTGTTGTTCTACTCAGCTTGTACTTGGTTATTTTATTGAGACTTTTGTTGTACTCTATTTCTTCTGTTGTATCTTATGTAACTCTGACATATTTATATAGTAGCTTCATGAACTACTATTTCTTTTACTTCCGCTGCATTATTTTGCTCTGTGTCTGTGATCTGTGATTATATTTATTTACTGTATATTCTGAGATTTGCTAAATTTTATTTACAACGCGGTATTTTGAGCAATTCAATTCCGGCATGAGTGTGTACCTATACACTTATAATGGATGCGAATGGTTGAAAATATCGGGTCGTTACATATAGTGTAAGTGATTTGAATTTTTGGACATGTGTTAAGAGAATAAATCCCTGTTCTGCTATGAGTTAATTGAATTGTTTGGACATCCGTTTTAGCAGGACGAATCACCCTCCTGTTATTATGCTATTTGGACATGTATATGATAGTTAGTTCATATTGACATGTTATTTCCTGATTTGGATATGAGTTGTATTTACATACATGTTGCTTATGTAAATAACTGTTAAGTGAATTGGAATTAAATTGAAATAAAATAGTAGCTTAAATCCGTACCATTAGGACTACTAAGCCTCATTTGGAATTTATAAAGTATGGTTTTGAATTTACTTTAATTCTTTAATCAATTTGAGACTAAGGGTTTATGAATGGTTTCTTTTAAGTTATATAATTCTTATAGAGGTATTTTAAATGATAGCTTGTTTATAAAAAGATGTTTTTGCTAATGAAAAGGGTTATTAAGGTGTTTTACAAATGATGTTTGTAAATGATATTTATAAAGGATATTTTATAAAGGAGTATTAAAAGGTTTATATAAAGAGTTTTAAAATAGGAAAAAGGTTTATAAATCATTTCAGAGATTTGGAAAGAGGATTATAAATTAACTTAAAGGTTTATCGAAGTGGGTTATAACTTTATTTTGAAAGTTATAAGTTAATTGAATATGAGATAAGCTTTTAAAAAGGGAATTTTTGATAAAGGATAAGCAGAATGTTTTATTTGAAAGAAATGTTTGGTTATTAAAATGGGATTTGGAAATAAGAAAAATTTGAAAACTTTGTAAATATACTTATACTGATAAGATAAGTATATAATTTTGTTTTTCAAGGCATGAAAAGTAAAATGTTTTAGTAATATACTTATACGGTTGCGATAAGTATATAAATGTTTTTCCAAGTATAAAGGAAATGTAAGGAGCTTGGAAATAGTGTTTTGGAAAGGTCTTTTGTTCAAGTTTTATAAAGTGTTTTTTAATTAAAGGGAATTAATAAAGACTTAGTGGATCCCATATGGGAATTAAACCATGATTGGATATATGTTTGTTTATTTGATAGTTAAATAACCGACTATCAAGTTTGACCAATTTGACTTAAGAAGTATGAATGTAAATTCGAGTTCCTCGATAGGGTCTCGAATACTTACTTCCAAAAAAAGGGAATGAGTCAACCGGAAATTATCGGTTGTTGATACGGAGAGACTGGGATTTGATCTATATCCAAAAACCACTTTGAACCAACATGTACGTTCGAGTGGAAGACATCTTGATGATGATTGAAGATGGTGCTCTTTGAAGTGCAAGGGCTACTGCTACTAATCCTGAGGGTGATTCCGAAATGGATGTAGTTGAGTTAGTGCCTTCGGTTTCATTCAGATCTAGAACGAACTTGTGTGGATGAATGCTGGCATTACATTGATGCCTGGAGGACAGTGTTAGATTCCAAGATGGATTGCTATTCGAAAAGGTAAAACGTAGTCTCAAGCCTCATAAATGGGAGGAATGGTAAAAATAGGGCATGCAGCAGAGCTATGTGGTTAGCTACCATTAGGAGCTGTCACCCCATCCTAGATATCACTTTCAGAGTTGGTTTGCGTGCAAATATCGTGGTAGTATAAGGCCTCAGTGTGAAGGGGGTGAGGTAATCCGGTATGTCATGTTAAAGGGGCAGCCGACTTTGTGTTAGCATCGGTGCATTTTCTAGAGGTCTGCCATCGGAAGGTAGTCCCTTACCTTACCATTGTTGGGATCCCCATCTTCAATACGTGCCTTACATTTTTGATTGTAGAACCTAGTATGTTGGAATGTGAGATGCAAGCATTTCTGCTATTTTGTCTATTTACTTTAAACCTAGACACTATGATAATATCACTAGATTTTGATATAAAATGTTATGGTTATCGTAAGGTAAAAACTCATCCATTTTTATGTGTGGTGTGGTCTTACGAGATACCCTTTGTTTGAAAAGTTTTCAAATATAGAAATCAGTTTGGTTGTTACTTGTTATCGAGTTTTACTCACGCCGGTTTACTAGACTGACCCGGGTGTTATTCCATGTAATGCTTGGGTCAGACCGGGCATTATTCCATGTATTCACGTATATTTTTCTTCCGCTATATTATAGAGCCGTTATGTTTGTCAATATAAGGACAAGTTTCTATAACTGTCCAAATTTAGGATAAGTTTAGTGTACTCTGATGTTGTATATATGAATAAAGATGTTTCCTTTTTGGTAAAGATCATTGTTGAATTATATATTATTCGGTGCATTGTGAGGTTCTGTGTTGTTTAGTTTTCTTCTATCTTTTACTTTCTTCTTTCACCTAACAAATCGGTATTTCCACACTTGAATGCTCGGCATGTGATATAGTGGACGTATTAATGTCGATTTTCGAGGGTCGAAAATCTGGTTCGTTACATGAAAGTTGTAGCCATCGATGAGTGGAGTTCATCGATACCTTGGATCCTCAAATGGACGACGCGCAACGATTATGGCCAGGCAAAGTCGGTAGCTCCCATTCGCATTTTTAGGGTTCGTGCTCGCGTAGGCGCGTGCATGGAAGGTGGTGGCGGCGAGCGAGGCAAGATGGCGGCGGCGCAAGCGTAGGGCGGCGGCGGCAGTGGGGGAGCGCGAATAATTGAAGAAAAAAAAAATTATATACGTGGCATGGGTAAATCGCGTATGAGGGAGATGAGGAACTAAGGTTTAAGTTTTAAATTTTAATTTAATTATGTTAATTATAAATTTAATTATCTCGTACGTTCATAAATTCATAACTTGTTCATACAAGATCGGTTTTGAGCGCGACAAGTTGCGTTGTGATCGTATCAGCAAGCACTACACTATTTTGTTAGACTGGACGGATTCAGATCAAGTAGGAATTTTGGATTAAATTGAACGACCGTTCAATTTAAATCTAAACAGAGCACTTTGGCGATTTCTGGCATTTACGTGAGTTAACTTACCTCTCTGGTCTGCTTATATTTTTATATAGGAATAATTTTGTTTATGTTGTTTATTGCTTTTTTGGATGATATACTATATTTATTAGTTGGTTTGGATATATTTCTGCCTACTGGAGTGGATGAGACCTTTTACGTTCCCGTGTAAGAGCAGATGACCCTTTGTATACGAATCCCGCCTCGAAGCAGTTGATTTTTATATTATTTGATTATATGCTACATGTGGTCCAAGGGGACAGGTTGGAGGGATCCAACGGGATTCCTCACACTATTGATTTATTTTCATATAAATTGATATATGATATGTTGGATGCCATATTGATGACATGGATACGATTTTGCTTATTTAGTGCTTTAGTAGCATCGAGACTCATTTTTAGTATTTTAAAATATTATAAACTAATGATTTGATTTAAAAGGGTTTTCAGGTGATTTTGGGAAATTATATATGTTTAAATAATTATTTTTGGATTTTTAAAGAAGAAATTTATTTTAAAATAAAAAAGTATGATTTTTAAATATTATAATTAATAGTTTTATGAGATATTTTAAATAGGGATTTTGAACTGTAAATAAAGATTTTAAAAATCTTGAAAATAATTCTGTGTTTTATAATAAAGGATTACGGTTTTAAAACGAAGATAGAAATAATTATCAATCGTTCTATATAAAGCGATATGTATATAGTATATACAAATATTAAGATATATTTATAAACATGGAGATTTATAAAGGTGATAATGTATAAAGTGACATTATTTTCAAATAAAGTTAAGATTTGTAAAATCGTATTTTATTTATAAAGGGATAGATTTGTAAACGGTTTTTATAAATGAAAGGAAAACTATTACCATTTAATAGATTGGAAAATCAATCAAACAATGGATTTATTTTAAGATGTGGAATGATGTTCTATAATATAGTTGATTCTATTTTGGAATGGAAGGTGAGGGCAAATATGGGATTGTGAAACGATATTTTATAAATTGAAAGGAATTTATAAAAGAAATTTATACCTATGGGAAGCAAGGTTAAAAACGATTGAAATTATGTTTTGAATGAGATTTTATGAATAAGTGAGATTTATAAAGGAATGGAGTTATAAATGGCGTTCATAAATAAAAGGGTTTTATGAAATGAAGTTTCATAAAATAGAAGAGATTTTTAAATATAGCTTTATAAATATGGAAACGATTATGTGGAAGATTAAGTATGGATTTTTATCAAAGAAAAACATTTATGTTTTAAAAAGTTGGTTACTTATATTAATATTGTTTTAAAGTGGGTTATCAATACTTTAAATAATTGGAAGTTAACTATTTAAATTATTAATATGGTTTGAAATTAACTATGATTCTATATTAATTTAGTTTTGGAAATTAATTATTTTATTTATAAAAATGTTGAAGATAAAGTTATTATTGTTTATCAAAATGTTTTAAAATTTATCAATTACTATTTTTAAGATGTTTAAAGTTAATACTTATTTATTTATAATGTTTATTATTACATAATAGTGTTTTAAAGTAAATGATTATTATTCATTTATAAATATTTTCGAGATTTATAAATAAGGTTTTATAAACAGATTTGGGCTTATAGAAGAAGTTTATTGAATGTTTTGGAGACTCAAAGGAGAATCATTTATAATGTATGAAGAAGGCTTTGTAAATGGTTTTAGATATTTATAAAGGGGTTTTTATAAATGGGTTTATAGATTTATAAAAAGAGTTTATAAATAATTGCATAGTTTTATAAAGGGTTTATAAATGACTTGAGAAATAATTTATAAACGGTTTACAAAAGGTTTTAGAAATTTATAATGGAGTTTATTACTGATTTTAGAATTAGGTAAAAAGGAGATCTTTCTCAGAGTTTGGTAAATATACTTATACCGTTGGGATAAGTATATGGATACTTTCTAAGTATTGGAAATATAAAGGGTTTGTGAATATATCTTTATAGAAGTATTTTGATACAAGTATTTACAAGATGGCTTTAATTAATGAAAAGATTAATTAAGGTGGCTAGTGGTTGCTTATGTGCTTAACCAATGTTGGTTTTTCCTTTGGAAATAAATCCTGATTTGGATGTGTGTTTGTTGATAGTTAAATAACCGACTATCGAATTTGGACCCAAAAGTAACTTTGGAAATATCCAGGAGAAACACGTGAGTTGTATGGCACAATCATTTCCTATAATGTTGTACTGTGCATATAAATCTCGTTTCGTTCTCTTAGGACAATGATAAGGACAACCGTCCACTAATGGTGAGGAGGTTATCTCCGCTCTTATCTTTGACTGTTTATTTCCTAAAGAACTGGGGTTAAGTTTACCAGAAACTATCAAATATTGTTTCAAAGAGACCGGTATCAGATCTGTTATCCGAAAACTACTTCGATCCAACTTAAGAATTGCGAAATGAAGACATCTTGAGGATGATGGGAATCCAGAGACGGAGCTCTCAAGTGTTTCGTTCAGTCCTAGAATGAACTTGTATTGATGAATACTGGCATTGCATTGTTTCCTGGAGGGCGGTGTTAGCATTCCAAGTGGGAAGTATTATATAAAGGTAAACATAGCCGCAAGCCTCATCAACGGGGGAAATGACTAAAGCAAGGACATGTGGTAGGGTCATGTCGGTCGCTCCCATTAGGGTATGATCATCCCAAGATATAGTGTCGATATCTCGATGTACGCTTCGGGGCCCATGATGGTTTTTTATCAACCATGGGGTGATCATATTCGGCGCTATCCAATAAAGGGTAGGGCCGGTCCTAAGTAGAAGAGGTGCAACGTGCTGTACCTCTCGTACATTTTATCTAGAGGTGTACAGATTCGGTGGGTAGACCCTTACCCTTTCATAGTTGGAATCCATCACTACAAGAAAAATTGCTTTTAACGGCAATGAAGAACAGCGTTTATACGTTGATTGCTGTTGTGCAACCTTTTATAGGTAGGAAAATCTGAAGACAACGTAGGAAAACGCTGAGATTTTTTTCAGAAAATTGCGAAATGTCGTTCCCTCTGAAAATTTCATTGCCGCGTATAATTAATTTCCCTCTTCTGCCAAAAATAAGCAACCCTAAATCACCAATGCCTTCAAATCTTAATCGCTTCCTCTCTGCAAAAATTTTTAAATGACTCCTCTCCAAATCTTAATTTTCTCTGCTCAACAAATTCTTTAAAACTACTCCTCTCTATCATGACCGTTGCTCACAAAGTCGTGGATGCTTGGCTATGCTTGTATCGGAGAGAAATCATTCATTAAGTCAGCCAATCACATCGCTTGGAGCTTAGTCGCGATGGGGATGACGATGAAGATCTTTGACTGGAAAAGCGTGAGAGAAGGTGTGCGCGATTATACTGGGTGTGTGGCTGGAGGTGACTAGCGATTTGGTGATGGCTGCAAATAGGGCTAGTTTTCTTGGGGTGTTGGAGCTTGAACTGATTGGTAGGCTCGTGATGGAAGGGCTGGCATTCCAGTGATTGGCGATGGCAACATTTGCGCTAAGCTAAGGATAGTCGCTGATTTCAGGCTTGAGCATCATTTGAGGTGAGTAAATTTATTTACTCACAACTATGTGCTAGTATAAAATCCATTTTTATTTGCTATAAATTGAATATTGTGTGAATGGATTGATATGATATAAACTGAATCGGGTGACATTACGTTTACTTGCATTGTTTGGACGAGTTATATTTTGATAACTCGCCACTATATAGATCTCATTTTTAAAGGTTGTTGTCGATTGTTTGATGATAAATTTTAATGGTGTGGATTGATTTAGATGAAATTTTATTGCACGTCTTTGATTGATTTTAATTGCGATAAGATCACATATTTTTGGTCGACTATTGTTGTGATGAGATCACATTATAAACTAATCGAAAGGGGAATAAATTAAAATAGAAAATTTTATTGAAAGCGAAGTATTTTTGGAAATAGATAGTAAATTTCCAAATGATTTTTATTTAAGATTGGAAGTATTATTTGAGTAAATTGTCTTCGGTATTCTATTAAGTATTTTTGGAAATAGATAGTAAATTATTTTCAGTTATCTAATTCAGTTATCAAAATGATTTCTACATAATATGTGATTCATTTTTTTGATATATTTGTCAGTTACAAAGTAATCATTTTGCACAATGCTTCCTAAAAGTTCAACCAATTGAAAGCACAAAACATTGGACTTGAAAAAAAACATGAATATGATATTTGTAGAATTGTGTGGTTACATGACTTTGACATTGAAACAAATTTTATTGGTGAAAGTAATATTATCAGTTGACGCACTATAAAATTTTAAAGGTCTTATCAAGATTTAAGGGGATTCCTGATCGTTTAGTTGGTTACTGAGTTATATTAAACTATGCTAATATACTTGAAGAATTTGCTTTGCAGGACTGAAAGAATATGCGACATATTAGAAATACCACAGTATGTTTGTTGCCAATCTTTAGGATTAGACCTCCGCATTCCTCAAACTTGTCTGCATACAGAATTTGTTTAGTCTCACTATCAGTCACAAGCAATTCCATTTTGTTCTGAACCTTTAAGCTATCACTTGCACGTGCATGTACCGACTGTATTACCTGGATACAATTAATAGCCACATGCTCTTGCTGTTTGCAAGTGTCCATCTGTATGATAAAAAAAAATCTTCATTAAATATCCATTTGGATTTTATTTTGATGGAAAAAACTTACAGTAGAACAAGATTATGCATTGTTCCTTAAGTTGAAAGTCGTCTATATACATTTGTTGGGATGTATATGGACATATTAAATTCCTTTGGATATAAAGATACTAATAAACCAAACGGACAATCAGTGAATCGCGTCAACTTGGTCAAGAATTAATGGCTTGATTAACGTACCAGGTATCTGGTATATTGTCCTACGGTGCAGCTCTTCAGCTTGATGGTTGCTTCGTTCGTTACGCCAATGAATCCTTCATTGGCAAAGAGGAGACCAATTTGCTTTACAAGAAGTGTGGCCCTGACCCATCCAACGGGTATTATTCCTTCTATAACCAATGAACCCTTCGAAAATAAAACTATACTATTAACAAATATTCGAATGACTCTAATGCTATGTTGTTGTTTCAAAGGTACGATCCAAATCTTATGGGAATGAGGGATGAAGCTCTTCAGGCAATTGTGGTATCAGGAGGCACTGGAGGTAAACAAACAAATAATAAAAAGTTGGCTGAATAATTCATTGTGTGATAATAATGTATATGTTATTAGACCAATTTTAAAATATTTGATATACGTTTAATGAATAGGTACTTACAGAATCGGAGCAGCAGGATATGTGCAGGAGGCAGCACAGTGTGTAGGGGACCTGGATGCAAAGGAATGTTCTAATTGCATTTCGACTGCAGTGGGACAGTTAAAGGGTGCATGTGGTAATGCAGTGTCTGGTGAATTGTATCTAGGCAAATGCTTTGCTAAATACTATTCCGATGGGGTCTATTCTACTCCTTCTACTACTAGTGACGATGACCATGACCATGACCACATTTACTATCACCATGGTATGTATCTTATCATTAGATTTCTACACATTAGAAAATAAATAGTTGTAGTTGGTTAACTAATTTGGAACCATATCGTGATTCAAATTAAGCTGATACCACAAATAACATTAAAATGCATTGGCACCCATATGTTAAATGTAAGTAATAAAGTCAACTTTTTACACATTATACATAATTAAAACATAAAATGATGGTTATGATCCCCAAATTGGATAATACTTTAAAAAACTTTCAAACACACATTCTTTTTCTATTTCATAGTGTATCGTATTTCGAAAATGGGTGAATGTAAAGTATAACTAAAACTTGCTAACTGTTTTATTTGATATTAAAAAATATGTGGACAGAATCATAAGCTAGCAGTGAACATACTAATTGAAACAGAGGATTTAAATTATGGTTTAGATTGACATAAAAAACTTCTATGTTTGTATGCTTTCGGTGAGTTCTAATACAATCATATAGGCTTTTTAGGTGCCTTTGCTTCTATCTATTGATTTCAGAGAATGCACCCTACTGTTAGTATATTGTTACTGCATATGTTATTTGTCAATAGAATATAGGAATATAGGGTCCCTTGCTTCTTTCATAGGATCACTCATCCAATACAATTCAATTTTCTATAAAATATTATGTTTTTCTTTATTTTATTTTTTTCTCGTAAAAGAATTCGAAATTTTACCCTGTGAAAGCATCTTGGTGGCTCAATTTATTGACCATATGAACTACCATTTGAGCTCTCAAATATAATCCTTTTTAATATAGAATCTACTGCCAGAAAAGTGATCCTGATCAGCAGTAAAAAAAATTGATGTTGAATCTACATGGTTTCACCATTTCTATATATATTTTATATTTTTATTGCTTAACTAATAATCAAAGTTAAAAATAAACTATAAATTTATCTTGTTTGTAACTCAAATATTAGCCTTATACTAAGATAGCTCGATTAAATTCATTTTGGAGTTATATGAGACAATGGTTGGTGGACAGCTCCAAATTTCCATAGGACACCAAGCCAATCTTTTTCCTCTTTCCACCTTGCAGAAGCGTATTACTCTAATCTTGCTACAGAATAAATTTTCTCTTTCGTTCCATTTTCATGGATTATTGCAAACGTAAGCTAAAAGGTCTGTCCTTGACACAATTTAAAAAAGAACAATAGTTTAAAAAAAATTAAAATCAGCATAAAATTAGTATAATCAGTTTTAAAAAAATAACTTATTTACTTTAAAGTTCTCAAATTCTTATATAAATTAAAATTAGTTAACTTACTTTACTTGAACTATCACAAATTCTGATTAACTTACAACATCAACTATCAACTAAGAGTAAGTTATCACATAGCAGGCTAGCAGCAAATCTATTTTATGAGTTATACAGTATCACAAATTATCAGAAGAAGAGAAAAATACCAGATCCAGATCAGCAAGTGGAGGAGTTGGTCGAGGAAACTGACTGCATAGTTCCTTTGTGCACTATTTTGTTGTGGCAGGTACAATTAAGAGCCTATATTGCTATTTGTGATCATTTTCTTTATATTTTGAAACTGTTTTCTGTGTTGTTGCTAAGACAAAATCATAGAATTTGTTGCCATCATATTATTATTTTTTGTTGAAAGCTGAAACAATTCTTTGTAATCGACTATCAAATGCATTTTAAATATTTTACATATTATGCATAACTTAAACATAATAATGACCATAGATCTAAATGCACAAGAAAAGCAAGTAGAGCATGAAGATGTTATGTCCCTGAGGAAACAAAAAATAAAATTTACATCTGGCAATTTAAATGAAACTGAATCTACTGATCAGCACATCACAAAGATCACAAATCCTATATAATTTCTATAAACCTTAGAAAAACAGAGACTGGATTTATAGCTACTATAGAAGCTTAAACGAAACTGATAGTTCCCAAAATTTTGTATCTGCTTTTGAAACCTTTTCAAATGATGTTATTAATTATGGGTAATGTTGCAGCACAAATAGTTGATAGTATCATATAAGAACTTGAAACAAATCAGCAAAACGTGTCAACCTACATAGAAGATATCCTGAATATAGTGCAGAAATTCAATCAAAAAAGCAAGAAAAACAAGACAAAAACAAAACAAAAGCTCCCCCTAAAAGATATATTAGGAGCTCAACAAAAGGTAAATGAGTTTATTTGTATGGAATATACGAGGAGCTAACAATGATTTCAAGATGAGTGAAGTGATCAAACTCCTCAACACCTAACAGCCATCTTTGGTTTGTTTGGCTAAAAATAAGAAAGCTACTAACAAAATGGATAATTTACGCTGTAATTTCACAAAAACAAGTTAGACATGATAATGATCATAAATCTAAAGGCACTTGACATTCACATATTTTAAATATTTGTACTCTTTGCTTACTTAATTTTTTGTTATTTACTTTGATTCACGTATTGTTCCATTGTTTTATTTACTGTTCTTCTTATCCTCCTTCAACTTATTTTATAAATTTTAACCTCATTTGGATTGACCTAATCCCATGTTCGATTTTCCCCTGCAAGTTCATGTACCAATGCAAACTATATTCAAAATCCCTAATTTTGAGTGTTTTTGCAATTTCAGGTTTTACAGAGAATCTGGATTCAGGATAAATACACTGATACATAGCCTACTCCAGTTCCTGCTTTTTGACATAATATGCTCATCTCCTGCTTTTTGACATAATAGTGCTCATCATGCTTTAGGCTTGGGTGAGTAGACTACTAATCATTTGGTTAATTACAATATCATTCTGCTATAAATAATTCGAAACCTCAAAACTATCCGAATATGCTATATTGCTATGTATTGTAAAATATAAGTCATTCTGATTTGAATTATGTGAGCATCACTCATCACTTTTGATTAAATGATATGAAAAATTGCTTTATACAAAGCAAATATTGATTTCATTTTTTAGTTTATTTGTTACAGTAGGTTATGCTTTTAATTTAGTACCATTCACCACTCCCAATCAAATAATCCTCTATCATCACTATCAATCAAACAATCCTTTTATTTATCACACAAATGTTGATATTTTTTATTTTGGTGTTTTGATATTTGATTTTTACCTTCTAATTTCGATTTGATGATTGGCAGTAATATATTTTTTACCTTCTAATTTCTGTTGGCAGGTCTTTGTTAAGGAAATCCAGAGCATTAGCTTGATCTTTGCAACATGAACGCTCACCCTATTATAATGGTTCAGTAAAAGACTCTAGGACAATTTCTGAAGTCGTAGTTTTCTGTCTTTCACTTGAGCACTGAGGTTTCAGCGTGTTGTTTTCCCTTTTCAGAATAGGTATGTCTTTATTCATATGTAAAGCTAATGCCTGTGTCTGTCTCCCCTATTGCTTAATTGGTTGTTGTAGATTCATTTCCTATATATATGTATACGTACATATGTATGTATGTTTGTGTGTATAACACTTCACACGTGCAATATATGAGAAAACATAAAAACAGACTCCATGCTTTACTGGATTCAGAGGGCACCTATGTGTATGACCAACAAGGACTTATTTGACAAGCTCTATCTTACTATGCTACATTGTTCAATGGTCAAGCATTGTCCTTTCCTCCTCTCATACATCCAGTTGAACTGATAAATAAATATCAAAAACACACACACACACACATGCTATATATATCATGGCTGCAAAAACTGCAAATATGATAATGATGAAAAACATGGCATACAAGTCCTTCCTTCCAGAAAAAAGAGTAAAATTAAATGTTAACTGCATGCAAACGAGTTGCTAATTTACAAATCGGCAATGTTATTTTTTGTTCGAAATAAAAAAAGTGAAGGATGAGGCACATTAAATGGTAAAAACACATAAACATGAACTGATCATAATAACATTTAGGATCGTAGATTTGTAGGATCTGTGTGTCTAAGCAACTCAGTACCATAGTTGTAATAATTTACATAAACAGTATAAGTCTGCATCCAATTTTATAAAATATAGTGTGGAATACCTGGAAAAAATTATGGGTGAAAATAGAAGGAAAAAAATCCAGTATAAGTCTGCATCCAATTTTATAAAATATAGAATAGATTAATACTTTCGTACTACTTACATTCAATCAAGTAAACATCACATTGTTTGAATAAAATTTTCTCAGATGTTGGCTGGAAAGTCTGACTTTAATCTTCAGTAACCTACAAGTGTCATTTTGATTGGTTGTATGCAGTATGTCTGCAGCCGAATAGTGTGGAATACCTGGAAAAAATTATGGGTGAAAATAGAAGGAAAAAAATCCAGTATAAGTCTGCATCCAATTTTATAAAATATAGAATAGATTAATACTTTCGTACTACTTACATTCAATCAAGTAAACATCACATTGTTTGAATAAAATTTTCTCAGATGTTGGCTGGAAAGTCTGACTTTAATCTTCAGTAACCTACAAGTGTCATTTTGATTGGTTGTATGCAGTTCTGTCTTTTACATTATTTTTACGTTTCTCGCTGGCATTATATATTTGCTACCAAGTTTTAAATTCGACTTTTCTTAAATAATGGCGATTGCTGATATTTGTTTGTTATCTGTATATATACTTAGATGATTCTCCTTTGTACGTTTAGAAAGTACAGTGCAATTCAAATAATGGCGACTTTTACTAACGACTGGCAATAATTGACTTTCTGATCGTGTGGCAGGTAAGTATTACATCTGGACTTTGAATTGCAATTTGTGTAATCCCCATCAGGTTTTTCATGCTCACTCTTATAAATTGCAATTTTAAGTATAAAGAACAATCCAGTTGATTATTTTTGGTTGTTAAGTTGTGTTTGCCTTTTTTTCTTTTTCTTTTTTCTTCTTCTTTTTTTACAGTTCAGAATCATATTAGATGGATGTATCTTACTGGCATCTGATTGCTTGGATTTTGTTGGCATCATTTCCACTATTAGGTATGCTTGATTCATTTGTTGGACAAAATATAATTTGATTATCAATTCATTTTTCCCTGTGCTGTTAAATTGAAATTGAATTCTAGCTTAAAAATTTCCTCTCCATTGCACTTCCAACAAGGGTCTTTTTATTATTTATTTTTTGATTTTCCTATATAAAGTATTAATACCAAATTGGTATACAATCTTTTCCGACCCTTCAATTCTCATTTGATTAGAATTTATTACTAATTCATCTTCTTACTATTTGCTTAGAAAACATGTTACCATCTTTGTTTTTACTTCTCTCTTCACGTCACCCATGTGTTCATCGTTTGTTGATAGCAGAACATAAAAGCAAACAATAATGATGTAGCTTTGCATAAGACTTACGTAAATAAATAACTGCATGTGTCCATCTGACTATATTTTGAACCATAGCCATGAAATTGATGCCTGCATACAAATCACATCCAAATGGTTAGATATTTATCTCAAGTATAATAAGTACATATATAGCATAACTATTAAGTTCATTTCTTGTTACAAGTTCATTTTTTCATCATGGTTCAGTTATAGCCATGAAATTATATGCAGTGGTTCTTATTTTTCTTGTTTCCACAGCGAATTGTCGTAGGAAAAGATATTAGAAGTACAAGACAATTTACCTCGTTGCTTTTTTTCCTTTTGTTTTTTTAACTTTTGTTTAATTTGCACAAGTCAATGATGAAAATGACTGCTGTATATAAGAAGTAACAAAACTGATCTGGAACCTCTTCACGTCTTTGTTCGTTTTTTATCTACAAAGGTCAACTCTTGTTCCCTTCCTGGTTTTTATGTGCATATGCAAGGTGTTTACCAAGTTTAATCTGTCTTGAAATTTTTGATCAACTTTTAAACCAATTAATTATCGTATTTCTACTGTCAGTATTTTCCTTTTGATCTGCTGCTGTTTCTCTTCTTTTTTATTTTTATAAGAACATGTTTAGAATATCTTTTCAATGTAAACATAATTCCTCCTCTTTATATGTGATAAGAAGTCTTAACATAATGTATTCATGTACACACTCAAATGAAGGGAGATCTGAGGGAAAAAATGTGAATGGAAGTAATATTCGATAGTACTCATCGCAAGTAAAAACAAAACAGATCAAAACATCAGAACATGATAATAAATATATGTATCAGTTTGAAATCAAAGAGTAAATGTTATAGGTGGAAGACATAATAGACTTGGTGGGAGATGGTGCCTCGAAAACTTTAGGTCTGAACCAGCAAGTGATCAAAGTAGTTTATGATACCCTGAAACCGGCAGCAGATGTCACTCTACTTGTACTCCAAAGCACTGGTCAAGCAGCTTTGAAGATCACTTCTCTGATACTTAACATATAACGTGTCTTTGTTTAACAGAATTTGTGGCAACTTGGTTTACTTTATTATTTTTGTTTATGGATATTATTGAAACTTGGTTTATGGATGTCTTTTGTTTATTAATATTCTCTTAACTAGTTTATGTAACCAATTAATAGTTATTAGAACCTGTTATATATACTAGTTGCTTGAATATGCTTAAAATATAGTTTTGGAATATTCAAAAATAGAGTGGAATATTAAAGCTGTTATATAAATAGAAGACAACGTTTAATTAATGCTGTCAATTAAGAAACAACAGCATTTAATTCGTGCTGTAATTATCTTGAAATTGTCAATAACAGCGTTTATTACATGCTGTCGAAATAGTTGATGATTCAATCACAGCGTTTTTAACATGCTGTCGAAATTGTTGATGATTCAATAACAGCGTTTAGAAAAAGCTGTTGTAAACAGTTAAAGTAGAATTTGAACATCTTCGACAACTAAATTATAAACGCTGTTGAAACATAATACAGCATGTTTGAAAACGCTATAAAAAGATTATTGACAGCTCGTAATAAACGCTGTCATAGAGATGTTTCAACAGCGTTTATAGAAAAGCTGTTGTAAGTTATGTATATACGACAGCATGTCGTTATACAGCGTTTGTAATAACGCTGTTGTATCATATTACAGCGTTTGTCAAACGCTGTTAAAAGCCTTTTGTGGTGTAGTGCATTCTCCAATAAGTGCCTTCAGACTTGATTGTAAATCTATTATGCTGGAATTTGATAATGTAACAATTTCGACTATGATTAATAAGTAACCGTATCTAGACACTATTATAATATCAGAGAATTTCATATAAATTTTTTTTTGGTTATCGTAAGGTAAAAACCTACCTATATTTATGTGCGGCGTGGTCTTACAAGATACCTTTATTTTCAAAGGTTTTAATAAATTTAAAATCCAATTGGGTGTGTTTTCTCACGCTGGTTTTCCAGACCGACTCGGGTGTTATTTTATTATAATGCTCGTGTCAGACCGAGTATATTTACTGATAGCTTTGGATACACTGGAGCTCAAGTGACCAGTTGGAGGTGTTCAAATCGTATTCACGTATATGTTTATTTTATGTTGCTTTGTTGTTGAAATCATTAGCATTTGTGAGGATAGGTTGTAATAACTGTTCAGGTTGATGATTGTGATTTGTTGTTGTACTCTGATGGATATATGTATATTACAAATTCTCTTGTGTATAGATCTTTAATTTTATATTATATGTAGTTTCGTTGTGATTGTGAGATTCTGTTTTTTGTTTCTTTCTCCTTTTCTTCTCCTGTTCTTCTTTCTCCTTCTTCCCATAACTATCTGCCTTTCCGTTCAATTTGGATTAGACATGTGTGGTTTATTGTTAAGTTGAAATGTACGGAAAAGCGGGTTATTACAGTTTGAGTGACACTTGTCTTAAGCCCTTTTAAATGTAGTTAAACCTTTAAAATAGAATTTTAAATAAAATGACTAAATGTGAAGTGTTTTGGGTTTGTAGTAAACAATGTTTTGGTAATAATTATTTTTAAACCCTTAAATAATATTTTAAAGTGGAAAAATATTATAAGTATAATTATATTTAATAATGAAAATTTAAAGATAATAACAAGTATGGAATCTTTTTGGAATAAAGATAGAAAAAGTTGTATGTTTAATTTATAAAAGAGAAGTGGTTTATGTAACAATGTTTTGGTAACATTTGTTTTTAATCTCTTTGATTATAACTTAGTGAGGAAAAACTTTGTTGAGTAATTTATGAATAGACTTATTGAAACGACCCAGAATTTTAGTTATTTGAAATTGGAATATTCATTAAATTTTAAATATTGAAAAGTTAATTATAGAGATTAAATAACTTGAATTTCAAATATAACGATTTGTTGGATAATTTAATTGTTGAATTTAATAGCTTAAATCGTTTAAATAATTGACTCTTGGATTTTTATTTGGATAAAAATGATTTAAAATCTTATTTAATTTCTATTTAATAAGAATGAAGATAATAAAACTTTTAAATTGGATTTAAAACTGATTTAACTGATTTTGAAAATAACTCATTTTAATTAACAAGTGAAAATAGCCTTTAGGGGCACAGTCTCGGATTTCGACGAAACCAGTTTTATTGGATCCGCAATAATGAATTATAATACACTGTCAAATTTCATGGCGATTAAATGTACGTTTGGCCATGCGTGATCGAAACGCATTGAAATTAATACTGAAAAATTTAATGTAACGACCCAGAATTTTGAACGAATTAAATTGGAAATATTTAATTAATTTTAAATATTTGAACGATGATTTAATTTGACTCCCCGATCGTAATTTGAATTTGACGATTAAATTATAAAGTTTAATCGATTGAATGCTGAATAAAAATTTGAATCTTCAATTTTAAGCTGAAGAAAAATATTTCAAAAGCTTTTAAAATTCGTATTGATAATACCGAAGATAATCGAACTTTCAGAATTGAAATTTAAACTGTTTCGTTCAGTTTTGAAATTTAATTGTTTGAACCGATATTTAAAAATAGTCATTTTTCAAACAGTCTCGGAATTCGACGAAACCAGTTCCATTGGGTCCGGAATATTGTATTATTACCAGATTTCAAATTTCGTATTTATCGGAGTTATGGTGTGAACACACGGCGTGTAAACGCATTAAAAATCTTTATCGAATTTAAATTTGAATTTAAATTTTAAAAGTTGGTCAACACACACACGTTCTCTCCTTCATCCACGCCTAAAAACACGCCCCTTTGTTTCAGCTGAAGACCACGAAATGATCGTGCAACCTATCACGTTTCCTCTGTTTTAAATTATACCTCCTCACTTCATTCTCGTTCAAAAATCAAATGAAGACATTTAATGGCCGATAGTTCTTCCTTTCCCTTTTCTATTCAAAGTCGTGGTTACAGTTCAATAGCAATCTCCAAGTCGCGATGCTTGAACTTGTGGAAACTAGGGTTTCGTAAATCAACGCCTTCGTGGTAATCATCGCTGCATACTCGGCTATTCCATCAGCCATCGTCAACTCGTCCTTGCCTCCACATGATATTTTCTACTACCGATTTGAGGTCCTGCTGCAATCTCTCTTTACTGCTACTATTTTTCACGATTTTGGGATAGCGACTTGGATCTGGAAGCTCATCGCGATGATGGAGGCTCGCGAACTTGAGTTCGAGCTGGGGCAGCGGCATCACGATGGAGGCGTGCACTCGCTCACACGAAGGGGGTTCTCGAAGGCAGACGTCGCGAGTTTCGTTCGCAGCTGGAAGGCGTACGATTGGAGGCCGCGACTGTGATGGTCGTGTCGAGGGGAGGTGGGCCTCGAATTCGTAAATGTCGCGGTGGGTTCTTGAGCATCTGGAATTGGCGGTGGTGCCAGAGGGGACTCGAAAAACTCGCGTGCAAGAGGGAGGCTGCGTTGGGATTTTTGGGTATGGCTTCTCTTTTTGTTTCGAACTGCTTCTCTAAAATAAAAACAAACAAACTTTGCAGAAGAAAATAAAACGAATTTTTATTTCTATTTAACATGTATATATAATAGTGAATCGTAAATTGCAGCGTGATTTAAAAAAAAGAGACAACTGTTTTGAAGATATTAAAATGTGAGCAGTATCGATTCTACTGTAAGTTTAGAAATTTATATTTTGATTTAAATAAGATATATATATAAGTTTTGAGAAAAATAATAATAGGAATTTTGAAATGTTTGAAAAGTTTAATTTAAATAAAAAGGTAGATTATGGTGGTTTAATTGTTTAGTTAACCCATTTAATTTTTCCAGTTACTAAAGATAAATTATTTAAGAGGAAATTGAGTTAAATAAAATTCTTAGTTAAGTAGATCTATTAAAAAGAAATTAATTGTTCGATTTATTTCGAATATTGATAAATGATGTAAATTATTTATACAAGGTATAAATGGAGCAAAACAAATTGGAATAAAAATGGATTGCAAATAAAAGGTGAGATTTTCTCACTCGAAGGAAATTTGAATTTACAGTTATTATTGATTGATGATTGTTATTGGATGTGCTATTAGATATAGTAGGATATATATCTATATATAGCAATATATACATATTGGCATATGTATATATTGGATTGATGATTTCCCGCCTCGTATAGCGGATGAGACCCTATTGCGCCGTTAGTAAGCGGATTTTTATAAAACCCATATACCGCGATAATTCCGTACTGGAGCGGAATTGGTATTGTGCTAACATCTTTGGATGCAGGAAAACAGGTTGGAGGGATCCAACTGGACCCCTCACATTGATTGATTTTATTTATACTGTGATATGAATCTGTGAATGATTATATTGATGTTATTGATCATATCGATGTCTGGAAATTGATTGAAAGCTAAAATTTAGCTGAATGGATGTTTGATATCATTGGATTCCAAAACTAAACGAAATTGGATTTTTGAAATCAAAATAGAAATTTTTTAAGTAAATAAATTTTTAGAAATCGAATAAATCTGAAGAAAATGATTTAAAAGAATAAATGTTGATTTTTAAAATCTTATTGAATTAATTCCAGAATCAAGTGTAATGTTAGGTAAATGAATTTCGTATAATAGTGATTTTAAATTGAAGAATTTAATTAAAATTTGGATTTCTAAATAGTTTGAAAAAGATAAAGAGATTTATTTTCTTTAAGGGGAATCTGATTTTGGGGTTAAAGTGAAGAATTGGAAAATGAATTAAATTGAAATAAGGGAAATTTGTGTAAAAATAAATATTGATTTATTTTTAAATTGTGGAAATAGATTTACGAATTTGGAATAAAGATTTGAATAAATCGATAAGGATTTATTTAATTGGTTTAAATGGACCATTGTGAAATAAAAGCATTATATAGAAGATTTATAAAATTTGATTTTGTAGAAATCAAAGTGATGAAATTTTAAAGGAATTTTGTTAATATTGAAAATGAATACAAAGAGAATTTATAAACGTGGTTTTTATAAATTCAAAATCAATTGAATTTGATAAATTAAATATAGAAGATTATCAAAGAAGTTATATTCGCGTTTTGGATAACGAATTTTTATTGAAATAAAATGTGTAGAGATTATTGAAAATGTGGTTAGTGAAGTATATTCACGATTTTGGACAGTGAATATATTGTTAAGTAAAATGGATTTATTTTTGAAGAAGTGATATTAAAATGAAGTTAAACATTTTAACGATGTTTTAAAATGATTAAATATCAAAATCATAGATTTCAACATTCATTGTTGAAATAGGCGTTTTTGAGAAATAAGGAAAAGATGGACTATAACACTGTTGTTATAGTAAATGATTTTCGAAAGAAATTGTTTTATATAGTATTGGGATTTATATATATACCTATCTTAATTCCGAATCCCTATACTATTGATTTCGAGTCGTCGTAACGATGTTTTACGCAACATTCGTTTTGACTCAAATAGATGTTAAAAGAATGTTTTCCTTAAAGAATGAATATATACTTAATTTGATTTAAGTATATCGAGTATTTTCAAACGTTGAAAATAAATAGATTTGTGAAATACTTATTATTAAGTATGGAAATGCTTTTCCAAAATGAAATGAAACGTTTGAGAATTTATCCTTGTAAAGATAAATTGAAACAGAATATTGAAAACGATTTGAAAATCGAATATCAGTAGATATTCGAAAGTATAAATTCGATACGGGATTTATAAAAGAAAGCGAAGTCGTTTAAAAATAAATATTGATTTATTTTTGAAGTGTGGAAATTGATTTGAAATTGTTTTCAAATGGTTAAGCGTGGAAAATTCTATATCTAGTAAAGATATTTTTGAAGATGAAATAATTTGGGAAATTATTTGGAATCTGATGATGTTGCGCATCTTTATTGATAGTTAAATAACCGACTATCAATAATTACCTTGAGTAGGTATTTGTTGTGAATTGGATGAATTTGAATGCCACACTTATTTTTTAAATAATCGCTCACTATTCGGGTTAGCCGGGAAAGGACCATGGGGTCGTATAACCCATTCCGAATATGTGATACGTCGTTATGAATTGCATTTGAAGACCGGTGTTGAAGACCGGATATTTTTGAAAACGGAAGGATTACCGTCGAGTTACTCTACATCGGCTGATCTCCGATTTAGAGGTTTTATCACCCTTAGTGACGGGAAGTCCGGACGTGATTAGAAAATTATCCGGAAATGCAAGGGCTTCGTGAGAAGTGCCTTCGGTTCTGTTCGATCCCGGAACAGACTTGTATGGATTGTGTGTCTGACGTTACAATTTGAGATATAAAGCTGATTTCTTTCAAATACATTTCTGTTGGTGGCGGAGAATTTATTCTCTTAGCTTAACACCCTTCTCTGAGACGTACGAGCTCAGAGGTTATGTAGTTGAAATTTATCAGCGATATATCCCAATTTGGTAACGTGGCATACTGAGTGTTGCTGTGAAATGATCAGTGTTTGATCATTTGCGATATGATCATTTGTTTGATCTTATATCTTTGTGATCATAGGTTGATCATTTTGTTTGACCCGAAGCAGGGCTTTTTGAGAAAGCGTAGCTTTGTGGACGAGACTTCATCGAGCCTCACACCCCGGAAATGGTCGAAACAGGAAGAATGCGGCAAGGTTCTAGGGAGTAGCGCCCCTTAGTGTATGTCATTCCTTCTGGATAAAGGTGGTATCATGGTATGGAGCCCAGATACTTAACCTCTGTGGTTGCTGCAAAAATTTATTTCTTTGTGGTTGTTGCGAATCGGGGATCCTCGGGAAGATCGGTGACGATCGGGGGATGGCATACGCGTGTCAGTAGTTACCTATTTTTGCAGAGGTAACCCGGCCTTGTGTTGGCAGAGATCCGGTTAGGTTCTCGGGTCGTCTATTCCAGGGACGTACCCATCGTGGATAGGAAGTTCCTTAGCCTGACCATTTGTTGGAAATCCAAAGAAACAATACGAGCCTTTACGATTTCAATTGTATAACCTGTCTCCTCAGGAGGCAGCTATAGCAGGCATAATATAATGGTACCTATGCTGGCTAAGATTAATATTATACTTTCGAAAAGTTTTCTACACTATGCACTAATAATAATATCAAAAAGAATTTGATTTTTGCGTAGTAAGCATCTTTGACTATCATAAGAAGAAATCTCCTCCAAGTCTGCGTTTGCATTGTGTGTGTGGTGGGAGGTCTTATGGTAGTTTCATTTTCCAAAAGCATTGCGAATTGACATTAAAAGTTTTCCTGTTGTTTATTTTAAAGAATAACTGTTTTACGATCTCACACCAGTCACCATGACTGACTCGGAGTTTATTGTTTCCCTTCTAAACTCTGGGTGCCCACCAATTTCCACACGGGCAGCCTAGAGTTATATTATCAGGATATTCTGGATATTCTGGAGCTTTGGAGATGAGCTGGATGACGAGACGTAGTATTTGTATCTGATAGTATTTATTCCGCTGTGTATTCTGTATGAGGACAAATTTATAAAACTGTCCATTGTTGTATATTGACTCTGATTGATGTATGTATAAAATGATATAGTTCTTTGTTTAAAGATTATTCATTTATCTATTATATATTGTTCCGCTGCGAATGTGAGATTCTGATATTGTTTTCTGTTCTGCTCTTGTTCTCTGTTGTTTCTTCTTTCTCTTTTCTTCTTTTCTTCTTCTTCTACCTTTTCTTCTATTTAAAACCATCACTATTCGAGTTTCCGGCAGTCGATTGCTCGGCAGTCGATAAAGTGAGTATCGATGTCGAATTTTCGAAAGTCGAAAATCCGGTATGTGACAAAGTGGTATCAGAGCATATGGTTAAGCGACAACCCTGCTCTGTTGGGTGTTACTCATTAGAGATAGAGTCAGTAGTACTCTAGAATGAGTTGAGTGTATTAATAGATATGAGCGCGTATTTGTTAGTGAATCTAAAAATGTTTTATATTGTGTTTACTTATCCGTTGAGATGTTTATGAATTTTGGTCGGTATGTGGGACGCCATATTATCGATAGGGATTTCTAAACACTTAAACGAGGCAAGACGACATAGTATTGTGTTAAATAGGGTGAATGAAATAATTTTGCCCAAAACTATTTTTGTATAAAAAGAAATAATTTTCTGTAAATTATTACAGTATATGGTTGCATGGTTGCTAGAAGTAATAATATTAAACTATTATCATTGAAATAAGATAAGAAATTGAAATCATAACTCCAAAGTTAAGAAATAAATTCACATACAAATGAAATTTAAAGAATGTAAATTATAAATGTGATTTGTAATTTGAAACGGAATTCCAGAGAAGTTTTTGGAAATGTTTTGAAAAGAATTTGAAAATTTTGGAGATTTGGAAAGTTAAATCATTTTTGATTTGAAAATGAATTTCAAAGGATTTTGGAAAAATGTTTTGAAGGAATGAAAAGCTCTAAACTCTTTTCGGTCGCTGGAAAATAATCCTGATGATGATGGCCACATCATTAGAATTCATTTTCGGGTTTCCAAAAGAGGAATTGCTGCCGATTGTTTTAAATGAAAGTTGTTTGGAAAATTTGGATTTTGTTTTAGAAAATTCAAATGGAATTTGAATTGTTTTCAAAAATGATTTTTGAAATGTTGGTAAGACTCTGGAATACTATGTAAAAATATTTATGAAATATTATCAAGTTGATAACTTATCACATATTTGAAATCTGATTGGAATTAAGTTAAATGAAATTAAATTGTGTTTGTAAATGAACAAATGGGATAACATTTGTAAATAAATAAATTAAAACTTGAATTGTGAACTAAATAAAAGAATGGTTCGAAGTTGCAAATATATTCAAGTAAGTGGAAATAAATTTTTGAATGAATGAAATTTACAGTTGCTAGTAAATAAAATTTAAGATGAATGTTAAACTTTGTTTTGAATTTGTTAGTAAATGTAATTCAAGCTGAATATTGGAAATTGGAATTTGAAATGGATTAGTAACTGAAACTAATTTAAAATGGTGCAGTTATAAATGAAAGGTAATTGATGAAATTCAATATTCGGAATAGAAGATAAAATTGAATTCGAATAGAAATTTGAATGTAAAATTGAAGGAAAAGAAGGTATAACTTCAACAGTAAATGTATTGGCAGTTTATACTAGAAATTTTGTAATCAAATTTGCAAAATAGTTTGAATATGTAACTAGATATTATGGCTAGTAGGATATACAGGTGTAAAGGAATTTGGATTTGATTTCACAGATAAATTTGAATGGCTCGACAAAAGGTAAGTATTTGAATTCGAATATGAGATTTGATGACTTATTTCTCTAGCCGCTTGGCTTTTTCTTTTTCTTTTTGAAATCTGAGAGTCCGTAGGGACGTTTTGTAGTCGTGCCGTATTAGCCGCGCAAAGGAGACGCTGGCGAAATTTTTCGAAAATTTAGGGTGTTAGAAAATTTTTGAGAAAATTTTGAAAGTTTAAGTTTAAATTTGAATTTAAGTTTGAATTTTGAAGTAAACAATGATGTTTGAAAACTATAGAAGGTTTAGAAATTTAGTTGAATGATAACGAATCTTTAGTAGAAGATTTGTTTTGAAAAATTGACAAAACTATTGGATGTTACTATTGGATGTTGAAAAATAGTAGACGAGTTAAGGACCATTTTTTCCTAACTTGTAATTTCGAGGACGAAATTCTTTAAGGGGGGAAGTCTGTAACGACCCAGAATTTTGAACGAATTAAATTGGAAATATTTAATTAATTTTAAATATTTGAACGATGATTTAATTTGACTCCCCGATCGTAATTTGAATTTGACGATTAAATTATAAAGTTTAATCGATTGAATGCTGAATAAAAATTTGAATCTTCAATTTTAAGCTAAAGAAAAATATTTCAAAAGCTTTTAAAATTCGTATTGATAATACCGAAGATAATCGAACTTTCAGAATTGAAATTTAAACTGTTTCGTTCAGTTTTGAAATTTAATTGTTTGAACCGATATTTAAAAATAGTCATTTTTCAAACAGTCTCGGAATTCGACGAAACCAGTTCCATTGGGTCCGGAATATTGTATTATTACCGGATTTCAAATTTCGTATTTATCGGAGTTATGGTGTGAACACACGGCGTGTAAACGCATTAAAAATCTTTATCAAATTTAAATTTGAATTTAAATTTTAAAAGTTGGTCAACACACACACGTTCTCTCCTTCATCCACGCCTAAAAACATGCCCCTTTGTTTCAGCTGAAGACCACGAAATGATCGTGCAACCTATCACGTTTCCTCTGTTTTAAATTATACCTCCTCACTTCATTCTCGTTCAAAAATCAAATGAAGACATTTAATGGCCGATAGTTCTTCCTTTCCCTTTTCTATTCAAAGTCGTGGTTACAGTTCAATAGCAATCTCCAAGTCGCGATGCTTGAACTTGTGGAAACTAGGGTTTCATAAATCAACGCCTTCGTGGTAATCATCGCTGCATACTCGGTTATTCCATCAGCCATCGTCAACTCGTCCTTGCCTCCACATGATATTTTCTACTGCCGATTTGAGGTCCTACTGCAATCTCTCTTTACTGCTACTATTTTTCGCGATTTTGGGATAGCGACTTGGATCTGGAAGCTCATCGCGATGATGGAGGCTCACGAACTTGAGTTCGAGCTGGGGCAGCGGCATCACGATGGAGGCGTGCACTCGCTCACACGAAGGGGGTTCTCGAAGGCAGACGTCGCGAGTTTCGTTCGCAGCTGGAAGGCGTACGATTGGAGGCCGCGACTGTGATGGTCGTGTCGAGGGGAGGTGGGCCTCGAATTCGTAAATGTCGTGGTGGGTTCTTGAGCATCTGGAAGTGGCGGTGGTGCCAGAGGGGACTCGAAAAACTCGCGTGCAAGAGGGAGGCTGCGTTGGGATTTTTGGGTATGGCTTCTCTTTTTGTTTCGAACTGCTTCTCTAAAATAAAAACAAACAAACTTTGCAGAAGAAAATAAAACGAATTTTTATTTCTATTTAACATGTATATATAATAGTGAATCGTAAATTGCAGCGTGATTTAAAAAAAAAGAGACAACTGTTTTGAAGATATTAAAATGTGAGCAGTATCGATTCTACTGTAAGTTTAGAAATTTATATTTTGATTTAAATAAGATATATATATAAGTTTTGAGAAAAATAATAATAGAAATTTTGAAATGTTTGAAAAGTTTAATTTAAATAAAAAGGTAGATTATGGTGGTTTAATTGTTTAGTTAACCCATTTAATTTTTCCAGTTACTAAAGATAAATTATTTAAGAGGAAATTGAGTTAAATAAAATTCTTAGTTAAGTAGATCTATTAAAAAGAAATTAATTGTTCGATTTATTTCGAATATTGATAAATGATGTAAATTATTTATACAAGGTATAAATGGAGCAAAACAAATTGGAATAAAAATGGATTGCAAATAAAAGGTGAGATTTTCTCACTCGAAGGAAATTTGAATTTACAGTTATTATTGATTGATGATTGTTATTGGATGTGCTATTAGATATAGTAGGATATATATCTATATATAGCAATATATACATATTGGCATATGTATATATTGGATTGATGATTTCCCGCCTCGTATAGCGGATGAGACCCTATTGCGCCGTTAGTAAGCGGATTTTTATAAAACCCATATACCGCGATAATTCCGTACTGGAGCGGAATTGGTATTGTGCTAACATCTTTGGATGCAGGAAAACAGGTTGGAGGGATCCAACTGGACCCCTCACATTGATTGATTTTATTTATACTGTGATATGAATCTGTGAATGATTATATTGATGTTATTGATCATATCGATGTCTGGAAATTGATTGAAAGCTAAAATTTAGCTGAATGGATGTTTGATATCATTGGATTCCAAAACTAAACGAAATTGGATTTTTGAAATCAAAATAGAAATTTTTTAAGTAAATAAATTTTTAGAAATTGAATAAATCTGAAGAAAATGATTTAAAAGAATAAAGGTTGATTTTTAAAATCTTATTGAATTAATTCCAGAATCAAGTGTAATGTTAGGTAAATGAATTTCGTATAATAGTGATTTTAAATTGAAGAATTTAATTAAAATTTGGATTTCTAAATAGTTTGAAAAAGATAAAGAGATTTATTTTCTTTAAGGGGAATCTGATTTTGGGGTTAAAGTGAAGAATTGGAAAATGAATTAAATTGAAATAAGGGAAATTTGTGTAAAAATAAATATTGATTTATTTTTAAATTGTGGAAATAGATTTACGAATTTGGAATAAAGATTTGAATAAATCGATAAGGATTTATTTAATTGGTTTAAATGGACCATTGTGAAATAAAAGCATTATATAGAAGATTTATAAAATTTGATTTTGTAGAAATCAAAGTGATGAAATTTTAAAGGAATTTTGTTAATATTGAAAATGAATACAAAGAGAATTTATAAACGTGGTTTTTATAAATTCAAAATCAATTGAATTTGATAAATTAAATATAGAAGATTATCAAAGAAGTTATATTCGCGTTTTGGATAACGAATTTTTATTGAAATAAAATGTGTAGAGATTATTGAAAATGTGGTTAGTGAAGTATATTCACGATTTTGGACAGTGAATATATTGTTAAGTAAAATGGATTTATTTTTGAAGAAGTGATATTAAAATGAAGTTAAACATTTTAACGATGTTTTAAAATGATTAAATATCAAAATCATAGATTTCAACATTCATTGTTGAAATAGGCGTTTTTGAGAAATAAGGAAAAGATGGACTATAACACTGTTGTTATAGTAAATGATTTTCGAAAGAAATTGTTTTATATAGTATTGGGATTTATATATATACCTATCTTAATTCCGAATCCCTATACTATTGATTTCGAGTCGTCGTAACGATGTTTTACGCAACATTCGTTTTGACTCAAATAGATGTTAAAAGAATGTTTTCCTTAAAGAATGAATATATACTTAATTTGATTTAAGTATATCGAGTATTTTCAAACGTTGAAAATAAATAGATTTGTGAAATACTTATTATTAAGTATGGAAATGCTTTTCCAAAATGAAATGAAACGTTTGAGAATTTATCCTTGTAAAGATAAATTGAAACAGAATATTGAAAACGATTTGAAAATCGAATATCAGTAGATATTCGAAAGTATAAATTCGATACGGGATTTATAAAAGAAAGCGAAGTCGTTTAAAAATAAATATTGATTTATTTTTGAAGTGTGGAAATTGATTTGAAATTGTTTTCAAATGGTTAAGCGTGGAAAATTCTATATCTAGTAAAGATATTTTTGAAGATGAAATAATTTGGGAAATTATTTGGAATCTGATGATGTTGCGCATCTTTATTGATAGTTAAATAACCGACTATCAATAATTACCTTGAGTAGGTATTTGTTGTGAATTGGATGAATTTGAATGCCACACTTATTTTTTAAATAATCGCTCACTATTCGGGTTAGCCGGGAAAGGACCATGGGGTCGTATAACCCATTCCGAATATGTGATACGTCGTTATGAATTGCATTTGAAGACCGGTGTTGAAGACCGGATATTTTTGAAAACGGAAGGATTACCGTCGAGTTACTCTACATCGGCTGATCTCCGATTTAGAGGTTTTATCACCCTTAGTGACGGGAAGTCCGGACGTGATTAGAAAATTATCCGGAAATGCAAGGGCTTCGTGAGAAGTGCCTTCGGTTCTGTTCGATCCCGGAACAGACTTGTATGGATTGTGTGTCTGACGTTACAATTTGAGATATAAAGCTGATTTCTTTCAAATACATTTCTGTTGGTGGCGGAGAATTTATTCTCTTAGCTTAACACCCTTCTCTGAGACGTACGAGCTCAGAGGTTATGTAGTTGAAATTTATCAGCGATATATCCCAATTTGGTAACGTGGCATACTGAGTGTTGCTGTGAAATGATCAGTGTTTGATCATTTGCGATATGATCATTTGTTTGATCTTATATCTTTGTGATCATAGGTTGATCATTTTGTTTGACCCGAAGCAGGGCTTTTTGAGAAAGCGTAGCTTTGTGGACGAGACTTCATCGAGCCTCACACCCCGGAAATGGTCGAAACAGGAAGAATGCGGCAAGGTTCTAGGGAGTAGCGCCCCTTAGTGTATGTCATTCCTTCTGGATAAAGGTGGTATCATGGTATGGAGCCCAGATACTTAACCTCTGTGGTTGCTGCAAAAATTTATTTCTTTGTGGTTGTTGCGAATCGGGGATCCTCGGGAAGATCGGTGACGATCGGGGGATGGCATACGCGTGTCAGTAGTTACCTATTTTTGCAGAGGTAACCCGGCCTTGTGTTGGCAGAGATCCGGTTAGGTTCTCGGGTCGTCTATTCCAGGGACGTACCCATCGCGGATAGGAAGTTCCTTAGCCTGACCATTTGTTGGAAATCCAAAGAAACAATACGAGCCTTTACGATTTCAATTGTATAACCTGTCTCCTCAGGAGGCAGCTATAGCAGGCATAATATAATGGTACCTATGCTGGCTAAGATTAATATTATACTTTCGAAAAGTTTTCTACACTATGCACTAATAATAATATCAAAAAGAATTTGATTTTTGCGTAGTAAGCATCTTTGACTATCATAAGAAGAAATCTCCTCCAAGTCTGCATTTGCATTGTGTGTGTGGTGGGAGGTCTTATGGTAGTTTCATTTTCCAAAAGCATTGCGAATTGACATTAAAAGTTTTCCTGTTGTTTATTTTAAAGAATAACTGTTTTACGATCTCACACCAGTCACCATGACTGACTCGGAGTTTATTGTTTCCCTTCTAAACTCTGGGTGCCCACCAATTTCCACACGGGCAGCCTAGAGTTATATTATCAGGATATTCTGGATATTCTGGAGCTTTGGAGATGAGCTGGATGACGAGACGTAGTATTTGTATCTGATAGTATTTATTGCGCTGTGTATTCTGTATGAGGACAAGTTTATAAAACTGTCCATTGTTGTATATTGACTCTGATTGATGTATGTATAAAATGATATAGTTCTTTGTTTAAAGATTATTCATTTATCTATTATATATTGTTCCGCTGCGAATGTGAGATTCTGATATTGTTTTCTGTTCTGCTCTTGTTCTCTGTTGTTTCTTCTTTCTCTTTTCTTCTTTTCTTCTTCTTCTACCTTTTCTTCTATTTAAAACCATCACTATTCGAGTTTCCGGCAGTCGATTGCTCGGCAGTCGATAAAGTGAGTATCGATGTCGAATTTTCGAAAGTCGAAAATCCGGTATGTGACATTTAATATAATAATTGGGTTCAAAATGCTATCTTCTGCATACGATCGAATTAGGTCTCGAAATTAGTTCCAATGCGTCCGAAATTGGGGTACAACATATAGAATGCCAAGCGGCACGTCTTGATTGGGGTCCGAAATTATATAGCTATATATTTTGAATTTTAAATAATATATATTTGATTTGATCATACACTACTTTGATCCATCATCCTCAACCCATACCACCTCGTACAGAGCCATACCCCCCATGTCCTCTTCGTTGTTATAAAAAAACCATCTCCAAAAGAGGGAAAAAAAGAAAACGAGAATTCAAAAATTAAAATAAAAATCTTAAGCAAAAATCAAAATTCTTGATTCGTTAAACATGTATGGCCATGGGCTTCAATCCTATACCCTTCATTGTGTGTGCACATCAGTTTTGGGAGGGTGGTAGTTTTGAACAGCGGAGCTAGGGTTTGAGTTTATGAAGGATTAAGGCATCGATGGTCGAAATGGAGGTCGTATTCATGTTCGGGGTGGGAAAAGGCATCTCGTCGCCAAGTTTGGATTGTGCGGCAACAAAAATTATCGCATAGACATTGTTACGTCACTGTGGCCGGCAGCAGGTCGCGATGACCATTCCTTGACCGAGCTTGATGATGATGGGTAGGATGGAAGCTCGTGTCGTTTCGTGGAAGATTGAAGGAGTATGGGGTGGGAATGCATGGCGTTTATTGGGTTCGTGCACGGGGGGGGGGGATCAGAGATTGCGGAAGAAGGGTCTGGGGTATTTTTGTAATTTTTTTTAAATTGTATTTTATAATTTTATAAATAAATCGATAACTTAAAAATTTGATAACTCCTTCGTACGAGGTCCGATCGAGACGAAGCTTTTTGCATTGCACTCGTATCGACGAAAGCATCGCGAAGGAACTGGTTTGGATGAATTTGGAGACTGTTGAAATTTGGGCTAAAGTCGGACATCGTTTAGTTTTAGTTCCAAACCGGAACGCCTCGGCGACCAAAGGAAATTTTGGTGAGTTCAACTCACCTTTTGGTTAACTAGCATAATATATAGTCGATAAAAATTGTTGAATGGTTGTTTGGATGAATTATTATATTTATTAGTTGGTTTGGATATATTCCCGCCTATCGGAGCGGATGAGACCCTATTACGTTCCCGTGTAAGAGCGAATGACCCTTTGTATACGAATCCCGCCTCAAAGCGGTTAATTTATATTTTATGATTATATAACATTTGTGATGCAGGGAAAACAGGTCGGTGGGATCCAAAAGGATTCCTCACAACTATTGATTTTATTTCCATATATATATGTGCTAATATATATATGCTGTGATACAGAGGGAAACAGGTTGGAGGAATCCAACGGGATTCCTCACTATTGTTGAATTTTTTTCAATAATATATTTTTATATGGATTATTGGAAATAAACCTGATTGTGGACATTATTGTTATAACATTATTATATATTGAAAACAAAAATGCAGTAGTGATAGAATCAATATTGGTATTGGTTAAGTGTTGGGTGGTTATTGGCCTCAGATTAGTATTTTAAAAATACTATAAATGGTCGTTTATGTTGGAATTAGGTTTTGAGACAAGAAACGATTTTAAATCTAAAATTGGGTTTCGAAAATATTGTGTTTAAAAGATTAGTTATTTAATTATAATAATATTGTTTTTAAGTTATTTAATTATAATAATATTATTTTAAAGTTATTTAATTTTAATAATATTGTTTTAAGGTTATTAAATTATATTAATATTATTTTAAGGTTATTTAATTATAGTAGTGTTGTTTAAAGTTATTTGTTTATAGTTAATATGCTTTAAGAATGTAACGACCCGGATTTTTCGACATTCGATTTTGAATACGTAAATGGTTTTAAATATTGAAGTTGGAATACAAATTGTTTTTTAATATGAAAATTTTGGTTGAATTGGTAAATCATATTTAAATTTCAAAAATAGCAATTTATCGTAATACGGAAATGGTGAATAATTGAAATTTAAGTTGAATTTAAATCGAAACGATTTCTAGTGCTGATATAAATTCTATTTGAATTAGAATTTGGGTTAATAAGTTTTTAAACCTAAAATTTCAAGTGATTTCATAAATTTTAGAAATCGTCGATTTAATCGACGCGTTAAAATAGCAATCCGGGGCACAGTCTCGAAATTCGACGAGAACCTGTTCCATTGGATCCATAATAGTGTATTAATATCGAATTTCAAATTTCACAGCGTTTGGATTTATCGTTTGGTCGTGCATTCTGGAAACGCCTAGAAATAATTTAATTTAATTTAATTTAAATAGTCGATTTAAAAAGCTATCTTCTCCATACGATCAAATTAGGCCTCGAGACTTGTTCTTTTGGGTTCAGAATAGCGGTATAACATTAGGAATGCCAGGCGGCTCACCTCAATAAGGGTTCAGGATTTCGAGTTACAGAACGAGATGTTATATATATAATCAAATCAAGGGCAAACCTTTGCCGACCTAGTCTAATTGAACAAGCCACCATACCCACGTCTACTCAATTAAATCACGTACGCCTTTCTTCCCAGATTTAAAAACCCGAGCCTTTCCCCCTTCTTTCTTCAATTCAGAAAACAAGATGAGAGAAAATTGAATTTTGTATATGCTGATTTATTTTTTGAGTTTCTCCCTCTCCTCATCATTCAGTTGAAAATTGAAATCGATTCAATATAAAAAAAATCGTTCAAAATCAAATGGGAACGAATAAAAAAAACGCGCGATCGAGATCGCGATGCCGAAGAGGCACAAGCTCGAGAGTAAGGCGCGGCTTGGAAGTAAGGCGACGTGAGGTGATACAGCTCGCGAGGAGATGGTTGAGCAGTAGGGGTTTGGGCGTGACCGCACGGCAGCTCTATGGGTCAAAGTCGACCGTAATCGAGGAGGAGGGGTGATCGATGTGGTCTCGTGTTGTTCGAGCCTGGGTTTCGCATTAGAGACGTGGATAGGGATTAGCGGCGATTGCGAGGAAGGGAGGTGAGTTGCGATGACAGAGGTGTGGAGGAGTTGCAATCGTTACAAGGTCGATGCTGGTCTTCGATAGGGAGAGCAGCGCGAGTTCGTTAATGGTGAAAAGGGCAGTGTCGATCTCGATGAAGGCAGTGTGGGTTTTTGTGGAGTCGATGTCGAGCTGTAGCGGCGATGAGTTTGAAGTCAACTTGGGTGGTTCGGTGTCGTGAGAGAGATGTTGAGGAGGGAAGAAGGTAGTTTAATTTAAAAAGCATTTTTACTAATGTCAATCATGTTTAAACTTATTAAAAAAATTATTCGTTAATAAGTAATTAGTTTGAATTTAATAATTAGTTGATTGATTATAATTAAAATGGTAATCGTTAATTTATATTATTCGAAATTTGCTTATACAAGGTCCAAAAGTCACGGAATCAGTCGTGTGGATTCATAGCTGCGGAATTTGAGCAAAAGAAATTAAATTGGAACGATTAGCAAATTAAAAATCATGGTGAGTAAATCTCACTCTTTTTGGATTACTGGATTTAATTGATAATAATTAAAATTAATTATTGGATGCTTGGTTGAATTTAATTATTATTATCGGTTGGATATTATATATATATATAATATTAGTATATATTGGTAGTTGGATATATTTCCCGCTGATTGGAGCGGATGAGACCCTATGCGCCCCGCATAATAGCGGATGACCCTATATTACCGCTATATCCCGCCTCGAAGCGGGATTGGTATTTTATGTTGTATTAGCATCTATGGATGCAAGGAAACAGGTTGGAGGGATCCAACTGGATTCCACAAATATATATTGACTGTTTTTCATATATAGTAATATATGATGGAATTAAATAATCTGTTACAGATTGTTGTGTGATTTGAATGTTTGGATGCTATAGTAGCACTAGCCTAAACTTTGGTATTTTAAATACCATAAATATTATTTTTAAAATTTGAAGGAATTAAAAAGAATTTTGGATATAAAAATATTTATATTTGAATTTGGATTATTTTTAAAAGGATTTGAGTTAGAATAAGTAAAATAAGAAAATATTTGATTTTGGTTGTACTTAACTTTCGTAAATTGTTTTAAATAGAGATTTGTAAAATAAATTATATAAAGGGATTTGTAGATGATATTCTGAAAAATATGAAAAGGAGTTGAAATCGATATTAAAAATAGATTTGAAATATAAATGGAATTTATTAAGAAATGGTATAAAAATGAGATTTTATTAATGGGATTAGTTTTATAAACAAGTGAAACTCAAAGGGGTTTATAAATTTATAAACGATGGTTATAAATAAGGAAAAATGATATCAGTTGATGAATTGTAAATAAAAATTTACAATGTGAATTTATATCGAGATATGAAAATCGGTTTTTGGGTAAAATAAAGGAATCTATTCTTGGGAATGTGAGAATTATTTTGAAATTGAAATGTAGTCGATGTGATATGAGTCGAGAGAAATTTATAAATTGAAATTGGAATATTGGATTTTAAATAAATTTTTATTGAGTAATTAAAATTGTTAAAATGAATTTTTAATTTATTAAACTACGTTGTTTAAAAACTATTATTTGGATTAAAATGTTTTGAAAAAGTTAGTTATTCAAATATTTAATATTTATTGAAATAAATTCTAATTTTTATAATCAGCTTGGTTAATCAATTAGTTTATTTAAAAATGAATTGGAAATTAATTATCGATGTTTATTTAAAGTGTTTTAATATTTTAAATAATTGCTTAGATTAGTTTTAAAATGAATTATTATTTAAAAATACTTATTATATATATATATATATAGTTTTGTAATGATTGAAATTTATTTATAAATCTTCTCAAGATTTGCAAACGGGGTTTACTTAATAGGTGTGATTTTATAAGAGAAGTTCTCAAAAATGGAATTCAAGGAAACTTAAGAAAACTTCCAATGTGTTTAAATACAGAAACTTCGAAAATGAATTAGAATTCATAAAAGAAGTTAGAAATGGGTAGTTGGAATTATAGACAAGTGTAATCGATTTTGGAAATATTAAAGGGGATTAACTAATGAATTCCGGAAACTTATCGAATCCGTTATAAATGGGTTAAGGAAATTACAAGTGAATTATAAGGATTTGAGAAATATGAAATAAAAGGGAATATTTCCTAAGTATTGGAATAAAGTGATTTTAGAAAAATATACTTATAAATATTTTCTAAGTATTAAGTTGGGAGAATTTGAAATATTTAACTACGAGATTATTATTTTAGAAATATCTCTCAAAAGGCTGAATTATAAATGGGGTTAAAAGAAATATTCTATGTGTTGATATGGGTATAAATATTTGACATTGTTTTCAATTATTAAATATACTGGGAAGAGGATTGTATATATACCTTTGTAAAGATATTTTGAATGATTGTCTGAAGATTTATATAATAAGGCCTAGTGACTTCTTATGGATGTTATTTGATAGTTAAATAACCGACTATCAAATCTAGCCAAATTCATTGATTGTTTCGAAGAGACCGGGATCGGATTTGATTATCCAAAAACCACTTCGATCTGATTTGTGCGTTACGAATTGGGATATCGTGAAGATAATGAAGACGATGATTCTGGAGATTCGGTTTGTTCAGACTCAGAACAACTTGTATGGATGAATGCTATCAGCACATTGTCATTGGATGGCAATGAGCATTCTAAGTATAAATTCTTTGAAAGGTAATCGTAGCCTCAAGCCCCATCAACTGGGAAAGACTAAAACAGGGGAGATGCGGCAAGGCTAAGTGGGTCGCACCTAATTAGGGTATGTTATCACTTTTCTAGATACCCTCGGATATATTATAAAATTATGGATATGGTTATGCATGAAAAAGAGAGCGCTCGATTAGGGTGGGAACACCCAGGGTGATAACATATTCGGTACTATCCAGGTTTGTGGTAGGTCGGTCTTGTTTTGGCAGGGGATCCAGGCGAGGTTCTCGGTACATATTTCTAGAGGTGTACTGTGGCGGGCGGTACCCCAATAGCCCAGTCATTATATGGAATCCAATATCCACTACGAGCCCATACGGTTTTGATTGTGCCCAACTATGCTGAAATGTGAGATGCAAGCATTTTAGCTATTTTCTAATTTACTTTCTATAGACGCTATTATAATATCAGATGATTTTGATATAAAATGTTTTGCTTATTGTAAGGTAAAAACCCGTCGTGTTTATGTGTGGCGTGGTCTTAGAAGATACCTTTGTTTTTCAAAGGATTTTAATAACAGTAATAATTCAAATTGAGTGTGTTTTCTCGTGCTGGTTTTCCAGACTGACTCGGGTGTTATTTTATTATAATGCTCGGGTCAGACCGAGTATTACAGATTTAAGTTAGGATGCTATGGAGCTCAGGAGACGAGCTGAAGGAGTCTTAGGCGTATTCCACGTATTTGATTATATCCCGTTGTGTGTGTTGACCAAGGTTTTAAATCTCGGTAATCTCGGCCGAGATCTCGTTTTCAACCTTGAGCGGTTCGAAACAGCAAAATTCAAATTAATCTCGGTTGACCTTAATCTCGGCCGAGATATTCAAATCTCGGTCGAGATCTATTTGTGAGATCTCGGCCGAAATGATGTTTTTTTTATTTTGATTTTTTAGTGGGCTTGACACAAATTCCATAAAATTATCTCCTTTACTTAATATAATACATTCTTCTATCCTCTACATTCATTTCGGTCGCGAATGTATTTCGTTGCAATTTAATTCTTAGTATCCAGTTAAGCTACTTAATATAGTTCATTTCATATGCACAAATTAATGGTGATTCCATCTTTTTTTTGTTTAAGCTAAATTTTATATGATTAAATTAGTCACTTTTGTAATTAAAATATGACTAGTGGAATGCTTGATTTAATTTTGTCGACTAATGACTACCAAGATCTTTTACATGTTTGGAGCTTGGAGTTTTAATCATATGTTTATTTGTAAATGTAGGATGGTTCTATATTTTGTTTTTACTATGAAATATATACAATGTAAGAAAACTATTAGTAATGTTATTAACAATTATTTGCTTATAGTGTAGAGAAGTCAAGTAACTATTTGAATAAATGAAAGTGGGGTGCTTATGTGACTTTATGTTTCATGTTTGCTTCATCTTGTTGTGATATTATATGTTCAATTCATACATCCTCGTAATTTATTTACATCATATAGTGTGGATGTTTTTTCAAGCTACTCATGGTGAAAGTGTTATTACTACAAATCAAATCAATTAAATTATTATTTTAATTAGTATTTATACATTTAGTTGTATGCAATTTAATATTAAAATATCAAATATTCTGAGATAGCTCCGAGATTAACTTTAGGACCCAAGATGTAAATCTAAAATGGATGCCCGATATACATTTATCTCGTCTAAGATCTCGCCCGATATGAGATTGGGCCTCTAAAATCTTTGAGACGAAACGTGACCGAAATTCGAGATTTAAAACCTTGGTGTAGACTGTATAGTCAACACTGGCGAGGAAAAGTTATAATAACTGTCCAGAATTTATTTGATGATTATTGTACTATGATGATTGTATGTATACTAACAGATACAGTTTCTTTTATATAAAAATCTGTTATGATATATATTAAATTTTGTTCCGTTGCGATGGAGAGATTCTGTGTTGTTGTTTATGTTTTCTTCTATCTCTTTCTTCTTTACCCCTAGCAATCGGTATTTCCGGCACTTGAAAATTCGACATGTTATATAGTGAACGTATTAATGTTGATTTTTGAGGGTCAAAAATTCTGGGTCGCTACATGTGGTATCAGAGCTGAAGGTTAAGCGGAAACCTTGGCTTTGGTGGGGATTACTCACTAGAGATAGGGTCAGTAGTACCCTAGAATGAGTTTGAGCGTATTAATAGATATGAGCGTGTATTTGTTAGTGAATATAAAATGTTTTATATTGTGTTGACTTATCTGTTAAGTGGTTTACGAATTCTGGTCGAATAGTGGGATGCCACAAAATCGATATGGATTTTTAAACACTTGAACCAGGTAAACCGACATAGTATTGTTTTGAAGCGGGTAAATGAAATAATTTTACCCAACTATATTTTGATAAGAAAGAAATAATTTTCTAGAAATTATTATAGTATATTGGTGTGTTTGGTTGTTATTATTATAATCCAAACCAGATTATAAAATTTGAAATGATTATATATAACCAAATAGAGATTGTATAAGCATGATTTATATGAATGAGTAAAGCTGAAATTGGATTCAAACAAGAATTTGAAAATGTAAATCCTGGAAAATTTCAAAAATGATTTCCAAGTGTTTTGATAAAAAATAATGGTGTTGGTTTGAAAATGTTTTTGAAAAGAAATGTTTAAAAAAAATAGGATATAAAAGAAATTGGAAGCACTGAACTCACTCAGTCGCTGGAAAATAACTCTGATGATGACTACAACATCATCGGTGTTCATTTTCGAGTTTCTAAGTGATGGATTGCTACCTTGATTGTTTGTTTGGAATTGTTGATAAAAGAAAAAAAACTAGTTTGTTTAGAAATTCCAAAAGGAATTTGTTTGAGTTAAGCCAAGTTGATTTAAAAATTTCGGGGGGAATTGTTTTGGGCAAAACCAAGTTTGTTTTGAAAATTCTAAAAATATGGATTGATATACTAAGGGACTATATATATATATATATGATTTCAAAATGATTTGAAATGAAACTGGGTATTTGGATTCTGGAATATTCATTTGAATGTCTTGTGAAATTTGTGAATAATAAGTTTTGAACTTATAACCTGGAATTGTGAATTTCAATATGAAATTAAAATTTTACTAGTGCAAGTTAAATAAATTGAATTTGTAAAAGAAAATTGTATGGATTAGAATTGCACAAAGCTAAGTTAAATAAAATTGGATTGAATTAGAAATGATATCGAATGGAATTGAATATATAGTTTGAATTATAAAGTGACTATATAACTATAAGTTATAAAATTTTGATTGGAATAAAATTTAAGTGGGAAATTATGGAAGTGTGAATAAATAAGTTTAAATAACTTATAAATCTGAGGAAATGGAAAAGAAAACCCGATTAAATGGGTTAATTGATTTGTTAAAGGGAGGGAAATTAGAATTTGAATTATAAATTGGAGTTGAAATCAAGTCACACCAACTGAAATGATTTTTGAAATAAAAATGGGATTTTGAATTATAAATTGGAAGTGAACTAATTAGTTAATTGGATATAGAAATGGATTGTGGATTGAAATTGAATATGGAGCTTGAGTTATAAATGAAATTAGACTTAATTATAAGTGAATTAAATATATTTTGAAATGTCGAATAAAATAGAAAGGATTAATTGACTTAAAATCGATTTAAAAGGTTTATAAGCTTAAGTGGTTATTTTATTAAATGCATGTCATCAAATTTGCATGGAAAAATTGTTTTTTGATGAAAACGGAAGTAAATAAAGTTTTGTGAATAAATGGCAAGTGAATAAATTGATTTTTAATCAATTTAGGATGGATATAAATATAATGTGTGTGTCTATGAATTGAATGCAAATAAATTGTTGTGAATCATTCGAATTGAATGAAATGATAATAAATCGATTAAAATAAATAATCAAATGTTGGAACCTTCTGATTATTGATAAATTCATGCTATAACTTGTTTGGTTATGAAATCTATGTGTTTGCGCTAGTTAAAAGATTGAAATGTTGTTAAATTTCATATTTTTGGTACTTTCATGTTAAAATTGAGTAAGTACAGGTACAAAGAGACTATTGGGCTAGATTTGGGTTGCGTAATTGCATATGAAGTAAACTCGCTTGCTTAAAAACGCTAAATAAAGGTACGTTTTCGGATTAAATACCGCAATGAATAAATATTGATATATATTGTGTTTTTCGACCGTTTCGGTCGATGTATATATTTTTATCACTTTTGTCATATTGCAAATGGCTCTCCGTACAAAGGAGACTGCCAAAAAATTGGAAATTTAGGGTGTTAGAAAAATTTTGGAAAATTTTTGTTAACTTAAAAGGGTTGATTTTGAATTGTATTTGAAAGGAAGGGTATTGAATTAGAAATGAAAACTAATGGTTTTGGTTGAAACTAAAGATTTAGAAATGTGAAATATCGAGTTTTAACTAAGGGGTTTTTTGAAAAGTAATGTGTTTGGAGCATTTTTCCTACCTTAGCAATTTCGGGGACGAAATTCTTTTAAGGGGGGAGGATTGTAACGATCCGGATTTTCCGACATTTGATTTTGAATATTTAGATGGTTTTAAATATTGAAGTTGGAATATAATTTTTTTTTGAATAGGAAAATTTTGGTCGAATTGGTAAATCTGATTTAAATTTCAAAAATAGCGATTTATCATAATATGAAAATGGTGAATAATTGAAATTTGAGTTGAATTTAAATCAAAACAATTTCTAGTGCTAATGTAAATTCTATTTGAATTATAATTTGGTTAATATGTTTTTAAAACTGAAATTTCAAGTGATTTCACAAATTTTTTAAATCGTCGATTTAATCGACGCGTTAAAATAGCGATTCGGGGAATAGTCTCAGAATTCAACAAAACCAGTTCCATTGGATCTGTAATAGTGTATTATTATCAGATTTCAAATGTCATAGTGTAACAACCCGCATATTTATCGATTTTACATTTAAATATTTTATTTAAATATTTCATCGTTCGTCGGATTTTGGTCCGAAAAGCTACTTTTTGCAAACAGTCGAATTGGGACTCGAGACCACCTCCATTGAGTCCAAAATGCCGTTTGCGACCTTTTTGAGTATAAACTTTGATATGTTTGGAGCTAGTCAAAAATTTGACCATTTGCACTTTGGGTTTGGTTTTGGGTTCAGCCCCTGTGCCAACTTAACCCCCAAATCTGAACCACTCCTCCCCATTCTCCCTCACTTCCTCTTCATTTCAGTCTCAAAGCAAAAATGGTGGGAGAGATGGGAAATTAGAATTCCCAAGCCCTAGTTTCCACTTGCAAACTAAGTTCTAGCTCCATATTCAAAGAGACCCCATTGGTAAGCTTCATCTCCTCCTTCTCCAACTCTTTCTCTTTCCAATTTCAGTTTATTTCCTAAACCTAAATTTGGGAAATGCTTGTTTTGATCTTAGTTGGAGCTTCTTGTGTTGAGAGTGAAGAGTGATTGCCATTGCCATTGCTTTCAAGCTTCTTCTTCATTTGTTTGGGTTCAAAGGTGAGATTTTTATCTCACATCTAAGTCAATAATTATCTTCGATTGTTAGGTATGAATTCCTAACACTTATCCTTGTGCAATTCCTTAGTCGTTGTTGCTCGACCGATCGTTATCGATGTCGTTTGGCCATTTTTGGCCTAGGTTCAGGGAATGCCCTGAATAACAGTTTCAGCCGTCTGAACGTATGGTTCAGACGTCTGAATGGAATACTGGGAATTTTCTTCTCCCAGCATTCAGACGTCTGAATCAAAATTTCAGACGTCTGAATTGGTTCGTTTTGAACCAGAAAAGAAATAGGCTAAAAAGTGCCTATTTCAGACGTCTGAAGTCTAGGATTCAGACGTCTGAATTCTGTTCTGGAAAATAGTTTATTTTCCAGATTCAGACGTCTGAATTCTTGATCTCAGACGTCTGAATCTGCTGTGTTTTGCCTAGTTGTTTTTTTTTAGCTTGAATATCCAACTCTAATCAAATCGGGTTGATTCCCTTTTTGTTGTTATCATTTATCATCGGCCACTTTGTTAAGTCGCCCGCCTTTTTAAACTTAGGTCGCTTGTCTTCACTAAGTCGTACCGTGACGGGGCGCTGCCCCGCACCCCGCCGTGGGCGCTGCCCCCTGGACCCCCGCGACCTGACCGGGCGGGTCGAACCCCGTATTACTCTGCGTAGGCAATCTTATCTGAAAAGCATTCATCAGAACTTCCACTTTGATGCATTTTGAGCTGATTTCCTTGGATTTTATTCACGTCTCCGAATGTGAATTTTTGTGATACGTTTTATGACTTGTCACTTTAAAGATATGAAGGTTTTAATACTAGTAGTAAATATCAAAACTCTTTCATCAAATCGATTTCAACACTATTTTTAATATCAAAAGTTCGTTTTCTCAAACCAATTTCCAATCTACTAATATATATAAGCCTTTACTTCACTCGAATGAGAAATCGACTTAAACGACTTAGTAAAACGAGTGGTATGAAACGCTTGCGTTCACTTCGTCGGTTAGCTCTTGGACTTGTTCGATTGAACCCTTTTTGTGACAATTTCCTAGTGAAGATTTACAGCTTGTTCGTAAATATTTAAGTTAAGCAAGTGGTTATGGGACATGAAGCTAAACTCATATATTTACTAGCTTGGTGTAATTGACACTTCCTTATGATCATGACGATCATTCTTGTGATTTAGACTAGCAATGTGCGATGTCTCTTTAATTCGGTCCATCGGACGTTACGCTGTACGACGTCGTTGTTCCGTTTATCGTGATTTGGTTCATCGGACGTTACGCTGTACGACGTCGTTGTTCCATTTTACTGTGTTTTGGTTCATCGGACGTTACGCTGTACGACGTCGTTGTTCCTTTTCTTTTTATCGTGATTTGGTTCATCGGACGTTACGCTGTACGACGTCGTTGTTCCATTTTACTGTGTTTTGGTTCATCGGATGTTACGCTGTACGACATCGTTGTTCCTTTTCTTTTTATGGTGATTTGGTTCATCGGACGTTACGCTGTACGACGTCGTTGTTCCATTTCGCTACGTTTTGGTTCATCGGACGTTACGCTGTACGACGTCGTTGTTCCTTTTCTTTTTATCGTGATTTGGTTCATCGGACGTTACGCTGTACGACGTCGTTGTTCCATTTTACTGTGTTTTGGTTCATCGGATGTTACGCTGTACGACATCGTTGTTCCTTTTCTTTTTATGGTGATTTGGTTCATCGGACGTTACGCTGTACGACGTCGTTGTTCCATTTCGCTACGTGTTGGTTCATCGGACGTTACGCTGTACGACGTCGTTGTTCCTTTTCTTTTTATTGTGTTTTGGTTCATCGGACGTTACGCTGTACGACGTCGTTGTTCCATTTCCCTATGCTTTGGTTCACCGGATGTTACGCTGTACGACATCGTTGTTCCTTTTATTTGTGCTTTGGTTCATCGGACGTTACGCTGTACGACGTCGTTGTTCCTATTTATTATTGTCTCTGGATCATCGGACGTTACGCTGTACGACGTCGTTGCTTCGGATTATTTGATTTCTGGATATTGATTTCTGGAATTTATGTTTCACCAGCATTTACGATGGGCATTGATATGTATGTCATTTTATTGTGGCTTGGTGAATTAAATTAAGAATATGACATTCTTTTCTCTGTTTTGAGATTATTGAGATATTGTATGACTTTTGTGGGATTTCTAAGGTATACTTATCATAGTATGACACTTTTTTGTTATCATACGTTCTATTATCATATCTCATATTCTATCTCATTTTATCTGATAATTATAGCTAGACTGATCCGTTTATTATTTTCTTCTTAAATAATACTCGGGTCAGACTGAGATTTTACAGGTGCTTCCTCATGACTTCTTACCTGGAGCCATCTTCTGACTTTTGGCTAACTACTCTAGTTTAGTAGTTTTTGTTTGTATACATTTGAGAGTAGACTCCTTGATGTATACATATTCTTTCGGTTAGCACTTGTATCTATTCTTTTGTGTTATTGTGGATCTTACTTGACCACTACTCTGATGAACACTTTCATGTGTGTTATTTATTCATATCTATTTCCGCCTTTGTGATATGAATTGTCTGAGACTGATTTGTGTTATGTTTATTTCTATAATTGTTTCCGAAGATTATATATAGCCACCGTGTGATAGCTTTGTGTTTGTATCGGTATGTTGGATTTCCTCTTCAAAAGATATGCATTCTATTCTATCTGACATATCGGTGCTCGCACGAAGAAGTTACACGGATGGTCGCTCCTCAACAGCCTTATTCTCCGTGCTAATTGACAGCACTACACCGTAGTGTTCTTGGTTAGCATGGGTATAGAGGTGGGGCGTCACACATAGCATTTGGATTTACCGTTCTGAAAACGCCTAGAAATAATTTAATTGAATTTAATTTAAATAGTCGATTTAAAAAGCTATCTTCTCTATACGATCGAATTAGGCCTCGAGACTTGTTCCTTTGGGTTCGGAATAGTGGTATAACATTAGGAATGCCAGGCGACACACCTCGATAAGGGTTCAGGATTTCAAGTTACAAAAACGAGATGTTATATATATATATATAATCAAATCAAGGGAAAATCTTAGCCGACCTAGTCTGATGGAACAAGCCACCCTACCCACGTCTACTCAATTAAATCATGTATGCCTTTATTCCTAGATTTAAAAACCCGAGCCTTTCCCCCTTCTTTCTTCAATTTAGAAAACAAGACGAGAGAAAAATGAATTTTGTATATACTGATTTAAAATTCGAGTTTCTCCCTCTCCTCATCTTTCAGTTGAAAATAAAAATCGATTCAATATAAAAAAAATCTTTCAAAATCAAATGGGAATGAATCAAAAAAAGAAACGCGCGATCAAGATCGCGATGCCGAAGAGGCGCAAGCTCGAGAGCAAGGCGTGGCTTGGAAGCAAGGCGACGTGAGGTGATACAGCTTACGAGGAGATGGTCGAGCAGTTGGGGTTTGGGCGTGACCGCGCGGCAGCTCTGTGGGTCGAAGTCGACCATAATCGAGGAGGAGGGGTGATCGATGTGGTCTCGTGTTATTCGAGCCTGGGTTTCACATTGGAGATGTGGTTAGGGATTGGCGGCGACTGCGAGGAAGGGAGGTGAGCTGCGATGGCAGAGGTGTGGAGGAGTTGCGATCGTGACATGGTCGATGCTGGTCTTCGGTGGGGAGAGTAGCGCGAGTTCGTCGATGGTGAAAAGGGCAGTGTCGAGATCGACGAAGGCAGTGTGGGTTTTTGTGGAGTCGATGTCGAGCTGCAGCGGCGATAAGTTTGAAGTCAACTTAGGTGGTTCAGCGTCGTGAGAGAGATGTTGAGGAGGGAAGAAGGTAGTTTAATTTAAAAAGCATTTTTCCTAATGTCAACCATGTTTAAACTTATTAAAAAAAAATATTCGTTAATAAGTAATTAGTTTGAATTTAATAATTAGCTGACTGATTATAATTAAAATGGTAATCGTTAATTTATATTATTTGAAATTTGCTTATACGAGGTCCAAAAATCATGGAATCAGTCGTGTGGATCGTAGCTGCAGAATCTGAGCAAAAGAATTTAAATTGGAACGATTAGCAAATTAAAAATCAAGGTGAGTTAATCTTGCTCTTTTGGATTACTGGATTTAATTGATAATAATTAAAATTAATTATTGGATGCTTCATTGAATTTTATTATTATTATCAGTTGGATGTTATATATATATATATACATATATATATATACATATATATATATACATATATATACCAGTATATACTAGTAGTTGGATATATTTCCCACCGATTGGAGCGGATGAGACCCTATGCGCCCCCGCATAATAGCAGATGACTCTATATTACCGCGATATCCCGCCTCGAAGCAGGATTGGTATTTTTATATTATGTATACATCTATTGATGCAGAAAACAGGTCGGAGGGATCCTACTGGATTCCTCAAATATATATTGATTGTTTTTCATATATAGTAATATGTGATGGAATTGAATAATCTGTTATAGATTGTTGTGTGATTTGAATGTTTGGATGTTGTAGTAGCACTGGCCTAAGCTTTGGTATTTTCAATACCATAAATATTATTTCTAAAATTTGAAGGAATTAAAAGGGATTTTGGATATAAAATTATTTATAATGGAATTTGGATTAATTTTAAAAGGAATTGAGTTGGAATAAGTAAAATAAGAAAATATTTGATTTCGGTTGTACTTAACTTTCGTAAATTGTTTTAAATAGAGATTTGTAAAATAAATTATATAAAGGGATTTGTAGATGATATTCTGAAAAATATGAAAAGAAGTTGAAATCGATATTAAAAATAGATTTGAAATATAAATGGAATTTATTAAGAAATGGATAAAAATGAGATTTTATTAAAGGGATTAGTTTTATAAACAAGTGAAACTCAAAGGGGTTTATAAATTAATAAACGATGTTTATAAATAAGAAAAAAAGATACCAGTTGATGAATTGTAAATAAAAATTTACAATGTGAATTTATTTCGAGATATGGAAATCGGTTTTTGGGTAAAATAGAGGAATCTATTCTTGGGAAATGTGAGAATGATTTTGAAATTGAAATGTAGTCTATGTGATATGATTCGAGAGAGATTTATAAATTGAAATTGGAATATTGGATTTGAAATAAATATTTATTGAGTAATTAAAATTGTTTAAAATGGGATTTTTATTTATTAAACCATGTAGTTTAAAAACTATTATTAAGATTGTCTGTGCCAAAATTGGTCACAAACCCCAGAAGTAGTGAAAGCATCAGTGTTTACACACAATCCACAATATCCAAACACAGATCTCAGATCCAGATAAAGTAGAGAATAAAAATGAAGAAATTGCTAAATTAAAATGCAAGAAAGCAAGAAAGAACACAAGATTTATAGTGGTTCGGCTATCTCCAGCCTACGTCCACTTTGAATCAATCCTTTTATTCCTTTTGTATCGAGATTACAATTACAAGCCTTTGAACATCAACAAACAAAATAGCAGAGTTTCGACGTAAAGAGCAGAAGAAGATCCCCCTTTTAGTTGCTATAGGACCGCTATTTATAGGTGTAGATCCGAAAATATTCTCCCCAAAACCTGGAATACCTATTCTCTTGCGCAGGTGGGCCCACCAGATCGATCCAAGGCGGTTTGGAATCACTCCCTGATCGATCCATATCGATTTCGTATCGATCAGGAATCGCTCCGATAGGGCTGGGATCAATCATGGTGAAAGACGACAGTGCAAAGTCCTTGCTCTCCAAATTTCATGAAATTCCAGTGTGTAGTTTATGAGATATGATCGATCCAAGTTTGAGGTTGCCAGTGTAGGCTGAGTATTTCGCCTCCATCATTTCATATCCATCCATCAGCGCCTGTAGTCTTATTCGTATCCATCAATCCATTCCTCCCTTCGTATCGATTAGCCGCTACCCTCTTCGTATCGATCCTCTGCTCTTCCTGCTGCCTTGTTCATACCGATCCCTAAACATCCCGAAAGCACATGCTTTCGTATCCATCAACTGTGCTTTTGTTCGTATCCATCAATCCAAGTCCATCGCCTTCATATCGATCCCAAACGCCTCTATTCGTATCGATCCAATATCACAAGTCAATACGAAACCCATCGATACGAACTACTATCGGTCCAAAGCCATGTGTGTTATTAATATTGGCATCCATCTATCGATATGAAAGCATTAATGTGTATGCATCGATCCAAAGCCCATCACCTCGATCGATACGAAGATATCGATCCAGAACCGTTTCTCACCAATATTGATCCATCCATAACTCGAGCATACGAACTCGGTTTGACCTGAAATTTGAAATGTAGCCTTACCTAGCCTTGCTCATCATTCCCTATCGATCTCGTCTTGATTGGAGCTCGGTCAAATTTTGATGGTATCGATCATAGCCATGTGTCCAATCGATCTCCAATCCTGATATCCATCCTTTCCAGCCAATTTGTTGATATCCCGGCCGTGACCAAAAAGTGGGGTAACATAGATTAAAATATTTTGAAAAAGTTAGTTATTCAAATATTTAATATTTATTGAAATAAATTGTAATTTTTATAATCAGCTTGGTTAATCAATTAGTTTATTTAAAAATGAATTGGAAATTAATTGTCGATGTTTATTTAAAGTGTTTTAATATTTTAAATAATTACTTAAATATGTTTTAAAATGAATTATTATTTAAAATACTTATTATATATATATAGTTTTGAAATGATTTAAATTTATTTATAAATCTTCATGAGATTTGCAAACGGGGTTTACTTAATTGGTGTGATTTTATAAGAGAAATTCTCAAAAATGGAATTCAGGGAAACTTAAGAAAATTTCCAAAGTGTTTAAATACAGAAACTTCGAAAATTAATTAGAATTCATAAAAGAAGTTAGAAATTGGTAGTTGGAATTATAGACAAGTGTAATCGATTTTGGAAATATTAAAGGGGATTAATTAATGAATTCCGAAAACTTGTCGAATCCGTTATAAAAAAGGTTAAGGAAATTACAAGTGAATTATAAGGATTTTGAGAAATATGAAATAAAAGGGAACATTTCCTAAGTATTGGAAATAAAGTGATTTTAGAAAAATATACTTATAAATATTTTCTAAGTATTAAACTGGGAGGATTTGAAATATTTAACTACGAGATTATTATTTTAGAATATTTCTCAAAAGGTTGAATTATAAATGGGGTTGAAAGAAATATTCTAAGTGTTGATATGGATTTAAATACCCCGTTATGGGTATAAATATTTGAAATTGTTTTTCAATTATTAAATATACTGGGAAGAGGATTGTGTATATATATCTATGTAAAGATATATAGAATGATTGTTTGAAGATTTATATAATAAGGCCTAGTGACTGCTTATGGATGTTATTTGATAGTTAAATAACCGACTATCAAATCTGGCTAATTCGTTGATCGTTCGAAGATACCGGGATCAGATTTGATTATCCGAAAACCACTTTGACCCGATTTGTGCGTTACGAATTGGGATATCGTGAAGATAATGAAGACGGTGATTTTGGAGATTTGGTTTGTTCAGATCTAGAACAACTTGTATGGATGAATGCTATCAGCACATTATCATTGGAGGGCAATCAGCATTCTAAGTATCAGTTCCTTGAAAGGTAATCGTAGCCTCAAGCCTCATCAACTGGGAATGACTAAAACAGGGGAGATGCAGCAAGGCTAAGTGGGTCTCACACAATTAGGGTATGTAATCACTTTTCTAAATACCCTCGGATATATTATAAAATTATGGATATGGTTGTGCATGAAAAAGAGAGCGCTCGATTAGGGTGGGAACACCCGGGGTGATAACATATTCGGTTCTATCCAGGTTAGGGGTAGGCCGGTCTTATGTTGGCAGGGGATCCATGCGAGGTTCACGGTACATTTTTCTAGAGGTATACTATGGCGGGTGGTACCCCAATAGTCCAGTCATTGTATGGAATCCAATATCCACTACGAGCCCGTATGGTTTTGATTGTGCTCAACTATGCTGAAACGTGAGATGCAAGCATTTCAGCTATTTTCTAATTTACTTTCTATATATGCTATTATAAAATCAGATGATTTTGATATAAAATGTTTTGCTTATCGTAAGGTAAAAAACCATCGTGTTTATGTGTGGCGTGGGCTTACGAGATACCTTTGTTTTTAAAAGGATTTTGATAACAGTAATAATTCAAATTGAGTGTGTTTTCTCTTGGTTTTCCAGACTGACTCGGGTGTTATTTTATTATAATGCTTGGGTGAGATCGAGTATTACAGATTCAGGTAAGGATGCTATGGAGCTCAGGAGACGAGCTGGAGGAGTCTCAGGCGTATCCCACGTATTTGATTATATCCCGCTGTTTGTGTAGACTGAATAGTCAATACTGGTGAGTACAAGTTATAATAACTGTCCAGAATTTATTTGTTGATTGTTGTACTCTGATGATTGTATGTATACTAACAGATACAGTTTCTTTTGTATAAAAATCTATTATGATATATATTATATTTTGTTCCGCTGCGATGGAGAGATTCTGTGTTGTTGTTTCTGTCTGCTTTTATCTCTTTTTTCTTTACCTCTAGCAATCGGTATTTCCGGCACTTGAATATTCAACATGTTATACAGTGAACATATTAATGTCGATTTTCGAGGGTCGAAAATTCCGGGTCGCTACAATTTTTTTTATAAAAAGGCTAATATTTGGAAGAACTGATTATTTCAAGAATAATTATGGTTTGGAATTAATAATAAGAATTATTAATAAGGTTTGAAAATAAATTATTACTATTTATAAAGACGGTAGAAATTAATTATTATTTATGAAATCATTAATCGTTATTTTTAAGATGTTCTAAAATTAATAAATTTCATTTATTTATAATGTTTATGGTTAATAATTATTATTATATAATGGTGTTTGGTAGTAAAGGATTTTTGATTATTTTTAAATGTTTCTGAGAACCATGATTAGAGTTAAAAGACTTGGATCTTATAAAGGGGCTTATAAAATGGTTTGGAGACCTAAGGAAGATAATTTACAAGAAAGAGAGTTTTGTAAATGATTAGATATTTATAAACGGACTTAAGAAACGGGTTTATAGAGGTATAAAAGAAGTTTTATAAATGGTTCCAAAAGTTTTTGTAAAAGGGTTTATAAATGGTTTGGGAGAATTATAAGGAGTTATGAATGATTTTTGAATTAAAAAGGGGATCTTTCTTAGTTCATAAATATATTTATACCGTTGGGATAAGTATATGGATATTTCCTAAGTATTGAAAATATAGGGATTTACAGGTATATCTTTGTAAAAGTATTATTATACAAGTAATTTACAAAGTGGGTTTTATTTTAAAAGATTGATAAAAGGAGGCTAGTGGTTGCTTATATGCTGAACCAAAGTTGATTTTCCCTATGGAATAAATCCTTGATTGAATGTATGTTTATCGATGGTTAAATAATCGACTATCGAAATTGAATCCAAATGTAACTTTGGAAATATCTAGGAGAGACACTTTAGTTATATGGCACAGTCATCTCCAACGATGCAGTACTGTGCGTATAAATCTCGTTTCGTTCTCCTAGGACAATGATAAGGAAATCCATCCACTAACGATTAGGAGGTGATCCCCGATCTTATCCTTGACTGTTTATTTCCTAAAGAACCGGGGTTGAGTTTACCGGAAATTATCGAACATTGTTTCGAAGAGACTGGGATCAGATATGTTATCCGAAAACCACTTCAGTCCAACGAATGCGTTTCGAAGTGAAGACATCGTGAAGAGCATGGAATCGAAGAAAGAGATGTGAAGTGCAAGGGCTAATCGCTACTAACCCTGAGGGTGATTCCAAAATGGATGTAGTAGGAATAGTTCCTTTGATTTCATTTAGACCCAGAATGGACTTGTATAGATGAATGTTATCACCAAATTGTCATTGGAGGGCAATGAGCATTCTAAGTGTAATGGTTCTTGAAAGGTAAAACGTAGCCTCGGACCTCAACAACCGAGAAATGACAAAAATCGGACATGCGGCAGGGCCAAGTGGGTAGCTCCCAAGTAGGGTATGGTCATTCCAAATCTAGATCGTTATTATCTCTCATTTGTATGCTTCGGGCCCATTAATGGAGAGGTGATCATATTCGGTACTACTAGTCAAGTGGTAGGCCAGCCCTATGTGGTAGGGGTACAAGATGTTCTTGTCAGACCCCGGTGCATTTATCTAGAGATATACCTTCATAAGGTAGTCCATTACCTTGTCATAGTATGGAATCCATTCTCCAATACGAGCCTTACGGTTTTAGTTGTATACCAAATACGTTGGAATGTGAGATGCAAGCATTTCAGCTATATTCATATTTTATTTTAACCCCTAGACATTAGTATGATATAAATGGATTTTCTATAAGAAATTGTTTTGGTTATCGTAAGGTAAAAACTCGTCTGTGTTTATGTGCGGTGTGGTCTTACGAGATACGATTTGATTTCAAAGACTTTTATTTAACTTTAAAATCCAGTTGGGTGTGTTTTCTCACGCTGATTTTCCAAACTAACTCGGGTGTTATTTTATTATAATGCTCGGGGTTAGACCGAGCATATTACAGATTGGTTTGGATGCTTGGAGTTTCATAAGACGAGTTGGAGGCCCAAAGACGTGTTCACGTAGATGGTTATTTTCCATTGTATTCATTGTTGCCTTTACCAGCAATTATGAGGACAGGTTGTTATAACTGTCCAGGCTGAACTAGGTTAGTATACTTGATTGATGTTTGTATATACATATATTACTGTTTGTTTTGTGTTAAGACTTGTTGTATATAATAGATTATTCGTTCTGCTATGAGATTCTATGTTTTTGAGTTTTCTTCTTATCTTCTTACTTTTTTCTTTCCCCTAATAATCGGGTTTTTCGGTATCCGATTGCTTGGCACATAATATAGTGGATGTATTAGTGTCGATTTTCGATGGTCGAAAATTCCCGATCGTTACACTTATACCATTGAGATAAGTATATAAATACCATTTTTAAGTACTGAAAAGAGTATAAGTGAATAGTGAAATAATAAAATACAAGTATATATATATATATTCAAGTATATAAAGGAAATTTTAATTAATAAAGGAGTATTAATTAATAAAGGAAGCTTTGATTAATGTAAGAAGCTTTATTAGGAAAAAAGATGTTTTACTAATAAAAAAGGGTTTTTAATTAATAAAGGATAAATTAATTAAAAAGGATTAAAATTCGTTTATGTGACTTGATCGTGCTTTGGATGAATCGATAGTGCTTGTATGTTTACTTGCTTATGGAGAGTGTGCAGGAATTAATTCCCTTATACAGTCATTTACATTATTGTTGAATAAGACCAAATTCATCGATTCTGTCTTAGAGAGACCGGGATCAGATTAGCTTTGGCACGAGGTGCAGCATGATAGGGGGTTCTCACTTTATGTCTGGTGGCGAGCAGGAGACTATTACTCCTACATGTCATTCGGGTTGGTACAGTCGAGGGTTGGTCGTAAAAGCAAATGGCGAGGTACTAGTGGGTGCCACAATGGTTATACCCACTACCGGAGGGACAAAGGCCCGATCGTTACAACATGGTATCGGAGCTGAAGGTTAAGTGAGAACCTTGGCTTTGGTTCAGTATAACTCATTAAGAGATAAGGTAATGGAATGCCTTATTATGAGTTTGAGTGTATTATATATGTGAGTATGTATTTATTAGTGCTATAACAATGTTTTATATTATGTTGACTTGTCTATTGAGTGCTTATGGATTCTGGTCGACACGTCTGATCAATGTTTTCGATAGGGGTCTTTAAACACTTGACAAGACAAATCGACACGGTATTGTTTTCAAAATTGGTAAATGAATTTTTTTTACCTAGGATTATAAATTATATATAAAAGAATAATTTTTCATAAAGCGATATAGTTATTTATGATATATTTGGCTGTTAGGAAATGATAATATTCAATCGTTATCATTTATAGTTAGATTAGTAATGCTCGACCAGTTTATGAGCATTAACTATTGTTTATTGAATAGTAAGTAAATTATCTTTTCACAACATGGGTTGGGTAGATAGTAATTTATAGGAACATTAAAAAGAACACCCTATGAATTAAGTTTCACAATTTGACTATAAGGCATTCGATGATAATGTTCGGTTAAAAGGTTAACTTAAATAAAAGTTGTTATTATAGTTTAATAATAAAGATAAGATATTGTAGAATGATTTTATATAAGAAAGCATATAAATATACTTTATACAAATACAGTTATGGTTTATATAAATAGGTTTAGGTAAATATGACTTGTATAAATACGATTTATAAATAAGGAGGATTTAAATCAAAATTTTGAGAACTTAAATCCTGGTGTTTTTGAAAATGGTTAAGTGTTTGGAGTAAATAATAATAGTATTATTTGAAACAATTTAAAAGGACTAATGTTTCTAAAAGAGTTTTAAGATTTGTTCGAGTTCGAGGTTGCTCTTGGAAGTCGATATGGGAAATAAAGTATTTTTTATGTTAGCCAGCTTGAGTGACTCAAAAGTGACTAAAAATGGGTAAGAGATGCATTCTGCTTGAAAGCACTTCTCTTGAGTATTACCCTTCTTAGTAAAGGGGATATATGATACTATTTGGTAGAACCCAGTTCCTTGTATCATTTTGCTATTACTCGATCTGTGTGAATATTTTCCACGGATTTTAAAAGAAAATATTTTGGAAATTGGTTTTGAAAATGGTATTGGTTTAGTCCTTAAAAGTATGACTCAATATCCAAAATATATATGTATATATTATTATTTTAAATGATTTGAAATAAAACCCAGAGTTTAATTCTTAAATTTTCGGTTAAGTTATAATATGGACTCATGTATCCTATGCATTAGGGTAGTTTGGTTATGCATCTTATGATATGTAGTTTGTTAGTTCTCAATTATTGAAATAAAATGGAATTTTTGGTGATTTTAACAGTCGGGAACTTCCGAAATGACATAGAAATTAAACCTAAGTATTTTTGTGAAAATATAAAATTTGAATTTTTACAATTCTTAATTTGAAAAATAAGTAGTAAGTTAAAACAAGTTTAAAATTTGTTAAGCATCTTTATTAAATAGAATATTTGATGTTATTGGGCCAACTAATAAACGTCTTTACTTTAGGGTTGTCTAAGGAAAATAGACTCTAGTCTTGAGTTTGGATACCACAGTCTTATTCTACCTAGCTACTTGCCTAGCCCAATGGATAAAGAAGTCTAGAAGGTTGACTCAATTATAAGATCCAAAATTATTTTTGGCCTTCATCGAAATTTTAGGAAGTGAAAATGCAAAAGAATGTTTTGTATATACTCTTAGGATGTAGTAGTGTATTATACAAGTATGAACTTAAATCTTGAAATATTTTAAAATGGAGTTGTGTTTCAAGAAATGTTTTTAAATAAAGTTAAGTTGTTACAAAAATGTTTATAAACTTAGTTAACATTTTATGAAATGTTTTATAAATAATTTGAGTAGTAAAAAAGAATTCTATTTTGGGAAATAAATATGAACTTAAGTTAATGAAATGTAACTTCAGTTAATGAAATGTTTTATAAATAAAGATGTAGCCTTTTGAAGTGATTATGTAACTGAGTGATATTTTATAAGTAAAGATAAGTCTTTACATAATATTTATAAACTTAAGTAAATGTCGCATAAATGAAATTAGTATTAAGTGAGAAATACTATATGTGAAAATAAATGAGAATTGGAAAGAAATTGGTATGGTTAAGAAACAAACTGAATTAAATACATAAGTTGTACGTAGATCATTTTATTTGCATGACAGTCTCGATCTTGGATTCGAGTACATGATTTCGAGGTGATATACATCGGTGCGAATAAAGATTTTTCACTAGATTTTTAGCGATGAACACTTGTTATGGATTTTTGATATGATTCTGAAGTTTTCTATCATAGTATATGGCAATGTAAGGAGAATGGAATTATCTCTTCATGGAACTTGATCGGAGTTCGCACTAAAGAAGTCAAGTGGGATATACTAGCTCGGAAGTGAAATTTATGTGATCTAGCAAGTGGTCAGATCGATATTGTGTACGGATGATATATGTACATCATGCGGTCTTAAGTATAGTTGTGTACTATGTTTGTTTGGCTTGTGGAAAGTTTGGGAAAGGACTCTTCGAATTGTTTGAGGTAGTAAGAATAATCGACTAAGTAATACTTGAGGTAGTTGAGCAGAATGTACGCTTAGTAGTTTATTTTTCACCCTTATGCGATGAAAAGATTTTGACCTAGGCAAAACATAAGCTATGTTGCTATTGATTATAATACTGGTTAGCACTAATGTATGGTTGTTTCTTTGATTTCTTGCATTGAAATTTCAAGGACGAAATATTCTAAGGAGGGAAAATGTAATGACCCGGAATTTCGAACACTTCGTATTTAAATATCTGAATTATTTAAATATTTGTATCTAAGATTTAATGTGATTAAATATGATTTTATAAACTTGTTAAACACTTTTTGATTAACAACTAAATTTTAAAAACTTATTTTCGAAACGTGTTTACAAAAATACACTATGTAGAAATACTGAAAATGTGGTCGAAAAACGTTTTATTAAAAATCAACTTTTTATTAAATAAAAGTTGTTCGAATATTTGTACACTAGGATGTTATCATATGAACACATCAACAAGAATTAAACATCTCCCACTTATAACAAAAGATTAATAAACTAAGTATTTAATTAATAAAAGGAGAGTGGACTAAGGGACCCCTAAATTAAGGCTTGATTTAAACGTATGGTGTGTAAAAGGTAAGGTGTGTGTAAGGGTATGGGCAAGCATGATAGTTGCGAGGTTTAAGGGTCTTTAGCCATTCATTTTTCAAGGCTATAGGGCAAGGCCTCTTCATTTCTACACAACTCCACTTATAAATCGATGTCTTCTTCCTCCTCCTCTCTAACTTTCTTAAACTCAAATCAATTCAACTCCATTCTCTTCCAAACTTTACCTAAATTCTTATATCACTTAGAGAAAATACTTTATCCTCTAAAAGTCGAAGGAAGATGGAGCTATGGGTAAATGGCCTTGAGGCCGTGAGCATGGGGGCGCAAATATGCCTTGGGCCATGAGCAAATGTTGAGGGAGTAGAGCCTTGGATGTGTTCTTGGGTTGTATGGAAGTGATAGTGAAGTGTTGTTTGAAATGAATGTTGGTAGGAAGAATATTTGGTGATGAAAGTGAGTTAATCACACTTTGAATGAAATTAATTATCTAAATTAGTTAGTGATTATATTGATTGATAATTGCTTTCTAAATCACATGTTAATATTGCTTGCTATTAGTAATAATAATAGACACTAACTACTTAAAGCTACACCCTTGATTATATGCTTTGTTAAGTATGTAAATTGATAAAGTAGTTGCTTATTAAACCATTGAATTGTGATAAGTTAATTTGACTTTTAAAATAGACAAGTGAGTTGAATACATATGTTAAAATATGTTGTAATTAATATGGTTTGAAACTGGAAGTCATATATGTGTATAAAATGAAATGACACTAAATACGGAATTGTCCGTATAGCGATAGTTGCTATAAACGCACTTTAAAATCCCTTAACATTAAATTGTGAAAAATGTTGATTTAATAACATATTTTAATATAACTTGTTTTGGTTAATTTATAAACTTATATAAGTATTTTGAAAAGTAAAGAATATGTTTTGAAAAGATATAGGAAACATAAAACAAAGTTAAGAAAGATTGAAGTAAAATAGTCGGTATAACGACATTTTTAAATAACTTATTTCTGGAAAATAACCTTTATTTTTGTGAAAATTTTCTTAGGGATTTTTTTACTATTTTATGAAGTTAATAATATATTATTCTTATTGTAAAAGTTTTGAAGCTTAAATTATTTAATAGCTAGTTGAACGAAGAAGCAAAAGTTATAGTGAAATAGTCGATATATGAGCACTTCAGTAAAATACCTTATTTTCGGGAATTTCTATAAAATAATTAAATGAAATTCTTTTGGATTTTTCTTCATGGTTTTCAAGTACCCAAAGTATATTGACTATTGTAAAAATAATGGATCTAAAATCAGTTTTTAATGTATTGAAAACTAGATGCAAAGTTGTAGCGAAAATGTGCTAAAGCTTGTAACAAAACTTTAGTATTTCCAAAAATGCTTTGATATTTAAAACTATAAATTGGTTAAAAATGATATTTAAATTATGTATTTTTCCTTAATATTTTTAAGGACGTTTTCTAACTTATAATAGAGTGTTTTAAAATTGGTTTTAAGTTTAAATATATTTTTCACAATTAATCATGAATTTTTAAAGTAAGTGGCTCTTAAAATAAAACATGTTTATTTTGGTTTTTCTATTATTTCAAAATTCCTTATTTTTACATACTATTCTATATATATAATTATCATATATTTAAGTAGTTTTAAAAGTATTTTAACATATTAATAAGTATTTTAAAAATATTTCTATATGTATGAGTTTTAAATAATAAATTAAGTATTTCATAAATATAATAAAAAGAGATTGGGTGTTAACACTTAAGTTAAAATAAATGGTTTTGTGAAATCAACTAAAAGTGTGTTATTTTAGCTAACAAGTTTGTACATGCTTCAATCTTTAAAATAAACATTTAAAGTTATTAATGGATAAGTAAATGGTTTTGGGTTGTTGTAAATGGTGTTTTAGCGACACTTGTTTTTAACCCTTATTATTAATTATACTTGGATATATAATTAGATATTTACTAATGAATGTTTAGTAGATAACTATAAATAAAAGGTTATGGGTTGTAGTAAATATTGTTTTAGTAACCATTGTTTTTAACCCTTATTGCTAATTATGCATAGGAATATAATTAGATGTTTAAAAAATGAATAATTTAAGCTTAAGTATAAATCAAAATGATTTGGGTTTGTTGTGAAAATGTTTAAAACAACACTTATCTTAAACCCTTAAGTATATCTAAACCTTTAAAAGTGAGTTTAAAGAGAAATGTTTTTAAAGTATAAAATGATTTGGGTTTGTTGTGAAAATGTTTGAGTGACACTTGTCTTAAGCCCTTTTGAGTGTAATTAAACCTTTAAAAGAGAGTTTTAAAGAAAATGACTAAATGTAAAGTGTTTTGCGTTTGTAGTAAACAGGAAAAATATTATAATGTAATTAGATCTTTAATAATGGAATTTTAAAGATAATAACAAGTATGGAATCTTTTGGAACAAAAATAGAAAACGTTGTATGTTTAATTCATAAAAGAGAAGTGGTCTATGTAACAATGTTTTAGTAACATTTGCTTTTAACCTCTTTGATTATAATTTAAGTAAGGAAAAACTTTGTTAAGTAATTTATGAATATACTTATACCATTGAGATAATTATATGAATACCTTTTTTAAGTGCTGAAAAGAGTATAAGTGAATAGTGAAATAGTAGAATACAAGTACGTATCTTTTATATAGAGAAATTAAATATATATTCAAGTATATAAAGGAAATTTTAATTAATAAAGGAGTATTAATTAATAGAGGAGTATTAATTAATAAAGGAGTATTAATTAATAAAGGAGTATTAATTAATAAAGGAAGCTTTGATTAATGTAAGAAGCTTTATTACGAAAAAAGATGTTTTACTAATAAAAAAGGGTTTTTAATTAATAAAGGATAATTAATTAAAAAGGAATTAAAAGTTGTTTTTGTGACTTGATCATGCTTCGGATGAATTAATAGTGCTTGTATGTTTACTTTCTTATGGAGAGTGTACGGGAATAAGTTCCCTTGTACATTCATTCACGTTATCGTTGAATAAGACCAAATTCGTCGATTCAGTCTTGGAAAGAAGGAATTGGTAAGTATTCTACTTATCGAAAACCATTTCGAGATTGAGATACGGTTTCTATGTTTTGGAAGTGGAATGATGGAATCCATGTGTGGTTCTAAGATCTGTTGTGATGATGGAATCCATGTGGGATTCATAATTGGTTCGAGTATTGAAGACTCGTTTGAAGATGCTGAACGTAACCTTGACATCAAGAAATGATTAAAGACAGAGTAGGATGCACAATCCAAGGGTTTTTCAAACCCAGAGGGGTGTCTCAACTTCATTATCTAGAGTATGCTTATCAATATGTTGGCCAACAGGAATTGATGATGCTTAGGTTCCACGTGGTTTGGGTTCGCTCGTTCGGTGTTGGCTTGTTGTGTTTACCTTATGGTATATTTTATCTAGAGATATTCGGTGCTCGGAAGGTATTTTCTGATCCTTGTCATAGGTGATCGGTCTCATATTAGTGAGGAGGTCTCCATGAGAAATCCATTTATACGAACGTCCCTCCGTGGTTTTGTTTGTATACTAAATATGCTGTTGAATGTAACAAATGTAATCATTCCTGCTATGGTTTATATTTATTTGAAATCTTAGACATTATTATAATATCATTGGAGTTTCTAATATAAATGATTTGATTATCGTAAGGTAAAAACCTGTCTGTGTTTATTTACGGCGTGGTCTTATGAGATACCTTTATTTTGAAAGGTTTTATAGTATTAAATAAATCCAAATGACTTGAGTTTCTCACACTGGTTTACCAGACTAGTCCGGGTGTTATTTTCTTATAATGCTCGAGTTTGCCCTGTGTATATTTCCAGATTTCGCTGATGTTCATTGGAGCTCTTGAAGTGGAGCTGGATGATTACCTACCGTAGTTTTTATTTCCGCTGCATTACTTTAATTAAATATATCAGTAATTGTAAGGATAGACAGTTATAACTGTCCAGGCTGATGGTAGGTTAATTGGCTTTGATTATTGTATTCATGTCGTTTTCTTTGTAATAAATCACTTTGATATTATATGTTATCATTACATTGTGAGATTCTGATGTTTTTATTCTCCTCTTTCTTGTTCTTTTCTTCTTTTTATTTTACCCTAATTTTATGTCTTTCCAGCACTTGGGTGCTCGGCACGTAATACCGTGGATGTATTATTGTCGACATTTGGGAGTCGAATAGGCAATTGTTATAGAAAGTAGTAGTGAACCAATACAATGAAGTTTGAATTGATTCTATATGATTTGGAAGAGAATAGAGTATTTTTTAAGGGAGTTTTCAAGAGAGTAGGAGGGAAAAAAATAAGTTGACAACTGTCAAATTTTTTGCTTCAACTTCCCTTTATATAGTGAATAAACAGATGTATCCATTCGTGAAAAGTTGCAACGAATAAACACTTCTTTTTAAAATTCGAAAAACCATTTGGCGGTATGTATGTCGACATATCCATACCATGTATGTCGATATATGCATGTATTTTTTAAAAACAAGTTTCTTTTAAAATGTTTTAAAAATCCCATACTTTGTAAAATAATTTGATACTTTGTAAAATAGTTTGAACATAGTTTATAAACATTATGAACTTTGACAAACTTTCATAAAATATTTTGAATTTTTTTTTAAATATAAAAGAAAGAAAAATAAGAGATATAGATCAAAGATTGCTACCATAAACTTTACAATATACTATGACTCTATACACTATATTATAGTCTTGAGATCTTTATATCTTGATCTTTGTACTCATGAGTCTCCATGTCCATTTCTTAAGTCGTTTTACTTTATAGCCTTCAATTCAACACTTGTGGTATATCATGTACTATATAACCTGGCAAAATATTAGTATCTATATTTTATATGAACGTATATAATTGTTATCAAGGTTGTTATCATCAAAATCAATAATTGAGGTACTAACAAAGACAATACGCGGTCTCGGGCAAGTAAACTCATAAATGACTAAGTTATGAACGTATTTAGTGGCTGTATAATTAGGCGCTTGCATGGGTCAACATGCAAAAATTTATTGGTAAGTATATTTTTGTTTCTTCTGTAATATTTAATTCAGTTCCTTTGTATATTATAGTTGATAAACATTTAATCAATTATAATTAACGCAGAAATTTATCGAAGCGGATTATTTTAATTATACATAGCAGACATTATTACAATATTAGAGAGGTTAAATGTTAGCATTTCTGTTTTCTAATAACGCTCCCACTAGTCTTTTATGCTTCTTCAAATCCTAAGACAGAACATTGAAGCCTTTCAACTTCTCTAGCGGGTGTTAGGACTCGTCTGTCTTGGAATTCTGACCTTGAGTTTGCTAATAAGTCATAGCCCCACAAACGATGGATAATTCCTTATCATTTGTATCATATACAACTATCAACCCATGGTTCCTTGTCCTAATCTCATTTCTACCTTGAGTTTTCTTAACAAATCGAAAGAAATTATTCGCTCGTACCTATCGTTTCGCGATGGCCTAAGTATAGTACATGTACCTTGAGTTTGATCGACAAATACATATAGTTATCTTACCTCGTCTAGTAAATAAATAAATTATACTACACATGATATCTCTAGCTTAAGTTTGCTCAATAACCAGAGAGTTTGCAAATAATTTATTAATATATAAATAGTAGAGACTTTATATTTAAGATTCATAATCTTCAATATATTATATCGAGTGATATCGACTTATGGAATAAAACGTATTTCTTGTGAAGTACCCTCATGATTCAAGTGTCAAACACATTAGAAATCACGGCATATATATTATACGTATGTATTTATTCCTTATGTCTATTTGGGTTTCTTTAACGTTCCACCTCTATACATTCATATTATATAAGTTTCATTATTATATAAATTTTATATTTTAATTAACTTATACAGTAACCTTATGTATAACAATATATTAATTAAATCTTATTTAATTAGTTTTTAGTTAATTAACTCTTTAATTAAATTTATATTATTCTAGAGTAACATTTATATTGAATAATATATATACACATTATATCCTTTATAGTATAACACATATATCTTATATATGTGAATTATTATTTAATTAATTACCCTTTAATTAATTTGTTCAATTAATTAACCTTTAATTTATTTATTTAATTAATTAACCTTTAATTTATTTATTTATTTATACAATTTAAATTAAACTATATTAATTTTAAAATTTTATTTTATATATATACATGTATACTTATGTTACCTTAAATAAATTTAAAATAACATATATCAATATATAATACATGCATATAAGTATTATTTAATTAAACTATTTAATTAACTCATTTTATTAATTTTATTAATAAATTTTAAATTTCGAAATTAGTATTTAAATATTTTGAAAATATCATTATCCTTTCAAACATTTTGAAAACTTATGTTGTATTATAACTTTTATAATAAACATGTTTTATTTTAAATTTAACTTTTAAATTTAAAATCTTTTATTTTGTTTTCAAAACAATTTTGAAAATTAGCACAAGGCCAATTCAAATTAGGCCTTTTCTATTAAAGGCAACATTTGGGCTCACTTCACCTTTCAAGCCATGCCAGTAACCAGGTAGGACATGGAAATTTATAATCCAATTCCAATCCTAGACATCATACTAAGTGAGCAACCTTAATTAGTTAGTCCTAACATGACGAATTTAGACTGCATAGGCTACTGGGTTCCGATACCATTGTTGGAACTGGGCCAGCCCACAATGGAAGAAATGAGTGAATTTCAATTTTTTAACAATTTTGGATCTTTATTGGGCCTATGAAGTCTAAATGTATTTTAGATTCAACCCAATAAATCTTTAAATACAATCTTATTTTGTTTTGTTTTGTTTTAAAAGGTTTTAATTATTTATATTTTAATCAATATTTGATGTTTGTATAAAATGGAGTATATAAAATATAATCTTATGTGTACATGTGTGTAAAGTTACATTAAAATTAATTTAGAGAGGGAAACCTTTCATCTTTCTCTTTAATTAAATTGATTAACTTATTAAATAACATTTATGACCAAATTTATACTAAATATATTCAAGTGTAAAAAGTGTAAGTGCAACATAGTAAAAAGGTGTACATAGTTAATATATGCGTATATAGATGTTGAGATTTGCATCTATAACATACACATAGCCCATTTATATGGGCAACAGTAGCCACAAATAATTTAAATTTAATTGGAATGTTTATATATACATATGTCAAAATAAACTCATGTATTAAATAAACGAATAATTTAATATTTGAACAGAATTGAACAAAAAGGTCTAAATGAATTGGTAGTGGTGCATTTAAGTGGCATTAAAAGAAAACGTAAAAGGCATTTAAATTACAATCAAGAAAATGTAAGGATGGAAATCTATTACCTTCTTTTATTCTTTCGTTGACTTGTTTTCAAAATATTTTAAACTTGTATGTATATACACACATGCACGCGCACACACATATCAAAATTAATTTACATATTAAATGAAATAAATCGTTTAAGCTATTTGAATAATTTGGCTGAGTCAATAAAATAAACTTAAATTTAAGATCCAAAATATCAAATAGCTTCTTGTTCTAACTTGAATTGGATTTTAGATTTTAGGATTAATTTAGAGAAAAGTTGCAACTATGAAAGAAGAAGGCGATGGCGGCCCAAAAGAATGAATTAGAATTTGATTAAGGTTTTGAGATTAGTATTTATAATGGTAGGATAAGAGAGGAAACTATGTAAGTTTCTCACTAGATCTTAGCCACGCATCCCCAATCTCTAATCCTATGTTGTAGCCAACTCTAACACAAGCCAAACCAGCCACGTTTTTCTCTAATCATCATGGGTTGTGAGCCCGTTTAACCCATTATCGATATCTCATATCGGTCAATATATTCAAAACTATTATGAATATATGCAACGGTTTTATTTCTCAAATCATATTCAAATTTCATAATTAATATTTCACAAATATTAATTTAATTAATTTATAACAATTATAAACTAATTAAATCATTTGGTCTAAAGAGAATTTATCTTTTTGGTTCTGTGACTCCTAAGTGTAAATTTGGTCAGCGATTAACATTGAACTATTCGAATGTTAACATTTACACGTCACTTAGCAAGTGGTGTGACATTATAGCCAAATTTATAACTTATTCTGCTTTGGTAAAATCCTATTTCTTTTTATTAAGCATTACCCAGTTGTGACAATTATTTACACCAATTCTCTTTGTCAAACTATATCATTTTGGACTTATTGAATTTGGTAATGGTCAAAATTCCAACACCATCCACATTCAACTCTATAGTCCAAACACAAAGTCCTTAGTTTAATAATAACAATTATTATTAACCGAAATGCTTTGGCTAGAGACTTTTACTTTGAGTTGACTTAATTTGAACGTGATACTAACCCTATATAACTGAGGAGACAAATCCTCTCTTGAATAGTGATTCACTTCCAATACTTCCACTCGACACAACTATAGTCACTCGCTGGACGCCATGCCATGATTTGACTATAACCAAAGTGGAGCTTTCATATTGAAGATCCAAAGTATTCTCAAGTCAAGAGAACTGTTTAAATCAGTCACATTGATATTTTCTATTTGAGCTTAGTTATATTAACCAAAAGAAAACTATCGAGTGGGTCATTCCATGGTTATCAAATAATTATCAATATGTAACATCTAGGTGACTCCAACAGCCATGAGTAATACACTGCCCAACATTTGGAGAACGTTACGTATTTTAGTCTCAATGGATACATTGATATCTAGTCTCAATGCCACCTTGATTAGGAACATATAAAATGGTATATTTAATTTTATTGTGATAAATTACTCATGGTTACGACACTCTGTAACTACTATCACAAAACACACCATTTATGGATTTTCTATTACATATACTTTTAATTAAATTAATTAATTAATATAACCACATTATATCAGGTATATAATAGAAAGAAAACACCTTTATTTCAAACAAGATTGGTCAACGAGTTAGATATATGTAACAAATGACATAATTGTCCTTAGGGCATACCCCTAACTCTATCAATCTCCAACTTGCACTTGAGATCAATTATGGATCTTATTCCATCTTCTTTGATCGGTTTTCTCAAAACCAACTGGTCAATCCCTCTGTGTGACGACCCGAAAATCCGTACCCTCTGAACCGACAATAAACCACACATGTCGACCCAAAGTGAACAGAATTGCAGATACTCATGAGAAAGAAAAGAGAGGATGAGAAGAAAGAGAGAAGAAAGAAGAGAAGAAGAAAAGAGAGAAGCAGAACCAAAAACAATACAAAATCTCACATCGCAGCGGAATAACATATAACATAGATCGATAATCTTTACAAAGAGAAACTGTAATATACATAAATCAATATCAGAGTACACAATAAGTAATCATCAGCTTGGACAATTATAATAACCCGTCCTCACAAATGCTGATAATTTACAACAACCACAATGCAAAGCATTGGAAAAATAAACAGATACGTGTACACGACATAAAGATCTCCATCTCACCTGCTGAAGCTCCAAAAGCACCAAATTTGAACTGTAAATATACTCAGTCTGACCCGAGCATTGAAAGGGAAGAATGCCCGGATCAGTCTGGTAAACCAGCATGAGAAAAACACACCTCAACTGAATTTATTTTAAAGTTTATAAAAGCATTCTTTTATCAAAACAAAGGTATCTCGTAAGACACACCCACACATAAACACGGACGGGTTTTTCCCTTACGATAACCAAACCATTTCATATCAAATCATGTTATATTATAATAGTGTCTATTATACAAATAATATTCAACATAGCTGAAATTGTTACATTATTAAATTCCAGCAATACTAGGCTCTACAAACAAAATGGCAGGCACGTAGTGGATTTTGGATTCTATACAAATGACTAGGTGAAGGGACTACCTTTCCGAACCAAACTCGATACACCTCTAGAGGGATGTACTTAGGGTCCAGATACTGGGCGCCTAAACCAACACAAGACCGGCCTACCCCTTTATGGATAGTACCGAATATGTCATCACTCTGGTCGTTACCGACCTAAAATCCATGGCCATAGGCATACATCAACAATAATCAGATACACGATGTCATAGCGTGTAAAGATATATCTAGAAGAGTGATGACATCTCCTAATGGGAGCGACCCACTTAGCCTTGCTGCTTCTATCCCTATTTCATTCATTTTTCGGGGAGTGAGGCCAAAAGAGGTATCGATTACCTTTCACATATCACATCAGCTTTGAATGCCACATTGCCATCCCGTTGACTACTAATTGCCTTCCACAAAAATACAACCCTTGAGCTCGTATGTCTCAAGGAGGGTGTTAAGCTAAGAGAAGTTGCCTTCTCTGCCACCACAGGATTCACGTTTGTAAAAGCCAATGTACGAAATCTTAGAAATGCAATGTCAGACACTCGTCCATACGAGTTGTCCAGGAATAGGACAAACTGAAGGTACTCTCCTACCACATCCTATAGGATTAGTAGCGATAGCCCTTGCAATGGATATTTCATAACGAAGAGACTACTGCTACTATATGTAAATTGGTATTTTAACCCCAAATGATCAACGAGCAGTCCTTTACTATGAAAATCCTAAATATCAATATCATCAACCAACCTGCACAATCGTTGCATATATGTTGGTCCGAAGTGTTTTCAGATAAATCTGATCCCTGTCTCTTCGCACCAACAACGCAAAAGCGTTTCTCAACCTCAAACCGAAACCAAGTCTCGTAGACTTATCACATTTCCAACTTTCAACTTGCTATCCTTTGCCAAGAAGGAAGCTTGATAGATTGGAGTAATCACTCTGCACTACACGAATCAACATTCTCAACACAAACGATAATCAAGCCTACACAATCAGTTATGTACTAAGTGTACGACTAATTACTTTCTACATCAAGTTGAGAAACTAAAATGGCAAAATTTGATAGTCGGTTATTTAACTATCAAAGCAACAAAATCTAGCACATAAGCAGTCACTGGGCCTGATTTTATTAATCATTTATAAATCAAATATCCAAATTATGCACTTCAAAATATCTTTAAAAAGATAATATTCAAAACCATTTCACTTTCTGGATATTTGGAAAATATTTTCATTACTTATTTGAATAATAAGTAAATTTACAATTTATTTTATTTTCAAACCATTTAAACTCCATTTTATAATATCACTTTCAAAACATTCATTTAAAGAATTATTCATTTAAAAACGTGAATATAATTCCTTTTATAAAAATCCATATTTAGTTTATCAAATTAAATTGATTTCACATTTATAAAACAGTGTTTATAATTCACATTTCTATTTTATAAAAACTTACATTTCTAAAATTCCATTATTAACCAATTTCCCGTTTATCTCAATTATATGTCAAAATCGCATTATAAGTTTATTTGCTTAATCTTTTTATTTACAAATTCATTCTTTTGTAATCTTATTATTTATAAAGTCCATTATAAATTCATTTCTAAATTTTAATACAAATCCATATACAAATTTGATTAAAAATCCCTTTCTAATATTTATAAAACACCGTTAATAAAATTTATTTCATTAAATCTATTATTAATAACATTCCTTTTATAACTTCCATTTTAACACTTATAAAACTCGTTTATAATTCCATTACTTTTATTTATAAAATATCAATTTTATAAATCTTATATATAAACCATTTATAAAAGGTTAAAAATTCTCAATTTAACTTATTTTACAAAATAGTTAACTTCATATTTCAAAAATCATATTTTGTTTCCATTTAAATAAACTTCTTCTTTCAATAATTTACAAATCATTATTAAAACTTATATAACTTCAAAAATCACTTAACATCCTTTTTAAATTGAAATCATTATTTTAATATTTTAGAGTTTCAAAAAAATAGGCCCAATGCTACTGTAGCACTAAATAAGGGGATTCACATCAATCATATCAAACATGGCATCCAAACCCATATATCACATGATCACAACATATATAACAATATTTGTAAATAAAAATCAACAATGGTGAGGAATCCAGTTGGATTCCTCCAACCTGTAACCTGCAACAAATATACATATGAGAAAAATATGTACAATGTCTGCTTTGAGGCAGACGTGCGTACAAAGGGTCATCCGCTCATACACGGGAACGTATATGGTCTCATCTGCTCCAATAGGCAGGAATATATCCAACTACTAACTACTATAGCATAACATCCAAACAATCATCATATAGCATAAAATAAATTTATTCCCACTTATATCAAAATATAAGCGGGTCAAAAAGAGTGAGTTTTACTCACTTTGATTCCAGTCGTCGTTGCGGCGTCTTATTTCAATTAAAATTAAACGAGCGTTTAATTTTTACCAAAATTTTCAACATCTCCAAACTCATCCAAACCAGTTCCATAGCGTAGTATTTTTAGATACGAACCCAACGCAATTTGTTTCGTGCGAAACGGACCTCGTATGTAAGAGATATGAATTAATTTGCATTCGTGATAATTAATATATAATTAACTTAAAAAAAATTAATTAAAAATTAAACCTTTCACTGTTATTTCATTCGTTCCCTCCCAGGTATTCACAGCCTCGTTCGAACCCATTCACGTTGTTCCTTCCATTGTTGTCGCAGTCACCACACTCATTGATAAGACGATTGGACCCCGCCACGTCGTGCACCAACCTCCACCGCACCCACGGCCAGAGACCGGTCGAACTCGATCCCCTCCTTGAGTCGTAGCACCCCCTTGAATGCACGGCAAACACGAGGTGAATTTGCCTCGATCACCGCATGAAATCCCATCACCACCGTTGGATTTGTAAAGCTCGACTAGCTCTTCAATCCTCTGGTTGGAAGTTTTTGCTAATTGTGGGTGGATTGAGAGAAAAATGAGGGGGAAGAAGACGAGTTTTCGGCCATGGGTTTTAAAATGGTGACTGATGTAGTTTGCCCTAGGTTTTGTGCAAAGTTGAGAAAGTGAGGTCCTTTTATATAAAAATTTTGTGCACTATTCATCCGAAAATATTTCGAACTCCAATCGAGGCGTGCCGCGTAGCGTTCATAATGTTTTACCCCTATTCTGAACACAATGGAATATATATATCGAAGGCTAATTCCATCATATACAGAAGATAGGCTTTCAAATCGAGTTAATTTAGTTAAATTTCCTTTAATTAATTTCTATGCGTTTCGAACTCGCACGATCAAACGGTAAGTCCAATTGATATGAAATTCGACAGCATACTGTAATTAACTATTACAGATCCAATGAAACCTGTTTCGTCAAAATCCGAGATAGTGTCAAAAATGACTATTTTTACGCGTTAATTAAATATAAAATTTCCAATTTCACTTAAATCACTTTTAAATCAAATTTAAAAGTTTACTAACTTCATTCTAATTTAAATAGAATTTATATTAACTTTATAATTCATTTTTATTCATATTAAATTCAATATTCAATTATTTAACTGATTTAACTTATAATATTCATTTTTCAATATTTAAATTCAATTAAATATTCTAAAGTCAGACGACTGAAAAACTGGGTCGTTACATTCTTCCCCCCTTAAAAGAATTTTGTCCCTGAAATTACTAAGTAAGAAAAAATCTACAACTCCATTAACTTTCGAAACCAATTAGTTGAAATAGATTACCAAATTCTTTTAAGTGTTTAACTATTCCAAAATCAATTAGTTGCAACATTTTATAAACACTTTTCTAAGTTTTTAAATTCATTCATAGTTATCTTTTCAACTCCAACTAATATCATTTCAACTTATAACTCAAAATCAAATTATTTTAGTTATCAAAAATTTTCTAACGCCTTAAATTTTCAAAAAATTTCGCCAACGTCTCTTTTGACGGTTCGATCTGAAAAAATCACAATATCTATAATATCACAAATATACATCTCATCTTCGAGGATGAGGCATCCCGTAAGGAAAAAGTGTAAAAGTATGATATGTAATCCGAGATATGTACCTTATATATATTTAGCGAGCATATACGGCTAATATAGCGTGGAAGCGAGCTCCAAATGCGAAGCATACGCCGTCCGCACCTGCTAAACACTCAACAAACAATTTAAGTTTATATGTGGAAATTTGATAGTTAAATAACCGACTATCAAATCTGGCCAAATTCATTGATCGTTTCGAAGAGACCGGGATCAGATTTAATTATCCAAAAACCACTTTGATCTGATTTGAGCGTTACGAATTGTGATATCGTGAAGGTAGTGAAAACGGTGAATTTGGAAATTTGGTTTTTTCAGACCCAGAACAACTTGTATGGATGAATGCTATCATTTGCATCGCGGTTTGGAATGCGGTGTTAGCATTCCAAGTATGCATGCTATTCCAAAGGTAAAACGTAGCCTCAAGCCTCATCAACCAGGAATGACTAAAACAGGAGAGATGAAGCAGGGCTAAGTGGGTCGCACCCAAGTAGGGTATGTTATCACTTTTCTAGATACCCTCAGATATATTACAATTATGGATATGGTTGAGCATGGAAAAGAGAGCGCTCGATTAGGGTGGGAACACCTAGGGTGATAACATATTCGGTACTATCCAGTAAGGGGTAGGCTGGTCCTGTGTTGGCAGGGATCGTTAGGTACGATCTTGGTTCATTTTTCTAGAGGCGTACTATGGCGGGCGGTACCCCAGTAGCCCAGTTATTGTATGGAATCCATTATCCACTACAAGCCTTTACGATTTTGATTGTAGAGCCTAGTATGCTGGAATTTAATTAATGTAACAATGTCGGCTATTTTAATAAGTATTTGTACTTAGACACTATTATAATATCACTGGATTTTCTATAAAAGTGTTTTGGTTATCGTAAGGTAAAAACCCGTCGTATTTATGTGTGGCGTGGTCTTACGAGATACCTTTGTTTTTCGAAGGATTTTGATAACAGTAATAATTCAAATTGAGTGTGTTTTCTCATGCCGGTTTTCCAGACCGACTCGAGTTTTATTTTATTATAATTCTCGGGTCAGACCGAGTATTACTGATTCAAGTTAGGGTGCTATGGAGCTCAGGAGACGAGCTGGAGGATTCTCAGGTGTATTACACGTACTTGGTATTTCCGCTTTGTGAGTCATGCTGTATATTCAGCACTTGTGAGGACAAATTATTATAACTGTCCAGTTTGATTTGTTGATTGTTGTACTCTGATGATTGTATGTATATCACAGTTACAGTTCACTATGTATAAAGATCTATTATTATATATTATATTTTGTTCCGCTGCGATTGTGAGATTCTGTATTGTTGTTTATGTTCCTCTTCTATCCTCTTCTTTCTCTTAGTTATTCGCCTTTCGTACAATTTGGGTTGGACAAGTGTGGATTATTGACAACTCAAAGGGTACGGAATGGCGGGTCGCTACATGTGGTATCAGAGCGCAAGGTTAAGTGAGAACATTGGCTTTGGTGGGGATTACTCATTAGTGATAGGGTCAGTGGTACTCTAGAATGAGTCTAGGTGTATTAATAGATATGGGGGCGTATTTATTAGTGAATATAAAATGTTTTATATTGTGTTGATTTATCGGTTGAGTGTTTATGAATTATGGTCGGTACAGGAAGTACAACTGTATCGGTAGGGGTTTCTAAACTCTTAAACAAGGTAAACCGACACAATATTGTTTTGAAAAGAGGGTAAATGAAATAATTTTACCCAAAGATATATTTTGATATAAAAGAAATAATTTGCTGAAATTATTATTATAGTATATTTAAAATGTTTGGTTGACATTATTATAATCTAAACAAGATTATAAAATTTGAAATGGTTTATATAACCAAATTGAAACTGTATAAGAAGAGGTTATGCACATGAGTTAGAATTAAAATTGATTCAAATCCGAAGTTGGAATTTAAATTCCGGAGATTTTTGGAAATGTTTTCCAAAGTGTTTTGAAATAAATAATAGTATTATTTTTGAAATATATTTGGAATAACAATTGTTTTAAATGGATTTTGAAAGTGATAAAGCACTGAACTCACTTCAGTTGTTGGAAAATAATCCTGGTGATGACTGCAGCATCATCAGTGTTCATTTTCGAGTTTCTAAGTGACGGATTGCTACCGTGGTTGTTGTTTTTGGATTGTTTTGAGAAAAACAAGTTTGTTTAGAAATTCCAGAAAGAAATTTGTTTTGGGTAAAACCAAGTTGACTTAAGATTCCGGAGGGAATTGTTTTGGGCAAAACTAAGTTCAGTTTAAGGTTTAAACTGAGGTTTAATATACAAAGAGAGTGTATGTATATATATTTATGATTTCAAAATGATTTGAAATGAACCTGAGTGTTTAAATTCTGGAAATATTCATTTGAATGTTTTATGAAATTTGTGAAAAAATAAGTTTTGAACTTATAACCTGGAATTGTGAATTTCATTATGAAATTAAAATTCAACTTATGCAAGTTAAATAAATTGAATTTGTAAAAGAAAAATTGTATGGGTTAGAATTTAACTTAAGATAAGTTAAATAAGGAATTCGAAGGAAATTGAATTTATTTTGTAATGAATTAAAAGGAATAGATGTGGACTTGGGTCATAAATAGAATTCGGCTTAAGTGGCTAGTAACCGAATATGTTTTGAATGTGTTAATGAAAATGATATTGGTGGTGAATCGAGATGAATAGATTGAATGAACTAATAATATAAAAATGATTGGATATTTGGTGAAGAAATGGAAATTCAAATTTGAATTTAAAAATGGATTTATACTCAAGCCAGCTAAATGAAGTGATTTTGAAATAAAAATCAAATTTTGAATTATAAAATGGAAGTGAACTAATTAGATAAATTAATTAGTTAATTGAATATAGAAATGGAACTTAACTTGGTTAAGTAAAATGGATTTTGGATTGAAATTGAAAATTAGATGTGGAACTTAAGTTATAAATGGATTTCGACTTATGTATAGCCAGTTAGATATATCTTGAAATGTTGTCGAATAAAGTAGAAATGGTTTGAAATGGTGGTGACTTAAGTTATAAATGAATTCAATTTAAGTGTAAATTGAATATGGGTGAGAATATTATTGATAAGAATGAAATTCAACTTAAGTAACTAATTTATGAGATGATTCATAAATAAATTGGCATGGATTGGTTTGTTGTTGAATATAAAATTGAGAAAACAAGATTTTGTGAATAAATTGAATATGGATTAATAAAAAGTTGATAAATTAATTTGGAATCAATTTAAAATAGCTATAAGCTTAAGTGGTTATTCTATTAAATGAATATCACCGAATTCTATTGAAAAATTTGTCGGATGACGTAAACGGAAGTAAACAAAATTTGGTGAATCAATAGAAAGGGAATAAATTGATTTAGAATCAATTGGGAATGAATATGAATAAATTGGATATGAATATGAAATGAATACAAATGAATTTTTGTGAATCGCCTAGAATTGAATAAAATGGTATGTAAATCGATTGAAATAAATAATCAAATGTTGGAACCTTGTGATTATTTTTAAATTCATGCTATATCATGTTTGGTTATGGAATTTATATGTTTAACTAGAAGAAATGAATGTAATGCTATTAAATTTCATATATATGAAACCGATGGGATTTATTTAAGTAAGTACAGGTATAAGAAGACCATTCAACTAGATTTGGATTGCGAAATTGCATATAAATTGAGCGAGCTTGCTTAATAACGCTAAAATAAGGTAAGCTTGCGAATTTAGCGTGAAAAATAAAAATAATGATATAGATATTGTGTTTTTCGGCCATGAGAGCTGATGTATATCTTTTTATCATATTTGTCATATTGCAAAAGGCTCTTCGTACAAGGGAGACTGCCAAAAAATTTCGAAAATTTAGGGTGTCGGAAATTTTTTGAAAACTTTTGGAAAATTTTTGTTAACCAAAACTTAATATCGAATTATAATTGAAATAAGGGATTTTGGTTTAGAAGTGGAAACTGAATGTTTTGTATGGAACTAAAGGATTTAGAAAAGTGAAATCGAGTTTTAACTAAGTAGGTTTTGATAAGTTAATGAGTTTGGAGCATTTTTCCTATCTTAGCAATTTCGGGGATGAAATTCTTTTAAGGGGGGAGGAATGTAACGACCCGGATTTTTAATCATTTGATTTTGAACATTTAATTAATTTTAAATGTTGAATTTGAAAGGTAATTGGATTTTTAATACGAAGTTTATCGATCGAATAAGTGGAATAAGATTTATATTTCAAATATATCGATTATCGTAACGAGTAGTGCAAATAATTGGAATTTGAGCTGAATATAAATCGAAATGAATTTTAAAGTGAATATAAGTTCTATTTGAATTAAGAATTAGATATTAAGTTTTTAAAAGTGAAATTTCAAGTGATTTCGTAAATTTTTGAAATCGTTGATTTTATCGACGCGTTAAAATAGCGATCCGAGGCACAGTTTCGGAATTTGACAAAACCAGTTCCATCGAATCCATAATAGTGTATTATTATCGGATTTTAAATTTCGTAGCATTTGAAGTTACCGTTTGGTCGTACGGGATAGCAACGCGTTGAAATTAATACTAGAAAATTAATATTATACTTGGGTTTAAAAGCTATCTTCCTCATACAATCGAATTAGGACACGAAACTTATTCCATTGTGTTCGGAATAGCGGTATAACATTAGGAACGCCAAGCGGCATGCCTCGATAGGAGATCGGGATTTTAAGTTGCTAAACGAGATATTTTGGGAATAAATAAATAAAATTAAAAATTTCAAGTCAACCCCAAAACTTGTTGAGCCGACCTAGTCGTGCCACCCTACAGGTATGAAGCTGCCCTCAATCGTTTAAATCGCATTTCCCCCTTTTCTTCTCCTTCAGTTCATAGCACGAAAAAGAAAAAAATAGAAATCGAATTCAATTCGAAAAGAAAGAAAAAAAGATTCACGAAATCAAATCGCGAATGAGCAATGAACAGACTCGAGACTCGAGGCCGCAGGTGAGGAAATGTAAGGCGCACGAACAGACTCATGATGGAGCTAGGCGATCGAATCGATGGTATAGGTCACGATTTCTGGATGAAGGGATTGTACACGATGGTTGAAGGCGCAATTTTTGGCTGGAGGCAGCGACAGAAGGTGATGTAATGGGGTTCTTTGAGTAGTTTGGTCGTTTTGGAGTGCTATGATACTATAGGTTGTTCGAACGGTGGCCTATAGGATGGAGTTATGAATGGAGAGAGGGGCGGCTATGGCAGGGTTGGTGAGCAGCAGGTTAAACAGTGAGATTTTTTTTAAATAATGGTATTAGTTAATAATATAATTAGCGTAATTTAATTTGTCGGTAACTTATAATTTTTATATCTAGCCATACAAGGTTCGATGCACGTAACAAGTCACGATGGGTTCGCAACAGAAAATTCTACACGATAAAACTGATGTGGGAATTTATTTGGGTCAATCGGGAATAGGTGGAATTTTAAATTAAATTCAATGTTAGTTCAATTTAATTTAAAATTGGACGATAACAAATTCGGAAAAAAAATCAAGGTGAGTAAATCTAACTCATTTGGATTGTTGGTTATAATTTAAAATGTTAAAATTAATTATTGGTTGATTTGATGAATTTATAAATTATTATCAGTTGAATGTTATATTATATATAGTAGTATATAAATTAGTAGTTGGGTATATTCCCGCCATTGGAGCGGATGAGACACTATGCGCCCCGCATAATAGCGGAAGACCCTATATTATCTCGATATCCCGCCTCGAAGCGAGATTGGTATTTTATGTTATATAACATCTTTGGATGCAGGAAAACAGGTTGGAGGAATCCAACTGGATTCCTCAAATATATTGATTATTTTTCATATATAGTGATATATGATGAAAAGGAAAAATCTGTTATGGATGGTTGTGGGATTTGATTGTTTGGATGTTGTAGTAGCACTGGCTTAAATTTTGGTATTATAAATACCATAAATAATATTTTTGATTTTAAAAATTGAATTCAAAAGCGATTCTGGAAATAAAAATATTTACATTGAATTTTGGAATTATTTAAAAAGGAATTGGGTTGGATAAAATAAATAATTTGATTTTGGATATTTATTTAGCTATTTCGTAAAATGGTTTCAAATAGAGAATTTTAAATTGAGAATTTTTAAATAATGGATTTTAAATGAGATTTCTTAAAATAGGAAAAGGAAGTCGTAGTCGAGATTTTGAATGAATTTGGGTTATAATCGGAGCTTGTTAAGGAATAGATTTCCAAATGGAATTTTAAATAGAAATCGATTTATAAATGAGATTTGTTTAATATAAATCTGTTATTAACAGAGAACAAATCAGAAATGAGTTTATAAATTTATAAACGATGTTTATAAATAAGGGGAAGTGATTGATAGTTGATAAATTGGAAATATAAATTTATAGGTGGATTTATATTGAGATATGGAAATCGGTTTTTGAAAAAATAGCAGATTCTATTTTTGAAATGTGAGAATGATTATGAAACTGAAACATGGTCGATGTGATACGAATCAAGAGGGATTTATAAATTGAAATAGGTAATATTGGATTTTAAAAATAGATTTTTGTCGCGAAATTAAAATTGTTTTAAAATGGGATTTTATTTGATAAACTATATAGTTAAAGCTGTTTTAGTATTGGAATAATTCAGAAAGTGGATTATTCAAATATTTAATATTTATTGAATTGAATTCACATTTTTATAATAAGCTTTGTAAATCGATTAGTTTTTTAAAATGAATTGGAAATGAGTTATCAATGTTTATTTAAAGTGTTTTAATATTTTAAATAATTACTTAAACCTGTTTTAAAAATAAATTATTATTCTTTAAAAATACTTATTATATATAGAGAGTTTTAAAATGTTTGTAATTTATTTATAAATTCTCTCGAGATTTGTAAACGGGGTTTATTTAACGGATATGATTTTTATAAGAGAAATCTTGTAATGAAATTCTGGAAACTTAAGTAAATTTCCGAAATGTTGAAATACGAGATCTTCGGAAATGAATTAGAATTCATAAAAGAAGTTAGAAATGGGTAGTTGGATTTATAGGCCAGTGCAATTGATTTTGGAAAATTTAAAGGAAGTTAATTAATGAATTCCGAAAACTTATATAATCAGTTATAAATGAGAGAAGGAATTTACAGGTAAATTGTAAAGGATTTGAGAAATAGTAAATAAATGGAATATTTCCTAAGTATTGGAAATAAAATGATTTTTGGAAAATATACTTAAAAATATTTCCTAAGTATTGGACTGGAAGGGATTTGAAATATTTTAACTACGAGATTATTACCGTAGAAATATTTTCAAAGTGTTGAATTATAAATGGAATTGGAAGAAAATATTTCTAAGTATTGAGATGGTTCGAAAATATCCTATTATGGATATAAGCATTTGAATTTGTTTTCGATTATTGAAATATTAGAAGAGATTTGGATATATATCTTTTTAAAGATATTTTGAAATAAATATTTTGGGAAATTTATAATATGAGCCTAGTGACTGCTTATGTGTGTAAATTTGATAGTTAAATAACCGACTATCAAATCTGGCCAAATTCGTTGATCGTTTCGAAGAGACTGGGATCGGATTTAATTATCCGAAAACCACTTCGATCCGATTTGAGCATTACGAATTGTGATATCGTGAAGGTAGTGAAGATGGTGAATTTGTAAATTCGGTTTGTTCAGACCTAGAACAACTTGTATGAATGAATGCTATCATTTGCAATGCGGTTTGGAACGCGGTGTTAGCATTCCAAGTATGCATGCTATTCTAAAGGTAAAATGTAGCCTCAAATCTCATCAACCGGAAATGACTAAAACAGGGGAGATGCAGCAGGGCTAAGTGGGTCGCACCCAAGTAGGGTACGCTATCACTTTTCTAGATACCCTCGGATATATTATAATTATGGATATGGTTGTGCATGGAAAAGAGAGCGCTCGATTAGGGTAGGAACACCCGGGGTGATAACATATTCGGTACTATCCGGTAAGGGGTAGGTCATTCCTGTGTTGGCAGGGATCGTTAGGTACGATCTCGGTATATTTTTCTAGAGGTGTACTGTAGGCGGTACCCCAGTAGCCCAGTCATTGTATGGAATCCAATATCCACTACGAGCCTTTATGTTTTTGATTGTAGAGCATAGTATGCTATAATTTAATTAATGTAACAATTTCGGCTATTTTAATAAGTATTTGTACTTAGACACTACTATAATATCACTTGATTTTCTATAAAAGTGTTTTGGTTATCGTAAGGTAAAAACCCGTAGATACCTTTGTTTTTCAAAGGATTTTGATAACAGTAATAATTCAAATTGAGTGTGTTTTCTCATGCTGGTTTTCCAGACTGACTCGGGTTTTATTTTATTATAATGCTCGGGTCAGAATGAGTATTACAGATTCAAGATAGGGTGCTATGGAACTCGGAGACGAGCTGGAGGATTCTCAGGCGTATTATACGTACTTGGTATTTCCACTGTGTGGGTCATGCTGTATATTCAGCACTTATGAGGACAAGTTATTATAACTGTCCAGTTTGATTTGTTGATTGTTGTACTCAGATGATTGTATGTATATTACAGTTATAGTTCTTTTTGTATAAAGATCTGTCATTATATATTATATTTTGTTCCGCTGTGATTGTGAGATTCTGTATTGTTGTTTCTATTCCTCTTCTATCATCTTCTTTCTCTTAGTTATTCGCCTTTCGTAGATTTGGGTGGACAAGTATGGTTTATTGACAACTCAAAGGGTACGGAACGGCGGGTCGCTACATACACAGTAGCGACCAAGCCCGATATCACCCATCAGCTGCTGCGTTGATCGCCGTTTCCTCCACCTACACACCGCCGTAGGCCAATCCGAAGCCACCGCCTTCACCGCCGTGCCTTCCTCGGCCATCTCTCGGCTTCTTCCAACACCGCCACTTGGACCCGCCGCCGCCTCCTTTAACTCGTCAATTCTGGTGAACCTCGACAACGTCTACCAAATCTAGCCACACTGATCAACTCAGCACATCCTCCTCTACCCAGTGGTCATCTCCGATCGTCCCATCGTTGACGATCAACCGTTAAACGACAAACCCTAACATGAACGGCCGAGACTTCTTCGTTGATTCTTGGTCAAACCAAAACTCGATTGCAAAAATAAACTACAGACGCTGATTTCGTTCATTGAGAGCTTCATGTTAATATATAATATGATAGAGTTTGAGAAGTTTGAATTTTTGAATTGGATTTGAAATTGGAATTTAGGGTTTTAGGATATTCACCATTGAAAAGGAGCGGATGTATTGGAAAGTACGTACAAAATAAATAGAACAGAAGGCTGCTAGGGTTTCATAACAACATATATATATACAGAGATGGAACAGATATCGATTGGGCCAAAGCGATAACAAAGGCTCGAAAAGCCGGTTTCGTTCATCCTACATATCGAATATAGGTTTTCAATATTTGTAAACTCAAAGAAACTAATTTCAAACCCTAATTCTCTTGTATATAAAAGTTAGCTCTAAAATAAAATTATATTTATATTTACACGTTAATTAAACGAATTGTTATTAAACTGATATAATCACTTTTAAATTCTAAATCAAAAGTTTCTATCATCATCCTTGATTAACCAAGAATTAATAATCTTTTGAAATCCATTTTTTAATGTTAAACCCAAGATTTAAATATTAATTTCAACATTTAATTACAACCGTAATTGTTTGCGCCAAAAATGGTCACAAACCCCAAATATCGTGAAAGCACCAGTGTATGAACACAGATCAGCAATAAATGATCACAAATCACAGGTATAAGTAAAGTAGAGGATAAAAAATGAAGAATAATAAACTTAAAACGGAAAGAAACAGATAGAGACACAGGATTTATAGTGATTCGGCTATCTCCGGCCTACGTCCACTCCAAAAGTTAATTTTTTATTAACTTTCCTTGTTGGTTACAACTGATCACAGCAGATTATAATGATAAAATTCGAGTATAACAGCAGCTATGGAGTGCGACGTTGAATCGGGCAGAGTCCGGACGTTGAATAGCCAAAGATCTCTTTTCTGTAGGCTCTGGTGTGCTATTTATAGGCGCTCCATGAAAATATCTCGCTCAAACTTCGGGAGACCCCTTCTGGTACGTGAGTGGGTCCACGCTATCGATCTCATGAAGTTTCGACTCGATCCGTGATCGATACGAACGTAATTCGTATCGATCAAGATTTTGTCCAATGGATTCGAAACTTGGCATGAACATTCCTTAGCTTGTGCGTAAGCTTCTGTGAAAATTTCATAGCATTTGGAACTGTAGATCTTGAGATATGATTGATACGAAATGTAGCTTCCTCAACGTCGTCTGGTCTGTATCGATCAATTCGTATCGATACCTGTTCGTATCGATGCCCTTCACGTGCGTGCTAGTGACATGGCCTTATCCTCAGGGCATGATCCATTTTCCATGCCGTGTTGAACGTTTCTTCCCTCAAATCGTGCACATTTTTTGCTCGCATCCATGCTTCGTGCTCATTCGTATCCATCTGTCTGCATTGGTTCGCTCGTATCCATTAATCTGTATCCACTACTTCATATCGATTATGTGACCTGATCGATACGAATTTGCATCGAGTCAAACAACGTCGAGTCGAACATCCCCGCATCGAACAGCATCGAGTCGAACAACATCGAGTCGAACAACATCGAGTCGAACAAACCATCGCACGCTCACCTATCCAATCCGGGTCCACTGCCATCGTGTCGAAATCCATTTGGCCCTCCTACCTGATCGATACAAACGCACTGTTCGTATCCATGCTGGTCGATACGAATAGTATCGATTCGAAGTGCACAGCCGAGTCCATTTCCATCGATACGAAATGTATGGATGTGAATTGTATCGATACCAAACCATTCCCTTCCAACATTGATCCATCCATATTTCGAGCATACGAACTCCGTTTGACATGAAATTTGAAACGTAGCCTCTCCTGGCCTTGATCATCATTCCCTATCGATTCCGTCCCAATTGGAGCTCGGTCAAATTTTGACGACATCGATCACAACCTTGTTTTCAATCGATTTCCAATCTTGATATCCATCCTTTCTAGCCAATTTGTTGATGTTCCAGCCTTGACCAAAGGGTGGGATAACAGTAATAAAATCCTATTTCATCATATTTTATTTTCCAAACAAATTCTTTTATTTTGATTTACACATTCTTTATTTTAAATCAACAATCCCTTATGAATTTTATTCAACATAAGTTTTCATTTTATTACACTCATTATTCTACAATTAACGCCTTTTCTTATATTAATTGCAATATTTCAATTACACTAATTTCAATGGATTACCAAATTTATTTCAAACGGATTAAATGATGAGATGAAAAATAAAACAATTGTTACAACTTAGTAATTTGAATATCTGTGAATTTGTTGTTTACAAATGCGGGTTATAAATTACTTACCAAGTAACTGATTTCTTACTATGCTAAAACCAATTTCAACTAAATAACATATAATTTCACCATTTGATACATCATTTATTTTGTTCCTTATTTACCTTTATTATTGCAATTGATTGAAATTACATTAAAACAGTTGTCAATTACATTCAATCAATATTATTAAATTATATTCTAATACGCATTACCACCTTCCATTTCATTAAAATTAGTTGTTTTAGGATTTTACCATAAGGTCAAAATTTATAATCTAATAAAATTCACGTTAATAAATCGTAATTTTAATTTCTGACAATATTAAATTCCAAAGTCTTATTTAATTTAATATTTTTAATTGTCAAAAATACGGGTCGTTACAATTTAAAGTCCAAAATATAAATTTTACTTCAAAATGTTTAAATTCATTATTTATTCATAATTTATAATTCACAAAATATTCAATTCCAATATAATTCATTCTGTATTTTTTTAAATTTCATTATTCCAAAAATCATTTAATTTTAACTCTAATTACTTAATTATAAAATTTCCAATATTCAAATTATTCATTTTTAATTCCAAAAATTCAATTAAATTAATTTTAATTAATTGAATCTCTATTATTAACGTTAATTAATTATTACTTAAAACTGTGTTGTTACATACCCTTTCTCTTCTCCTGTATCCAAATACTTATTAGTACATAACAATCATAACATCTGTATAACCGTGCAACCGATGCAAGCAAAAAAAACAATTCCATCATACCATCAAAATCAATCATCATAAGTACGAGGCAATAACAATAATAACAACACGAAGTCTTTAAACATCACATAAATTTGACAACACTCAATGTCAACCCAAACATTAAATAAATCAACAAACACCATCAAACGCATACTAGTTACTCGGTAATGGTAATACAACTCATCAATAATCATCAAAATGCGTACTAACTAATTAATGTTAGCAACAAAACATCCAACTCATCAAATATGTATTAATTACTCGATATTAGTAATATAACCAAACTCACCAAAGTATGCTAACTACTTAATATTCGTAACACAACAAACATACATTACAATCTCAACCAATAATTAATCACATAAGTTACATCCATCCAAATTGAAGTATTCTCATTATTTCCTCTAAAGTATATAATCATTTTATTATTATCTATTATACAAACACATTTATTTATTAATAAAACAATAATAGTTTTCTCAAAAATGATATTTTACTTCAAAAGTCCTTCATTGTACGCTTATTACTCCAAATGTCTCAAAACACTATAATTTGGACAAAAATAGTAGTTTACATCAAATTACTTTCAAAATCGGTAATATCATCACCTTACCTCAAAATGATAATACATATACTAAGGTTTCTGGAAAGAAAATTCACAACTATTTTACCATTATTTAACTCAAAAATAATAATTTCCCATTTTAATCCTCAAAACTTATTTTATTGCTATTAGTTTCAAAACGTAATACCATAACTCAAAAATACTTTTGTAACACGGTTTTTATTATTATTATTCCAAAATATCTACTGTTTTTGTTACTCAAATTATAGTAATTATAATATTCTTCACTAAACTCCATAAAAACTACTATATTATTATTTACTCAAAACAATATAGATTTTCACAAAATCATATTATATTATTAAACCTCTAATTATTTTATAAATAATAATAAATTATCTAATTTTAATTTAAAATATAATTTCTATTATTATTTATGAATTTCCCCAAAAATTTATAAATAATAACCTTATTCAATCTTTATGTTTATTTCAATAAAAATGGTCGAATTAGTATTACAATGTTATCGTTAATTATAAATAATCTTATTTTCTGTTAATTTACTTAATTCTCCAAATTTAGATAATTTTATTTATTTTCTATTAATTAATTATTTCTCCATACTAACAATTAATTATAATTAAACGTTCAATAATATAGTAATTAACACCAAACAAATCAAATCAAGCCTCGATATCCAAAATATCTCTACAATCTAAATAAACATCAATAGAACACGACATGTCTTAATAAATATTAATTATTCGCTGATGGACCATTATTTAATACTTAAAGGCTCAATTAATTAAATTAAATTAATCATACCATTGTGCTTTTTCAAATAGCCTCGAACTATGCAAACCATGCCATATTGCCTAGAATTCTACCACGAGTCCAACGATAGAAACCGCACATGAATCTGAGTTCTAATGCAAAAGATATAAAGGATATAAGTTTTAGGGTTTAAAACACAATCAGATAAAAACCAGGGGCTAAAATGTAAAACTTCATCATCTGCTATTGTAACTCAAAAAATTATGACCCGTCCAACTACCGAAACCCACGCCATTGATCCACAAAAGCTAACGCCTTATGTCAAAACCACAACCTCTGTCCACCAGCCCTAGCACCACCTCGACACGCACCACCAGCCGCACTCCCTTTGGAGCCCAAACTCGGCCGCCGCTACCACCAGATTAGGATTTTTGAACCCTTATTCATTAATTTCCGCTGCATTAGACTACTATTGATCAAATTGAAGGTAAATTTGCGTTCGAATGAAAGAACTTTACATGATTACATCCTCAATTTCATTGATTGTTGCTCGGATTGAAAACCCCCAATTTAGAATTAGGGTTTCACCTTTAGCCACCTTTGATTGCTAATTTTAATCAATCTGATTACTTTTATGACAAATGAATACTACCCTTTAACTCCATTGGTCAAGAGCTTTGAAACAGTATATCATTCGATGGCGTTTGAGCACTTTGAATTTTGGAACAATTTGTAATTAGGAAGCTTGTCCACCGTTAGAATGAGATTAAGAAGAATTTTGGGAAAAAGTAGAAAATGAAAAAGGAATGATGCTTAGGTTTCTTAACTTGTACTTATAGGCGAAATAGTCTTGTTGGGCTAAAGCGGTCGTAAAGGTCTGAAAAGCCTATTTTGAACTTTATCGAAAGTATATCATGCTATATATCAAAGTACATGTTCTCGATACTTACAAACTAAACAAGGTCATCAAAACCTTCAAAAATTCATCTCAAAGTCACCTATTACCGCTTATTGAGTATTAAATAATAAATTAATAATTAATATGTTAAATTCGTGAGTTGTTACATTATGTTGTCGGCTATTCCTACTCAACCCGTGGTTTCTTTTTCCTTCTAGCTTGGTGTGCAAATTCCATTTTTAAGGCTCTAACAAGTTTAATAAAGGCTAGGTTTATCTTCTATGTGTTTTGAATAAGAGAAGATGGAATATTTATATCCACCAAATATATAAATTTCTCCAGCCTTTCCTTCTTTTTTAGCTCTAGACTGATCTTGGTCAAAAATAAGCATCCAAACCACCTACATCCCTGTATTTTGGCCACCCCTTCTATGCATGGACTCTCCAAGATGTTAGGCCTAATTAACATCATGTATTAGATAATTAAATATTTATTTCAACCCATATATTAATTAAATTAGTATATAAAAATTATATATTAATTTACTTAATTCTAAGGCCATAAAGAAATAAGTAAAAGCCATAAAAATTTGACATAATATTTGTATTAAATTTCATTGTTAAATTACAATACTTACAAATTAATTTAAATAAATTGAATTCGGAAAATTACTAATAACACTGTTGCATTGACTCGTTGGTGTGAACTTGGTCATAAGTATTATTTGAACCATTTAAGCATTGAAGCTTATATGGACTTTGTTAAAGTACAACATCGGGCACGAGTTCAATTGCTTAGAAAACATTTTGATGAAATCCAATTTCTAATCTTTATTAACCTATACCCTAAGTAATGATGTTTTATACCCATTTTCTTTTCATCATCGATACATCATGAAGATATCTATTGTTTGGTCAATGTCGAAAACTCTAATAACACCTGTAGCTAATTGTGTAGTGCCACTTTAAAGCCCATGGCTTGATATGATATCATTTATCATAATTGATTTACCCTAGTAAGAGATTTTTACTTTAAGTTGACTACCGACTATAGTGATACTAACCTTCTACAACGAAGGAAATGAATCCTTACTTGGGTAGTGTTTCACTTCATGTAGTTCAACATTACCCAACTATAGTCGTATTAATAAACAATAAACTAGAAGTAGGTTTTATATCGATATGGTAATTTAATGAATACACACCAAATTAATGAAATAAAATGATAAACTAGACTTAGAAACATAGGGTTGGGTACTAAGGACGTTCTCAAGCAACTGGAGGTGGATCAGTGGCGACTGGAGACGAAATAATGTGGTTGAGAAGCCAAATCCACAGCTTGGCGATTCCAAAAATTCATGAAAACCACGTACATCGGTCCACAAGTACCCCGAGTCCACCAGTCCACCAACTGGTGCGACCGGGGTACTGGTGGCATACTTTCAAGCTAGGCTGAACGTGGACCCGTAAGGGCCTATATATAAAATATTATTTATTTATCCAGATCAAGTTCCTATTGTTTTTTGAAGGTGATTGGAGGTTATAGATAAGGCAAACGATGACTTATGAACTAAGCAAATGTGTGTGATGATTGGTCGATATTTGAAGTGGATATGTTTGTTATTGTGATTCGATGATGGATGTGAATGTGAATAAGCCTATGGCATAAATAAGCATCCCAGAATATTACAGATATGGATACAGATAATGATACAAACATATGACACAAGTAGGTGATCTAAGTATTGTGTTGCTCCCTTGAAGGCTTCGATAGACCAATATAGAGGTGGATGTTAAGCGACCCTGTAGGCTATGGGTGAACCAGGGCATGAGTCCAGTTAGTACGAAGATAGCATGTGACCCTGTAGGCCTCGGGTAGTCCAGATAAGTGAGTCCTATATGTGATTTATGTGACGATGGACAATAGGCGACCCTGTAGGGCATGAGTCCGGCCCTGGGAAGTGAGTCCATATAGAGATGATGTGGTACGACTAGATGTATATGGTGACTAGGCATGACATGACTACTAGGACGTGAGGTGATCAAGCGGTAGACGCATATCATTTTATAGTATTACCCTTGTAGTATATGTGGAGTAAAGTATGGCTCACTCACCAACTTATGTTTGACACACTCCTATTTTTCCTTTCAATTTATATATCCAGGTTGATGGAATTTGAAGATGAGATAGTATCGGAGACAAGGGTTCATTTGTGTATATTGTATGTGATGTAGACAAGTGTTGTGACCTAGACTTGACAATGTGTATGGTTTTGGGTTTGATTTATGTTATACGGACATATATATTTGGCAGTTAGATATGTATAGTGATGTGACATGATTATTATGGTTATTGTATTATATTTTATTTCCTTCCGCTGTGAATGTCTGAAGTTGTTGATTAGAACTGTATCTGTTATATATATTTTATCTTACAATAACAACTCGTCTTTTCGGTTTTCGAGCGTTGAACTCGAGGATTGAAAAGGAGGGTTGTTACATTTGGTATCAAAGCGTAGGTTAGAAATTAGGATAGAAAATAGGAACATATTGAGAGTGCGTATTTATATTTCATACTAGACATATACATCATATATAGGAATCAAGCACATATGCACAAATCATTTACTGTTCCAATTTTGTTTACTATTTATTAGGGAGTTGCTAATGAATCTTATTTTTACAGAAAGCCGAAATGAGTAATTTGATCGAAACTACCAACACAGCCAATGCTAGTGGGGCAGAGGCCGGGATATGGACTAGCACCTGAGTAGACGTACTGGATATCCTTGGAGTTAATATTCCAGTATGGTTCAGATGCTATATTCAGGCAATGAGCCAAGCTAGTGCCAACCCCACTGAACCCGTAGCCACCACTCCCACTACTAACCAAGGTGTGATTCCAAACCCAACACCACCAATTGTTTTCTTTCCTAAGTTATGAATGGATTTCTCCAGCCTTAGTGGAAAATCTTTTGTTAGGATGGAATCATACTCGGTAACTTGGGCATGGATTAATAATTATGAGAAGATTTTCAACCTGTTAAGAATTGGTGATGTTACTAAGAGACATTTAGCTACTAGGTAAAGGATTGTAAGGAGGCTTCAACTCAAAGGAAAGTAAAGTGTTACAATTATGATCAGTTTGGACATATGAAAAGAGATTGCCCAGCTTAAAAGAGTAAAGGTCGGATAGTGAAGGCATATGCTCTGGATGTCGCTCCCACCTTTAGTAAAGCAATACCATCGACTAAAGAGAAGGGAAAACATATTATGATGGAGAGTTTGTGATTTTATTTGATTCTCCGGTTTGTACTTTATTTGATACTGGCACATCTCAATAATTCATAACAAGTGCATTAGTTGATAGTTTATGAAATACCACCGCTTCTATACCAATACTATCTAGTAGTATCACTAAGTAATATTGTTGGATAATACAGAAAATGAGGCGATATGGGGTATATAAGTGAATAATCCTTTGTACTAATATTGGTACATATCCCATATCATATAATATTCACCATAAAAGTACACGGTCTCAATACAAAATAATACACATGTATGCCTTCAGGACAGAATAATACATAATCACAAAATAAAATCAGGGGACACAAAGTCAAAATGCAACAGAAATAATATATATAACATAATACATAGTCCATAGGGCCATAAAATGATAGTCTCTAGCCCACTATACAATAAACCATCAAATACATCATGCTAAATATATCAATGAGGCTATAATATATATAGGGAATGTATCATCCTATATAACTATTAGCCTCTAAAAGTTCCACCAAGCTCTGTGTATAAGTCAATCATCCAAACAATCCAAATGATCAAGTAGTATACATATAACACACCTTCAATCTATCAATGATCACAAACACATAACTATACAAATATATCATACATAATAACTTAAATCCAATGGTGATGGTAATCGACTGTACGATAGACACAAGGTCTCAAGCAAAGTCATATCTTAATATATGGGTCTCCTAACCTATTTCAATACTTAAGTGAGGTGTATAAATAGTATATTCCCATCTATCATACAATCACATAACCATACAGAAGACTGATGGTCGTATCCCCGCTCTAGAGTCACACACATAGGTCACCTAACCCGACTCTACAGTCATGGTTACCTTGACGGTTACTGTGACATATATCCATCGGTGGTTCGACTACGCGTAGCCTTGGTCATAACCCTGCAACTGCCCCTGTAGGTAACAAACTTTTGGCCTAAGTGATACAGGGACTAACGGCACCTACCCTTTAGGTCACCTAACCAGTAATATTTATAAAAGGTGTCACGGATCTGAGGCGCGATGCCGAGATCAAGCTGCTAGGATGGATGCTAACTTAATATAGTTCACTCCAATGCCAATAATAGGGGTACATTATAACCAACGAACACATAGTATCTACATATATATAAATTATATATATATGCACCAACCTTGCTTACACCTATGAGCTTGCTCACCATTATGAGCATCACCTCACTTAAGTACTAACAAATCATTATTATTCCCATCACATGAGTGTCATCTACTTACGCTAAATAACCAAGTAAGTATCACACCGGCATCTCATACCACCATGCCTTACTAATCCATTTATTCGATGCTAATAAACTATACTCAATCCATACTATCTCTATGTAACAAGTTCAATGAATAACGGGAGAAATATTATTGAAAGTCTCATACCGGACGGTACTATAACTCTGTTTATTCAAATTTCTCGTTACATAGAAATACAAATGTACATATGAAAGTAAAAGCTATTACATATATACATTTAATTATTACATATTTTCAAAAGTATTGATAATATTTTTATAACAAAAGATACATTATTATATTAAAACAATATTTAATAATGTTCAAATGGATATGCAAACACCATAGTATACTTCAGTAAGTTCATGATATTAGTTTAAAATTACTAAATAAACATTACAAGTATTTTTAATGAATTATATTATAGAAATAGGGATTTTATATTTGTCTCATAAATTAATTTATTATATGAAAAATTCAAATTATACGTTTAAATTAATTTTTATATAATTACAAAAACTTGATAATCTTTACATCTAAATTAGATAATAGTATAAGAATGTCTATTAATTTATTTAAATTTAAATTTTTATTATTTTTATTTTATTTTATTTAAAAAAAATATTGTGACACTAGTTGTGCTCACCGGTCGCACCTACTGATCGACTGCTAACGCTCGACCGTTTGACAGTCGACCGGTAGCCACCGTGTCACATGTCTATAGCCAAATCTTGATGAAATTCAAGCATCTCACCTCCTTCTTCTTACTATCCTCTTTTCTAACGCAATGCATATATTCCTACACACCCATACAATGATTCAATTCATGTCATATCCAACTATTACTCAATAGAATTCAAGATCAAGATAAGAGAAGGAGAAGCTATTTATTGTAAATGGGTCATCATTGATACATATAAAAATTTCCTTTCTTTAATTTGATGATCAAATTTTGAATTCTAACTTGATAATTGGTGTAGAGGGATGTTAAGAAGCATGAATTTGAATATGGAAAATTTTAAGATTTTATTTTTAATTTATTTTAATTTATAAAGTGATGGAATGGGGGTAGGGTTTTGATTTTTATGAAGTGAAGAACTGAATTAAAGTGAACGTATGCGATTATATTTATAATTGGAGGTGAAACCTCTGTAGATAGAAAAGTTTAGATTTCATTTTTTATGAAATAAGATTTTGGGTTTGGGCTTAAGGAGTTGGGCTTGATTTATTCACTAATTCATTTTCTTTCCTTTTCTTTTCTTTATGAAACCGTTTTACATTTTCATGCTCTAGCCAATAGTATATCAAATAAATATATTTTTTCCTACTATTTACAATTTTACAAAATTATTTTATATAATTTTATCTATTTAATTTATTCATTTTATTTAAATTCATTTACTAAATAAATTCAAACTTCTTTAACATTATAGAATAAAATTCTTTCCATTGTCACAATAAGTTTCAAGCTTATTAATTTTCATACATCATTTACTGTAAAGTTTAATTTATCATTTTTATTTCAAATAATTAATTCATATTTTCATATTTCTAAATAAATAATTCACTATATCAAAATTTCATTCAAATTAAATTCTTATCATTTTAATAAACATTCCTTACTAAATTTTCAAATCATCCTCTGTAATTACTATTTATTTATTCTAAACACATTTAATTAATTGGTCTTTAATATTAAATTACTAATTTATTGCTTCTCGATAAAGGTTGTTAAAGTTTAGCTCCTAACCTTGACATCATGGATGATTCTATTCCAGTGTCAAAACCTGTCGGGGGATCGATGTTATTTCATAGTCATTAGTGGTGTAGAGTTCCCCTATGATGCGTATGTACAAAGATTTTTCAGGTGGGTTGATTCTAGGAATGAATTTGATGTCTTGCTATGGGCTAGTGTTGGATTATGATAGGAGGGTAGGTCGATTAAGAAAGGGCAAAGGATTTGATATGATTCTATGTCGTGAGCCTGATATTTCTATTATGGAAACATATTTGTATTCGCTTACCCAGTCATAAGAAGAGCTATCGTTTATACCCATAGTGAAGGATTATCCAGATGTATTTAAAGAATTTTTCGGTCTCCCTTCTCGGATAGAAATTGAATTTCATATTGTCTCGAGAAAGACACAAGGCTGGCAGTGATGCCTCTTAGGCATATGGCTCCAAAGGAAAGAAGAGAGGTTGATAAATAGGTTTTGCAATTATTGCAAAAAGGCTTTATTCGTAGGAGTATGCCAAAATGGGGAGTGCATATAACTTTCACTACTAAGGCAGACGATTCCATAAGGTTATGCGTCGACTATCAATAATTGAATAGGGCGATAAAGAAAAGCCGCTATCCATTGTCTTGAATTGATGACCTCTTCGATTAGTTAGTTAGGGCAAAGGTTTTCTCTTAGCTTGATTTGGCACCTGGGCTTCATCGGTTGAGAGTGGATGAAGATAGTGTCCAGAAGTATGCTTTTCATACATCTAATGGATTGTTTGAGTGTTTAGTCATGCTATTTGGGTTTACTAATGCACCGACTTATTTTTTGGATTTGATGAGCAGGGTGTTCTGATTAGTTGAACATGTTTGTTATGGTCTTCGCGGATGACATTCTTATATATTCCAGAAGTGAAGAGGAATATGAGATCCATTTAAGAAAAGTGATGGATGCCTTGAGGAGAAATCGAATGAATGCTAAGTTATCTAAATATCACTTCTGGAGGAAAAGGTTTGTTTCCTTATGGATGTAGTATCAGGATATGGACTGGAAGTAGATCCAAGGAAGGTAACTACAACTAAAGATTAGAAGATGCCAAAGTACACTTCAGAGGTTCATAGCTTTCTTGGTTTTGTTGGATTCTATCGAAAGTTTATTAACGATTTTGCGAAGAGGTATCTTTGACTCATTTGATGAAGAAAAACCCAATTTATACTTGGAATTTGGAGGGTGAAGCGACATTAGTTAAATTGGAGGAGTTACTGATGAGTGCTCTAGTTTTGGTTATTCCTAATGGTACTAAACCTTTCACCATACATACTAGTGCATGCGGTACTAGTTCTAGTGTTGTTCTTATGCAAGAAGGAAAGGCAGTGGCATATGAGAGTCGATAGTTGAAGAATCACGAGAAGAATTATCCAACGTATGACTTGTAGTTAGTTGCTATTATATTTTCGTTAAAGTTGTGGAGGCATTATTTATTGGGGAAAAAACTGGAGTTATTTATGGACCATAAATCTCTCAAGTACCTGTTTTCGAAGGATTTGAATTTAAGATAGTAGAGGTGGATGAAATTGTTATCACGTTACGATTTCATGATTTCTTATACTTTAGGGAAGGGAAACATAGTCGTCGATTCCTTGAGTAGGAGGCACGTTGACGTGAATGCTATGTTGTTGGAATGGAAAATTTTGGAGTTTATATTAGAGATTGATTTTCGACCCCAACCAAAGTACACACTTTGATTATTAGCAATGATGGAGGTTAGGCATGCATTGATGGATCGTATTGGTTTAATTCAAGGGCAAGATGCGTCATTGATTGGTATCATAGAGCAATAAGGATGGGGTGAATGATCAAGCCATTTGGATCATTACTCCAAAGACCACAAGGTTATTTGAGGAGAGACGGGACAAGTGACTATGCGTATCACAGGTCAAAGAGCTGATAATAGAAGTATTGGTTGTGTGTTATCATTCTAGGATGATCATTCATCCAGGAGGAGATAAGTTGTGTAGGGATGTGAAGAGGATATTTTATTAGCCAGGGATGAAGAGGTAGGTTGCGGTATATATAGCGAAGTGTATGACGTGCAAGGATTGAAGTCGGCATGGAAAAAGATGAGTAGGCTATTACTTTATTAGACATACCACAGTGGGAATGGTAGTGCGTATCTATGAATTTTGTGGAATGTCTGCCTTGGAGTAAAAGAGGGAATGAGAGTATATGGGTTATAGTAGATCGTCTCATGAAAAGCATGCACTTTACTGGTAAAGAGTATGAAAACGAAACGACACTAGCCACATAGTATATTAAAGAAGTGGTCTGACTACATGGAGTTCAATTAGTATAGTAAGTGATCGAGATCCACTTTTCATGAGTGAATTCTGAAGGAGTCTACTAGGTGTTTTAGGGATAGAGTTGAATTTGAGCACTGCATATCACCCCTGACCGACAGACAGACTGAAAGAGTAAACAGGGTGTTGGAGGACTTATTGAGGGCTTACATATCATATTTTGGAGGATCTTAGGAGGATCATCTGCCTCTTGTGGAGTTCGCATATAATAATAGCTACCGGGCTAGCGTATATGGTTGGCATTGTTCGAAGCATTTTACGAAAGACAATGTAAGTCACCTTCGTGTTGGTGGTAGTCTATAGATAAAATTATTTTGGGTCCAGAGTTGGTTAAAGATACTGCAGGGAAGGTGGAACGTATTAATAAGAGGGTAAAAGTCGCACAGGATCGACAAAAGTCATATGCTGATAGGAGGAGGAAAGATTTGTAATTCAAAGTAGGAGATTTGGTTTTTGTTAAGGTTTCTTCATTGAAGAAGGTGGTAAGATTCAAAAATTCAAGAAAGTTAGCATCCGGAGTTGTACGCCCATTTCCGATGCTGAAGAGGATAGGGAGTTTAGGTATAGAATGGAGCTTCCGAAGAAGATGGTGGGAGTTTATAATGTATTTCATGTGTCATATTTGCGAAAATGTGTACACAATCCAACAATTGTGATTGCACCTAGTCAAGTGGAGGAGGTACAGTTGGAATCTAAGCCAAGTTCACCCAGTGCTTAGACCCATATTGTGGAATATGAGATGAAACGACTTAGAAATAAAGTAATGAAGTTAGTCAGACTGCAATAGAGAGGTGACCACCCGGTGGAGAGTTTATGAGAGCTTGATGAGAAGATGAGGGATACTCATCCTCAACTCTTTTTCATTACATTTCCTAATGTGGTTTGATTTCCTTAGTTTAGATTATTATAGGGTTAGAATTTGGATGCTTTGGATGATTTGATTGTTAGATTATATATTGTTGAGTTTTCATTCATATAGAAAACTATATAAGCTTATGTTTGAGTGTATGCATCTATGCTACATCACCTTATTGCATTTCATATAGGTTGCATTAGCATTTATGCACTGTAAGCATAGAAATTTGCAAGTTCATAACATTATTCATACCTATACGCTTTTTATATCATTCATATGTATATGTTGTTTGCATAAATTGGATGCTATGATTGTATATTTTATTTATATATATTTGGCAAATGAGTGAACGTTATATTGCATTTTCCATTTTATAGGAATTTCAACGACGAAATTCTTCTAATGGAGGAGAAGGTAATACCCCAAAAAATTATTTTATGTAAATATTAGTAATATGATATTGTGAATATAATTGAATTTAATGTGCTAATAAAATAAATATTAAATAAGGAAGGGAAAATGGCCATTTTTTACTTTGGAATATGACGACAAAACCAACGCCATTGTGACTAACATATTTTTTTGATTCGCATAGTATTTTAGTTTGTCTCATTTGGAGTCTATATGGAGGAATTATGGTCGAAACCATATCGGATTGATCGGCACCAAGACTTAGAGTCTAAAATTTGAATTTTTGAATGAATGGTTGTTTCCCTACTTCCACTTAAACAAACTCACGTACTTTCAATTTTTCAGAAACTGACTACTTCTTTTCTTTGTCTCATTCTCACTTCTTATAGACTAAAATCAAGTCATCATAACTTCCTTAAAACTCAATGAAATTTCACAAAATCGATGACATTACGAAGCTATTGGAGAGGAATATGTACATGTAGCAGTTTGGAGGCAAAATTCTAAAGCACAGAAGCGCAGCAGATCGGACAGCAGAGATCTAGGCAATGAGGAGCAAAATAATGAGTGATTCATGCTTACTTCTTCATATAATGCAATCATGATCTTATATATATATATATATATGATATATATGCTGGCTAATTTAGAGTAGATAAATACTTACATATAGCTAAATTTGGATTTAATTAAATTTTGGAGGGAATTTATCAATAAATAGTAAACTAGAACTATGTTTTATATAAATATAGTAATTTAATGAATACACACCCAAATAGATGAAATAAAGTGATAAATTGACTTAGAAAATGTAAGGCTAGGTACTAGAAACATTCTCAGGCGATTGGAGGTGGAACGGAGGTGACTAGAGATGAAACAATGGGTTTGGAAAGCCAAATCCGCGGTTTGGCAATTCTCAGAAATTCATGAAAACCGCGTACACCGGTCAACTGGTTGGCGCAACCAGGGTACCGGTAGCCTAATTTCAGGTCAAGCTAAACCTGGACCCATAAGATCCTATAAATATCGATTCGAATCAAGTTCATATTGTTTTATGAAGGTGATTGGTGTGAGAAATGCGGATTAAGGATCTTAAGGCTAGAATTAACACTAGAGGGAGGGTGAATAGTGTTTTAAGAAATTTTTTAATCTTTTTGAGTTTATCTTACTTTGTTAACAATGTATACACTAATCAGACACAGATATGAACACAGAATCAAACGCAGATGCAAATATAATATAAAAGCAGTAAAGGAAAGAACACATCGGATTTTATACTGGTTCGGAGTTACCCTACATCCAGTCCCGCACAACTAAGTATGGATTTCCTTTCAAAATCAATTCAACAATTACAACCCTCGGTTTCAAGGCTACGAGGTACACCCTCCAGAATAACAATCCTCTGGGTAGAGATACTTGATTTTCGGGGCAACAAGTTCACCCAATTGATTTCCAGGGCTACAATCACACCTTCTCTCGCTCAATTGATTACAAAAAGTCTGTAACTCAGATTAGCACTTGGATCTTGTAGAGATAGTGGAGAGAATCAAAACCAGAAATTATCTAGTTAGATTCGATATTGATTTCGGCAGAGTAATGGTGTAATTTGTAAATAAGAAAGTGGAGAAGAAGAAGAGAAGTTAAATCAGAGAAAAGTATTCTAAAATTCGTTGAAACTGACCCCTATTTATAGAAGAACAACAGCCATGACCATTCATGAAAAGTTATGGCGAATAGACACTTCTTTTGAAATTTGAATTTTGAATTAAACTGTCACCATGTCGACATGGTGCCTATGGGCATGTCGACATCCCTCAGCCAAATTTGATGTTTTGAATTTCTATAAAAATAATATTTATCTTATATTAAAACTTTATAAATATACTTGAATATAGTTGAAATTCATAAGTAAATATAAAGAACAATATATATATGTATATATATTATTTAACTATAATTTAAATCAAAGTATAAATAATTTAAAAGTTAAATATATTATTTGAAAAGATAGTTTAAAATCAGGAGAAATTTTGACTCTGAAAATAAAGATGTTTTGAGGCTAAAATTATTTTAAAAACGGAATCGAGGGTTTTGAATCTTTTTGAAAGGAAAGTTTTGAAATCATTTCGAAAACAAGATAATTTTGAAAAATCATTTGAATTAGCTTAGTGGATACAAAACAATATCCCACTAGATTTTCGTAGGTTCCATCCTACTTAGGGTTCCATCCCTTTAACGGGCTCGAAGTGGATTCCATTCCACGAATAAATTGGATATTAAGATGCCAGTGCTTTTCTACGAGTTTTAACAAATATTCCTAATAAAACAAACTTAACCTTGAAATCTTGAACTCTTGATAATCTTGATACTCATGAGTCTTCTATCTCTATATCTTGAATCTCTATACTGTACAGTCTTCATTCTTGATACCTGCATGGTTAGATCCTGCATATACATATATATATCTAAACTTGTCATGTTAGTATTTATATTTTATAATCTATTCTAAGGTTGTTGTCATCAAAACCATCATCTATTCTAAGGTTGTTATATTGCAATCAGCTACCAAAGTTTTATAAGCTTTCACTATCTTGGGGTTAGCACTTTCAATGAGTATTCTCTTAAAGATTCTGTTATAGGTGACCATAAACACTCATAAGTGAGTGCTATCTTAATTGCTCTTAGCCAACTGGTATAGTAAGGTCCAATGAGCTTATAATTTTCAGAAAAGAGTTTCAGGTTTGTCATTTTGCTAGAAGTTAGTTTAAGTAGATTAGAACAATTTAAACATAACATATGTTCTTATATTATTAGATAGGTCAAACATATTCATTTCATTTATCTAATAAGCTCCCATTAGAATTTTATGTTCCTCAAAACCCTAAGAAAAACATAAAAAACTATCAACTTCTTTGGTGGGTTTTAGGATTCACTTGCGTGGGAATTCTAACATTGAGTTTGCTCAACAAATCATAGGCTCACATGTAATAGATAATATTTTATCGGTTGTATCATATGCAGCTTCTAAACTATAGTTTTTGTTCTAATGTAACACCCCTAATTTGTATTATAGACTATTCTAGAAATTTAATTAATTAGTAGTTAAATAAATAAGTGGGAAAGTATATTAGGTGTGAAGATTTGCCATGATAATAAATTTGAATTTTAAAACTTTAAATGGTTTAATTATTAACGAGGAAAGGAATTTGAAGAATTAATTAAATTAGGAAAAAAGATAAGGCATTTAGTTTATTTCTCTCTAACTCTCCTCCTTGTCCTATTTAAATATTCAACCATTAATTATTTAATAGTGTGTTTTATAAGAAAGAAAGAAATTCTAATTCACACAATCAAGGGAGGGAAAAATAAGGAATGGAAAATATCATTTCCTTACCCTCTCTGCATATTCATTCACTTTCAATTTAAAACATAAAAAAAACAAAAGAGGGGTCGAATTCCACCATTAACCAAGAAAGAAGAAAAGCGAAGGAAAAGAGGAAGAAAGGAATCGAAATATCAATCTCTTCATTTCAGCAAATCTAAGGTGAATAATATTACTATCTCTTGTATGTTTGCCTTGTTTAATTTGGATTTGATATTAAACCTTAATTTTATGTTGTGAAATCATGCATTTGGTTTGTATAATCATTTATATGTGTTATCATTTGTTTATTTTATGAAATTTCCTAAAGGGGTTTTTAGTAAAAATGTGGATTTTGATCTTCAAATGTGTTGAATTTTAAACATGACATTCGGGACATTATTTTGAAGATAGGTTTTAAATTTCATAATTTTTTGGAATATTATGAATTAGTTATGAATTTTCTAAGTGGAAAAGGTGTTAATTCTGGATTTTATTATTAAAAATTTGAACTATATTTATTTTGCTCTGAAATTTTTATATGTTATAAAATAAGATATTCCATATTTTTTGGGAATTTTGGAAGATTTTTCCCATGTATTTTGAGTTACCATGAATTATTTAGTAAAATAATGATTTAATTATTAACGTCGATAATTGATTCATTATGATATATAATTAAGGTTTTGTACAGACAAAAGAAATTTTCTCTTTGATTTTGCTATAAAATTTATGAAATATTCGATTAACCAATAAACATTTAACAAAGATTTTGGTTCGAAAAAATGTTATTACTTTTAAAAGAAATAAATCGTTTTTTTAGATATTTACAAAAATGCCAATTTTAACCGACGATAGCTAATTCAACCTTCGAGAGTGCAACACCTCCTAATTTTAACGATAATTAATTAAACTTAAAATTTATTAAAAAATAGTAATGTCAAAAAATAGAATTTTTACAAATGTCAGAATTTGCCTATAAAACTTACATTATTGGGTTTATGACGACTTTCTGATCAAATTTCGTATATAAAGTTTTCTGATCGAAGTTCAAACGAAAATATTATTAACTTTTGAAGTTTTTAAATCGGAAATAATTAAATATATAATTAAGTAAATAAAATATAATTAATTAAATAAATTAACGTTAACGGTTGCTTAGGGTTTAAGTAAGGTTAATGTATAAATTATCTCGGTTGGTTTTAAAAGTAAAGTAATCAGCGAAATAAAATGTTGGTAATTAATTAACAAAATTTCCAACAACCGATCGACCCCTGATATCGATCGGTCGACCACTAGAGGTTGACCGGTTGGGTGCGGCGGTCGACCGGTTTGTATTTTTGGTAGAGATTTTGATCTGGCCAAACTGATCGAATTTAAAATAATTTAATCTAACCGTTGGTATTGGTTCAAACGCCTACAAATACGGGCCTAATCCTCACTTTTTTCTCATATTTTCTAGAGCGATGAACGGAGCTCTGCAATTTCTCTTCTCCGTAAATTCCTAAGTATAAATATAGTTATAGTTTATATACGTATATGTAAGTGGAGAATAGCAGTGGGTAATTAAGAAGAAGAATAGGGTTGAATCAAATCATTAAAGCCAAGGTAAATTATAAATCCGGATCTAAAATTTAAATTAAATCCAAATCTCTTCACTGATCTAGATTTCTAATAAATATATGTATATTTGTGGTATATGTATTCAAATAGGTTAAATAAAAAGAGTCAAACTGTAATAATAGGGATTAGATCTAAAGATTTAAAAAGCTAAAAGGGTGAGTGGGAAATTATATATTTTTATATTACATTGGATTTTATTCATGTATGCCTAGATGTAAATTTGGAGTTGTACGCTAAAATTGTATACGTGTAATGAAATTATAAATCATGCCTATATATTCTCTGACTGATAACTTAATTTTAATATTGCATGTATATCAATCTGCACAGTATTGAGTAGTGGTAGTCTTTGAAATTGATAAATTATGTGGTAATTCCAGATTTGTAGATTTAAATGACCTATGCAAGGAAAAAATTAAGTTAGAGTTATCACGATAAATTATGGAGATTTAAATAATATTTTAATTCTTTGGAATGTATAATGTTGCAATGTAAATTTCTATAGATTATCAATTTCAGATTCATAAATAAGAGTATATCATTTGAAATAACAAGGAATATGCCTAAAAGAAAGGGATGTATAAAATAGAGATATTTACCATATTTTATACTATCTGTTTCAGTAACTATGAAGAAAATAGTTCTTTGTAACTCCAAATGTAACACAAATTCTCGTTTTGGATAAGACATAGATATTTACAGTGTCAACCTTTCCTTTTTAGAGAGATGTAATTTCAATGCATTAAAATGCAAAAATTCTTCAGGATTAATTAAAGAATTGTAAATGTGATAATAATAATGGTTTAAGAAAAGAAGTAATGTATATGTAATAGAGGCAAGACAGAAATCAAATAATAAACAATAAAAAGGTAGGCAAGTAATAATTTAAGTAAATATATTATGAAAAGTCCACTAAACAAGGGAGGGTAGTAAAGGTTAAAAAGGAATAGAAATATAAATTCAATAAGGCATGAAAAAGTAAATAGGAAAATATATTTAGATCTTTTAACGAAAGCGGTAAATGACATTAAATTGATATTAATGGAATAAGAAGTAAACGCATGAAAAATAAAAGGAATATTACTAACAGTTGAACATTAGAGGCATAATAATTAAACAAGTATGAATACATACACACACAGATATGTGTGTGTAGCCTCGAGTATTCATTTATGATAGATGTGAATTATTAAAGTCTAATAACTTAGATAAGAGAAGAATGACATAGTCATTAAAATGGATTGGAATGCGAGGTCGGTAGTGTTACACAACAGAAGTTTACCCACCATAAGGGGCTACCAGCAGTTTTGTATACATCATGCTCATGTGGGACATATTCAACTGTAGGACTCGTGGAGTTATATGTGTTCGTGTATAGCTGAAGGATACCCAAGTAAGAAGGTTCGCCTTTGTCGAAGTGTCAAAGGATAAGTAGAGTCAGTTTCAACCTTTTATAGGGTATTAAGTAACAAGTGGGTATTTTGATTGCATTGGACAATCTAAATAGGACGGTGAGCAAGGCTCGTCACTATGTCAGTGTGTGATTAGTACTGTATAAGGGAGTAGGAGTTGTACATAGATTGAGAACATTATCAGCCTTGAGCGGTCAGTGGAAAGACAAGGGTTATGCCTAAACGGTTACACCTCGTACTAGTGTAGATCACGTTTAGCTCATGCACCGCCACAATTGTTTGCTAGATTGTTTGTTAGGAGCAAGGCTAGATAACCCTTTATGTAGGTCTTTCAAATATGAATAGAATATGGCTAAACTATTATGACGCCGTTATTAGGCACTACGAGAGTTTCTTGGTATGCACGACGACGAGACGTGATACTGGGTTGATGATGGATTCTGACGAGGTGTCGGGTTATAGATACTAGCGAGGATAGTATCTTGGTCCAAAGGTGGGTTGCGGTACTTATATACATATACACACATGCGTATGTAGTTATTGTCTACTTCGAGTAGATGGGGCGTATCGTATGGGTACAAGGAGTCGAGATGATAAAGTAAAATAAAACGACATAACATGTAATGGAAGGCAATCGGTATAAACTAGTGTTATGTATAAAGTATGTAATTTACCAACCACTAGAATGATGTTCTGACACCCTCCGCATCACAACCTACAAGATACCTTTAGAGGGACGGGTACTAGTACAAGGACAGAAATGATGGAAAAATAGATTTCCTTATGCATGTTCAGCACTGACAGGGACATTAGATGTTAGAAGTGTCAACCCTGGTCGGCAACTATATGTTTTATTATATTTTACTATTCCATTGTGAGTTTATTTCGATGATGCTCTGATATACTTTTGCTATTTGCAGGATACCAAAAACCAACGTTGTATTTTGATAGACTTGGGCTTTCGATTTAGAAAAAATTCGGGCCCACTAGGGTGCAGGTTGTCACAGAGAGCTTTTAAAGTTAAGGATATGATAGCATCATATTTTCAAGCTTCGACGGCATTAAAAGTTAGAGATAGAATAGCACCGTATTTTCAACTTTCGATAGTTGTGCATTTTTTTCAACTTGCGATAGCTTTGTGTCATTCGACTTACAATAGCTTTGAGTTTTTTCATGTGATAGCTTGTTTGGGTTGGTTGATATTTGTTAACTTTATTAACATGTGATAGCTTCATGTATTTTAGACATTTGATTGCTTCATGTATTCTGGACATGCAATGATTACGCTTCGGTTGACTTTTGATGGCTTATTAACGTACGACGACTTCATGTAATTTAGACATGCGATAGCAGTATATTTGACAAGTGATAGCCTGTATTTTTGGCATGCGATAGCACATGTTTTTAAGGTTATACAACACAAGTTTTGATGAAAGAGATATCTTATTTAAGTAACACACGATAGCTTTTAACTCTATGTTAGGTTATGTTTTCCTTAAACAAAAATATAGTTTTTGTTAAATATTTTAATAAGATTTTGAAAGGAAAGAAAAGATATTTTAGCCCATTTTTAAAGAGTTTTGTGAAGGAAATTATTACTTGATTACATGTAGTTTTCTGTATAAAAATGGCTATCATATGAATATATGTTTGTGATGGATAATATTACTATATGTTCAATTTTGCATCTTGATTGGTTGATATTGCATATGTTAATTATTGACATGCTCACTTATATGTTATCACCTAACGTTTATGACTTTGGGGATGGAAAAATAACGACTAGTTAGGGTTGTTTCAATAGTGGATATGGTTAGACTTAACTCTTAAGTGAGTAGAATTGTACTCAGAGATCGTGCAAATCAAATTGTGTTAGGATTCCCGAATTGATCAAAAGACATGACTCATTGACATTTTAAAACCAGATTTAGAGGGAAGAGCAGGGTAGGGTCATGCCCTACCTTCAAATCGTTGAGCCCCGGCTGGTTAAGTCCGCGATTACAATGCATAGGGCATAGCCGATATTAAGGCTAAAAATTTGGAGTTGTGCATAGAATGGAACTTGTATCAAAGATGCTCACCTATATTTTCTCCAACCAAACTTAGGAGACCGTTTTTATTTTTCTCCTACCAACTTTAAGAGATCATTGTTATTTTCTTCTGAATGGACTAGAAGACCGTTGAACCATTTGTTTGGTCCTAGTCAGTCGATATGTTTTTAGTTGCCTTATGAAAACTAATAGATTCATAGTGACCATAGGAAAATTATGTCGTTAAATGGACTATTTTATGGGTTTGAGTGATTATGGGAATGTGTGACCCTTTGACCCTAGTAAATGACTAATTATTCATTTTGACCCATTATGCATAATATTGATGTTATTATGTTCTAATCTTTGTTTACATGACACATTATGGTTGACATATAGGTTATAAAGATAATAGTGAGGGGAAATCCATTCCGTGCTTCAGCGACGTGGTCTTACTATTTATCTATTTTGGTTCGAGATGGAATAATATTATTCACACCAACACTTCCCCTAAACTCTTGGATACTCAATTGAAAATGGGTAGGCCGAGAGTAGAACTTTTCATGTTTAGACGAAAAAGCTTCTGAAGGTGTGTAGGAGGCAAGCTATTATTTGACTTTATTTCCACTGTGTAGTTTAACTGCTTTTATTGTTGATTGTATATAATAATAGGGTTTATAACCATCTAGTTGTTAAAACTATAATCATCCAAGGGGCATTTTCATATGTTTCTCTTGGAATTATATTTGTATTTACTATATATTATATGAACGATAAAATCCATGTTATTGAAATCCATAGAATTTTCAAATGAGTGAATGAAAATTGAAACACCCCCACACCCCTTAGTATACCTAAAAGGACACACTTAAAGGTGTGGTGCGTTGTAGGTATAACTAAAGCTAGCATAGACTAAGGTTCACAAGAAAAAATAGATAGATAATAACACAGCGGAAGTAATTAAAAACAATAGTGATTTTAAAAATTAATACTTCATGAATACTTCAGAAAAATCACATATGTTTCAAATACCAAATACAATTGTCTTATGAAAATAAAATCTCGGTCTCATTAAAAAAACCAGAGTACAAACACAAACTTTCCCTCAATACAGTGCCAGTACAATAAAAGAACAAAAGGCTGGGAATAAAAAGGAGGAATACATGATAGGGTCTCCAAGAAGCTGCGGTCTATCTTCCTTGCCCCTGATTGCCTATGGGGAAGAAAAAGGGGGAAATAGAGGAGTGGGTCAGACTAAAAGTCTGGTGAATGATAGTAATTACTAGAATCTTTAAGCAAAGTAAAAGTAATAGACCTTACAACAGTTCTAGTTTATAAAAGGAAACAAAGAAAATGGAGAGAAGGAATAAGCTGAAAATAAATACGAATTAACTATTAAATATGATTGGTTAACTTTGATTGTTTGCACTTGTCTTTGTTAGCTGCTTTGATTAGGCTGAATTCCTAATCCTATAATTAGGCTGAAATCCTAATTCTACCCTTTGATCAGCCTGCTACTCCATAGACCTTACTGCGGACTAGACGCTATATAGCTCCCTACACAGAAATGGTGTCTATGAATGACACGCAAAGTATCTACTATGGACTAGACGTTATATAGCTCCCTACATAGAAGGCAATGGTGCCTACGAAAGGCACACATACTAAGCGCTTGGAACTCATAAAAATTACTGAGCACCCGAATAGAAGTCACATGCGTAACCGCCACCATGCTCATGTTACCTGTTGTTCCACCTATTGGGTCATCTTATTACCTCAAGCTCCAGCATAAGCGTGCCTCTCATCCCACTTTAAGCTAATGTGAGATCATTGTGTCCATAGAAAATAGGGGAAATGCTGTTGGTACTGGCCCATCATCCAAACAATATCTAGTTGCGCCCCTTGCTCAAATAACCATGATTTGGACTTCTACGTATTGACCAATTACTACCATTATTAGCATAAGCGTGCCCCTCGTCTCACTTCAGGATTATGTGAAACATTGTGTCCATAGAAATAATAGGGGAATGCTATTTGGTACAGGTCCTACTTTAATTCTTGCTTATTAACTTAGATAAATTATTTAAATAAGCCTTTACTTTTGTTCTTGCTATCTGTGCTTATTAATTTATCCTAAGTCTTAAAATAAGCTTCATTATGTTCTTTATCTTATTATAACCTACGTTATAATCATGCTTATTACTTAACTCAAGGTCTAAGAGTAAAAAATAAGATTCTTTCATTTTATACTCTTTTTAGTTATAATTCTAAGTTATAACTAGGCCAATTATCTTTAATTAGTCAAATTCTAACATTAACATTATAATTAGGCTCAATTTCAGTCTTAATTCCATTTTTATTACAGTCTTTACAATTTACATCTTATCTTCCGTTATTTCAGTATTCTTATAATTTTAATCCATATTCACGTTTAATCTATTCTAATCCATATGCGAAGAAGAAGGAGAAATAAAAGAAAACTGAAAATAGAAGAAAATCCAAAGCGTAGGAAAAGGATGTATATAACGCATAAATAACAGTAAATAAATTAAAATACAGTAAATAAACTGTAATTAAATGGAAAAGCTATAATTAATAGGAATAAACTAAAATCAACTGAAAAGAATAGCTAAAAGAAATAGACTGAAAATAATTCTAAAAACTGTAAATAAACTACTAAAAAGGTTATTCCAAAAATCGTAGTAAAGCTACAACTATTGGAAACCCTATTATTTTAAATTACTTAAAAATCTAAATAATTACAATCACTCACCTATGGTCCTAAGCTCTTCCATTTTGGTCTTCCTAGATCCACTTGAGGGTATTAAAATATTTTTATTAAAAAGATTCTCTCCTTGGAAAATTATTCCTTTTAGGGTCCTTCCTGAAAAGGTGAACCCAAACGGAGAAAATCTAGAATGAGAAAAAGTGTTAGGCATAGGGTTCTATTTATATGGGTAGAAGTGGATCTCAGACCGTTGGATTTGGAGATTGAATAGGATGCAACAACGTCGTAGGCTGAATAGGAGCCGTCGGATGGAAGCACGAAGGGACCAGATCAGGTTAAAGAATGAAAAATACGTGTTCGAAAACCTCTGGAACGCCCATAGGCAGGTCGACCGGGCGGTCGACCGCCCCTCCCCCTAGGTCGACCGGCCAGTTGACCTAGGGCGCGGTTGGGTCGACCTTTTGGTCGACCTAGCCCATCTTATTTTATATTTATTTTTCTTTCTTTTCTTCTTTATTTTTGTTTAATTCATAACTTGCTCATATTTGCTCGGATTCTGACGTTCTACATATGGAAATTGACCAGAAAATTACCACGGACATAATGGTGCAATCTCCCATGGCTCAATTCTGATAATTTTACAAAGTTATTTTATTATTTCATTAATTAACGAATTAATTATTATGGGTTAAATTTCGGGTTGTTACATTCTCCCCTCCTTAAGGGATTTCGTCCCCGGAATCTCTAAGGATAAAAGAATGAACTAAATTTTTACATCCAAGTTCTACAACCAACTACTCAATCATCATCCATTGTCCTTAAGTTTTTCTAATACAATTTATAATACTTATGCAATTAGTGTAGTGTAAATGTCCCAAAATAATGCAAAAGATTAGGCGGTCCACTGATTCAGTTGACCACCTTTTATGCAGTCATGTCCGTGCCATGTATCCAAATGAATGCAAATTCCCTAATGATAACTGATAGTTCTATATGTGTGCTACAAATATCATCCAAATGCAATAATCATATGAAAATTATCCATTTTTAGCAACCATGGAAAATAGGATAAAAATGCGTGCACATCCATATGCATATGCTCTAGTGTCCTAGTTAGGCCGATCCCTAAGAGATAATAGTGCCTAGTGTAAGTATATGCATCCATAGCATCCACGAGCAAACACTTGCAACCACTAGCATACATCATACATAACATGTTCTATTAACATGTTTACATCAAACCCTCTTATCCATAGGTTACATCCTAAGTTCTACCCTCCCAAAGGATAATAAAGGAAAGAACCTATTCAAAACTAAAGATGGACAATAGGAAATTCTGAAACTTACTATCGAAAAGATGAGGATAGGAAGTACGAATTTTCTCTTCAGTCTCCCACGAAGCGTCTGCAACATCGTCTCCCCATTGCACCTTTACTAGCAAAACATCCTTATTCCTCAGTCGCTTGGTGTCTCTTCTAATAATCTTCATGGGGATACGTCGAACTAATGCTTCCCTTTCTACCTCCACCTCTTCCAACTGACTAGGCTCTACGACCTCTGCTGAGTCATGTAAGCACTTCCGTAAGTGCGAAACATGAAAAACGTCGTGCACTCCTGCGAGCCTTTCTGGTAGCTTCACTCGGTAAGCCATATTCCCAACTCTCTCCATTATAGGAAATGGTCCAACAAATCTGGGGGCTAACTTTCCATTCGATCCGAACCTTACCACCTTCCTAAGCGGGGATACTTTGATAAAAACTAAGTCTCCAACCTCAAACTCAATGTCTCTCCTCCGCTTGTCCGTATAAGATTTCTACCTGTCTTGAACTATCTTCATCCTTCACCGAATCAAATCCACTTTCTCCATTGTCTCCTTCACCATGTCAGGCCCAAGCAGCAACATCTCCGTAGACTCCACCCAACATGAAGGTGACTTACAAGGTCTCCCATATAAAGCCTCGAATGGTGCCATTCCTATGCTTGCTTGGTAACTATTATTATACGCAAACTCAACCAACAGAAGATGCTCTTCCCAAGTTCCTCCAAAGTCCAAAATGCACATCCGCAACAAATCCTCAAGCACTCTATTCACTCTCTCCGTTTGGTCATCTGTCTGCGGGTGATAGGCCGTACTCAACCTAAGCCGCGTCCCTAGCGCCTCCTGTAAGCTTCTCCATAACTCACTAGTGAAAATGGGGTCTCTATCGCTTACTATGCTAGAGGGAACTCCATATAGTCAAACTATCTCTCGAACATATAGGGATGCCAAATAAGATGCCGTCCTCTTGCTCTTAATAGGAATGAAGTGGGCACTTTTGGTCAAACGGTCTACTATTACCCAAATGCTAGCATTCCCCTTTCTAGAACGGGGTAAATCATCTATGAAATCCATTGAAATGTTGTCCCACTTCCACTCTAGCACATCTAAAGGCTGAAGTAATCCACTGGGTTTTTGCTGCTCCGCCTTAACCCTTTGGTATACAAAACACTTAGCTACGAACTCCACCACATCCTTCTTCATGCCATTCCAGTAAAACATCCTCTTTATGTCCCTATACATTTTGTCACCACCCGGATGAATAGTCATACGGGAATGGTGTGCTTCCTCTAAAACTGCTCTCAACAAGTCACTAGTGCGGGGAACACAAAGCCTTCCATCTCTCCTAAGCCACCCTCTGCTATCTATGGAATAATATTGGAGATGTATAGAGACCTCTCCTCGGCTAATCCCATCCATAATGTCCATGAGCTCTGAATCCTCTCGCTGCCTTGAGCAAATCTGATCCATAAGGGTAGGCCTCACTTCAAGCGTAGCTAACCATCCAGGGGTAATGTCCGTAGAGGGCTTAAAATCAAAAGTAGAAATAAACTCCAAGCTCCTCCACTGTACGAACAAAGGACTAAGAGTTGCCTTCTTCCTACTTAGTGCATCTGCAACCACGTTACCCTTGCCAGGGGTATAAGCTATCTCAAAATCGTACGACGCCAAAAACTCCATCCACTGTTGCTGCCTCAAGTTCAAATCCTTTTGCGAGAATAAGTACTTCAATGACTTATGGTTGGTGAAAAGCTCAAACCTCTCTCCAAGCAAATAGTGCCTCCAAGACTTGAGTGCAAAAACTATGGCAGCTAACTCCAAATTGTGGGTAGGGTAGTTCTTCTCATGCATCCTCAACTACCTACTACCATAACATACTACCCTCCCTTCGTGCATCAACACCACTCCTAAACCCGTCCCATATGCATCAGTGTATACAGTAAAAAGCTTAGCTCCATCGGGTAAAACTAACACTGGTGCACTAATAAGGGCTCTCTTAAGCTTCGTGGAGGAATCCTCACAATCCACATCCCACACGAATGCTTTATTCTTCTTAGTAAGGCGCGTGAGTGGTGTCGAAATCTTAGCAAAGTATCTAATGAACTTCCTATAGTAGCCCGCCAATCCTAGGAAACTCCTAACATCGATGACGTTCTTAGGGGCCTTCCAATCTTGCACTGGAATCATCTTAGCGGGGTCAACGGCCAAACCTCCATTCGAGATCACGTACCCCAAGAAACGTACCTCCTCTCTCCAAAAGTGACACTTTAAAAACTTAGCTCTCAAATGATGACTACGAAGTGTGCGAAGAACCTCCTCCAAATGAACAGCATGCTCCTCCATATTCTTGGAAAATACCAAGATGTCATCCATGAATACCACCACAAATTTATTTAGGACCTCTCTAAAGACGCGGCTCATCGAGTCCACAAAGTAGGCTGAGGCATTAGTTAGCCCAAAAGACATAACCAACCACTTATAAAATCCATCTGGAGTCCTAAACGCAGTCTTATCTATGCTGTCATCGGCAACCCTAAGCTGATGGAATCCTGTGGCTAAATCAAGCTGGGAGAATACCGAAGAGTCAACTAACTGGTCAAAAAAATCATCAATCCTAGGGTGGGGATATCGGTTCTTCTTTGTGATCTTATTTAATTCTCTATGATCAACGCAAAGTCAAAGAGAACCATCCGCCTTAGTAGCGAAGACGACTGGTGCTCCCCACTCCGATATGCTCCTCCATATGAAACCCTTCTCCAAAAGCTCATGGATCTGCTTGCTCAATTCCTTCCTCTCCCTATGTGCCATGTGCCTCACAGGTAATGCTACTGGCTTAGCATTCTCAGTTAAATAAATCCTGAAGTCAATCTCTCTCTTAGGGGGTAGTCCCCTAACCTCCTCAAAGACGTTTGGAAAATCTCCGACGATAGGGACCGAATCTAACTTTGACGATGAAGAATCGAGGGAATAAAGGAAACTCAACATGACCGACCCTTGCGGTTCACAAGAAACCTCGAGAGTCCTACCGCTGCATATCTCTAGTCTAACGACTCTTCTCTCGCAGTCTAATATAGCTCCATTAAATCTCGGATTTTGGCCAATATCTCGGGAAAATATCTCGGCTATCTCGGGCGATATTTAAAACACTTATAACTAAATAGGCTGCCAAATCTCGGATTTTGGCTAATATCTCGGATTTTTCATCTCGTCCATCTCGGGGAGATTTAAAAGCCTACTCCATATGTGGATAGCCAATTCATCCCCAAGATCATCCCATACCCTAAAAATTCCAATACATAGGCATCGCAGTAAAATTCTACACCTAGGATATAAATTTTCAAACCCCTACAAACCATAGATAAGTGTGTCGATCCTCCTATGGGGTTTGAAACAACGATGGGGTCCACTACTAAAGAAATGTTTAAGTGCAAACAATCCACAAGAGAACTAGAGATAAAAGAGTGTGATGCTCCAGAATTGAATAAAGTTTGAATGGGAAAATCAGAAATGGAAATGAAACCTTCAACTGTGACTTTCCCACCTCTATCTGGAATGCCGCCTGAAGGTGTTGCGTCTAACGCCTGAATCTGCGCAACTAGTGTACTAGCTCCGTGTCCTGTCCTCTGGGGACAACTCCTACTCAAGTGACCAGGCTGCCCGCAATTAAAGCACTTTCCCTTCATCTTCTCCCTTTTGCAATCCTTGGCGATATGTCCTATAATTCCGAATCTATTGCACCTCAATCCTTTCTTAATCTGCTTCTGAGGGCCATCACCCTTCTTTTTGTTGTTCCTCCACCATTTCTTCTTTGGACCTTCCGACTTAACAACTTCCTTAGACTCTCCTTCCTTGACTGCATCAGACATAAGTGCCATCTCCACCAAAGACTCATAAGTAGCTCCCATCGGCACGTGAGTCAACAACAATCTCTGAAGGGGCTGATTCAATTCCTTTGCAAAATTCATAGCTTTCTTGTGTGGCATATTCATCAACTCCACTCCGAACCACGATAATTCATTGAACTGATTGATGTACTCCTTCACCAACAAACTTCCTTGCTTCAAATTAATAAACCGCTCTAACTGAACACTCTCCTCTGCTTGAGACAAAAACTTCCTGTCAAACCGCTCTCGGAGTCCATTCCAAGTCACCTCCCTTCCTTCTAACTCTATAACCTCCCACCAACACGAAGCCTCCTCTTTCAGCTGCCAAGATGCTAGCTGAACAAGCTGCTGATTATCTAATTCTAATAGTCTGAATATCCTCTCCGTGTCTCTAAGCCAAGCTCTCGCCTCCACAAAAGTCTCCTTACCCGAAAAAGTCTTTCCACCCAAACTCGCAAAATCCTTACAAAGCTTAGAGAAATTGGCGGCGGCAAGTGGGTTAATGGGATTCCCACCCGCTGGTGCTGGATTGGGCGCTTGCCCGCGTGCCTCTGGAGTTGTGGCTTGTAGATACCTACGAAACCAGGCTGGGATTGGAATGCCCTTGGGAAGGTTCGGGGCATCCGCCATTCTACGAAAAGAAAATGATAGTTTAGGAAAGAGTCGAAGGGAGATTGAACTGGACTTTTGAGGGGATTTTTATAAAAACTCTTTTATTCTTAAAAACTACTTTTAAGAGTTCTTTTCTGAAAAATACTTTAAAGCAAGTTATATTTGAAAAATACTTTATTTTTAAAATAATTTTTTAGGAATCATGTAACCTTAGGCTCTGATACCAAATGAAACACCCCACACCCCTTAGTATACCCAAAAGAACACACTAAAAGATGTGGTGCGTTGTAGGTATAACTAAAGCTAGCAGAGACTAAGATTCACAAGACAAAATAGATAGATAATAACACAGCGGAAGTTATTAAAAACAATAAGTGATTTTAAAAATTAATACTTCATGAATACTTCAAACAAACCACATATGTTTCAAATACCAAATACAATTGTCTTATGAAAATAAAATCTCGGTCTCATCAGAAAAACCAGAGTACAAACACAAACTTTCTCTCAATATAGTGCCAGTACAATAAAAGAACAAAAAGCTGGGAATAAAAAGGAGGAATACATGATAGGGTCTCCAAGTCTCCAAGAAGCTGCGGTTTATCTTCCTTGCCCCAGATTGCCTATGGGGGAAGAAAAAGGGGAAAATAGAGGAGTGGGTCAGACTAAAAGTCTGGTGAATGATAGTAATTACTAGAATCTTTAAGCAAAGTAAAAGTAATAGACCTTACAACAGTTCTAGTATATAAAAGGAAACAAAGAAAATAGAGAGAAGGAATAAGCTGGAAATAAATACGAATTAACTATTAAATATGATTGGTTAACTTTGATTGTTTGCACTTGTCTTTGTTAGCTGCTTTGATTAGCTGAATTCCTAATCCTATAATTAGGCTGAAATCCTAATTCTACCCTTTGATCAGCCTGCTACTCCATAGACCTTACTGCGGACTAGACGCTATATAGCTCCCTACACAGAAATGGTGTCTACGAATGACATGCAAAGTATCTACTATGGACTAGACGTTATATAGCTCCCTACATAGAAGGCAATGGTGCCTACGAAAGACACGCATACTAAGCGATTGGAACTCATAACGATTACTGAGCACCCGAATAGAAGTTACATGCGTAACCGCCACCATGCTCATGTTACATGTTGTTCCACCTATTGGGTCATCTTATTACCTCAAGCTCTAGCATAAGCGTCCCCCTCATCCCACTTCAGGCTAATGTGAGATCACCGTGTCTATAGAAAATAGGGGAAATGCTGTTGGTACTGGCCCATCATCCAAATAATATCTAGTTGCACCCCTTTCTCAAATAACCATGATTTGGACTTCTACTTATTGACCATTACTACCATTATTAGCATAAGCGTGCCTCTCATCTCACTTCAGGATTATGTAAAACACCGTGTCCATAGAAATAATAGATAATGCTATTTGGTACAGGTCCTACTTTAATTCTTGCTTATTAACTTAGATGAATTATTTAAATAAGCCTTTACTTTTGTTCTTGCTATCTGTGCTTATTAATTTATCCTAAGTCTTAAAATAAGCTTCATTATGTTCTTTATCTTATTATAACCTACGTTATAATCATGCTTATTACTTAACCCAAGGTCTAAGTGTAAAAAATAAGCTTCTTTCATCTTATACTCTTTTTAGTTAATATTTTATGTTATAACTAGGCCAATTATCTTTAATTAGTCAAATTCTAACATTAACATCATAATTAGGCTCAATTTCAGTCTTAATTCCATTTTTATTACAGTCTCTACAATTTACATCTTATGTTCCGTTATTTCAGTATTCTTATAATTTTAATCCATATTCGTGTTTAATCTATTCTAATCCATACGCGAAGAAGAAGGAGAAATAAAAGAAAACTGAAAATAGAAGGAAATCCAAAGCATAGGAAAAGGATGTAAATAACGCATAAATAACAGTAAATAAATTAAAATACTGTAAATAAACTGTAATTAAATGGAAAAGCTATAATTAACAGGAATAAACTAAAATCAACTGAAAAGAATAGCTAAAAGAAATAGACTGAAAATAATTTTAAAAAATATAAATAAACTACTAAAAAGGTTATTCCAAAAATCGTAGTAAAACTACAACTATTGGAAACCCTATTATTTTAAATTACTTAAAAATCTAAATAATTACAATCACTCACCTATGGTCCTAAGCTCTTCCCTTTTGGTCTTCCCGGATCCACTTGAGGGTATTAAAATATTTTTATTAAAAAGATTCTCTCCTTGGAAAATTATTCCTTTTAGGGTCCTTCCTGAAAAGGTGAACCCAAACGGAGAAAATCTAGAATGAGAAAAAGTGTTAGGCATAGGGTTCTATTTATATGGGTAGAAGTGGATCTCAGACCGTTGGATTTGGAGATTGAATAGGATGCAACAACGTCGTAGGCTGAATAGGAGCCGTCGGATGGAAGCACGAAGGGACCAGATCAGGCTAAAGAATGAAAAATACGTGTTCGAAAACCTCTGAAATGAAGAAAATTTTCTTTGTTCCATACTCGTAGGCGGGTCGACCGTCCCTCCCCCTAATCGACCGGCCGGTCGACCTATGGCGCGGTTGGGTCGACCTAGCCCATCTTATTTTATACTTTTTTTTTCTTTCTTTTCTTCTTTCTTTTTTTTCATAACTTGCTCATATTAGCTCGGATTCTGACGTTCTATATATGGAAATTAACCAAAAAATTACCACGGACACAATGGTGCAACTCCCGTGGCTTAATTATGATAATTTCACAAAGTTATTTTATTATTTCATTAATTAACGAATTAATTATTATGGGTTAAATTTTCGGCTTCTTACAAAAATGTTTTATAAATTCTTGTGCTTTTAGTGTTAATGATATAATAATTGATCTCACCGAGAAATAATGCCAAGGATGATTACAACATCCTTAGTATTTGTTTTCGAACCTCAAAATAAGGGATGTTACAACTTGGTATCTGAACATATGTTTACATAAAGCTTTTTAAAAAATTGAAAAACATAACCTAAATGAAATAGAAAGAATAATGGGGAATGGGATATTGCTATAGTAATCTACTTGTTATTTGTTATATATATATAAGTATGTTTATCTATCTATACTCTCTATTATGTCTTAGACCATTCTTCCATATCTCATGAAGATCGATGCATATTATGAGAAGTGGATACCAGAAGTGGAAGACTAAACTTGGAAGGTGAAAGCATCACAACTAATGAAAATGCTTGAGGCAATGCTAGAAATGCTAAGCAAACCACCTATGAAAATGCTAATCCTAATGTGGGTGCTAGAGCCGCACCACTTGATATTGGACAATATATCAATTCTTTATTAATATGATGCAAGTTGGAGCAGTAGTTGGTTTGATCAAAGGTGACATCGGTAATGTGAGAGCTGTTGTTCGTGAAGTGGCTTCCTGTAACAACTATGCTACGTTAAGTTTGGAGTACATTAGCTTGGGAGGAAAACCATTATTGGGAATGGAGAATGCAATCGAAGTGGAGGATTCTCTTCTTTAGTGTAAAAGGATATTTGCTGACTTGGGGTTGAATAACGGCCGGAAAATGAGATTGGCATCAAGGCAATTGCTAGGAGTTGATTTGTATTGAATACTAGAGGATGGAGCTTACTTAGGCTGACTTTAGGGAAAGGTTGGAAGAAAAGTTTCCATTTGAAGCAGCTAAGTTGACTTTGTTTAGAAAATTTGCGAAACTGGAGCAAGGAGATATGACTAAGTTGGAATATCAACCATGTTTGATGAGGTGTCAAGTGTAACGACCTGACTATTCGAACCCCATAAGTCCATGCTAATACATCCACGGATTCTCGTGTCGAATAACTAAGTGCGGAAAGACGGATTATTAGGGGAAATAAGAAGAAAGAAGATAAAAAGAACTAAACAAACACGGAATCTCACAACATGATGAGCAGATCTATAATATACACAAAATCTTCATAAAAAGAAATCATCTTTATTATACATACTTAACACAAATTAGAGTATGCTAGCTTATCCTTAGCCCTGGACAATTATAACAGCTTGTCCTTACAATTTATAATAAAAAAACAGGCAATAAGAACACTAAACGGCAAAAGAATTTAAGATACGTGAATATGTCTTGGAGAATCCAGCTCGTCTTCTAAAAGCTCCAAAGAGTCCAACTAAACCTGGAAAATATGCTCTGTCTGACCCGAGCAATATAGGAAAACAACGCACGGGTCAATCTGGTAAAACCAGCATGAGAAACACAATCAAACGGATTCTTAAAGTTTAAATAAACCTTTTAAAAACAATGGTATTTCATAAGACCATGTCGTGCATAAACAAGGTCCAGTTTTTACCTTACGATAACCAAAATATTTTTATAGAAAATCCAGTGATATTATAATACTGTCTAAACGTGAAAATAGTAATAATCAAGTAGCTGTGATGCTTATGCAATGTACATCACAACAATACTAGGTATATAATAAGAAATTGATAAGGCGTGTCTACTGTCTGTGTAGGATTCCATGGAGGTGCCCTTGGTACTTCGAGAATGGTCCTCCTAGACAAGGATCAGAGTTATCCTTCCGAAGGGTCATACCTGTCTAACCAAGGTACATAGGAAATACATAACTGGCCACCTAGGCCGAGTGCATCGTTCCCAGCATGCATAAACAATAGGAATTGCTAGAAAGAGAGACGACTACACCCTCATGGGTTAGCTAGACCCCTTGGCTATGCATCCTATCTCTAGTTTTAGTCATTTCTGTTGATGAGGCTACGTTCGGCATTCCAGCTCATGCACCGCCACCAAAATAGATCACAGAATCCCACATGGATTCCCATACCCAACGGGTCTCGGAATCACACATGGATTCCCACATCCCAAATAAACCTTGGAATCACACATGGATTCCCACCTCCTAACGGGTCTTGGAACCACACATGAATTTCAACATCTCAGTATATCTCGAAACTCCTCCATAGATCCGTATATGATTTCGGATTGGTTAATATTCTGAGTCATCTCTTACGAGTACACTCTTCCACTTTTTGAACGCTCCAAAAACCAATAATTTGTACTAGAAGAATGGAACGAGTTTATATGTACAGTATAGCACCATCGACATTAATTGTACCATATAATTCTCGTGTTTCTCCTGAGTTAAAATCCTTCGGTGTTAAGTAGGGAATTGCTTCCCTACCACCAAAACTAAAAAGTAGGCTAAGGTTTGATTGTCAGTCATTTCACTATCAAATAAACAAACATTCAAACAACGATTAGATTTCCCACTGAAATCAATAAGCCTCATTTAAATAAATTTCCATTAATTTGGATCTCTTTATCAAAAACATTCATATACTTATCTCACCAGAATAAGTATATTCACAAACCATTCCTTTCAAAAAAATACTTGAAAATGCTTAAAAATAGATATGGAAAGTACCACTCAATATCAACCATTGATCGTATTTTACACAATGGTTACGTCGCTATCCCAGTGAAAACATCGTAAACTGTAGGCAATCCCTGCCCCTCGAATTACGCCATGGAAATCAACTATTTATTTTTAAAATCTTTTTATTTCATAAATATTTCCAAATTTATTTGTATAACTTCTTTATAAATCTCCAAGTTTAATTTGGAGTGATACTTTTTTGTAAATCTCAAACCATTTATAAAACTTTCCTTTTCAAATCACTAAACGACATTTATAAATCTTCTTTTAGAAATCATTAAAACCCAAACTTCTTTTCCCCGATTTCAAAATCTCGTTACAACTTATAAACCCCTTGTTATAAATCCTTTTTATTCGATAAAACCCTTTTTAAATATTTCATTTGAAAACAATTCCCTTTAAAAAATAGTTTATTTTTTTTAACCATCTCCTTATAAAACCATTTATTATCCAAAACACATTTAACAAACAAGTCCATCATCTAAACATTTATCACATAGCAAGTTACCATCTAAAACACCCTTTTTATTTAACTATCTTTAAAATTCATTTAAAATAATACTTTTAGAACAACACTAATAATATATTGAATTAACTTTAACCAATATTATAATAAGGATATATTAACTTTAAAATATAATAAAAGAATTAATTATAAATAAAAAATTTCTTATAATAATAATTAAATCAAAATAAATTTAATTAGATAATTAATTAACTTTTAAACAAATAATTACAATATAATTAAACATTTTTAAAACAATAATTAAATAACTTTGCAAAAATATTCTTAAATAATTTTATAAAATACTTTAAAGAATCATAAAATAATTAACCTTTGTTATTATTAAAAACAACAGTCACTTATATTTTAAAACATTATTAGTAAATAATAATTATCTTTAAAGTCCTATTAATAATTAATAATAATCATCTTTAAAATAACTTTATTAAATAATTAACTTTTCAAATTAGAAAGAGGCTTAACAACTCCAATGATACTTAATCAAGTCACCATCTATTCCATTACTATCCAAGTTATACTTCAAGTATTATATAACCTCACATAGGTAAACTCAACTCATAATTAACAATCGATTATGAATACAATAATTATCAAATACTAATCAATCAGAATGTAATTAAGTATCCACACTAATGTAATAACAAAATAATTTCTGCTAAATAAATGTCCAAATTTAACATATCTAGTTAATAATAGCATAATGGTGATTTATTATGCTAAACAGATGTTCAATTAATTTAATTAGCGAAACGGTGTTTTATCCTGCTAAACAAATGTTCAATTACCATATTCAATCTAACTTAACTCAACGGTATTTTATTTGGCCAAATAAACATCAATAATTAAGGTATATAAATTTAAACGCCGTTATTAATTAAAGTAACGTAATTAAACCCTGTTCGTTTTCATATGTCATAAATTTATACTTACCCAAAGCTATCAATAAATTACATTATAAAGTTGTACTTGTCGATATGAGTACAATGCAATAATCCGTGGGTTAAATGGATTTAAAACGGGTGAGATATTGTAATTCAAAGTTTGATACTTTAGTTTATAAAATTAAATAAACATTTAAAATCTTCTCACCGATTCAAACGGGCCGAGGCCCACAAACAAGTACCTAAACCTGCACCATGTAAATAGCTCCATCTTCCTCAAAGCTCCTTCCTCCCTTTTTTTTCAATTTTAGTATGAACATAAACGTGCACAGATATGCGTGCACTTGCACATGTGTTTCAACCACTATTCACCACACTAAGACAACACACACCTTCGCCTCCTTGTGCTTGTCTCACCCGACCCAAAGCTACCACCTCCGGCCTCTCCGAGCAAAACCCGACCGTTAAACCCAAAAAAAATTGCGTTCACTGCCCTGAAACGCTGACAATTATTTGCGCAAAAATCCACCAAAAATTCATCAATCGAAGCTCTCTCCTCCACGATCACCAATCCAAGCTCGATTTCGTGAATCGACAGCCAAATCTCTGATTAAACTTGACCCTAATCACCAACCATCGTCCATCATCATCACGAAATGCTGCCGAACTTACACCAAAAATAGTACATTGCCATATGATCCTAACGAAGCATACGGCGTCGATCGATTCGAAGCGAATCAAGAGAATTTAACTTTTGAAATCTACGAACGTATTTTATCCCTCTTGCTAATTTTCGATGATAACTCGATCGATTTTCGATGAAATCGAGTGCTGACAATTTCTAAAAGTAGTGTGGATCGATACGAACAACTTTCATGTTTATCGATTTGTTAAAAATGAATAGGTGAGAAGGAATGGATTTTTGAAGGAAGGAAGTTGGATATTTCATTCTCTGGATCATTAAAAGAAGAGGTAGAAGTGTTCAGGCATTTGAAATAATATTTATATACAGACATATGGATGGAGGCAGTACACAAGATTGAAAAAGAAAGGGGTAGAGGATACAAGGGGGATAAGGTTGATAAGGCTATGTACATGAAAAAAACAATGGTGAAGGGGAAAAATAGTGGTAGTGTAAAAGAGGAGCAAAATGGTGGCCAAAGTACAATGATTTGAAGAAAAGCTCTGGACAATGTACATGTGAGTTTTTATATGTTTTGGGGTTTTAATATAATTTGGTATGCTACCACCGAATATCGCATCAGCGTACAAATCGTGAATGACAAAAAATAGAATATGATCGCATACAGAGCAACGGCGTGATCACACAACAGAAGTAAGACACATCGGTTATCAAGTCGTGTTAAATTTTGAAAATACCAAAGTTCGACGTAAAATACGTTAAATGAAAATTCAGTTATTTTTCAAATTAAAAATTATGGAATTTTTTTATAAATTAAACTAAAAATAAGTCATTGAAAATCAGACGATGATTTGGAACATAGATTTTATTATATTTTAAAGAAAAACCCCAAATTGAATATTTAAAACTAATTAAATTTTCCAAAAAGCAAAGAAATAAAATTCTAGATCGTTACATCAAGCATGGGTAAGACATCAATTATACTCTGCCTAAGAAGAATGAAAAGTTCATTCATGAACTAAAGTCGAAAGATTGCTAGGGCAACTATGTTACACCAAAGATATCCATTTAACATTGTTGTAGATATGGCCCTAAGGAATGAAAATTTGCTTACATCTCTAGGGAAGAAAAGTCTATGGAGACTATGGCTTTCCAAAGCAAGAAGAATAATTTTTTTAACATGAAGGGAGCTCAGAAGAGTGGAGTTACAAAGAAAGGGAAGTCTGAAGTGATTTGTCATAAGTGTGACAAGAAATGGCATTATGCTAATTAGTGTCGCTTTGGTGATGACAAGAAGACTGCTAATAAGAAAGGAATGTGATGCTATAATTGTAACAAGATGGGGCATTTCAAAAGGGAGTGTCCTGAACCGGTCAAAGTTGAAAGAGGAAAGGTTTTTTGCTTGGAACCTACAGCTTCTGGACCAACTGTTAAGGAGAAAGGAAAGGTCGTGTTAGCAGGTACACTTCTTATATGAGACATTACTGCTAAAGTATTATTTGATATTAGAGCATCACATTTTATTATCTCTAGATGTCTTTTAGATTAATTAAACCTTGAATCAACATACCTTGTCACTTCTCTAAAGGTTATGAATCCAATAGCTAGCAATGCAACTCTTGGAATGAAATTTGACCATGTAGAATTTGATTTATTTGGTCATAAGTTTGCCTGCAATTTGCATGTGTTTCATTTCATGGGTTTTGGGATAATTCAGGGTTAAATCTATATGTTTGGATATTCTTTCAAGATAGAATGATATTCTTAAGACACTCTAATTGGTGTGATCGAATTATATACTCAGTTGAAGAATTAGTTTCGATGTATGTACATTGTTGGGTTATATAGAAGACGTAGAGGATGAAATAAGTCAGATTTCAGTAGTAAGAGAATAAGAAGATGTTTTTGAAATGGTTATGGGACTAGCATTGGAACATACCATATAATTTCGAATAGATCACGTAATAGGAGCTGAATCCGTAAGTAGAGAACCTAGTAGAATGACGCCTACGAGATGAAGTAGTTGAAGATGCAGCTAGTGGAATTGGAAGAGAAGATTTTTATTAGACAAAGCAGTTCATCTTGGAGAGCTATAGTAGTATTCGTGAATAATTCGTATGGGTCATTGGGATTATGTATTGATTATAGAAAGTTAAATGAGAAGACCATAAAGAATTGATATCCATTGCCTAGAATGGATGATTAATACGATCAATTGAGTGGAGCCAAGATGTTCTCGCAATTGTACTTAACAATGGGTTTTCATCAATTAAGAGTGGCAGAAGAAAGTATACCACGAATAGCATTTCGAACAAGATACAGTTCGTATGAATGGTCAACAATTCCTTTCGGACTGACCAACGCGCCGGCTTTTTTTGTAGACTTAATTAACTGAATATTCCGTGAGCATTTGGATAGATTCATGTTGGTGTTTATCGATGACATCTTCGTATATTCTAAGGATGACCAAGATCATGAAATTTATCTAATAATAGTTTTACAAAAACTGAGGCAGCATCAGTTAAAGGTGAAGTTTTCAAAATGTCATTTTTGGGAAAGAAAGGTGAAATTTCTTGGACATGTAGTTTTAGAGAATGGATTGTTTGTGGATCCATTGAATATAGAAGCTATAAATAGTTGGAAAAGGCTCGTGGATCCGTTGAATATAGAAGCTATAAATAGTTGGAAAAGGCCCAAGACTGTAAATGATATTAAAAGTTTCTTAGGATTGGCTAGCTATTACCTGAAGATTTATTAAAGATTTATCTTCTATAGAAACATCAATGACTAAACTAACAAGAAAGGATGTAAAGCTTGTTTGAATTGAGAAATGCGAGGAAGCATTGCAGAAGCTAAAGCATTAATTAACCAATGCATCTATACTAATTGTTTCGGATGGGAATCAAAAGTTAGTGGTGTATACCGATGCTTATGGAACCAAGTTAGGAGCATTATTGATGTAGAGAGACAGAGTCCTTGCCTTCGCTTCTCGACGGCTTCAACCGTATGATGTTCGATATCCTACTCATGATTTGGAGTTGGCTGCAATAATCCTTGCACTGAAAGTGTGGAGGCATTATATTTTGGGAGAATGATTCGAACTATTTATGAATCATTGGTCCTTAAGGTATTCATTTTCATAGAAGGAGTTCAATATGAGACGGTATAGATGGTTAGAGATTTTGGCAACGTGTGATTTTAGGATTGAATATACACTGGGAAAAGAAAATAAAGTTGCCAATGCACTTAGTAGAAAACATAAAATGTGGTATTGGCGATGTTAGTTGAGTGGAACGATTTAGAGGCGTTGGCTTCCTTAAGAGTTAGAATGAGGTCGACGACTAGTTCTAGTCAAAGTATCATGGTGATCTCCTGTTTAGAAGTTCGACAGGTATTGACCAAAAGAATTGTTGCAAGGCCAAAAGATGATCCATTACTAGCAAAACGGATCAAGAGACTAGAAGTGGGAAATGAGATTGATGATTTGAAAGACTTTGCACTTGACCAAAAAGGATGGTTAAGAAGGAAGGGACGGTTGTGTGTTTTGAATGTGGATAATCTAAGGAAGGAAGTTCTTAGAGAGTGTCATCAATCGAAGTTTACTATTCATCGTAGGGGTATGAAAATGTACTAGATATGAAGAGAAGCTTCTTCTAGGAAGGAATGAAAAGAGATATAGCCTTATGGGTGAGGTAATGTTTAAATTACCAATAATTAAAAGCCGAGCATAAAATGCTAAGTGGATTACTTCGACCATTAGAAGTGCCATTATGGAAATAGGATTCTATATCAATGGATTCTGTTTATGTTTTGTGAAGATCGAATAGAAAAAATGAATGTATTTGGGTCGTAATTTATAGACTAACCAAGAGTGCACACTTTATCCATTTTAAGTCGACAAGAACACCACTTAGTTTGGCAAAATTATTAATGAAGAATGATGTAAGACTCCATGGAATACGAAGTAGTATTGTAAATGATAGAGATCTTTTGTTTACTAATGAGTTCTGGAAGAGATTACAAGATGTATTGAGTACCAAGCTGAAGATGAGCACCGCTTACTGTGACGCCCCACCTCTATGATCACAATAACAAAGAGTATTAAAAGAAATACTGTCTGTTATTACGAAGAATAAGGCTGGATAGGAGCGGCCATCCGTAGTTGGGCCTTACACTAGTATTGGTTACCTCGATAGGAGTGGTATATATTTTTATTTTTCATCTCTTATTTATTTACTCCCATCGACATACCCAATTCCAGTATAAAACGAACTACGAGGGTTCATAATAGTTTAGGACAATATATAATAATAACACAGATAATAAAAATGTGAAACACAGATAATAAAAGTCTCATATATATATATATATATAACTGATGTCAGTTATATAACATTCGACACAATACACATGATACAACTACAACTGTCGACTCTGGAAGTTATATATACAAGTACATTATCGACTAATATACATGAATACATATCAACCTAGATCGGATACACTGACTACTACAAATGACGATGACTACTTAAAAAGATATGAAAAGACTTCATAGCTCAAACAGCAACCCAAAGCAGGATATCTACAACCTGTAATAACTCAGTCTGACCCAAGTATTAAATTCAAAAGAAAATAATACACGGGTCAGTCTAATTCAAACTCAGTTATTAATGCATGGAAGCAATAATAATTAAATAATCAATAGACGACAGTCACAGAAATCTCGTATATCCAACTCTTCAATAAGAGAATCGGATAACGGTAGATATAACACTAAATAGTGTTAAACAACTAATCAGCAAATTCAAATTATCAACGAAGACAAATAAAGAGATTATCAATGAAGATAATTTAGAAAACAACAGAATTGCCCACAACGGCAATTAAACAGCATAAACAACAAAATCTAATTATTAAATAAATAATTAGAAACTCATAATATAATTATCAATAGATAATTAGAAAATCACAAAATGATCAAATCAAACCAAATCAGAATACAATTTCAAAATATTGAATTGGACACAAAACAATTCAAACAATTGAAATATCAATACAAAACGCCAATTCTGTGTGGGTGCAGTACACGAACGCGTGCTCTGCCTCGCCACTACAGCATATGAAATCATCACAACACCAAATGCTAACAGCAAATCGAAACTGCAGAGGTCAAGTCATGGCTATCGTGACTCAATGCAACTGCAACAAAATGAAGCTGCAGTCACCACATGAATACAATAGTGGACAGTTCAAGAGCAGACATGATGAAGTCAATGCCAACAGTAAATGGCAGCAACTCAATCAAGTCACAGTTCAAACCAGGAATGCAACCTGCTTCATATACTCTAGCTACATGAAGACTAACAGTAAGCCCCAATAAATGTACAAACTCAAGACAATCCATATATGAACTAGCATAAGTAAGTGAATGCAAGAGTCGACCAAACAACACAATGCCATCAATATAATGCATGAAACAGTCAAAGACTGCAAAACTACAGGCATCAGAACACAAATCCAGACCAAGCCATAATGAAGCAAACCACTGACTCAAGTACACCAGTGACACTAATGAAGTCAAGACAAAGCAATGCTAACTCAAAATAGAGCAACATCACAAGGAGGCTAAATGCAGACATCCAGATATGCTAAAGAGAACAGTGCAACTACACCAGACCAAATACCATCAAGTCTAATAGACAGTGACAATGTAGATGCAAGACATACAAACAACAAAATGCACCAATGAACTCAACAGTGAAGTAAACTGGTCGAAACAAAGGAGCTCGAGTACAAGACTCATGAACAACAAAAGGCACAAATATATTTACATACATAATGATGAACAAATGGGACAACACTAACTCGAGTACGTCATGCAAATGAATTCAACAGTGAATCAATAGAATCAGGCCAGAAGTTCAAGTCAGAGAATGTCACGGAATCAAAATGTCATCAAAACATTATCAAATAATCGATTACGAACAAGTTAAATTTTTCATCTCAAAGTCAAAAGAATTCAAAGCCGTGTTATCTAAAAATCGAACAATTATCAAATCACAATTGAAACTGCAGTTGAAAACATGAACAACTACAACCGGCCAAAAAGGTCAAGCTAAAAGGCCTAACACGGTGCTTAAGGGAGAAAGATCAAAGTACACAGTTCAATCGCAACTGAAGCCGTGGCGGCCACAAAATCAACACTGCCGAGGTGACCAAGGCCGAAGGTAATACAAAGGAATTGCATACACAAAATCATATAACCAAAATCAAATGAAAATCAAGTCGAGAGTATCAAATATCAAAATTTATTCAAGTTTGTTAAAATCTGAGGAACATCAACCTCGAATTAAAATCGAATACCGAAGCACAGTTGAATTAGATGTGAGTGAAATAAAAATCACTCACCTTATATGGACGAGCACAGATCCATCGATCGGCAAGCAAAATCCACCTGATCGAAGCAAAGACGAACGAAATCGACACTGTAGAGACCACGAAATCAATCAAAGCGGTGGGTCAATCGAGGAAAACGACCGCACTCACGAATCGAAACCCTATTTTTTTTTGAAGGAACGAACGACGAAACGAAGTCGCCATTATTTCGCATGTTTTGGTTTAGGGCAAGTGATTGAAAAATGAATAAGGGGACGGGTCGAACCGAATTAAGAGGGGAACGTCATCAGCCTAGATAGGTATCACACATCAAAACAAACGTGGGCTACAATAAATTTTAAAGCCCACATAACCGCTTAACCGATTTTTCAAAGAATCTCAACCCGATCAAAAACTCCCAACAACAATTGGCGATCACCATTAATCGTTTAATGATGATAATTAATTTTCACAAAACCCCGGGTTGTTATAGACTCCCCTCCTTATAAAAATTGCGTCCCCGCAATTTTCATAATTAAAGTCTTCAATAACAATTAGTTTTCTAACATAAACTGGTTAAGCTAGGAAAATAAAGGTCAAGAATACAAACGTCGAAGAAATCTTTTTATTTCATAAAAGAAATTCATAAATTTTCAACAAAATCTAATTATCAAGTAGATAATCATAAAACAACAAATCCGAATAAATGCAATTATCAACGATATTTAATTATCAATTAGATAATTAAAATTTAGAAATCACAAAACAGCAATATCTAATTATCGATACGATAATTAGAAGACGGCAAAATCTAATTATCAACAAAGACAATTAAAAAACACAAATCACAAATCGCAAAACCGCAAACATCTAGTTATCCAACAAATAACTAGAAAACATGAACTTCATAATCAGCAAACTCTAACTATCAACAGAGATAGATAGAAAACATCAATTCAATATAATTAACATAATCTAGAATCAATTAGAGACTAGAAAATCGCATAATCAGCAAAATTAGCAAATATCCAATTATCAAAACGATAATCAGAAAACATCAAATATCTAAATATTAAAAACGATAATCAGAAATCTCAAATCAACAAATATCTAATTATCAAAAACGATAATCAAAAATCCCAAATATCTAATTATCAAAAACGATAATCAGAAATCTCAAATCAACAAATATCTAATTATCAAAAACAATAATCAAAAATCTCAAATCAACAAATATCTAATTATCAAAAACGATAATCAGAAAACATCAAATATCTAATTATCAAAAACGATAATCAGAAATCTCAAATCAACAAATATCTAATTATCAAAAACGATAATCAGAAAACATCAAATATCTAAATATTAAAAACGATAATCAAAAATCTCAAATCAACAAATATCTAATTATCAAAAACGATAATCAGAAATATCAAATATCTAATTATCAAAAACGATAATCAGAAATCTCAAATCAACAAATATCTAATTATCAAAAACGATAATCAGAAATCTCAAATATCTAATTATCAAAAACGATAATCAGAAATCTCAAATCAACAAATATCTAATTATCAAAAACGATAATCAGAAATCTCAAATCAACAAATATCTAATTATCAAAAACGATAATCAGAAAACATCAAATATCTAATTATCAAAAACGATAATCAAAAATCTCAAATCAACAAATATCTAATTATCAAAACGATAATTAAATCTCATAACAGCAAATATCTAATTATCGATACGATAATTAAATCTCATAACATCAAATATCTAATTATCGATATGATAATTAAATCTCATAACAGCAAATATCTAATTACCTGCAGATAATTAGAAACAACAAATATCTAGAAATTAATTAAGATACTCTAGAAAATCAACATAAAAGGTTGGATCGATCCCATCAGATGGCGAGTTTTTAGCTACGCCGCACGTGCATCAACAAATGGCCGAACCCTACCAAGTACTATATTTTTGGCGCCCAACAAATGACCCGAAGGTCTAGTACTGGTAATTGACCCGAAGGTCCAACAAATGACCCGAAGGTCCAACAAATGACCCGAAAGCACACAAAATCATCAGAATCATCAAAACATCAAATATTTCAATTAACGAGTCTGGAATTAACCGAAATAGCAAACGCACATGTCTCATACCATGAGTTTTACTAAATCGTTTGATTCTCTTCATCGTTTCCTTGAAAGTGCAAAATTATGTATTTTGTAAAAATAACATTTTACATTCTCAAACGGACAAGTCCGGAATTAGGCGAATCAGTAAAAGTAAGGGTTCATAGTCCTCGATTTTGCTGAATCGTTTAAATCTCTTCCTCATTCTTTTGAATGCGCAAACTGTAAAATTTTTGCATTTTATATAATTAACATTTTACGTTCTCAAACGGACAAGTCCGGAATTAAGCGAAACAGTAAAAGTGAGGGTTCATAGTCCTCAATTTTGCTGAAGCGTTTAAATCGCTTCCTCATTCTTTTGAAAGCGTACACTGTAAAAAAATTAAAACAATTTTCAGAACACGTGATTAAAACAGCAACCTCAGTAGCAATTTCGAAAAGGAAATTGCACTTCCCAAAACATCGTAAAACGAATCTCAAAATCAGCATTGCGGAATAACCGCTTGAAAATCCACTTTTAAAATTTGACGGTTACTGAAGCCAGAGCGACAGAAATTTTTATACATCAAAATCTCATCAAAATAATTCACATCAAAATGTAATACCAGTGAATTTTCATTCATTAAAAATGTCAACAAAACACCGCGCTTCAAAAATTTAGCATCGGTGTAAAAATCCCGTTATAAAAATACTAGCAACAAAATACGTTTAAACCAAACACTGGTTCAACGTAAAATCAATGCAGTAACGTGCAACTCAAATTTGCACGTATACTACAAAATGAACAAAGAAATCATTTGAATGTATCTTCAATGAAGATAATTCAAAACACCAAAAATCTCAACAAAAATCACATAACTGCAATCGCTTCGAATCCTCAAATCGGATTCGAAATTTTCAAAGAAACAAAATAAACACAGCTATGTAAACAACAATTGAAATTTATTTCAATTTCATATTTTGATTTTCTTTAAATCAAAAAGGTTATCAGCTATACTCAACGAAGACAGTTTCACTGTTTTCGCTGCGCACTCTGATAAACAGAACACAAATCAATCAAATCATCAGAACACAATTTCACTTTTATTTTTAAATAAAGATATTTAAAAAAAATTCATCATAATTTCAAAACTTTAGTTTTGACTCAAAGCACAACTAAAAACATCGATAAATAGTTGTAACACATGTTCCATCTAAGTTATGTTTTATATTATGTCCATAAACCCCAAGCTCTGATACCAACTATGATGCCCCACCTCTATGCTCATAATAACAAAGAGTATTAAAAGAAATACTGTCTGTTATTATGAAGAATAAGGCTGGATAGGAGCGGCCATCCGTAGTTGGGCCTTACACTAGTATTGGTTACCTCAATAGGAGTGGTATATATTTTTATTTTTCATCTCTTATTTATTTACTCCCATCGACATACCCAATTCCAGTATAAAACAAACTACGACGGTTCATAATAGTTTAGGACAATATATAATAATAACACAGATAATAAAAATGCGGAACACAGATAATAAAAGTCTCATATATATATATATATATATATATATATATATATATATATAACTGATGTCAGTTACAATACATTTGACACAATACACATGATACAACTATAACTGTCGACTCTGGAAGTTATATATACAAGTACATTATCGACTAATATACATGAATACATATCAACCTAGATCGGATACACTGACTACTACAAAATGACGACGACTACTTCAAAAGATATGAAAAGACTTCATAGCTCAAACAGCAACCCAAAGCAGGATATCTACAACCTGTAATAACTTGGTCTGACCCGAGTATTAAATTCAAAAGAAAATAATACACGGGTCAGTCTAATTCAAACTCAGTTATTAATGCATGGAAGCAATAATAATTAAATAATCAATAGACGACAGTCACAGAAATCTCGTATATCCAACTCTTCAATAAGAGAATCGGATAACGGTAGATATAACACTAAATAGTGTTAAACAACTAATCAGCAAATTCAAATTATCAACGAAGACAAATAAAGAGATTATCAATGAAGATAATTTAGAAAACAACAGAATTGCCCACAATGGCAATTAAACAGCATAAACAACAAAATCTAATTATTAAATAAATAATTAGAAACTCATAATCTAATTATCAATAGATAATTAGAAAATCACAAAATGATCAAATCAAACCAAATCAGAATACAATTTCAAAATATTGAATTGGACACAAAACAATTCAAACAATTGAAATATCAATACAAAACGCCAATTCTGTGTGGCTGCAGTACACGCACGTGTGCACTGCCTTGCCACTACAGCATATGAAATCATCACAACACCAAATGCTAACAACAAATCGAAACTGCAGAGGTCAAGTCATGGCTATCGTGACTCAACGCAAGTGCAACAAAATGAAACTGCAGTCACCACATGAATACAATAGTGGATAGTTCAAGAGCAGACATGATGAAGTCAGTGCCAACAGTAAATGGCAGCAACTCAATCAAGTCACAGTTCAAACCAGGAATGCAACCTGCTTCATATACTCTAGCTACATGAAGACTAACAGTAAGCCCCAATAAATGTACAAACTCAAGACAATCCATATATGAACTAGCATAAGTAAGTGAATGGAAGAGTCGACCAAACAACACAATGCCATCAATATGATGCATGAAACAGTCAAAGACTACAAAACTACAGGCATCAGAACACAAATCCAGACCAGGCCATAATGAAGCAAACCACTGACTCAAGTACACCAGTGACACTAATGAAGTCAAGACAAAGCAATGCTAACTCAAAATAGAGCAACATCACAAGGAGGCTAAATGCAGACATCCAGATATGCTACAGAGAATAGTGCAACTACACCAGACCAAATACCATCAAGTCTAATAGACAGTGACAATGTAGATGCAAGACATACAAACAACAAAATGCACCAATGAACTCAACAGTGAAGTAAACTGGTTGAAACAAAAGGAGCTCGAGTACAATACTCATGAACAACAAAAGGCACAAATATATTTACATACATAATGATGAACAAATGGGACAACACTGACTCGAGTACGTCATGCAAATGAATTCAATAGTGAATCAACAGAATCAGGCCAGAAGTTCAAGTCAGAGAATGTCATGGAATCAAAATGTCATCAAAACATTATCAAATAATCGATTACGAACAAGTGAAATTTTTCATCTCAAAGTCAAAAGAATTCAAAGCCGTGTTATCTCAAAATCGAACAATTATCAAATCACAATTGAAACTGCAGTTGAAAACATGAACAACTGCAACCGGCCAAAAAGGTCAAGCTAAAAGGCCTAACACGGTGCTTAAGGGAGAAAGATCAAAGTACACAGTTCAATCGCAACTGAAGCCGTGGCGGCCACAAAATCAACACTGCCGAGGTGACCAAGGCCGAAGGTAATACAAAGGAATCGCATACACAAAATCATATAACCAAAATCAAATGAAAATCAAGTCGAGAGTATCAAATATCAAAATTTATTCAAGTTTGTTAAAATCTGAGGAACATCAACCTCGAATTAAAATCGAATACCAAAGCATAGTTGAATTAGATATGAGTGAAATAAAAATCACTCACCTTATATGGACGAGCACAGATCCATCGATCGGCAAGCAAAATCCACCTGATCGAAGCAAAGACGAACGAAATCGACACCGTAGAGACCATGAAATCAATCAAAGCGGCGGGTCAATCGAGGAAAATGACCGCACTCACGAATCGAAACCCTAATATATTTTTTTGAAGGAACGAACGACGAAACGAAGCCGCCATTATTTCGCATGTTTTGGTTTAGGGCAAGTGATTGAAAAATGAATAAGGGGACGGGTCGAACCGAATTAAGAGGGGAACGGCATCAGCCTAGATAGGTATCACACATCAAAACAAACGTGGGCTACAATAAATTTTAAAGCCCACATAACCGCTTAACCGATTTTTCAAAGAATCTCAACTCGATCAAAAACTCCCAACAACAATTAGCGATCACCATTAATCGTTTAATGATGATAATTAATATTCACAAAACCCCGGGTTGTTACACCGCTTACCATCCTCTGGCCGATGGGCAAATGCAAAAGGTTAATAAGGTACTCGAAGACTCATTGAGTGCTTATGCGCTGGACTACGAAGGGTAATGGGAAGACCATTTTCACTTAGTCGAGTATTCCTATAATAATATTTATCTGACTAATATAGGAATGACACCTTTTGAAGCACTTTACGGAAGGCAATGCAAATCACCAGCATGTTGGTTGGAGGCAGGAGATAGACCAATGCTTGGTCCAGATTTAGTAAGAGAATCGACTGAAAATATTAAGCTAATATGAGCAAGGATGAAGGAAGCTCAATTAAGGCAAAAAAGTTAAGTAAATGAAAGGCGTATGGACTTGGAATTCTTGGTTAGAAGTTATGTTTTTGTGAAAGTGTCACTAACAAAGGGTGTTATATGTTTCATGAAGTCTAGGAAATTAGCACGAGATATATTGGATTATTTCCTATAATAGAGAGAATCAGGTAACTCGTGTATCGTATCGATTTACCGAATATTATGGTGGGAGTCTATAATATTTTTCACGTATGTCATTTGAGAATGTATGTGCATGATCCAGAAACTACTATAGAGCCAACGGTTTTGGAAGACCTAGAAGTGGAGCATGATATGACTATAATTATGTAACCTATTAGTATAGTGGATAGAGATATGAAGGAGTTAGAAATAAGACAGACAGGTTAGTGAAGGTCCGATGGAGTGATGATGAACGTGACTGTACTTGGGAAACTAAGGATAGGATTAGAGAGACATATCTTGAAATATGTTGATGTATGTTCTATATTGTTGTATAGACTAACGATTAGTAGTATGCTAGTGTTGTTGATTTTATGTGCTTGCGACATATGTTTGCATAATTGATAGACTTGTTGTTTTCCTTATCGAAATTTCCAAAATGAAATTCTTTGAGGAGGGGAATTTATAACACCATTAATTTCCATTGCATATTATTTGGAAAATTTAATTAATCGGTAATTAAATAAATAATATGGGAAAGTATATTGGATGTTAAAATTTTAAATGGTGTAATTATTTATAAGGAAAGGAATTAGAAGAATTAATTAAATTAGGAAAGAAAGATCGGGCATTTAATTTGTTTTCCCCTAACTCTCCTCCTTCCCCTATTAGAAATTCAATCATTAATTATTTGATAAAGTGAATGTATTAAAAGAAAGAAAAACTAATTAACATAATCAAGGAAGGGACATATAAGGAACTAAAAATATCATTCCTTCCAGCTCCACACATTTATTCACTTTCATTTAAAACACATAATAAATGAAAGGCCAATTCCACCATTAACCATGAAAGGATAAAAGATAAGGAAAATAGGAAGAAAGGAATCAAAAAATAAATCTCTTCATTTCAATATATCTACGGAGAATAATATTGCCATCTCTTGTATGTTTACCTTATTCAATTCGAATTTGATATAAAAATTGAACTTTTATGTTAGTCGAATGGAACGATTTAGAGGCTTTGGCTTCCTATGGAGTCAGAATGAGGTCAATGGCTAGTTCTAGTTAGAGTACTATGGTGATCTCTTGTTTAGAAGTTCGACCCATATGGATCTAATGAATTGTTGCAAGTCAAAAAGATGATCCATCACCGGCCGAATAGATAAAAGACTAGAAGAGGAAAATGAGACTGATGATGAAAGACTTTGCACTTGACCAAAGAGGATGGTTAACAAGGTAGGGACGGTTGTGTTTTCCAAATGTGGGTAATCTAAGGCATTATGTTCTTAGAGAGTGTCATCGATCGAAGTTACTATTCATCCTGGAGGTATAAAGATCCAAGATATGAAGAGGAGATTCTTATAGGAAGGAATATCTAGAGATGTACGCTTGCGGGTGAGGCAATGTTTAAATTGTCAACAAGTAAAAGTCAGGCATCAAAAGCCAAGTGGAATGCTTCAATCGTCAGAAGTGACACTATGGAAAATGTAATTCTGTATTGATAGATTTTATTGATGTTTGGTCAAGATTAAATAGGGAAAATGAAAGTATTTAAAGCGTAGTTGATAGACTGACCAAGAGTGCATATTTAATCTTTGTTAAGTCGACGAAACTGCACTTAGTTCAAAAAATTATTCATGAAGAATATTGTAAGGCTTCATGGAATACCCAATAGAATTGTAAATGATAGAGATCCTTTGTTTACTAATGAGTTCTCGAAGAGCTTACAAGATGTATTTGGTACCAAGTTAAAGATGAGCACCACTTACCATTCGCTACCGATGGACAAACGAAAACAGTTAATAAGGTACTCAAAGACTTGTTGAGAGCTTATTTGTTGGACTCTAGAGGGTCATTGGAAGACCGTTTGCACTTAGTCGAGTTTTCCTATAATAACAGTTATTAGACTAGTATAGGAATGACACATTTTAAAGCACTTTACAGAAGACTGTGCAAATCACCAACATGTTGGTTGGAGACAGGTGATGGACCAATGCTTGGTCCGAATTTGGTAAGATTAGCAATTGAAATGATTGATTTAATCCGAGCAAGGATGACAGAAGCTTAACTAAGGTAGAAAAGTTACGTATATAAAAAGCGTAAGGACTTGGAATTCACAGTTAGAAATTATGTTTTTGTGAAAGTATCACCGATGAAGTGTGTTATACGTTAGGGGAAGTCTGGGAAATTAGCAGGAAATATGTTGGACATTTCCTATTATAGGGAGAATCTGGAAACTCATGTACCGTATCGATTTACCAAATACTTTAGTAGGAGTCCATAATGTTTTCACGTATCTCATTTGAAAAAGTATGTGCATGATCTAGAAACTACTATAGAGCCAACAATTTTGGAAAATCTAGTAGTAGAGTCTGATATGACTATCATTGGCAACCTATTCGTATAATGGATAGAAATACGAAGGAGCATAGAAATAAGACATACAAATTAGTGAAGGTCCGGTAGAGTGATGATGAACGAGACTGTACTTGGGAAAATGAGGATAGGATTAGAGAGGCTTATCCTAAGTCATTTTGATGTATGCTCTATATTGTTGTGTAGACTAGCGATGCTAGCATTGTTGATTTGACATGCTTGGCACATGTTTACACAATTGATATGCTTGTTATTTTCCTTATTAGAATTTCGGAGAGGAAATTATTTAAGGAGGATGTAACATCATTAATTTTTATTGCATATTATTCCGGAAATTTAATTAATTGGTAATTAAATAAATAATGTGGTGATGTAGATCAAGTGTTAAATTTTTAAATGATGTATTTATTTATGAGGAAAGGAACTAAGAGAAGATTAGGGAAAGAAAGATAAGGCATTTAATTTATTTCCCCCAAACTATCCTTCTTCCCCTATTAAAATATTCAATCACTAATTATTTAATAAAGAGAATGTTTTAAAAGAAAGAAACAAATTCTAATTAATATAATCAAGGGAGAGACAAATAAGGAATTAAAAATATCATTTCCTTACCCTCTCCACACATTCATTCACTTTCATTTTGAAACATATAACAAACGAAAGGCCAATTCCACCGTTAACTAAGAAAGAACAAAAGCTGTGGAAAAGATGAAGAAAGGAATCAAAAAGAATATCTCTTCATTTCAATAAATCTAAGGGGAATAATATTGTTATATCTTGTATGCTTATCTTGTTTAATTCAGATTTGATATGAAACCTGAACTTTTATTTTACCGGAATGAAACAATTTAGAGGCATTGGCTTCCTATGGAATCAGAATAAGGTTGATAGCTAGTTCAAGTCAGAGTACCATGATGATCACATGTTTAGAAGTTCGACTGATATTGACCGTGGTAAGGCAAAAATATGATCTATTACTTGCCGAACAGATTAAGAGACTAGAAGTGGGAAATGAGATTGATGATTTGAAAGACTTTACACTTGACCAAAGAGGATGAGTAAGAAGGAAGGGATGGTTGTGTGTTCCGAATGTTGATAATCTAAGGAATGAAGTTCTTAGAGAATGTCATCGATCGAAGTTTACTATTCATCTTGGAGGTACGAAGATGTACCAAGATATGAAGAGTTCTTCTAGAAAGGAATAAAAAGAGATGTAGGCTTGTGGGTTACGCAATCTTTTAATTGTCAACAAGTAAAGGTCGGGCATCAAAAGCTAAGTAGATTACTTCAATTGTTAAAAGTGCCACTATGGAAATGAGATTCTATATCGAAGGATTTTATTGATTTTTTTCCAAGGTCAAATAGGGAAAATAAAAATATTTGGGTCGTAGTTGATAGACCGACCAAGAGTGTACACTTAGTCTCAATTAATTCGACAAGTACAACTCGTAGTTTGGCAAAAATATTCATGAAGAATGTTGTAAGACTTCATGAACTACCGAGTAGCATCGTAAATGATAGAGATCTTTTGTTTACTAGTGAGTTCTATATGATATTACAAGATGTATTGGGTACCTAGATAAAGATGAGTATCGCTTACCATCTTTCAATCGATGGGAAAACGGAAAGAGTTAATAAGGTACTTGAAGACTTATTGGGAGGTTGTTTGTTATACTTTGAAGGGTCATGGGAAGACCATTTGCACTTAGATAAATATACATGAGAAGACAATATTATACACCTTAGATTTGTTGAAATGAAGAGATTTGTTTCCTTTTTTCCTCTTTACCTTAGGTTTTCTTCTTTCTTGGTTAATGGTGGAATTATCATTTTGTATGTTTTGTGTTTTAAATGGAAGTGAACGAATGTGTAGAAAGGGAAAGGAAATGATATTTTAATTCTTTATTTGTACCTCCATTGATTATGTTAATTATAATTTGTTTCTTTTTTTTAAAAATTCATTTAATTAAATAATTATGAATATTTAAATAGGGAAAGGAGGAGATCTAGGAGGAAATAAATTAATGTCTAATCTTTCTTTCCCTAATTTCATCAATTCTGTTAATTCATTTCCTCATAAATAATTACACCATTTAAAATTTTAACACCCAATACACTTTCCCATATTATTTAGTTACTTAGTAATTAATTAAATTCCTGGAATAATATATAATAAAAATCAATAGTGTAAAGGTTCCCCTCCTCAAAGAATCCTAGAAATTCCAATAAGGAAAACAACAAGCATATCAATCATGCAAACATGTGTTGCAAGCACATAAAATCAATGACACTAGCACACTGCTAATCAATAGCCTATACAAAAATATAGAAAATACATCAAAATAACCCAGGATAAGCCTCTCCAATCCTATCCTCAGTTTCGTAAGTACTGTCTCATTTATCATCACTCCATCGAACCTTCACTAACTTGTCTATCTTATTTCAAGCTCTTTCATATATCTGTCCACTATAGAATAGGTTGAATGATGATAGTCATATCACGCTCCATGACTAGATCTTCCAAAACCATTGGCTTAATAGTAATTTCTGGATCACACACATACTTTCTCAAATGAGATACGTGAAAAACATTAGGAGTCTTATCAAAGTATTCGGTAAATCAATATGATACGCGGGTTTCCTGATTCTTCCTATAATAGGACATTGTCCAACTATCTCATGTTAATTTCCCACAATTTTCAAAATGTATAACACCCTTCATATGTGATTTTTTCAGAGAAAAATAATTTCTAGCTGAGAATTCTAAGTCCTTACGTATTTTATCAACGTAACTTTTATACCTTAGTTGAGATTCCTTTATCCATGCTTAAAATTACCCCAATCTTTTCAATTGCTTCTCTTACTAAATCGGGACCGAGCATTCATCTATCACCTTTCTCCAACCAACGTGCTGATGATTTGCAAGACCTTCCGTAAAATACTTCGAAATGTGTCATTCTTATACTATTCTAATAACTATTATTATAGGAAAACTTAAATAAGTGCAAATGGTCTTCCCATGACCCTCTAGAGTCTAACAAATAAGCTCTCAACAAGTCTTTGAGTACCTTATTAACTCTTTCGCTTGCCCATCGATCGGTGGATGATGAGCGGTACTCATCTTCATCTTGGTACCTAATACATCTTGTAAGCTCTTCCATAATTCACTAGTAAAAAAAGGATCTTTATCATTTACAATGCTACTCGGTAATCTATGAAGTCTTATAACATTCTTCATGAATAATTTTGCCAAGGATAAGTGTGCACTCTTGATCAGTCAATCAACTATGACCGTAATACTTTTATTATTCCTATTCGACATTGACAAACCATCAATAAAATCCATCGATATAGAATCTCATTTCATAGCGGCACTTCTAACGGTTGAATTAATCCACTTGGCTTTTGATACCCGGCTTTTACTTATTGACAAGTTAAACATTGCCTTACCATAAGCCTACATCTCTTTTCATTCCTTCCTAAAAGAAATTCCTCTTCATATCTTGGTACACCTTCGTACCTCCGGGATGAATAGTAAACTTCGATCCATGACACTCCCTTTGAACTTCCTTCCTTAGATTATCCATACTCGGAACACACAACCATCCCTTCCTTTAACCATCCTCTTTTGTCAAGTGCAAAGTCTTTCAAATCATCGATCTTATTTCCCACTTCTAGTCTCTTGATCTTTTTGACTAGTAATTGAACATCGTTTTATCTTGCAGCAATTCTTTCGTTCAATATTAGTCGAACTTCTAAACAAGAGATCACAACAATACTTTGACTAGAACTAGCAATCAACCTCATTCTAGTTCCATAGGAAGCCAACGCCTCCAAATTGTTCCGTGCGGTTAACAAAAAAAAATTCAGGTTCCATATCAAATCTGAATTAAACACTGAATTAAACATGGTAAACAAATAAGAGATGTCACTATTATTCACCTTGGATTTTTTGAAATGACCGATTTTCATTTGATTCCATTCTTCCTCTTTTCGTTAACTTTTCTTCTTTCTTGATTAATGATGGAAGTGGCCTTTTGTTTGTTTTGTGTTTTAAAATGAAAGTGAATGAATGCGTGGAAAATGGAAGGAAATGATATTTTTAATTCCTTATTTATCCCTTCCTTGATTATGTTAATTAGATTTTCTTTCTTTCTTTTAAAAAATTTACTTTATTAAATAAGTAACGATCGAATATTTTAATAGGGGAAGGAGGAGAGTTAGTGGGAAATAAATTAAATGTCTTATCTTTCTTTCTCTAATTTAATCAATTCTCTTAATTCACTTTCTCATAAATAATTACACTGTTTAAATCTTAACACCAAACCTACTTTCCCGTATTATTTATTTAATTACCAATTAATTAAAATTTCAAAATAGTATACAATAAAAATTAATGGAGTTATATGTTCCCCTCCTCAAAGAATTTCCTCCTAGAAATTTCGATAAGGAAAAAAACAAGCATTTTGATTCTGCAAACATGTGTCTCAAGCGCATAAAATCAACAACATTAGCATACTACTAGATAATAGTCTACATAATAGAGCATACATCGAAATAACTTAGGATAAGCCTCTCTAATCCTATCCTTGGTTTCCCAAGTACAGTCTCGTTCCACCGGACCTTCACTAACTTGTATGTCTTATTTCTAAGCTCCTTCTTATCTCTATTCACTATATGAATATGTCTCCTAATGCTAGTCTATTAGGCTCCACTACTAGATCTTCCAAAATCGGTTGCACTATATCAGTTTCTGGATTACACTTATATTTTTTCAATTGAGATACATGAAAAACATTATGGACTCTTACCAACGTTTTCAGTAAATTGATATGATAAGCAATTTTCCTAAGTCTCTCTATAATAGGAAATAGTCCAACATAACTCGTGCTAATTTCGCAGACTTTCCGAAACATATTACACCCTTCATCAATAATACTTTCACAAAAACATAATTTCCAATTTGGAATTCAAGTCCTTACCCCTTTTATCTGTGTAACTTTTTTGCCTTAATTGAGCTTACTTCATCCTTGCTCGGATTAACTCAATCTTCTCAATAACTTCTCTTACCAAATCTGGACCAAGCATTAGTCTATCACCTGTTTCCAACCAACATGCTAGTGATTTGCTTGGCCTTCCATAAAGTGCTTCAAAAGGTGTCATTCGTATACTATTTTAAACAAAATAGCAAAGTAGATTGGATTAAATTAAAGACAGATAAAAAAAATGTAAAAATTTACATTTAAAGACCACCCCCTTTTTTATAAAATAGAAAAAAAATTTGATTTTCGTTAAAAAAATATATCTTATATAACAAATAGTAAATTTGGCAAACCCATAATTTGAATGAAGTAAAGGAAAAACCCATAAATAAATAAGGATCGAAATAAACAGATCTATTTATCTTGAATCTGGATTTGATACAAAACCTAAATTATTATGCTATGAAATGATGCATTTGATTTGAATAGTCATTTATAAATGTTATGGTTATCATTTGTTTATATTTTAGAACTTCCTAAAGGGATTTTGAGTAAAAAAACATGTATTTTGATCTTCAAAAGCTTTGAAGTTTTAATATTACGTTTGGGATATTATATTAGAGATGGTTTCTAAATTTCATGATTTGCTAGAATTTTATGTGTTTTTAATGAATTTTCTAAGATGGGAAATGTGTTAATTATCTGTTTTAATTATTAAAAATATGAAAAATAATTATTTTGTTCTGAAATTTTTATAGGAAATTCACTTAAACTAACAAAATAGTGATGCTTATTAGCTTCCAGGATAGTGGAAAAAAATAAGTTTTAAGGACCGAACTTAGAAAATTATACACGTACTCTCCCGTTTATTAAAAAACAACAAATTGCTCAAACCAGTCCACTTCTTACCAAAAGCGATTTTACTTGTGTCGAATCCTATTCACATTTTATCAGATCCACTCGTATTCGCTAAAATGGCAAACATTAACTAGAATTTTCTTCAATTTCAACTTCGAATTTGCTATTCCGATCGAAAGGTAAAAATCCTAAAAAAATTGTATTATAATTGCTTTTTAGTTTATCTAAAATGTATTGTGTTTGTATTAGAGTTGTAGGTATTTTATTTGTAATTGCTTCTAGACATCGATGTTGTCAAAGCCCAATTTATGTCGATGATTTTTTGAAGTAAGATAAATGATTGGTTAACTATTGATTTACTAGCTAGAACTTTGATTTTCACCGGCTCGGTTCATTCGTGCATATTGATTAAATTTACTTAAATTTATCGATTACAAATTACATTTTATTATTTCATTTTGAATCTACCTGTATAACAACGATTGTTATCAGACCTATGTTGTTGTTGTTAATACTAGTATAAACTGCATGTACGTGCATCTAGTAGCTAGAGATATTTACTTTTTATTTAATTAAGAAAAAAAGTGGACGGATGTGTGTTGTAAGTGCAAATATTTTGATAATCGCAATACTTTTATTTCAAGTTGTATTATTGGTAGTATTGGTGGTAAACTGGTAGTAAAATTCCGTTGATGGGTAGTCGGGGTGGGGTGGTGGTGGAAGTTGTATGCCAATTGTAGGATTCCGTTGGTGGATGTGGGTATTTTCGGAATTTCAAAAAGACACAGTGGAAATCTTATTTATTCAATTCTCTTTATTAGTAGTAGAGATGTACATGTTATTACATAAGTTGGCTTACTATTATCAAATTTTGTTGTTCACTTAATTAAGTTTGATTATAACAAACCATTTTAAAGTGATTTTTTTATGTTTTTCAATCAGTCAAATTGAACTAGTTCTTTTATTTCACAGTTTCATAGTGGCAATAAAATGATAAATTTTTTTATCATTACTAAAATGATTGAATACTTTTATCATCATAAAAATTTAAACTTATACACAATGAATTAATTTTCAATTATTTTGATTATTATTTATAAATGGTATTAACTTTTATATTAATTTTTTTATGATTTTGAGGTAATTATTTAGAAATAGTGAATTGGTGAAATTGAATACGATTTTCATTTTGCAAACACGTAAAAGGTAAAAGAATTTATCAATATAAAACAATTTATCATTTTGAAAAAATAATAAAAGATATTTTTAATGCTTTTATAATGATAAAATAACATATTATACATAAAGTAAATTATTATGTAGAAGATAACTTATTATATTTTGACAAAAAAGATAAATATGTTTATCTTTTTACATAACTATTATCTTTTTATACAGAAAGATATATATATTATATTCTATGTAAAGGATATTGGTATTAAACAATGAAATTAAAATTCATTTATTTACTTTAAATTTTGTATTAAAGGATAATTATAAATCATTATCATTTTGGCAAATACATAAATATTTTTATCTTGTTGATAAAAAATAACTGGTTCTGCCTTTTTAATGAAAATGTAAATTTTCTTATTTTTTTAGCACAAAACTATTTTATTTAGTAAAAAAATAATATGTGTATCTTTTTTATAAATCCTAAATGTTTATGTTTTTGAATAAAAGCTAAATTGTTTTATCCTTTTATCGAAAAAAGTATATGTTATTATATCATTGGCAAAATCTATATGAATGTATATTTGTATCTTTTTGTTAACAAAAAACGATAGACATTGATACCAAATATGTAAAGCAAAGAAAATAGTTATTTCTTTATTAAAAAACCGAATGTTGCTATCTTTTTACAATCTTATTTGTGGTGTACACAACGAATGTATAGTACTTGTGTTAGGACACATGTTTCGATTTATTATGTATATTAACTGCTTTATGCATATGGAAGTTAAATTATTATGCAAAAGGAATAAAAGATATTTTTTCATGCTTTAAAAATGACAAAACAACTTATCATATGGAAGTTAAATTATTATGCAGAAGATAACTTATTATATTTTGACAGGAAATATAAATATGTTTATCTTTTTATATAACTATTATCTTTTTACATAGAAAGATACATACATTATCCTTTTACCTAAAGGATTTTGATAGTGAACAATGAAATTAAATTATCATTTATAAACTTTAAATTTTATATTAAAGGATAATTATAAATTATTAACATTTCGGCAAAAACATAAATATTTTGATCTTTTTTGTAAAAAATAACTTATTTCACCTTTTTAATAAAAAGGTGAATATTCTTATCTTTTCAGCACAAAACTATGTTTTTACGTAAAAAAAATTATATGGGTTTATCTCTTTTATTAAATCCTAAATTTTTATATTTTTGAATAAGAGCTAAATTGTTTTATCCTTTTATTAAAAAAGTAAATGTTACTATATCTTTGAAAAAAAATATGAATGTTTGTATCTTTTGTTAAAAGAAAACGATAGACATTGATACCAAAAATGTAAATTAAGAAAGATAGTTACTTCATCTATTAGAAAAACTAAATGTTACTATCTTTTTACAATCTTATTTTTGGTGTACATAGTGAATATGTGGTACATTAGTTCTACCATGTAGTAATTATTGTACAATTATATTTATGTCAAAATGATTAGTATTTTTTATAAAAAAGATGAATCTTTCTTTTTTTTTGTTTAGTTTTTGCTGCAATGATAAACAGGAAAGCTAAAGTTCATTACTCTCATCTCTTCGAGTTTAAGATGGTGGCTCACATACATTAGTATTATATTTACTTTGATAAACTACTCTATTTCATCATTTTTGCATTAAATTATTTCATATATAATACTATAGTATCTTAGAAATTATTATAATTTGTTTATTGACAAAAATTCCTTTTACACGCAGTTGAAAAATGCAAACTAGAATATCAATAGTAGCTGCAAAAACAAGGGAAACTCAAAGAAAAAAAAGAATATAGAAGGGCCATAATGCATTTTCATAAACATTAGAGGGAAAAAGTGCATCAACATGAAACCATTGTGATTGCCTATTTGCGAAAAACATACCTAATCTAGTCAGGGCACACCATCAAACCATAAAGAACACCAACTGTAAGTAAAATATTATTTAACATATATTTAGACATGTTTTGTTGTTAATATGTCATTTACATATATTTCTATAATATACCATAGATTATATTATATCCTTTTAAAGTAAAAATAAAGAATTTTATCATTCCATATGAAAAGATAATTATTTTTATCCTTTTATATAAAATTTTACCATCATTTCATTTATATCTTATGTCAATGTAGAAATTTTACCATCATTTCATTTACACCTACTAATATGTCATTTTATACCTATAAAAATACACAAACAGGTTTCAACTTTAGAGTTCAGAGAAGCAGAGCAAAGAATTAGTTGATTCACAAGAACGGTATGCTTAACAAAATAAAAGAAAAAATAGTGAAGTTGAAAAATCAAGTGCAGAAACCGAGGAGGAATGAGACTGGTCACCTAAAGGGAATATTTTGACAACACGATTAGATGAAGATACCGAAACTGAAACCGATGAAGATCTAGACAAGTATGAAATTCAAGACAAAAAGTGAAATAATAACTTACATGTGCAATTTAGATGCAATTTTCAAGGTAATGAGTAAAATAGGAAAAAAAAATTTATCGCCTAATGTTATACCTACATTAACAAAACCCCATTCAGACACTTTCTGAAGTCTTTTTAGAAAACAAGAAGAAAGACAAGATTTTAGGAAAAGTACAAAAAATTTGGATGAAGTTATCACATGTTTTGATGGAAGGAAAAAGCTTTTAGGGTAGGTGATTCTTTTTTGAAATTGACTAAAGAAGACATTAGCTTAGTATTTAGAACAAGGAACGCCTGCTAAGTCCCTAGAATTGGAAGATGACGGAAGAAAAGTCCCTTCCAAAAAAGTTATGAAAATTTGGTCCCTATTTTTAGTTTTTCACTAATTTATGCCACTTTTGCCCCTAATTTCAATGCAGGATCGATTTTCTAGAAGGGGACAATTTGGTAAAAAATAACAAAATAGGGACCTAATTTACATGAGTTTATTAATAGGGACTTTTTGTGCATGAGCTATGAGAATAGGGACCTTTGGTCCAAAACCCCTATTTAGAATGCCTTTAATTGGTAAAGATTTGTTCCCTATTGGAATGACAAGTAGAGATAACTTGCTAAAGAATATATTGCTTTCTTGGATAGAAATTTCGAAGGTGGAGAAAAAACTAATAAGAAATCAGTGGGGCATAGATTAAATATTATGATTGACAGGAGAAATGGTGATGAAGGCTTAGTTAAATTGGTTATATTGTCGATGATTATAACATTTCTGTTTCCAAACAGTCTAACATACTTGCAATGTGGATTTATTCCAAAGCTGTTAAGTTTAAAAAATCTGAATTTTGTTTCTTGGCCAAAAGCTATTTACAATCATGTTTTAAAAGATGTTGAGAAGTATGCTGAAGATCTTAGAGCCATGTCAGGTTGCTCTATGGTTTTATTGGTATGTTCCATTTCTTATTATAAGATATATTAACAAAAACGTTTCTTTTTACATAAAATTAACATTATCATTTTAATTTTACAGTATTGAATTTGTGAAAAGACACAAGTCATAGAAGAGAAAAAAGGTTGTTAGAACCTCTCTTGTTGGATTTTAATGATAATAACTATATAATTATGCAAAAGAACCTCTAAGCTAATTTGTGGGTACATGAGTATCAAAAATGACGATCAACATTTAAATCGACCTCAAATACTAAAGATAAAAATAGAATTTGTCATATGTTATAGCTTATTTAGTTATAATGTACAATCTCCTATATGATGTGTAACATCCCCCTACTTGGAGGCCCAAAACTAACAGCTACGGATGCTGCAGTCATCCATAGTTATTAATCCTCGGTGACCAAATACGGCGATATTAGATACATTGATACACAGAAACACAAGGATATGGAAAAAAATTAAACAGCAAACGAATTCCACATTCCATTACAAAATATTCCAAATTGATTACAAAATCCCGATTCGTAGACCACATTCAGATAACATGTAATTAATACAAAATACGCCAAGAGTGACATATGAAGATGTCCCCTTGGTTGATCAAAGTATGTAATAAGGCACTAAAAAAATTTTGCCATTACAATCAAAACACACGGCGGAAATAAAGAACTCTAATAACAAGCTTGCCTCCTGCACGTCTTCAAAAGCTTTATTCGTTTAAAAGAACACCTGGAAACCTTAATTCTCAACCTGCTCAAAATCAATTGAGTACCCGAGAGCTTAATGGGAAAACAAAAACTTCGATTCAGACATAAAGCCCGGTATGAATAATAATCTACCATCTCAAACCATTTAGATATCTAGTGAGACCACGCCGCTTAGTGGAACGGGTTTTCTTCTCACTAGCATTCTAAAACATTTATAAAACCATATATTATGCTCCTACATCCACAATGGTTAAACATAGTATTTCAAAATATTATAATGATATGCAAGGCAAGTAAATCAAATCTGGATTACCCATCCTCATTCATTCTGACTATTTGTTTCTATTATAGTTTTAAGGGTCACTATTAACCTGTTAAATGTTTATGGACTATCTGTCTGATTTCATAGTTTTCATGGGATCATTAAGAACCTATTGGTAACTCTAATATCTTTTCTTTTATCCTAGTTTTCATGGGCTATCTAGGAACCTATTGACTCACTGTCAATATCTTAATCCGGATATAGTTTTCATGAGCTAACTATAAACCTATTGGCCCCTGCCAATGTCAAATCGTAGTTTTCGTGGGCTAACTATGTACCTATTGGCCCTTGCCAATATCATTTCTTATACACGGTTTTCATGGGCTTACTGTGAACCTATTTGCCCCCTGCAAATATCTTTAATTAATAACATTTCTTAAGTTATATTCACTACTGGGTCAACCTAACTGGTTATTCTGCCCTTCCCCAAAATACCATTATGGGTTAATATCAATGTGAATAAGTATATGAATAAGTAAACATAACAACAAAATAATACCAACACATGTGGTTTATTATCCTTGAAATCATCTTTATATATATATATATATCCTGGTTAAACCCTTTAACCCTTTTTAATCAAGGAAAACTTCTTTAGAGACTTCATTTCAAAATTCTTTATTTATTTATGCCATGGTTGTTTCCTTAAATTGAGATTGGGTTTATGTTTTAACATCTTAAAAAATCTCTTTCGGAAGCTCAGGATAACCTCCTTCGAAAGCAAAACCTCTTTTCAAAACATAATAAACATATCTTTCGAGGCCCTTGTTAAGTATTCTCTTTCGAAAACAAATATTCCTTTCGATGGTATCAAAACGTCCTTTAAAACATAGCTTCGAAATAAATGAAAGTACCTATTTCGAAAGCATTGAGTTTGCTCTTTAAAATATCCTTTGGTTCAAAGTGGTTATATACGAATGTATCTCGTTCGAAGCCCTTGTAAAATTGTTTGGGGAAAGTTGATGGTGTCGGAACCATCTAGTCGAAAGCAACAACTTTTAAATTTAATACTTCGGAGTATAGAGTAGAAACCCCATTTCGACTCCATTACCTTCAAAACCCTCAACCCCTTTCGAAAGCATTTAGGAAGTGGCTTAGCTTAGTTAAAATAGAGATAACCCTTCAGAAGCATTGATGGCTTCGATACGGTTGAAAGGAAAATTAGCGGCTGGGTTTGGACTTGGTCGAAACCAATCCTTTTGAAAGCTCTTATTTAAAGACAAAGGTACCATTTCGAAAGCTAACACCTTTACATAGTATAACAACCTTTTTCAAAAGCTATTTATAAAAACCCTTTCGAAAGCATATGTTTCGACTATGTCGAAGGCTTTAAGTAAAACAAGGCAAGATCTTATCTTTTGAAAACAAAACAAGGTTTCGACCCCATCAGAAGCATACCTTTCGACACCAAGGCTTCCGCCTTCCTTCCAATCCATTGCGTACCATCTAAGTGATACCTTCTGTAGTGGTTTCGACTATGTGGGTTTTAACAATGTGGGTTTCGACTGGGATGGTGTGTGGAGTCAATGGAATCGAAAGGAACTGCTGTTTGAGGCGAACTCTACTTTTTTGAATTAAAGGCTGAAATTTGTCTACTTTTAGTAATTGCTTTATAACCACTTGCCTATTTGTAAATCTTTGATTGGTTGCCATAAAACTTTTCAAATACTTTACATTCAAAACTGCCGCATTTAATCAAATCTAAATCAAATAAATATAATGTTTAAGCCCTTCCATATAACAAAACCAACAATTGCAGAAAAGTCCTTCTTTTAAATAATTTATTTTCCCTAGAAAATAAATTAGGAAAATCCCTAAAAATTCAATTTCATCACGAAATTAATCATGTTAAAATTTCAGACCCAATTTCTTCCTGAAATACTCGAATTAAATTTTTAACCCAATGTATCATATTTTCCAATAAAAATTCATAATATATTTTCTATAACTTGGAAAATTCTGAAAATAAAAAATCATCTCCAAAATCATGTTTTACTTAACATAAAAAATTTCCATGGCATTTTAAAATCAATAACCCTCGTTTTTTACCCTAAAACCATGCGAATTTTAAATATTGAATTGCTTAAATCAAACAATCAATAACTTAAGCATATCATCATCCAAGTTATCATAGAAAGGAAATTAATTCTTAAACCCAAAATCATATTATTATAAAAACAAAAGGAGATGGAATGAATTATTATTCACCTTAGATATGATAAGGAATTTGAGATTTGTTGTAGATTAATCCTTCCTAGCTTTGATCCTTAGCTTAAAATTAAATTCTTCCTCTTTTCCTCCTTGTTAATGGCCGGTTCTATCTTAGGTTTATGATTTGCATTTGTGAAAATGAGAAATGAAACATGAATGGGCAATTACAAAGGAGTGTAGCCGTGTTTAATTAAATGGCTATTTACTAATATGCCCGTGTGTAATTTGATTAGTCTATAAACCAATTTAAGCCCGTTTATTTTTACTATTAAGCACGACCCTATATATAATTTATTCAAATCTCAATCCCTTTATGATCATTATTTTATTTAATTTATCTAATTAAATTTCCTGAATAATGTTGACAAAATAGGGATGTTACATAATGATTTCACACACACAAATATTGCTCTGAAAATTTGTTTTTCGAAAAATTATTTTAAATTTTTTCCATAAACAAGAAATTAAGATTTTCAAAAGCAATTTAAAAATTAAAAACAAACATACAATGCAAAATGGTATTCCAAATGGTGAAATATAATTTCAGACGTTTGAAATCTACTTCTAGCCATCTAAAATAGCGATTTTTGAAATGGTTTGTTTCTTTTTTTCCTGTACAATTTCAGCCATCTAATTTTTAAATTCAGCCACCTGACATGCACAAGAAGAGGTGTCTCTTCACATAAATTCAAATTTGGGAGAATTCCCTTTTTCCCTAAAGATTGCAATCACTTCAACTAGAACTCTTCACAACTATAAATAGAGTTGAAATCTATCCATTTAAACTACCAATTCTAACTTGCTTTTCTACTTTCAATATTTATGTGAATTACAAAGCATTCAACTTACAACTTCCTAAATCATCATGTTCAAATCATCATCTCAAGGAGATTAAAGGAAGGGTGTACTTTATTGACTCGTTTGTGTTATTCAGGAACACACAAAGTCAAATACTTTACTACTTTTTATAGTCAAGGTCCTATTGAAGATCTTTAGAAACGAAGTCCCGTTCGGCAACTTATGCGGTTTGTAACATACATGTTTTTTTGGGTGGGGGTGTTGTTTAAATCCAGAAGGAGGTTGGGACTGGATATAGAATGAGAAGTTCGAACCAGTATAAAAATCTCTGGTGTTATCATTTTTTATTTTCTTTACTTTATTCCACTGCTTATCTACTAGTAATTAGATATATATACACTTTATTTAAGCTATTAGTATACAAGTCTCAGTTTAGTAGAATATTTCATATTACTTTAACCATAGCGACTTTCATTTGGTACCGGAGCAAGGGATTCTAGAGATCGTAACAACATCCTAGAATAAATGCCATAAAGAGATCTAATCTAGGCAATAGAAAAGAGAGAGCAAACAAATAAATGTTTCATGGCTAAACTCATACCACAATTGATATGCTTAGATTCTTTACATAAAGATCTTTTGTTAGCACATGATAAGTTATTAAAAGATTGTAAAACTTCGAAGAAAGTTAATAGAATTGCATTAATTAAGTTAAAAGATTATGAGCCATCTGATTTTTGAACTAGTTTATTTTTGACTTGTTCTATACAATTTCAGCCATCTGATTTTAAATTCAGCCAGCTAACCTTTACGAGAGGAGGTGCCTCTTCATAGAAATTCAAATTTTGGAGAGTTGCCTTCTTCCCCAAAGGTTGCAATCTTTCTAATGGTTGTAACCCTTTAACTAGAACTCTTCACAACTATAAACAAAGTTGAAATCTATCCTTTTAAACTACCAATTATAACTTGTTTTTCTACTTTCAATATTCACGTGAATTATAAAGCATTCAACATCCTAAATCATCACGTTCAAATCATCATCTCAAGGAGATTATATGAAGGGCGTATTTTATTGACACATTCGTGTTATTCAGGAACACACAAAGTCAAATACTTTACTACTTTTTGTAGTCGAAGTCCTGTTGGAGATCTTTAGGCATGAAGTCCTGTTTGGCAGCTCGGCGGTTTATAATATACATGTTCCTCCGGGTTAAGTGAGTGTGTTGTTTAAATCCAAAAGGAGTATGAGACTGGATGTAGAATTGAAAGTTTGAACCAATATAAAAATATCTGATGTGATCATTTTTTTTACTTTATTTCGCTGCTTATCTACTAGTAATTAGGTATATATACTTTATTTAAGCTATTGGTATACAAGTCTCAGTTTAGTATGATATTTCATATTACTCGATCCATAGCGACTTTCAAAGGTTTGCAAACAGCAAGTCCAAGGATGGTAAACTGGAATTTGTCAAAGCTGAAAAATATATCACTTGATTTTGTCGAGAAAGAAAAGGTATGTTGAAAATTTTATTTTAATCAAAAAATTGAAATAATCTTTATAAAGATAATACTTTTATCCTTTTCAATTCATAATAGTATATAACTATTATATATATTTATATATTTACAGATTTTGAAAAGGTTTAAAATGATAACACAAAATGAGAAAAAATTGCTAAGTAAAGTGACAGAAGCTATAGAAGGACGAGAAGAAGAAGACAGCAAATCAAAAAAGAGAAAGGACAAAAAAGAAAAAAGAGAAGGGCAAATGGAAGAAGAAATTTGTTTAAGAGAAAATAAAGTGGAAGAATGAGAGATAGAAAATTTGAAACAAAAAGTTATGGAGTTGGAAAAAAGGTTCGGTTAAAAGTGTAAGAATTAAAAAATGAAAAAACTTATAGAGAAGGAATTGAAGCTAAGTTGAAAGAAAAATTCGAAGAGCAAAATAGTACGAGGGAGAAAGAAGAATAAAACACCAAAGTCCAAAAAAACTGAAAATTTTCAGTCACACAAACATTTCTGCAGACTTTCCTTCTTTCAAGATATTTGACTCTCAAGGTTTAAAAACATAAGAAATAGAGAAAGTATAAGATGAAAATCAAAGCGTATAACATACTGAAGACAAAAATGAAGTGAAAGAAGATGAAAAAGTGAATGAAAAAGAAGATAAAACAAAAATCAACAAAATTAAAGTGAAAGAATAAGTGAAAGAAGACATAAAAGGAAAGAAGAAAAGGAAAAGAGCATAAGTAAAACCAAATTCAATGCAAAAAAGAATACATGTGAAAAAAAGAGTACCAAAGAAAGATCCAAATTACGTGAAGAAAAGAACAAAGTACTAGATGTAGACAACTACAACACACAAAGAAAATGAAGAGAACCATAGAAAATTGTCCACTTTTAAAGCATTTGCCAGAAATGAAGCGAAGATAATTAAAGATTTCTTCAAAGTGGTTGGAGACGTTGAGTAAGTAAAATAAATATTTGTTTCACAATTTCTAAAAAATAAAATAAAATTGAAATAAATAATATTATTGAAATTTTACGTGAAGAAGCTTACAATTCAAAAGATGAAAACATGAATGTCATCTATAAGACCATGTTAGAAGAAATGCTTTTCGATGGATTTATAAGTGAATAGGTTAGTTCAAATATAAAATGAAGAAACTATATTCTTATTCAATTATTTCTAATCATAACTTATATGATTGATTTTTAATATAGATTATAGATTGATATTGTCTTAGACGAGCAATGATGTATGATAGCAGTTCAAGCATAATCTATATCAACAGTACAATGATAGTAATATCATTTTTATACAATTAATTGTTACCATTAATTCATAATATATAATTTATAATATTTATTTCTCTTAACTGAAAGACGCAGCTGATAACATTGTAAATGTGAAAATTCTGTTATTTGTTCTAGCAATTAAAAAGCTACAAACAGATCCTTTATGCTGTACAATACTTTTTCCAATATATCATGAAGGATATTGGACACTTTTAGAACTGATCTTAAAACATCATGTTGGAACCTTTATGATTCACTATACACCACAATAAGGAATAGAAGGTTTAGCAGCGGGCATACAAAGGTTGTTATAGCAATAGTAAGAAATTTGGTATTTCATCAAAATTGGCCTAAAAATCTATATGATCTTATATTTATTCCGACTTTTTTATCCCCTTTTTGTCCAAATAGAAATTAGCTGTTAATAAGATTAATAAGGAGCTTGAAGACAAAGAAAGCAAAACAAAATTTGAAAAATCAACTATGATTAAAATGGGAATTATTCTCAATAGAAGAATGGGTAATTATTTTTTAAAATAATGTTCTTGCCTCTAAAGTGTGCTCCATAGTATAACAGGATAATGGATTCTTATCTTTAATATAAAAAAGATAAGAGCAAAGGTCATTTTTCATAAAAAGATAAGAGCATTTATTATTTTCATAAAATAATAAAAGCATTTATCATTATATATATAATTATAAATATTTATCATTTTATATAACCATCAAATCATGCTTCTTGACTTAATTTTTGTTTGCAAGCTTCTTGAAAGATTATTATTTACTAGGTTGGCATTTATCATCTTGACATCGATAATCATTGTTGTAATTGCAGTGCATGGATTTGTGTAACATCCCCCTACTTGGAGGCCCAAAACTAACGGCTACGGATGCTGCAGTCATCTATAGTTATTAATCCTCGGCCACCAAATACAGCGATATTAGATACATTGATATGGAAAAAATTAAACAGCAAACAAATTCCACATTCCATTTCAAAATATTCCAAATTGATTACGTAATCCCAGTTCGTAGACCACGTTCAAATAACACATAATTAATACAAAATATGCCAAGAACGATATATGAAGATGCCCCCTTGGTTGATCAGAGTATATAATATGGCACTAAAACAATTTGCCTTTACAATTAAGCACGCAGCGGAAATAAAAGAAATCTAATAACAAGCTTGCATCCTATATGTCTTCGGAAGCTTTATTCATCTAAAAGAAACACCTAGAAACCTTAACTCGCAACCAACTAAAAATCAATTGAGTAGCCAAGAGCTTAAGGTGAAAACAAAAACTTCGAGTCGGACATAAAGCCTGGTATGAATAATAATCTACCATCTCAAACCATTTAGATATCTAGTAAGTCCACGCTGCTTAGCGGAACGGGTTTTCCCCTCACTAGTATCCTAAAACATTTATAAAACCATATATTGTGCTCCTGCATCCACAATGGTTAAAACATAATATTTCAAAATATTATGATGAAATGCAAAACAAGTAAATCAAATCTGGATTACCCATCCCCATTCATTCTGACAGTCTATCTCAATTATAGTTTTAAGGGTCACTATTAACATGTTAAACATTCATGGATTATCCGTCTGATTTAATAGTTTTCATGGGATTACTAAGAACCTATTGGTAACTCCAATATTTTCTCTTATCCTAGTTTTCATGGGCTAACTAGGAACCTATTGACTACCGAATATAGTTTTCATGGGCTAACTATAAACCTATTGGCCCTTGCCAATACCAAACCGTAGTTTTCACGGGCTGACTATGAACCTATTGGCCCCTACCAATATCTTTAGTTATACATAGTTTTCATGGGCTTAATGTGAACCTATTGGCCCCTGCCAATATCTTTAGTTCAGATTATAACATTTCTTAAATTATATTCACTACTGGGTTAACCTAGCTGGTTATTCTGCCCTTCCCTAAAATACTGTTATGGGTTAATAACAATGTGAATAAGTATATGAAGAAGTATGCATAACAACAAATAATAGCAACATCTATGGTTTATTATCTTCTATATATAGATATATCCTGGTTAATCCCTTTAACCTTTATAATCAATGAAAATATCTTCATTTCGAAACCCTACATTTATATATGCCGTGGTTATTCCTATAAATTAAGATTGGGTTTATGTTTTGAAATCTTAAAAACATCTCTTTCGAAAATCAAGATATCTTCCGTTGAAAGCAAAAAACCTTTTCAAAACATAATAAACAACCTTTCGAAGCCCTTGATAACTAATCTCCTTCGAAACCAAATATACCTTTCGATGGTATCAAAACGTCGTTTAAAACATAGCCTTGAAATAAATGAAAGTACCCCTTTCGAAAGTATTAGGTTTATCCTTTAAAAACATCATTTGGGTCAAAATGGTTATATACGAAAGTATCACTTTCGAAACCAGTTATAAAATTGTTTGGGGGAAAACTTGATGGTGTTGGAACCATCTAGCCGAAAGCACAATCCTTTAAATTAAAACTTTGAAGGATAAAGTTGAAACCTCCTTTCGACTCTATTGCCTTCGAAACCCTCAACCCATTTCGAAAGCATTTAGGAAGTGGCTTAGCTTAGGTAAAACAAAGATAACCCTTCGAAAGCATTGATGGCTTCAATACAGTCGAAAGGAAAATTAGCAACTGGGTTTCTACTAGGTCGGAACCACTCCTTTCGAAAGCACTGATTTAAAGATAAAAAACCCCTTCGAAAGCTATTTACAGAGACCCTTTCGAAAGCATGAGTTTCGACTATGTCGAAAGCTTTAAGTAAAACAAGGCAGGAATTTAAATTTTGAAAACAACCTAAGGTTTCGACCCTATAGGGTATCGACTTGGTCGAAAGCCCTTCAAAAACTAGGCAGACGCTTATCTTTTAAAAGTAAACTTTGGTTTCGACCCTAACGAAAGCATCACTTTCGACACCCTACCTTCCACTACTTAACAATTCACTTCATACCAATACCATTGATACCAAGTGCATTGGTTTCGACTGGATTGGTGCAGAGGTAAAGGAGTCGAAAAGTATCTCCGAAATAGGCGGAACTACCTTTTTCAGAAAAACACTGGATTGTAGCTAAATATGGCAATCACTTTATAACTAACCTACCTATTGTAATTCCCTGATTGGTTACTGTAAAGCTTTTCAAATACTTTTCAATTAAAAATTGCCGTATTTAATTAGATCTAAATCAAGAAATATAATGTTTAAGCCCTTCCATATAACAAAACCAATATTTGCAGAAAAGTCCTTCTTTTAAGTAATTTATTTTCCCTAGTAAATCAATTGGAAAAAATCCCCGAAAATCACAGAAAATCTCTTTCATTATGTAATCGAACATACTAAAATTTCAGACCCAATTTCTTCTTGAAATACTCGAAATGAATTTTAAACCCAATTATATTATATTTTCCTTTAGAAATTCATAATAAACTTTCTATAGCTTGGAAAATTATGAAAATTAAAACCCATCTCCAAAATCATGTTTTACTTAACATAAAAAATTTCCATGGCATTCTAAAATCATAAACTCTCGGTTTTTTCACCTAAAACCGTGCGAATTTTACATATAAATGAATTGTTTAAATCAAAAAATCAATAACTCAAGCATATCATCATCCAAAATATCATAGAAACAAAATTAATTCTTAAATCCGAAATCATATGATTATAAAAACAAAAGGAGATGGAATGAATTATTATTCACCATAGTTATGATAAGGATTTGAGATTTGTTGTTGATTAATCCTTCCAAGCTTTGATCCTTAGCTTTAGATTGAATTCTTCCTCTTTGATAATGGCCGGCTCCTTAAGGTTTTTGCGTATATTTTTGTTTTGAGAACAATGCACGTGAATAGACAAGAGTAAGAAGTATATAGTCGTGTATAATGAAATAGCTATTTTACTAATGTGCCCATGTGTAATTTAATTAGCTAATAATCCAATTAAAGCCTATTTATTTTATTATTAAGCACGTCCCTATATATGGTTTATTCAAATCTCAATCCCCTTATCATTATTATTCTATTTAATTTATCTAATTAAATTTCCTGAATAATGTTATCAAAAATAGGGATGTTACATGTTCCGCCCTTAAAGAATTTCGTCTTTGAAATTCAGTAAGGACTAAACACTAAACATAGCAATCATCTGTAACAACTCTTAACAACCACAACAACCATACTAGCTTATCTGACTAACAACTATCTATATAAATCTAATATAGACATACCCTCAAAGCATATTAGGATAAGTATATCTAATCATATCTTCTGTCTCCCAAGTACAGTCCTTCTCGTTGTCGCTCCACTGAACTTTTACCAACCTGACTGTTTTATTCCTTAATCTTTTCTCATCTCTAGTTACAACTTGAACTAGTTGTCTAGCAATAGTCAAATTAGGCTCTACCAAAAAGTCATCCAACCCTGTCGGAGGAATAGTAGTCTCTGGATCATGCACATACTTGCGAAGATGAGACACATGAAATACATTATGGACACCTGCCATATTGCTCGGCAACACTACTCTGTATGCGAGCTTCCCAATCCTCTCTAAAATCTGGAATGGACCAACATATCTCGGGGCTAACTTCCCTGACTTTCCGAATCGCACCACACCCTTCATAGGTGATACCTAAATGAAAACATTATCTCCAACTGAGAATTCTAGGTCTTTACGCCTCTTATCTGTGTAACTCTTTTGTCTGGACTGAGCTTCCTTCATCCTTCCTCGTATTAACTCAATCTTTTCTGATGCCTCTCTAACTAAGTCTGGACCTAAGACTAATCTGTCTCCAGTCTCCAACCAACATGCTGGTGATTTGCACAGTCTTCCCTACAAAGCTTCAAAAGGTGTCATTCCTATACTAGTCCGATAACTATTATTATAGGAAAACTCGACTAAATGTAGGTGATCCTCCCAAGATCCACCAAAGTCCAGTACACAAGCCCTCAATAAATCCTGAAGTACCTTATTGACTCTCTTTGTCTGCCTATCTGTTTGAGGGTGATATGCATTACTCATATTAAGCTAGGTACCCATCACTTCCTGTCGACTCTTCTAGAATTCACTAGTGAACAAAGCATCTATTTCACTGACTATACTACAATGAACTCCATGCAGTCTAACTATGTTCTTCATGAACAACCTAGCTAAAACAGGTGCCGTCCTTGTTGACTTAAATGGAATGAAATGGGCACTCTTGGTCAATCTGTCCACTATAACACATATACTTTCATTATCCATATTTGTCCTTGGCAACCCGTCTATAAAATCCATGGATATCGAATACCATTTCCAAACTGGAATCTTTAAAGGCTGAAGCAACCCACTCAGTTTCTGATGTTTGGCTTTCACTTGTTGACAGTTTGCACACTGCCTAACCCACAAGCCAACATCCCTCTTCATGCCTTCCTCATAGAAGCTCCTCTTCATATCCTGGTACATCTTGGTCTAGGATGAATCGTAAACTTGGACCGATGACATTCTCCAAGAAATTATTTCATCAAGTCCTTTATATTCGGAACACACAACCCTCCCTTCTTTCTAAACCATCCTCTCTAGTTAAGGCTAAAATCCTTTAGATCATCGATCTCAGTTCCAACCTCAAGTCTTATGATCCTCTCAGCTAATACTGGGTCCTCTTTCTACTTAAAAGAAATTCTCCAATCAACACTGGTCGGACTTCTAAACAAGACAATGTGGTGGTACCCTGACTAGAACTAGCAAATGATCTTAACTGAGCATCACAACTGACTAAAGCCTCTAAATCCTTCCACTCCGCCAACATAGCTAACACCACATTCTGATGTTTTCTACTAAGAGCATCTGCTACCTTATTACCTTTTCCTGGTGTATACTCTATACCAAAACCATAAGCAGCCAAAAACTCTAGCCACCTCTGCTGTCTCATATTCAACTCCTCCCGAGAGAATAAATACCGTAAAGACTTATGATTGGTATAAAGCTCAAACCTCTCCCCTAAGAGATATTGTCTCCATATCTTCAATGCGAAGATCACTGCTGCCAACTCCAAACCATGAGTAGGATACCTTACTTCATGCGGTCTAAGCGGACCGGATGCGTAGGCAATGACTTTACCATTCTGCATCAATACTGCTTCTAATCTAGTTCTACATGCATTAGTATATACCACCAACCCTTGGTTTCCATTTGGAACTACTAACACGGATGCATTTGTCAACAAATGCTTTAACTTAAGGAATGCTTCGCCACATTTGTCGGACCAAATAAACTTCACCTCCTTTCTGGTTAGCTTAGTTAGGGGTGCTGCTATCTGCGAGAAATCCTCAATGAATCTCTGGTAGTAGCCAGCAAGTCCAAGAAAACTTCTGATCTCAGTCACCGTCTTCGGTCTCTTTCAATTATTTACGGCTTCGATCTTATCTGGATCGACTGACAATCCTTTCTCTGAAACTACGAGACCAAAAAAATTAACCTCTTTCTTCCAAAAATGACACTTGGTAAATTTTGCCTTTAGCTGATTCTATCTCAGTGTCTCAAGCACTACTTTAAGATGAACTTCATGCTCTCTTTCATCCTTAGAGTATACTAGAATGTCATCTATAAACACCAGTACAAACCTATCCAAATACTCTCGGAAAATCCGGTTCATCAAATCTACGAAGAAAGTATGGGCATTCGTCAATTCAAATGGCATCACCAACTACTCATATGAACCATATCTAGTCTGAAATGCAGTCAAAGGAATACTGTCCTCTGCCACTCTTAATTGATGGAAACCTATCGCCAAATCTAACTAGGAAAACACTCTGGCTCCACTCAACTGTTCAAACAGATCATCTATTCTTGGCAAAGGGTACTTGTTCTTAATCGTCCTTTCGTTCAACTTATGATAGTCGATACACATCCTCAACGACCCATCTGGTTTCTTCACGAACACCGCAGCTGCTCCCTAAGGCGAGTGATGTGCACGTAAATGTACATATTTTTACCACCATATTTAATATATTTAAATTAAATAAATGATCATATCAGGTATTTTAACTTGTTTAAACCAAATTCAAATTATTTTCAAATTGTCACATATTCATCTCCATATGGGGGCAAAATGGTCATTTTTGTGCATATATTAATTTGAGAAAATTTAATTATAAATTTCTATATTATTTTGTAGGAATTTGGCTTCATATGCAAGTGGCTTCTTGAAGATATATACATGCACAAGAGTGAATACAAAGGAATGGAGATGGAAATAATTCAAAGCCATGATCATGGAGGACCCCACCCACCCATCTTCCTTCATGTACAAATTAGAAGCTAATCCACATGCTAATGGCCATTACACTTTCATGCACACTTAATGGGTGATTATTGAAGCTAATGATAACTTGGCCACCACACTTCCTACAAGGGAATTTTGGGCATTCCCCAAAAATATGCATTAGGGTTTCTAACTTGTATAAATACCCCTTATGTTTCATGTAACCCTCTTCCTCTTAGTTAGTTTTAGGCTCAAAATAAAACACAAGCTCTCTTTCTCTTTTCCATGGCTACTTAGCCATTTTTATTTTCATGTAACTTTCTTTTTTTATATGCAATGTTAATTAGTGCTCTCTTTTCTTTTACATGCTTCTTTGACTTTCTTGTTAGTAGTTAGTTTATTTTCATGCAAGTAGAGTAGATTTTATTTTATGCAAGTAGATTAGTTTTTCTTTTCATCTTGCTCTCTTTTTCCACTTGTTTTATTTCATGTTGCAAGCTACAAGTGTTGATATGATAACACAAATGAGAGGCTAATCCCTTTAATTTAGGGGTAATGAAGCCCTCTAATCATGTAGCTTCAACATTTTGATAATTATTGCTCTCTTTTGTGCTTAAATGAATGTTGATGTGATTTACTGTTTCATATTGAATTTGATAGTTTATGTTGTTCATAACAAATAGACTATGCTTAAACAATCACAAACAATAATTACCTCTTCATCTACATATGATGATGGTAATGAAGTGAATGTTGAAATCAAAATTTGATGGTCTATATTTCTAATTAATAGTTAATAGGCCATACTTAAAATAGATTTCATTTTCAACTTGTTGTCATTTTTCATGAGAATTAAAAGTGGTTTAAAGGTTGTGTTATAGTTTGATGGCTTATGTTGAGCTAACTAATAGCACAAATGAGCCATACTTATGATAAACACATCAATTAAACTAACTAATGACTAAAAAAGAGAGATCATAATTTCATGACTTGTTGAACTATATGATCTGGAGAGTGAAAATTACCTTTAAATTGTCTTAACACTCTCATATTTTTATTAGTCCTCTTTTGTCATTTTTCTCATTTTTTTAGCTAATCACTCTAAATCTTTGGTTAATTTGATTGAATAGAAATTTAAAATCAACAATTCCTTGCGGATTGATCCGTACTCGCCACGTACTACGATAGTACGTCGTGCGCTTGCAGTATAAATTTAATTCAAAATTTATCGGCGGTTTTCTAATTCGATTGAAATTCCGTCGTTAAACAACGAGCTATCAGGTCTAATATAATTTCTTCCTTCAAGATCCACTAGCTGCACCTTCAATTCCTTCATCTCTGTCGGTGTCATTCTGCTAGGTGGTCTACTCACAGGTTCAGCTTCGGGCACAAGGTCTATTCTAAACTCAACAGCTCTTTTCGATGGTAGTCCACTGACTAGCTCAAAGACATCTGCAAACTCTCTTGCTACCTGAACCTGACTTAGCTCATTTCCTACCTCCATAGCACTAAGCAAAGCACTAACACTCCGGTCAGTATTTTTCGAAATAAACATAGGGAGCAATCGGAACTTCCTCCAGTCTGAATAACCATGATAGTGTTCGCATTAGTGCACATTGAATATTTGCTCCAACTATAGAGATTATAATGACCACATATATATGACTCATATACTCATATTCACCTAAAGTGAAATAGCATTATGTCTAACTTATGCCTCACGTGAGAAATATTGTAGTTAAAACATCCACAAATAGGTCATTTTTTTATTGCTTCTCTTATCTGAAAAGTACTCAGTCTAACATTAAAACATTCATTCTCCAATATACATTCTTAGAAGTATTTTAGAATGTATCATAATGTCTTGTCTGATACATTGAGAGTACGAGGTTAATCATTTTAGCACGCTTGGCAAAATTCATATTTTTTATTAACTGTAGCATCTAATTATCCTAAACTGCCATCATCAGCACCAAATATTCATCGATTTTAATAGCATTCACTTATATATTTATCAGTATAACATATTTAACATCATATCTATAGAACAAAATTAACCAGTGCGACACTAACATGTACAAAGCTAACCAAATTTATAAACCAAAAGGAAAAAAAATATATTACATTATAATTATACATCTCAACTTAGTGCATTCAACCCATGTAAAAGAAGAAAAGCCGCTTGGAGACAAAAAAAAATACGTGCATGCATTAAAAACCAGACTTTTGTGATTGTTTGTACATTAACTCACGACTAATCACTATCTATATTAGTTCATTGACTGTTACCTATAATACTCAATCAGTGTGTTAGAGCTTTGGAATTTATAATAATCCCTCCTATGATGGCAACATATATATTATTTGTTATGTCGTCTTTTTGTGTACATGTAAGGTTAACATTTTGACAAAAATATTTTTTCATTTTTTGGTATATTATTAAAAAATCATTTATGCATCATCTCTGACCTAAGTTTCTCAAATGTTCAATTGCAATTCTCTTTATAGCTTAGGTAGAGAGTACACCAAAATCTAACATTCTCTGAACAAAATGTTTATACTCATTTAATTAATGTTAACTAAATTAGTGGTTAGCATGGTTAACATGTAACATATTGTCATAGAGAACTGTTAACATTTTCACACTAATTAAATGTTTTACAACAGGTATGATTGTGGAATGTTGGTAAACATGAGGAAAAAAGCAAGAGGACTTCCACTCATAGAAAAATTATCAAAAGAAGACGTTGGCAAATTAAGAGCTAATATGGCCGTTGATATTTTGACAGATGAGTCACACTATAACGACCCGTAAATTCATCACTTATAAAAATATGATTGAATTTAATGTTTTACTTTAAATGACTAAATAATGGTTATTAAATCAAATATAAAAGCTCTTTATTTAAAAATTTAAAAATAATAATAGAAATATTATTTTCAAACTTTGTTTATAAATATATGTATATTAAAGAAGAAGTGAAAATATGACCGGAAATTGAAATCGAAATTCAGAACGATTCAACTTAAAGAAGTTGTAAAACATTGTGAATTATATATGACATCCAAATGAACACATACATATACACATCCAAGAAACCATGTGCACATGTACATGAACACTTATATATACACATATATACAAATATACTAAATACATAAACATATAAGATATTATAAGCAACTCCTTCTCACTTAAGCAACCAACCCTTACCATCAATCATCACTTCTATGAAAGCACATGGCTTGATGTGAATTGGCCAAGCTAGGAGGTGATGGAAGAGACATGGCTGAGCTAAGGTGGTGGCGGAAGGACGTAGCAATGCGTAAGGTAATGATGAAAGGAGGTGGAGCATGTGGTGGTGGAGTGAGAATCTAAACTAATTATCACATATTATCACCATCAAATGTCAAATCAAAGAGGCACATGGCCTTGCCCCTCCATGATGTGACCACGGCCGTACCTAGGGGGGAGGTGGCTGTCGCATGGTGATGGGAGGAGGAGGTGGCATGATGATGTGTGGTGATGTAAGAAGGATATGTTCACACTCTTCCATTTGCCTATTGCTTCACTTTTTCACTTCATTCATTTATCTTCCACTTCATTTTTCTAAAAGCTTCCTCCACATTTTAATGGCTTCCATCTAAGAAAAATATAAAGAAAATTATTTCTAAATTTATATAGTGTGTATGTATATATATACACATACATATAACACTTCAAAACTCACCCAAAACTCGTCCTCTTTCTCTTCAAACCCATGTCCAACCACCCTAGCTAAGACTACCATCCTCACAAACCAAAGCCACAAACCCCTACACCCTTCATAAGCAAGGCCGAACCCTATAGGAGCTTCAGGACGAGCAATTGTGAGCTTCGATTCGAGTTAGAAAGAATAATCCATTTTCTAGTTAATCGTTTTATTCCAAGGTAAGAAACTCTATTTTATTATATATAGATATATATATACACACACACACACGTGATGTTGTGAAATAAATTCCATAGATGCTTGTTTATATGTTGTTCATCAAGTATTGATTGTTATTATGGTTGTTTAACAAGTCACTAAATACACGTCGATATTATACACGGAAATCACTTTTTGAATCAAGTTATAAAAGTAAATATGGAATTATTAGACCCCTTGAAAATGATTAGAAATGTTTTAAAAATGTTTTATAATTATTTAAACTTGTCTCGACAAGTTTTAAATGAACATTAATAATCGAGTCAAAACTAGGCACGTCACATAGCGGTAGTTCGTCATTTCGCGCCGTAGAATTCAAATGAGTATATAAAGTGGAACATAGCTCGGAATTCTTCGTAGTAAGAATTTTACAGACTATTATATCCATAGTTTTCAATCAAAGAAAGAAAATTAGGTATTCATCTTATAGATTTTCAAACGAGTCCAAAATAAGTTTTCAAAAATATCGCGGTTTTGAAGTTTAATAACCAAAGTTTTAAAATGTTTTAAAATGGATATTTTAAATGTTTAAAATTATAAAATAAATCTTAAAAATCTTTTAAAATGATTCAAAAAGATTTGAGTTATATATATAAATTTCCAAATGATATAAAGGTCATTTTAATCAATATAGCTTTTAAAACATCTTTCGCGGCACTTTTTCAATAACCTTTAAAAATAAGATTTCAAACTTACCAATTCTTTTCCAAAATTTTAAGAAAATGTTCTATAATAAATAAATAAGTGTTTTAAAAATGATTTAAAGGTTTTGTAATTTATTTAAAGAAGTTTAAATAAATAAATTTGAATTAAAATTGTTATAAGCAAATGATTTAATCTTGGTTCTAATAAGCCAACGAGTATACCTGATTTTTCTATTCGTGAGATCTAGTTGAGGTGCTTAAAATAAGGAGATATTCAGGAGCAACCAATGCCCTAGCTCACCTGGCCTCCTCCAGACGAGGGATAGATAAGGTCAAAATGTCCGAAACGAATTAAGTATAAAAGATTACACTTTTCAAATTTAAACAACTTGGATCGTATAGAAATAATCTTCTTATACTTAGTGTTAAATTCCAAGGAAAAAACTCGTACTATTCATGGAATTTAAAAGCTGATTTCACTGTTATTCTGCCCATAGTTCCTGTTGAATACGAAAATTAAAATTAAGTAAAAGCAGTACAATTTCTCTTTGACCATATTTTACTTAATAATATATTCTAAAATAATTTATGAAAATGATTTAGTAAATTTTCATAAGGAGGTTTAATGAATTCCATATATACTGGATAGAAATGGTTTTCAAAAGATAAAAATCTCTAAAAGATATTTTTAGACAAAAAGAAAACAAATAAATGGAATATTTATTATACACCCGCTTAACATCTTTTTATCGATGATTGATTCGTCAAAACCGGAGTCGGGTTTGGGTAATCTCTATCCGAAAACCACTTCGAACCAATTTACACGTTCAAAAGTAAAGAAGATATATTAAAGACCATGATTTTAAAAGGTAGGGATCTTCATTTTGGAAGGACTACTTGTTGATAATCTCTGGTAGCTCCTGAGATAAATAAATAGCAGTGGTCCTTCGTTCTGAAAATCGCTGAAACGCGAGGACTATTCACTACTAATCCCAGCGATAATTCCCGATAGGATGTGGTAGGAAAGTACCTTTGGTTTGTCCCGTTCCTGGATAATTGGTATGGATGAATGTCTGGCGTTGCATTTCTGAATCATATTAATTGATCTTTTCGAATGTATCATCTGTTTGGTGGCGGAGAAGGCAACTTCTCTTAGCTTAACACCATTTCCTAAGACGTACAAGCATAGGAGTTACACCATTTATAGAAATCAGTTATGTGATTGTGAAAGGTAAGGTGACACTCAAAGTGGAAGATGTGCTATGTAAAAAAGGTACTCGTTACCTCAAGCCTCACACCCGGGAATGGTGAAACATGGGATGCTTTAAGGATAAGTGGCTTGCAACCAATCGGGATATGAAATCACCTTCTAGATCTATAAAATTTCTACCCGCTAAAACGTCGGGTTTAAATTATGTGGCGTATGCTCAGGATCCCGGACAGGTCGGTAATGACCGGGTAATGTAATACTCGGTGCTATTCATGTAATTTTCGGATAGGCCGGTCTTAATTCACATGAGGATCAATATATGGGCCTTGGGTGCATTCCTCTAGAAATCCACTGTACGAAAGGTAGTCCCTTACCTCCATATTCAGTTGGAAATCCGATACCCAATAAGTGTCGTACAGACTTAGTTGTGCAAATACTGAAATGTAGATGCAAGCATTTCAGCTAAGATTTATAAGTTTATTCGAAAATGTTTTCAAAAGAATGTCATTAAAAATAATATTTCAAAAAGTTGTGTATCAAAGATTTTGGTTATCATAAGGTAAAAACTCATTCCATGTTTATATATGGCATGGTCTTATGAGATACCCTTTTGTTTTCAAACATCCGTATTTTGAGTTTCTCACACTAGTCCCATGATTGACCCAGAGTTTATTTTTTTCCCTTAAACTCTGGGTGCCCTATTGTTTAGGCAGTTAAGTAGTTAGGTAGCTTGGATCATTTTGGAAGGAGTCCGGAGTATGTGATGTGCACGTAAATGTGCATATTTTTACCACCATATTTAATCTATTTAAATTAAATAAATGATCATATCGGGTATTTTAACTTGTTTAAACCAAAATTCAAATAATTCCAAATTGTCACATATTCATCTTCATCCAAGGGCAAAATAGACATTTTTGTGCATAAATTAACTTGAGAAAATTTAATTATAAATTTCCATACTATTTGATTTCAATTACAAGTGGTTTGATGAAGAAGATATGCATGCACAAATAGAACACAAAGGAATGAAGATGGAAATAATTCAAAGTGAAGATCATGGAGGACCCCACCCACTTACCTTGATTTTCAAATTAGGAGCTAAGCACATGATAAAAGGACATTAAAGCTTCATGTACATTTAAGTGGGGGGTTAGTGGATGTTAATGATTACTTGTCCACCACACTACCTCAAGGGCTATTTGGGCATTCCCCGAAAATATGAATTAGGGTTTAACACTTGTATAAATACCTCATATCTTCATGTAACTCCTCTCCCTTAGTCTCTCTTTAGTTTAGTTTAGGCTCAAAAATAAACAAAGCTCTTCTCTTTCTTTTCATGGCTACTTAGCCATTTCTTCTCTTATGTAATTCTTTTTTTTATGCAATGTAATTATTGTTTCCTTTTAATTACATGCTCATTTCCTTTCATGCTAGTAGTGTAGATTTTCTTTTATGCAATTAGAATAGTTTTCTTTCATTTAGCTTTCTTTTTGCTTTCTTTTTGCTTTCATGTTGCAAGCTACATTTGTTAATCAAATGACAAATATGAGAGGCTAAACCCCTTCAATTTAGGGATAATGAAGCTCTCTAATTATGTAGCTTCAACTATTTGTTAATTCATTCTCTCTTTTGTGCTTAATGATAATCAATGAAGTGTTTTATTTGTTGTTCTTGCTTTGAATTTGATAGCCTATATTATTGACACCAAATAGGCTATGCTTAAACAATCACTAACACAAATGCCTCTTCATCAAAATATGATTATGGCATAAGAAAGCGATTTGAAATTAAAATTTGATGGTCTATATTTCTAATCAATAGTTAATAGGTCATTCTTAAAATAGATTTCATTTTCATTTTCATTGTCAAATTTCATGAAAGTTAGTAAGTGGTTTAAGGGGTGTGTTAGAGTTTGATGGCTTATGTTGGCTAATCAATAGCACAAATATGTCATACTTATGATAACCATATCAATTAAAGCACTAATGACCATAAAAGAGAGATCATGATTTCATATGTGTTGAACTACATGATCTAGAGAGTGGATTTATTCTAAATTGTCATTTAACTCTCATATTTTTATCTATTTTTCTTTTGCTAGTTTTTGTTAGTTTCTTACATCTTTAGCTAATCACACTTTCAACTTTGGTTAATTTGATTGAATAGAATTTTAAAATCATCAATTCCCCGCGGATCGACCCGTATTCGCCACGTACTACAAGTGTACGCCGTGCGCTTGCAGTTATTTTTATTTTTAATTCGTTCGACGGTTTTCTAAACCGATAGAATTTCCGAAGATTGAACAAGTTTTTGGCGCCGTTGCCGGGGAATTGTTTTGATTTCAAATTTCTATTCTTCAAATTTTTTTCCATTTGATTTTAGTGTGTGTGTTTGTTTTGTGTGTGTTATGTTTAAAAAAAAGTATTGTGTGTTTGTTTGGTTGTGTGCATTTGTTTGTGTTCTTGTTTGTTTTGCATTTTCATTTGCATTTCCACATTTAAAAAAAACAAGAGCATACACATTTCAAAAAAAGAAGGTTCTATTTCATTTCATTTACACTTCAATTTGCATTTTCGTATCTTTACAATTTGATTCTCAATTTACATTGCTTCAAAAAAAAGATTTGACACTGTGCTTCGCTGTCCACAGCCCCTGTTTTTTGCTATTTGCTCTACTGTCTATTGTGCCACACCAGTGCACTGTGCACATCATTCTTCTCCTTGCCACAACCATCATCACCTTACTTCAACCTTCAGACCACTATCAAACATTCCCATCAACTTGCATACAAAACAACTATCACATACAACTTCTTCTTCTTCCAGAATCAATCTACTTCTGCTTACCTTTTACACTTCACATGCTTGCACTGTCCATACCCACACAACCTAATATCAACTGTGCATTCTCAACAAAACAGCTCTGCCATCTAACCTTCTTCCCTCACAATTACATCCCAATGCCTCTTTCCCTCTCCTGCCATAAAACTTTCATCCCCACTGCAACACCAAAGTCCCCATCCACTTCCTCTGCTGCTACACCCAAACTTCAATTTCTACTTGCAAATACATCCCACTAAAGACCACAACTTAACTGCCACTCATACAAAAAACCGAACCACCTCAGTTCCTCCTTACTGTCCCATCCTCTTCACTACAACATTTCAACCCTCTTACAACACTGCAACAGTGCTTACATACACCCACATACAAAACTGTGCACTGCCTCCATATTACATTACTGACATATCCATCTCTTGACCATCACATACAACTCCCATTACATCATATAACCAAATAGCAACTACTTGCCTCATCGCTGCTCCTCCACCTCATTCACACAACCCTCCATCACAACTATCAAGCAAACAGACCACTTTCCTCACCTATCACCACACCACTGTCTCCACTTTCACAGTAGCTTCAAGTTCATACAACTGTCATCTTCAAGCCCCTCCTCCAGCATACATACTAGTGCCTTCCCCCCTTCACACTGCTCAGTTCCACAATTTTACCCAAAACCACTGCCGAACTTCCTACCACCATACAACAGCAAGCCATCATCACCACTGTTGCCAAAACACTCCACTGCCTTTCCCACTTCAAACTTACAATCTTCAACACTTCAACACCTTTTCCATCAATACTGTAGTTACAACTACTGCCGAGACCACTTCGAACCCATTGCTCCAAAATTACAAACACTTGCACTTGCCCACCAGAAAACGCAACAGCCACTCCTTTCCAAACTGCCTCCTTTCCTCCACAACAATCAAAACCTCCACACAGCCATCCGCAATCACCTCTTCAAGCCAAGTAGATACAACGTCTCCTCATCACAAAACAAACAACCACAGACTATCTCATAAAACATTCACAACATTCATCACAAACAACAATCTCCACAATATTCAACCAAAAAAATGGAGATGACACAATTCATCACCTGACACCATCCGACAATCTCTAGTGCACTGCGATGCCATTACTCCCCAGCAAACATCCCCACGGTCTTCACATTATTGTCGTACTTCCAGAAACTATTACATCAAGCTTCCCCACGCATCACTATCCTCCAACATCACGTTTTCACATACTTCGACCTCTGTCATCATGCACTTCCAATATGCACTGCATCAACCTCCATTCCATTCAAATAACTTCTCCTTCTCACTGACAACCAGCAAATCGTTCACCTTCAATCGTCTTCCGCAAAACCACGAAGCCGCAATCCTATCCCCCAATTCGAACTCACAGCCATTCGTGCTACCCCCCTCCCCCCAATTCACCTGAAATCAGATTCCACCGCAACCCCTAAATAGAACCCAATCACTCCATCCTCAAATACCCAAAACTCCAAACTTCGACATCACCACTCAGCATCATGCGACCTCCACTTGAACTCACCAAATCGATCGGCCTTACCTCTTCCTCTCACTATATACACCCGCGAAAAGCAGTGACTCGGATTTGAGTTGAATTAGAATTTGATTTCGTGAAAATTGGTTGAGAATTGGGCTGCGATTCTTTTTTTTTCTTTTTTCTTTTGAAAGTGAATTCGAGGATTTGCGGGTGTTGGTTTAGAAAGAAAGAATTGGTTCCGTTGCTTTGTATATTGTTTTGGGCCAGAGCGTGTTGGGCTTGATTAAGTTCCTTTAGTGTTAAAAAAACAAAAAAATGGAGGTTTACTTATTTGTTTTTAGTTTTGTTTTATTTTATTCCTAAATTAAAATTCAAAATTTGTTTTGTGTTGTTTTAATTTGTTTAGTTCCATCTGAAAGAGAGAAAAAATTAAGTAAAACCTTACTTTAAAGTTTTGTTTCCTTTTCAAAAAAAAAAAAATTTTTTTGTATATATCTTGTTTTTAATTTCAGGTTGCAGAAGCATAAATTCAAAGGAGAGGGACTGCTGCCAAAAATAATTGCTTCACTTTGCATGCCAAATATATATATATATATATATATATATATAAACTGCTTGCTTGCTTATCTATTGTTTTATTAGTTTTGCATTGTTGTTTGCTTGCATTTTTATTTCAAAAACAAAAAAAACTGAAAAACAAAAACAAAAATTCCATTCGTAGTTTCATTGTTAATACACGTTTAATTTCTGCTTTGCATTGCATGTTAGAATCTTGATTAATAATAACGATAGCTCTTAATTGTATATTGGCAAATTGTCTTCTTTGAACAATTTAATTTCTTGGTGTCTAGGCTACGGTAGAGTAATAACCATTTATAAATATTACGGTGATTCGTAAATATTATAGTGGTTGTTCCTCTAAAGGTACTTAAACCTTCGGCTGCATTGCTACGGTGATTCGTGGTGCACCGATAACTCCTGCCCGTTACCTGGCTGAGAACTATCTTGTTAATTTAAGACAATGTGTAATTATACAATTTTGGGTTAACTTAGTACAAATCATTTGTAATTAGCCCTTGCATTCATTTAGTTGCATTAGTTCATGCATATTTTTTATAAAAAAAAAATTTAATTCAAAACTAAAAAAAATTGTAAATATTCCTTTTCTTTTTCTTTGAATTTTTTTCCTTTTCCTTTGAAATTTCAAAAATCCAAAAAAAATTAGAAAAACAAAAAAAAATCCAAAAAGAAAAAAATATAAAACCTTTTCAAAAACAAAAGAAAAAATTGAAAAACCAAAATACAAAACAAAAATAAATTTGCCATTTTGAGAAAAAAATAAATTCTATTTGTAAATATTTTTCCTTTATAAAAAAATTTCTTGAAAATGTCCGAGTTTCCTTTTCCTTACTCACTTGAATATAGTTGTGAAAATCAATATAATCCATATGATTTTACTCCAAATTCGTATGGATATTTTAACGACAACTATTCTTTAAACGATTCGAATTTTGAACCACAAAATTTTCAAAACGATGACCAACCCTCAAATCTTGAAAAGAGCATTTCGTCTTTACTTGAAATCTCTACACAACAAAACCAAATGATAAATGATTTGTGTAATTCATATTTGGGCAATGATTCAAATCAAAGTTTTCAAAATAATCAAAATTTGAATTCACTTCAAAATTCAAACGATTTCGAATATAACCCATGCCAATTCAATTTTGAATTCTAAAATGAATTTCAAAATCAAAACGAAAATGTGATCTAGTTTTCAAATAATTTTGGCAATGGGAATCATCTCGACTATGATGCAAGTGAAAATTTTTGTTCTCAACAAATCCAAATCGAAAATCCTCAAGCTAATAATTATAAATTGGATTTTGTTGAACAATTGAACGAAATTTACGATGATCACACGGATTTGTTGTTTGAAACTTATATGAAACAACGTGAACAACAAAATCAAATTCCAACATGTGACGAGTCAAACAATAATCCATCGTTTACCCAAATCGAGGATTTTCAAATAACAACTTTTGGAATTGAAAACGAAAATCTTAACAAAGTTGTTGAAAACACGGTAATTGAGTTGGATTTCAATTCTTTTGAGGGTGAGAAACTCGATTTAAATTTCGATCTTCCTTTTTCTGAAAATTTGAATACAACAACTTTGAATTTTGAACTTGATTTATGCAATAAAGTTGTTGATAATCCAACAAAGGAAGTCGAATTTAACGAAAACGAGTTTTATGGACTTTTTGAAAACGAGTCGTTAAACTTTGATGGGGAAGATATAAATCACCAATTTGATTTTGAAATCATGAATTCTGAAGAATTTTTCAATGAACAGCCTGAATTTTAATTTGGTGAAAATAAACTTGAACTTCAATCAATCGTTTTATCAACCCCGAAAATCATTGAAAATAAAACGACTCGTACAATTTTTAATAAAACGACATTCGTTTTTCCAAATCCAAATTCAACTTCGAAATCTTGTATGGTTTGGTTTTTCGAGCTTAAACTGTGTCTCGTATATTTGACGAGACAAATGAATCGGTTTTCGGAAGACCATTTCATTTACTTTTTGACGATATACTTTCTGATCTCGTGTAAATACCGTTAATTTTCATAAAAGTCATGTTTTTATTTTTATTTTTCCCCTTCCACTTGGGTTGACTGTGGGGACACAGTCAAAATCAAGTGTGGGGGGAGACTCATCTTCATTTTTATTTTATTTTTCATGGTTTATTTTTACTTTTTCTTTTAAAATATTAAAAAAAATTAAAAAAAATCCCAAAAACAAATTTTCTTTTGATTTATTTTTAAAGAAGCACTATAGGATAAATATATGGTTTTGGTTTATTAAACTGAAATTTTTGAAAATTTATTTGTCTTAACAAAAAAATGAAGTTTGATTACAAATAACAATGGTTTAATAGTATATATGAAGATTCATACGTGATAATTATGAAATATATCCTAATTGAAAATCTTTGTTTTAAAAAGTGGTGAATTTAAAGTAAAGGATATAAGGTAAGGTTACACTTAAAGTGGAAGATGTGTTATGTAAAAAAGGTACTCGTTACCTCAAGCCTCACACCCGGGAATGGTGAAACATAGGATGCTTTAAGGATAAGTGGCTTGCAACCAATCGGGATATGAAATCACCTTCTAGATCTATAAAATTTCTACCCGCTATAACGTCGGGTTTAAATTATGTGGCGTATGCTCAGGATCCCGGATAGGTCGGTAATGACCGGGTAATGTAATACTCGGTGCTATTCATGTAATTTTCGGATAGGCCGGTCTTAATTCACATGAGGATCAATATATGGGCCTTGGGTGCATTCCTCTAGAAATCCACTGTACGAAAGGTAGTCCCTTACCTCCCTATTTAGTTGGAAATCCGATACCCAATAAGTGTCGTACAGACTTAGTTGTGCAAATACTGAAATGTAGATGCAAGCATTTCAGCTAAGTTTTATAAGTTTATTCGAAAATGTTTTCAAAAGAATGTCATTAAAAATAATATTTCAAAAGGTTGCGTATCAAAAATTTTGGTTATCATAAGGTAAAAACTCATTCCATGTTTATATATGGCATGGTCTTATGAGATACCCTTTTATTTTCAAACATCCGTATTTTGAGTTTCTCACACTAGTCCCATGATTGACCCAGAGTTTATTTTTTTCCCTTAAACTCTGGGTGCCCTATTGTTTAGGCAGTCAAGTAGTCAGGTAGCTTGGATCATTTTGGAAGGAGCCCGGAGTATGTGATGTGCACGTAAATGTGCATATTTTTACCACCATATTTAATCTATTTAAATTAAATAAATGATCATATCGGGTATTTTAACTTGTTTAAACCAAAATTCAAATAACTCCAAATTGTCACATATTCATCTTCATCCAAGGGCAAAATAGACATTTTTGTGCATAAATTAACTTGAGAAAATTTAATTATAAATTTCCATACTATTTTGTAGGAATTTGATTTCAATTACAAGTGGTTTGATGAAGAAGATATGCATGCACAAATAGAACACAAAGGAATGAAGATGGAAATAATTCAAAGTGAAGATCATGGAGGACCCCACCCACTTACCTTGATTTTCAAATTAGGAGCTAAGCACATGATAAAAGGACATTAAAGCTTCATGTACATTTAAGTGGGGGATTAGTGGATGTTAATGATTACTTGGCCACCACACTACCTCAAGGGCAATTTGGGCATTCCCCAAAAATATGAATTAGGGTTTAACACTTGTATAAATACCTCATATCTTCATGTAACTTCTCTCCCTTAGTCTCTCTTTAGTTTAGTTTAGGCTCAAAAATAAACAAAGCTCTTCTCTTTCCTTTCATGGCTACTTAGCCATTTCTTCTCTTATGTAATTCTTTTTTTTATGCAATGTAATTATTGTTTCCTTTTAATTACATGTTCATTTCCTTTCATGATAGTAGTGTAGATTTTCTTTTATGCAATTAGAATAGTTTTCTTTCATTTAGCTTTCTTTTTGCTTTCTTTTTGCTTTCATGTTGCAAGCTACATTTGTTAATCAAATGACAAATATGAGAGGCTAAACCCCTTCAATTTAGGGGTAATGAAGCTCTCTAATTATGTAGCTTCAACTATTTGTTAATTCATTCTCTCTTTTGTGCTTAATGATAATCAATGAAGTGTTTTATTTGATGTTCTTGCTTTGAATTTGATAGCCTATATTGTTGACACCAAATAGGCTATGCTTAAACAATCACTAACACAAATGCCTCTTCATCAAAATATTATTATAGCATAAGAAAGTGATTTGAAATTAAAATTTGATGGTCTATATTTCTAATCAATAGTTAATAGGTCATTCTTAAAATAGATTTCATTTTCACTGTCAAATTTCATGAAAGTTAGTAAGTGGTTTAAGGGGTGTGTTATAGTTTGATGGCTTATGTTGGCTAATCAATAGCACAAATATGTCATACTTATGATAAGCACATCAATTAAAGCAATAATGACCATAAAAGAGAGATCATGATTTCATATGTGTTGAACTACATGATCTAGAGAGTGGATTTATTCTCTAAATTGTCATTTAACTCTTATATTTGCATTTCTTTTCTTTTAGTTAGTATGAAGACTAGAGGGTCCTTTGTCCATAGTTACTATTTTCAACTTTCTGATGTATCATGTATCAAGTATTTTGTATCTACCAGCCCATACAAGGATATGCGGCTATAAAGATCCTAGGCTGGTTTAGTACTTATCGTAACTCTAATGAATCACTTGGAGTGATTATTTGTACTTTCCACCTGTATAATTATGTTGTTTAATACGATGTGAGATTCTGTTATTACTTTATTTTTTACCTTTATTTCTTATAAACCCTTGATTATCTGCCTTTTCGGCATTTGAATTTACGGCACATGAATATCGTGGATGTATTAGTGTCGATCTTCAAGGGTCAAAAAGGTGAGTCATCACAGCTGGTATCAAAGCTTAGGTTAGTGAGTGCCTAAGCCTTGATGGGGTCGACTCATTAGAGATAGGGTTAGTAATACCTTAGAATGAGTTTAGTCAATGAAAGAGCGTATCTATCAAAATAAATTCATCCAAAATCATTTAAAAGCTTAATACCCATTCCCTAAGACAATCTCGTTTGTATGTTCTAGATTGTCTATTTACTATATTCAGATAGTAAGAAATGAGCAATCGTGGAGGACGAGGAAGGGGAAGCAGCAGTACAACAAACACTAATGGTCATAATGTTGCAACTGTGGAAGAAGTAGTAATTCCAGTACAGCCTCAAAAAATTTTCATTACTCTTTGCAAGAACTATACTGACTTGGGAGGGAAACCATTCCAAGGAACCGACTCTATTGTTGAAGTACAAGCATGGCTCCACTCTTGTGAGAGGATATTCAAAGGATTGAATGTAGGGGATGAGCAAAAGAGATTCTTGGCTTCCTGGCAATTGTAGGAAGAAGCTCTCACGTGGTAGGAATCCATCACTTTGAATGAATCTGAAGATAACTTCTCATGGGCTAGATTTAAGGAAGTATTCGAGGAGTAGTATATACCTGCAGCTGGAAAATCCCATCTTTGTAGAAATTTCATGGACTTAAGATAAGAAGGTATGTCTGTAGAGGAGTACTCAAATAGTTCACTGAGTTATCTTGTTTTGGGCCGGGACTAATAGACACACCCTTGAAGAAGAATGAAATGTTTATTGCAGGAATGAAAGAGTAATATCAGGAATGGATGACTAGCCATGTGAAAAGAACCTTCATGGACTTACTAGATATGGGTTTCTAGAACAAAGCATTAGATAAAAGAAATCTGGCGATGGCCCAAGGAAATAGCAATAATCGGAATAAGAGGAAGAAATCGTGGCAGGGAAAGAATGGTGGAGGGTCCCAAGAGAATCGTTATAAGGATATTGTTTATTCCAATTATCACAAGAAAGGTCATCTCTCAACATAGTGTAGGAGTCCCAAGATGCAAAAGCGGGAAAACATTTCTCCTATGGTTTACAAGAGTCTTTGTTATCATTTCCATCATCCAAGTCGCTGGAAGAACTAGTGCCCATTGACAAAAAAGGGAGAACAGCTTAAGTTTTATGCTATAAATGGTGAGCCTTCGACCATTGAAGACGTAAAGGGTAAGGGAGTCCTAGAAGGTAATGTATGCATTAATGATATTTCAATATGAGTTTTATTTGATACTAGAGCTTCCTATAATTTTATTTCTAGGAAATTAGTCGATAAATTAAAACTTACCCCAGAAATAGTAGATACCCCACTTTGCGTATCTAATCCTATAGGCGGTATGATCAATTTTTGTATGTCCTGTGAAAATGTAAGAGTTGCCTACCAAACCCATCTATTCTTTGGTAACCTATTCATCCTTGATTTCATCGAGTTTGATATTTTACTCGGAATGGATTGGTTATCCAAGTATAGAGCTATTTTATGCTACAACAATCGAGTAGTCGTATTAGAAACCACAACCGGTAGAATGTTGGACAAAATAACATGTGAAGGACCTAGTCCAGTAAGAGATAGATTCATGTATACATTGTATTCATCTCAAATGGACTTAGAAAGGATATCTGTCGTTAAAGACTTTCAAGATGTTTTCGAGGAAGTAAAGAGTTTGCCCCCGCAAGGGGAAATAGAATTCTGAATTGACTTAATCCATGGTGCCAAACCTGTTATACACCATATTCTTAGGATTACTCCAAAGAAAAAGGTTGAGTTGGCAAACATAACTGATGAATTGTTAAAGAAAGGGCTAATTAGACGAAGTCTCTCAAGTTGGGGGGCACCTGTAGTTTTTATGGCAAAGTCAGATGGTTCCCTTAGACTTTGTATAGACTACAGAGACCTAAATAAGCAAACGATTAAAAACAAGTATCCTCTACCCTGCATAGACGACTTGTTTGATCAATTACATTGTGCTCGGTATTCTCAAAGATGGACCTAGACATGAGATTCCATCAGTTAAGAATAGTAAAGGACTACGTTCCCTTTACTACATTTCGAGGGCCAGAGAGTTTCTATGAATGGTTAGTTATGTCATCGGGCTAACCAATGCATCTGCCTATTTCGTAGACATTATGAACCAAGTATTTAGAGATGTACTCGATAAATTTGTGTTAGTCTTTATTGATGACATTCTCATATACTCAAAGACTAAAGAAGAACATGAAAGTTATTTAGAGATCGTGTTGGAAATTTTGAGGAGGAATGTACTGAAAGCAAAGTTCTCAAAATGTCATTTCTAGGAAAAAGAGGTGAGATTCCTAAGACATATTGTGTCATGAGATGTTGTTTCGATAGACCCAGGGAAAATTTTAGTTATACAAGATTGGAGGCAACCACAGACACCAAAGGACATCCGCAACTTCTTAGGATTAGTTGGATATTGTCGAAGATTTATTCAAGATTTCTCTAAAATTTCTTCTCACTTGACAAAACTCACTATGAAGGATGCTCAGTTTGAGTGGACGTGGAAATATGGAGAAGCATTTCAGGAACTCAAGAAGAGGTTAACCACTGCTCCCGTATTAGCTATTGTTGATGAAAGTGGTGATTTAACCATTGATACTAATGCCTATGGAGAAGGAGTTGGTGCAGTCTTAATGCAACATGGGAAGGTCATCGCTTATGCGAGTAAACAACTAAAGATCCATGAAAGAAATTATGCGGCACACAATTTGGAGTTATTAGCCATGGTATTTGCATTAAAAATGTGGAGATATTATTTACTGGGTAAAAATTTTGATCTCTTCATGGATCAAAAATCTTTGAAATACTTTTTCACTCAGAAGGATTTAAATATGAGGCAACAAAGCTAGTTAGAATTCCTCGCATCATATGATTTGGATATTCTATATACATCAAGAAAAGCCAATGTTGTGGCAGACGCGCTAAGCAGAAAGCATGCTATTATAGCTTACTTAGTAGTGCATCCAGCGTTGGTTTATCACATCAAGGAGAATTAGCTCAAGGATCCGACTCTTGCAAGAATAGTCAAGGAAGTGGAGGAGAATGAAATATCAGGAAGATGGTTAGGATTCAAAGTGGACGAGCAATGAATTCTAAGGATGAATGAAAGGTTATATGTTCCTAATGTTGATGGGATTAGACAAGAAGCTTTAACAAAATGTTGCAATTCTTCACTCGCAATACATCCCTGAGTTACTAAGATGTATAGAGACATGAAGAAGACTTTCTGGTGGGAGGGTATAAAGAGAGACGTTTCCATCCATGTGAGTAGATGCGCAAATTGTCAGTAGATAAAGAGTGACCAACAAAAGGTTGCTAGAATACTCCAACCACGTGAGATTCCAAAGTGGAAATGGAACCAGATATCCATCGAATTTATCGATGGCTTGCTTCGATCAAGGAAAGGGAATGAAGGCATCTGGGTTATCATAGATAGATTAACTAAAAGCCCATAATTCGTCCTAGTAAAACCCACAATAATAGCCGCAAGCTTGGCTGAGATATATATGAGGGAAATTGTCAGACTACATGGAGTTCCTACCAGCATCATAAGCAATCAAGACCCAATCTTTACAAGTTAGTTTTGGGATGCCTTATAGACAGCTTTAGGAATGAATCTGGATGTAAGCACCGAATATCATCCCCAAACTGATGGGTAAACAGAGAGAGTCAACAAGGTGTTGGAAGATCTTTTGAGAGCATGTGTATTAGACTTTGGAGGTTCTTGGGAAAGCTACCTTCACTTAGTGGAGTTCTCTTACAATAACAGCTATCAGGCTAGCATAAATATGGCACATTATGAAGCCTTGTATGGTCGTCCATGTAGATCCCCATCATGTTGGATCGAAACTAGAGATCGGGTAGTACTTGGCCCTGACATGATTTTAGATGCCTCAGAGAAAGTAGATATGATCAGAAAGAAGCTAAAGGAGGTGCAGAGTAGACAGGAGAGTTACATCGATCGAACGCGTAGAAATTTGGAATTCTCGGTTGAAGACTTTGTATTTTTGAAGATCTCTCCAATGAAAGGAGTGGTAAGATTTGGAAGAACTGGTAATTTCCCCCTCGATATATTGGACCTTTTCCTATTCTTGAGCGAATTGGCCCATTAGCCTATCGAGTAGAACTACCGAAGAGGTTGTTAGACGTACACAATGTTTTCTACGTATCTCGTTTATGTAAGTATGTGTATGATCCAAACCAAGTTATAGAAACAACTGCTCAAGAAGACTTGGAAGTAGAACCAAATCTAACCGTCATCAGACTACCTAATCGAATCATGGATCACGATGAGAAACGATTAAGGAGAAAGGTTTTGTGGTAAGTTAAAGTATAATGGAGTGGCGATGCTAATGATTGTACATGGGAAACGGAGGATGGGATGAAGAAAGCCTATCCCGAGTTTAGGATGGATGAATAGATTGTATATATTTTATCGATGTAGTGCACTCACCGTCTATCACTTATCATATCTTATATATATTTCATCATATATGTTATTTCTCTTGAGTTATCTTCTTCTCATCTTCAATTTCGAGGACAATTTTTTTTTAAGGAGTGGAGTCTGTAACGACCTGTAAATTCATCACTTATAAAAAATATGATTGAAATTAAAAATTAAGTTTAAATGACTAAATAATGGTTTTTAAATCAAATTTAAAAGCTCTTTATTTAAAAAATATAATAGAAATATTATTTTCAAACTTTCTTTACAAATATATTTATATTAAATAAGAAGTGAAAATATAACCGGAAATCGAAATCTAAATTCATAACGATTCAACGTATAGAAGTTTTAAAATGTTGTGAATTATATGTGACATCCAAATTAACACATACATATACCCATCCAAGAAACCATGTGCACGTGTACATAAACACTTATATATACACATATATACATATATACTAAATACATAAACATATAAGATATTATAAGCAACTCCTTCTCACTTAAGCAACCAGCCCTTACCATCAATCATCACATCAATGAAAGCACACAGCTTGATGTGAATTGGCCAAGCTAGGAGGTGATGGAAGGGACGTGGCTGAGCTAAGGTGGTAGCGGAAGGACGTAGCAATGCATAAGGTAATGATGAAAGAAGGTGGAGCATGTGATGGTGGAGTGAGAATCTAAACTAATTATCACATATTATCACCATCAAATGTCAAATCAAAGAGGCACATGTCCTTGCCCCTCCATGATGTGACCACGGCCAAACCTAGGGGGAGGTGGTTGTCGCATGGTGATGGGAGGAGGAGGTGGCATGATGATGTGTGGTGATGTAAGAAGGATATGTTCACACTCTTCCATTTTCCTATAAATACCACTTCACTTCATTCATTTATCTTCCACTTCATTTTTCTAAAAGCTTCCTCCACATTTTAATGGCTTCCATCTAAGAAAAATATAAAGAAAATTATAGCAAATTATATCTAAATTTATATAATATATATATATACACATATAGAACTTTAAAGCTCATCCAAACCCATCCTCTTTCTCTTCAAACCCACGGCCAACCAACCTAGCCGAGCCTACCACCCTAACAAACCAAGGCCGTGAACCCCTACCCCCTTCACAAGCAAGGCCAAGCCCTATAGGAGTTTCGGGATGAGTGTTCGTGAGCTTCGATTCGAGTTAGAAAGGATAATCCATTTTCTAGTTAATCATTTTATTTCAAGGTGAGAAACTCTATTTTATTATATAAGTGTGTGTGTGATGTTGTGAAATGATTTCCATAGATGCTTGTTTATATTTTGTTCACAAATTATTGATTGTTATTATGGTTGTTTAACAAGTCACGTTAAATACACGTCGATATTACACAAGGAAATCACTTTTCGAATCAAGTTATAAACGTAAATATGAAATCATTAAACCCCTTGAAAATGATTAGAAATGTTTTATATTCATTTGAACGTGTCCCGACAAATTTTAAATGAAAATTAATAATTGAGTCAAAACTAGGCGCGTCGTGTAACGGTAGTTCGCAATTTCGCGCTGTAGAATTCAAATGAGTATATAAAGTGGAATATAGCTCAGAATTCTTCTAATTTTACAAACTATTATATCCATAGTTTTCAATCAAAGAAAAAAAATCAAGTTTTTGTCTTATAGATTTTCAAATAAGTCCAAAACAATCACGGTTTTGTAGTTTAATGACCAAAGTTTTAAAATGATTTAAAATGGATATTTTAAAAGTTTAAAATTATAAAATAAATCTTAAAAATATTTTAAAATGTTTTTTAGGAGATTTGAGTTATATATATAAATTTCCAAATGATATAAAAGTCATTTTAATCAATACAGCTTTTAAAACATTTTTCGCAGCACTTTTTCAATAACTTTTAAAAATATGATTTCAAACTTCACAATTCTTTTCAAAACTTTTATAAATGTTTTCTAATAAATAAATAAGTGTTTTAAAAACAATTTAAAGGTTTTATAATTTATTTAAAGAAGTTTAAATAAATAAATTTGAAGTAAAGCTGTTATAAGCAAATGATTTAATCTTGGTTCTAATAAGCCAACGAGTATACCTGATTTTTCTATTCGTGAGATCTGGTTAAGGTGCTTAAAATAAGGAGATATCCAGGAGCAACCAGTTCCTTGGCTCACCTGGCCTCCTCCAGACAAGGGATAAATAAGGTCAAAATGTCGGAAACGAGTTAAATATAAAAGATTACATTTATCAAATTTAAACAACTTGGATCGTATAGAAATAATCTTCTTATACTTGGTGTTAAATTCCAAGAAGGAAACTCATACTATTCGTGGAATTTAAAAGGTGATTTCACTGTTATTCTACCCATAGTACTTGTTGAATACGGAAATCAAAATTGAGTAAAAGTAGTACAATTTTTATTTGACCCTATTTTACTCAATAGTATATTCTAAAATAATTTATGAAAATGATTAGTAAATTTTCACAAGGAGGTTTGATGAATTCCATGTATACTAGAAAGAAATGGTTTTCAGAAGATAAAAATCTCCAAAAGATATCTTTGGATAAAAAGAAAACAAATAAATGGAATAATTATTATCCACCCACTTAATATCTTTTTATCATTGATTGGTTCGTCGAAACTGGAGTCGGATTTGGGTAATCCCTATCTGAAAACAACTCCGAACCAATTTATGCGTTTGAAAGTGAAGAATATATATTGAAGACCATGATTTTAAAAGATAAGGAATTTTCATTTCGGAAGGACTACTTGATTGATAATCTCTGGGTAGCTCCCGAGATAAATAAATAGCAGTGGTCCCTTCGTTCTGGAAACCTTTGAAACACGAGGACTATTCGCTACTAATCCTAGGGATAATTCCCGACAAGATGTGGTAGGAAAGTGCCTTCGGTTTGTCCTATTCCTGGACAACTAGTATGGACGAATGTCTGACATTACATTTCTAAATCATATTGATTGATCTCTATAAACTTATCATCTATTGGTGTTGGAGAAAGCAACTTATCTTAGCTTAACACCATTTCCTGAGATGTACGAGCTCAGGAGTTATATGTTTGTAGAAATTAGTTTTATGATTGTGAAATGACAAGGTGGCATTCAAACTGGAAGATATGTTATGCAAAAAAGGTAATCGTTACCTCAAGCCTCACACCGGGAATGGTGAAACATGGGATGCTTTAAGCCTAAGTGGCTCGCAACCAATCACGGTATGAAATCACCTTCTAGATCTATAAAATTTCTACCCGCTATAATGTCGAGTTTAAATTATGTGGTGTATGCTCGGGATCCCAGATAGGTCAGTAATGGCCAGGTGATGTAATACTCGGTGATATTCGTGTAATTTTCGAATAAGCCAATCTTAATTCGCATAAGGACCAACATAGGGGCCTCGGGTGCATTACTCTATAAATTCGTTGTATGGGAGGTAGTCTCTTACCTCGCTATTCAGTTGGAAATCCAATACCCAATAAGTGTCGTACGGACTTAGTTGTGCAAATACTGAAATGTGAGATGCAAACATTTCACCTAAGATTTATAAGTTTATTTGAAAATGTTTTTAAAAGAATGTCATTAAAAATAATATTTCAAATATTTATCTATCAAAGATTTTGGTTATCATAAGGTAAAAACCTGTTCCATGTTTATGTGTGTCGTGGTCTTATGGGATACCCTTTTGTTTTCAAACATCCATATTTTGAGTTTCTCACACCAGTCTCATGACTGACCCGGAGTTTATTTTTCTTTTCCCTTAAACTCCAGGTGCCCTATTTTTCGGCTACTCAAGTAGTCAGGTAGCTTGCAGCATTTTAGAAGGAGCCTGAAGTATGAAGACTAGAAGGTCCTTTGTCCATAGTTATCTATTTTCAACTTTCCACTATATCGTGTATCATGTAATTTGTATCTACAGTCCCATACAAGGATCAGTTGTAAATATCCTAGGCTGGGTTAGTTAATTATCGTAACTCTGATGAATCACTTGGAGTGATTATATGTACTTTCCACCTGTATAATTATGTTGTTTAATATGATGTGAGATTCTGTTATTATTCTATCTTCTACCTTTATTTCTTATAAACCTTTGATTATTTGCCTTTTCGGCACTTAAATTTGCGGCACGTGAATACCGTAGATGTATTAGTGTCGGTCTTCAATGGTCCAAAAGGCAGGTCATTACATACATTGTTAAACATTGGAAATTTTTTGCAGATCACGGCTACAGATATAAGAAAAAAAGCATCTTGAACAAAATAATTGAAACAAAATGAATACTAGACTAGTTTGTTGACTTCATTTAAAGAAAACAATATGTATTTAGTTTGGTATGACTTTCATTTTCTACTGCTTATTAACAAAAATGTACTGTATGTTATAAATTTACTACTTTTAGAGTAGGATACATGTAATGCATTCATGTTAAGTGAAGTTAATTAGTTTTCAATTTAAGTATACTGCTTTTAGTATTGATAATGCTTATAATGAATGTGTGCATTTATGTTAACTGAAATTACTTATTTACTAGTTTAAAATTACTATTTTTAGTATTGATAATAACTATATTGAATGTTATTGCTTGCTTGTATGTATAATCAAATACCATGGACGGATATACTTTTATTTTTAGAAAAAGGTAAAAATTTATATCTTTATTATTTATGTGCTCAAAAAACTAGGATTGAAAACAAAATTGAGTTAACCATAACCATATATATTGTATAAAGATTCAACATAAATATATTATACCGATATAATTATATAAAATCTATTTAAAAAGGTATAATATATAAAATAAAAGGATAACACAAATTATATTTTTCTTGCACTTTTCAGATATATAACTTGAATTCTGATATAAAAATGTAATTCAAATAAAATATACCATTATATCTTAAATGATGTAAAAATTTATTTACATAACACAAACAATATCAATAAATAAGCAATACCTTTATTCGCTATATGATATGCATGAAAAGATAAAAACAACATTTTTACACCTTCCCACTTAAAATACTTAGAAGGATAAAACTGTGTGAAAGAACATGATAGCTTTAGATTAATAAGTAATTCTCTAAAATAAGTAATAAAAATATAAACTAGTATAAAATTAAAAATGATACCTAGTTTTATCTTTTTATATAATTAATGTTTAGATATTATTTGTAAGAAATAAAAAACATTTATAACAATAAATAAATATTAAAATAACAACAAGACTACAAATAATAAAATATAAATAAAAAGATAAATTTTTTAAAACTTTTTCTCTATATAAAATAGTTTACTTTAAAAACAATTATAAAAATTACAGCTAATAATAAAACAACAAAAAATATAATAAGGTTACCAGCAATGGATTCAAAAGTCAATTGGATGCATAACTTGAAGGAAAAGCCAACCAGATGCACCACCTAAGTGGGTATACCAGAAAACCAATTTATACCCAAGTTAGAGAAACAGTTAACCAATCTAACCACTGGATGTGAAAGCTAATCGGACGCAGAATTAAGCGGGTACATCAGAAAACCAATCTATACCCGAGATAGAACATCGTTAAACCGAGCTAAGCACCGGATGCAAAAGCCAACCGGACGCACAACCTAAGCGGGTACATTAGAAAACCAATATATATCCAAGATATAACAATGTTGAACCGAGCTAACCACCGGATGTAAAAGCCAACCAGATGCACAACTTAAGCGGATATATTAGAAAACCAATCTATACTCAAGTTGTAACAACAATTAACCGAGCTAACCAGCAGATGAAAAAGCCAATCGGATGCATAGCCTAATCGTGTACATCAAAAAACCAATTTGTACTCAAGTTAGAACAATGTTAAACCGAGCTAACCACCGGAGGCAAAAGCCAACTGGACGCACAACCTAAGCATGTACATTAGAAAACCAATATGTACCCGAGATATAACAGCGTTAAACCGAGCGAACCAGCGAATGTAAATGCCAACCGAATGCACAACCTAAGCGGGTACATCAGAAAATCAATCTGTACCTAAGTTAAAACAACGGTTAATCGAGCTAACCACCGGATGCAAAAGCCAACCGGATGTTAACCTAAATGGATACATCAGAAAACCAAACTGTACTCAAGTTAGAACAACGTTAAACCGAGCTAACCACCGGATGCAAAATCCAACCGGACGCACAACCTAAGCGGGTAAATTAGAAAACCAATCTGTACCCGAGATAGAACAATGATAAACCGAGCTAACCACCGGATGTAAAACTGAATCAGACGCACAAAGTAAGCGATTACATCAGAAAACTAATCTATAACCAAGCAAGAACAATGGTTAATCGAGCTAGCCATTGGATGAAAAGCCAACTAGATGCACAACCTAAGTGGATACATCAGAAAACCAATTTGTACTCGAGTTAGAACAATGTTAAACCAAGCTAACCTGTAACGACCCGTATTTTACATATCGGAGGATCGTAAAATATTTTTATTTAAGTCGTATGAGGTTTTATGATTCTATAATTTTGGGATATGACTCTTAAAAACATTTTACACACCTGTGATTTATCCCAAATTTATATGTGACCATTTTGACCTTGAAAATCCTATTTCGGCTATAACTTTTGATAGATGTCGAATTAGGGTCTCAAACTACATCCATTGCTTCAAGATGATGGTTTCTCATTCCTTAGGGTGGTCATAATAGAAAAACAGACTCACATATAGAATTGCATGTTTTAAGTTTTTAAATCTATCGGCTAGGATTACTGTGTAATTAATTAAGCCCATTAGTCTAATTGGAGAACATTATAAATAGAGGGCTGAAGAGTTAAATTAAAAAATTTCCCCTCATTCTAAATTAGTTCTAAACCCTAATGAGTCCTAGATCCATCTTAATTTCATCCAAAATCATCCAAATTGCTCTCTAAATCAAACTAGATTACGGATTGGAGATTAGATCTTCAATTAGAAGCTAGGGATCATCAAAAGTGCTTGAATTAGAGTGCTTTTCTTCGCTGTCTGGATTAGATCTGCCTACAAATTGGTTGAATTTGGTAATTGGTGAGTAGTTTATGCCTTCTCACTATGCTATACATGTTTATATGGTAGAATTATAGAATTTATATGTTTTAAGTTGATTTTGGCCATAAAAACCTTTTCTAACTTTAATGACATGTTAATTCATGCATATGATATAGGTTGATTAGAAATCACCTTGATTTACATTCATATTATCATGTTATATGTAGATCTACGTTAGAAAGTGCTTGTTTATCTTATTTTGATGGATTGCAAGTTTGATTGGATGAAATTGCTTGTTATTCTATGTTTGGATGATATGATTTGATGTTGTTTGCTGGTGTTGTGCAGACATAGAAAGATACAGAGAATTGGGCAAATCGGAAGCTAAGTTGGTTGAAATTGGACGAAACTTGGTAGATGTGCTCTGAAGTATGGTAAGAAGACACATGATGAGTCGCGACTTAAATGGGGCTAAGTACATAACTCGGCACCAAGTTATGCCTATAAATCATTAACGAGTTATGGGGAAGGAGGCTATGACTCAGTGGTGTATGGTTAGGGTAGAGCATGGATAGATGAGATGTTATATAGCAAGATATTGGAAAATTTAGCAAAGTGCTGGATTGGGGATGCATTATCTCTAGAACTAGAAGACTGGGCTTTGGATTAGGGTCGAGTTATCAAAGAGGGATGAGTTGGGGTCTAAGGCACTTAGGAAAGAGTACTGGAGGCAAGGAAAGGGATGATAGCCAATAATTGGCTAAGTGCATAACTCGGTACCGAGTTATCTCCATGAGTCGGTACCGAGTTATCACATTACATGGGATGGATGTGGAACTTTCAAGGTGGGAGAGGATGCTCTGTAGATCGTGCTAGAGGTGTTGGCTCATTCGTATCAGGTAGGATGAAGATATAACAACATGATGTAAAGCTATGGTCTTCGGATGTTGGCTCGTGTTGAAAGTAGGCTCTGAATATAGTGGCTCGTAAAGGAGGGAGCCATATGATTGTGGAATGGGAAGGGTTCTTCGTGAATAATGGAAATTGGATTGAGCGAGAAGGGCTCGGTGTCCAAATGAAGCAAAGGTGAGCTCGGGTATATGTGCTAAGGAATCGTTGATGCTCGAAAAAAAATTAGTTATACTCAAAGCATGGGTATTCCAAGTGGGGATGCACATGGGTCAATTGAGGGACCTGCACCTTGGACCTGCAGCTTTGGGTCTAGTGTCTAACTTTGGGTTGCGAGACACATATCTAACTTTGGGCTGCGAGATACGAGAGTACAACAGAGAACCAGGATTTCCATTAGTCACTGGCTTGGGGGTCATACATATATTCATAGCACAAGGAGTAATAGTTTGGATTGTTGATGGATGCCATGGATGCTTTGGTTGTTTTATTTAGTAGGCTTTCACTCATTAGTATCAGAGGAAGTAAGTATTGGAGATAGGAATACCTGAAAGACTGATATCCTTAATTTAGTTTATGGTATACCTTTATTATATTATAGAGTAGCATATTACAGTGTTATATGCTAACTCTTTGGTTGTGGGGACAGGTCAGGTATGGCTTGTGTGCTCTTATTCCTTACCATATTTATTTGTATAGTATTTTGAGACTCATTTACCGCTCACACCAAACTGTTGTCTGACCTAAGGTTTTATACTTTGTTTCTTATTATCTTGGGTACTCGTGAGCAGATTAGATAACAGGACTAGGTGACGCAGTAGCTGTTCGGAGGATGGGCTGGATGGAGCTATCTCGTACTATATACATATATGGGTTTCTACGCTTTTCCGCTGAGCAACGTTGTGGAGACTGTGACAATGCTTTCTTGTTTCTATTTGTTGAGACGGTTTTTTTGAGTTTACTTCTATTGTATAAACTCTACTACATTTGATGTATAACTCTGTGAATATATTGCTTTGATGATGATTTGTTCACACGGTTTTTACTGTCTGTTTTGTTATATCTGCTATATTATATTTTATCCATGCATTGTGAGATATGACATGTTATATGCTATATTGGTTTATTTCAACCCTGATGATCGTCCTATATTAGCCGGGCACGGACATGGCACTATTTATATACTATTGGTATCGGCGGTATAGGGCGGTCGTCACATAACCACCGGATGCAAAATTCAACTGGACGCACAACCTAAGCGGGTATATTAGAAAAACAATTTGTACCCGAGATTTATATTGCGAAAGGAGAAAGGGGAACAATTAGGTTAGTAATTGATGTTGCGAAAGGGGAACAATTATTTATATATATTGATAGTAATTGATAGTACCCGAGAAAACCGAATGTGTTTTTATATTGTGGAAGGGGAAAGGGGAACGATTATTTATATGTATTTGTATTTTTATTATTTTAAAATATCTTGAATAATTTTGAGTAAATGTTAATAATTGATATTAAATTATACAGTACATATAAAACTCAAAGAAAAAAAACTGTACACTATAAGAAAATACGGTACATTCATTAAAAAGGATACATTTGACATATCCATCTATCTCAATCTATATAGTTGGACAAAATAATTCAAAACGTGTCTAAGTCCATTTTCCTTGCTCAACACGGAACGAACAAGATGATAATATTTTGGTTCGTTTAAAAATATTATTACAAGCTCCCACTTCTCATAATCGTTGAGAGGTGGCTGAATTCTGAGATAATGTTCCATAATATGTTTGGACACATCAGAATTTGGACCATCGTCTCTCAAAGTAGAGGGTCTCCATTAACTAGACAGAGACGATGAAGTAACATAGAGGGTGCGCGTTCATGGACAAATTGGGTTAAAGTTAGAGGTTTGTGCGTTCGTGGACAACTTTTTTATTACGGGTGGGATGTAAAAAATGTTGAGTATTTTGTAAATAGTTATTTATACTGTAATAGTTAAATAATAATTTTAATTATTATTAATTAATTATTATCTAATTATTAATTAATTAAATTAATATTTCAAATTAATAATGCAAATTCAAGTTCAATTTCAACTTCAAACTCTAATACAAACTTACTACTAATCATCGAACAGAAATTGAAAATACAAATTCAATAACGCTCTTGTAATATCATCAATTCTATTTCGATCCACTCGCGTGTTGCATCATCTGTGTCCAACATTAACAATCCTCTTTGGAAATTCCTACTGATAGATAATTTTATTATCTCTGTAATGCTATATTGGCTCAAGTTCATTCACCGATCCTAACAAGCCATGGCATCCACCAACTTACGATCTCCACAATGAGAAACTTCACTGCCTCCAAAAAGAACTTGACGACTTGAACTTCATTCTTTTATTTATCGTTTCCACCATCTTATGAACACCGTCATAAATTGTCTATCGTGTATGTCTTCAATTAGCATGAGCAGTGGAATGAATGTCGGTAGAATAATGCATTGAATAAGGACTTGTCCACATCAACATCGATGTTCAGGTCGAGTTGAGCAAAGTCCTCTGGTTGTGTCTGTTGAAATTGTTGGAAAGCCAAAGAATCATTACATTCTGAAGGTATTGGCTTCTCTTCCCAAATGCCTTCTAGAGTGGGATTTGATGCCGTGTTTGGAAGCTCGGATTGTACTTCATCCTCTGTTTCAGTTGGAGGAGGATCAACCTGCATGGAGATCATGACATTTTGCCAGTGGCGGTATTCTTAAATATCCACTCCAAATAATCCAGATCTGGTATCGGTGCAGATCTCCATTTTGTGACAGCATTATCAATTTTCTTATCCAAATTAAAAAAAATATTCAGTGATTGAGAACGGTAATTTATTAGAAAATAAAAAAAATATTAACTTGATCAGCCCACCAATCATCATCACCAGCCACTTTTTAGTCCGAAGATCCCAACTTGCCCTAGTTTTATCGCACAATTTCTCCCACTTTGTGAATTCTTTGCGATTAGTGTCGTACTTACTTTTTGCCACCATCGCACCCTAGTCGTTATTTGGAATGAGTTAAATTTATCAGCAACTTTATGATAAATTCTTTTTTCTTCTTTTTTCTGAGTTGTGGATAATTCTTAGCGCAAATTTAGCGAACAACGTGGTCAACTCGGGATTCTACAAAAAAGATTGTTTTTTGCTGGAAAAAGTCATTTGAGAAGATTCATTAAAATGAAGAGGTATGTCTTGAAACAAAGCGGTATGGTATTTATAAGGAATTTGTAAATGTAAATTTTACGTCCGACTTACCTTAGATACGTCGGACGTAAATAATACGTTCACAATTTCCTTTCCAATTTCAATTGGTGAATCGTCCATGGGAAAAACACCGACGTAAAATTTATGTTTAATGCATCTGAGATAAATAAAACGTAAAATTTTGCCTCCGTTGATCCGGGCTCCAGTCGCTTATCCACGAACGCACTGAGAATGTTCATCATGGATTAGCGGCGGTGGGACTAGACAGTAACTCATTCTTTAACCCATTAAGGATATCAGAGTATAGTTGAGCGACAAAGTGGGTTAGAGGTGCTCGAGAATGTTATAAATGTACGTTCGATTCATTGTTACATCGTCGTACATTTGGTCCAACTGTCTAAGCTTGGGGGAAGCATAGTTTTTGAATCGATGAAATCGGTTGTCTACCACCATTCATCATCTCCTTGGACACGATCTTGTTCAACCGACCATACACCACCCTCTGTTTGTAGTAGATTATTACATGGCGACCAAGTACGCTTCAAGTTATCTTTTTTTTATAGGAGTGACGGTGTTAAAGTCCAAGCGTTGATTGAACTCCTCCGCAATTTCTTCGTACTCAATCTTAGCTCGTCTCTAAGAGTAGCTAGCCTGTGTGGAGCAAATGTTGATGAAAGGAAGTGTTCTTTGGGCATTCAATCGATGACAACAGCTCACGTCGACGAATCAGTGGAGAAGGTAGACATTATGAAATTTAAAAAAAGATTAGAAAAATTTTATAGAAAAAAACCATATTGTAAAGAACAGTGAAATAAACATAGTTAAAAGAACTATTACCTCAAAATGTGTTGATTAAACTAGAACAAGGGAGGGTTGAGCAATGTTCGGTTAGAGCCGAAATAACTGATCGAACTAGTTTATTTCGATCGGTACGGTCGACTCGGTTACAAAATTAAATCAGTTTGAATTCGGTTTGTATATATATATTTTTGTTATAGATTTAACCAAACTAACCGAACTTTAATTATATTATCTAAATTTACGGTGTTGTCATACATTTAATAATCGGTTTATTAATTAAAAAACAAAGTTTAACAATTGAAAATTTGACAATTTTTTATAAACGTAAAAAATATTCATAAAAATAAAATTCTTTTTTAGCCCAGCTAAATTGGTTATCGAATTAATCGAAATTAAATTGGTTTGGCTTTGATTTTTTTTCTGTTTTAATTCGGCTTGATTTTTTTTACGTCAAAACCTACCTAATAGACTGCACTTACCCCTAAAATTAAGTGTTATTTTGGATTTATACTCATGGAGGAAGAGGTGATGTTGGAAGTTTATGGGAAAAACAACGGTTCGAATTGGACCGTTGCATGATGATGCATTGTGAATAGGCCTGTCAATGGGTCGGGCTCGGTCTCTTAAAATCCGGACCCGAGCCCGACCGCAATAATCAAAACCCGAGTCCGGCCCGAACCCGTAGGGTATTTTAAAACTAATACTCGAGTTTGGCACATCGGGCTTTTCAAGCCCGTTGAATAACACACGTATACTGTACTCATAATATTTATGTTAAAGTCATACTTAAACTTGCAATTTTGTAAAGTTTATACAAACAATGGTAACATACAAATTGGATGGTGATGTAGCCAGTTCACAACAAAAACATCTACATGCAAACAAACAAAATGGTAAACAAAAAACATAAACACTCGCGTTTTGATACTACAAAAAACTAGTATTCGGGTCAAGCCAAATCAGATTGAATTTTGATAAAACCACACCCGACTCTAATAGTAGTCGAATCAGACTTGAATTGTGGCTAGGGATGGCAATGGGGCGGATCTAGGGTCCAAACCCGGTCGACCCGCCCCTGTTTTGGCCCGTCAAGACCCGCCCCATTGGGTCATTGGGGCGGGTAGACCCGTGACCCGTTCTTGAGTACTCCGGGTCTAGGGTTGGGTCGGGGCTTGGCCGACCCGCCCCAACCCGACCCGCACTACTAACATCTTATGAAACCGCTTTATTACTATAATGATTTATTAATCTTTTTAGATATAAGTGATTCTAGAATGGATATTAAAATGTCCCAGTCAATATCTATAGAAAAAATTAGAGTATTAAGTTGCGTCATTGATAATTATACAATAACATATGTTTATATTTTCTGAATTATTATTGTAGACATCATTTTTATTAACTTCCCATAGACACATTGTTATTTGTATTTCATGTATATTTGGTGATAACGAGTATAAACAAATAAATATATGCACGTTGCTACATAATTTTGAATCAATGCATAGAGACTCATTGGGTCTTGGGGCGGGTCGGGTCTACCCTGACCCGTACGGGTCTCGGGTACGGGGCAAAATTTCAGACCCGCACCGGGTCTACGGGGCGGGTCTGGGGCAAGGTTTAAAAAATCCGGGTCGGGTATGGGGCACTAAAAACCCGCCCCAACCCGCCCCATTGCCATTCCTAATTGTGGCTGCGTAGTTTGAAAAAAACTCACATCCGTATTAAAAGAACGTGACCGGACTACACCGAAATCCGTACCACTGACGGATCTACTCGGAAAGAAAGAATGTCATCACATTTGATTTATGTGCCGTTTTTAGGACAATCTGACGCGCATTAAAATATAACACGGAGAAAGGCCGAATACGCACCTATAAATTGAACTTAAGCGTCATATCTGGATGTACATAACCCGCCTGTCTCTTCTTCTCTGAGTCTAAAACCTTTTTCAAATCCCTAACCCCAAAAATTAAAAATAACTAGAAACAAAAAACCCCCAAAACCATGAAATTTCAACTGGAAGAAATAACAGTTTACTTTCCGTATCCATCAATCTATCCAGAACAATACTCATACATGCTCGATCTCAAACGCACACTCGATTCAACGGGCCATTGCCTGCTCGAAATGCCCACCGGCACTGGAAAAACTGCCGCCTTGCTCTCTCTGATAACTTCCTACTTCATTCACCACCCTCAGAAAAACAACAAGCTACTTTACTGCACTAGAACCGTACACGAGATGGAGAAAACTCTGTCGGAGTTGCGACTGTTGCACCAGACATTGCCTGATAATTACAAGACCCTGGCTTTGGGGTTGTCTTCAAGGAAGAACCTTTGTGTGAATCCAAATGTTGTTGCGAGTAATTCCAGGGATTCGGTTGATTCTGGGTGTAGGAGGCTTACAGCGAGTTGGGTTAGGGAGACTGCTGGTGGGGATAGATCCAGGCTTTGTGATTACTATGAGAATTTCGATCGGTTAATGGTACTGCATATTGGAGCTCATTTAGTTTATGTGATCGGGATTTTTAGAAGCTTCTTGACTACTTTTGAGAATATTGGATGTTTACTGGTTTAATGTTGTGTGGATCCTTCGATAACTAACCCCAAAGTTTACTGCTATCGGCATCCAGAAATGTGTTTTCGGCCACCACGGTCGGCAGCCAACTGCTGGGTATGCCCTGTCCCCGGCGGTTGTTTGCCTACCGTAGCGTAAAAAAAAAGGCATGGTGGCCGGTAGCACATAGCCGTGTGCTTTTAGTAATACACACCTCAAAAGGTTATCATATGTATAAAACAGAAGATCTGTGTACTTACGGATATCACAAGGGAAGTGATATGCAGTAGGTTACCCTCAATTAATGTATAGCCTTGGAGTTTATTTTATGGTCATTAAATTTTAATGCTAAGCAAACCCAGTTCTATATGCCAGAAAGACACAATTTCATGGTGAAATTAAGGGTACATTTCTTTGTAAATAATCACTTGTCAGATCAGTCTGGGTTAGGTGTTTATCTTTTTCAAAAGTAAGTTATAACCATTTAAGGTTCCATAAACTGTGTAAATGTATTCTTTATATTGCATGCTGAATACTACAAAATTTTGTTCTACTGTACTTGGCAGATGGGAGGTCCAGATTCAATTATGATGCCGCCTGGGGTTTATACACTTCAAGATCTTAGGGCTTATGGGAAGGAGAAGGGGTTATGCCCGTATTTCTTAGCGAGGCAGATGATTAAGTATGCAAATGTGGTGGTGTATAGTTATCAGTATTTGCTTGATCCGAAAGTAGCCGGCATTATATCAAAGGAGATGGAGAAGGAATGCGTGGTTGTGTTTGATGAGGCACATAACATTGACAATGTTTGTATTGAAGCATTGAGTGTGAGTGTAAGGAAGCAAACTCTGGATGGGGCAACAAGGAATTTGAATAGGATGGCACAAGAGATTGATAGGTAAGCTTTGGGGTAGCTAGGAAGCATGTAACTTGTGAATTGTATTTCAGTGGTTCTCCTAATATGTTTATAACTTGTCAGAACATTAGAAATAAATGCTAAAATTACGAGACCGGAAACATGCGCGTTGCAAAATTTTGAGTAACTGAATGATAGATTAGAATAACACGGCGATTCAATTAGATACTAAAGTTATAGCTAACCTAGGTTGCATGGGTACTTGCAAGAACATGAGTACTAAGTTTGGGAATGGAAACCGTTGTGATAGCTCCGGTGTGTGTTCTATGCCTTTTTTTTCTTTCTTTCTTTATATGTACCAGTTCACTTTTTGCACTTTCAGTATGTGAATGATACTTATACCAAGCATTTTGCTGTAATTCTTTAAGAACTATTGCTTTAGAAAAAGATATTAATTAATAGATGGTTCATGGAAGACTTAATCATTTTCTTTAATATATAATTTATATTTATTCAGTGTATTGAATTATGAGAGCATCTCCAACTGTTTTGAGGTTCAAAATTACATTTTCATGGATTACAAAATGTAATCCGTGTATTTATCCAATAGAAATCGAAACAATCACTTGTTCAAATAGCGCGTGCATCTGGGTAAGTGATAGGCGCTTGTTCAACATGTGCATGTTGAACAAGCGTCCTTATCCAATTATTGAGCAGGCGCCTGATGAAAGACGCCTTTTCAAATTGGGCGGCTGTTGAACAGGCGCTCGATATAATTTCAAATTTTGAACCCTTTGCCCTGAGTATGTAACCGGTTACCAAATGTAACCACTGTTGGAGTGAGTTTTAAGGTTAGATCTTACATTTTGTAATTTTGAATCTTTTGTTGGAGATCCTCTGATAATTATCGTATAACATGTTGAATTATGGAAATTTTTGTACGGTATTGTTTTTTAACAAATAATTATATTTTTTCACTATACCCATACCCTAGTTTTTAGGGTTTTGGAGAATCCTTGTATCTTACCTTACCTACATATTTGTTACCTGCACCTTTGCTATGTAGCTGCTAAACAATTATTGTAGGTTTATGTGTGTGTGTGTGTGTTTTTTTCATTTCTGCATATAGGTTTTCTTATCTATAGAGGTACTGTATATAATGTAACCACTACCTTTATAAACACTGCCATTTGTTTCAGTGGTGACACAGTGTTGTCTATTTTGGCATGTGAACAAATTTGATATTGTACTCACCGTGTATAGGTTATCAAGCCTTTCATAGTACACGTGTGAGTAGACAAGGGTTGCCTGGGTTTTTTCTTGTTTTATATTCGATTAAAATGAATATATATATATATATATATATATATATATAATATTCTTATTACTTAGTGTTACTTTTGCTAGCACCATCAATCTGTTTATTCCCTAAAAAGTATAATGTCTTTTTTTTTCTACCTTTTTTCCTTTTCTTTTGGGCCTTGTGCTGCATATTGAATCTGATATTTAATTGTGATTAATCTTGAAGGAAGGTTCAAGGCCACAGATGCGAATCGATTGCGTTCTGAATACAATCGCCTTGTGGAGGGTTTGGCCCAAAGAGGGAACTTGCCATGTATGTCTCATAAATACTGCTCCATATTCAAATGTGTACCACATGGTCAATACAGGTTTTCCAGATGGTGATTATATTTAAATAAATCAGATTCATAATTTTTGAAATTATACTTAAGTTATCTAAATTATGGTTTTACTGTTTTTCTTTCTGCAATATCTTTAATAGTGAGTTGGTTACGCCTACACCGTTAAGTGTTTACCTAGAGTTTCCTTGTTCAAAAATTCTGAATCTCGTCTTAGTTATCGTCTATCAAGGCTTTTGGGAATAAGCTCCTGAGGGCTCCTAAATCTTCAGATGATTAGTAAAATACCAAACTATCAACAACATGATTAATAAAAAGAATAAAAGTTTATCAAACAGTTTTCTTAGGTTTTTAACCTTTTTATAACCACAACATTTGGAGCCGATCCCTCTTGATTCCATAGATTTAGTTGATATTGGCTCTTTGATCACCACACCATTTAAAATGATAATGCTCAAAAGTGGGATCAAAGCCTAATAACACAACGGGAGACCAAAATCTGAATATCCTTTATTTTATACATACATTGAAGTTAACTAAAAAACGAAGAATGAAATGGTTCTTATATGTTAGCCAAAGAAAATAAAGCATTACAAATTATCAAAAGTTTTAATTTTGGTACCTAATCAAATAAGATGCGACTGAAGTTGAAGAGCTTCAATCCGATTGATTCTTAACAAATTAGCATCTGCAGTTTTTGAGGTAGGAGTTTTGGTGGTTATACCAGTTGATGTTTCTGGAAAAAAAAACTTCGTACTGCAATTTTATTTTATGTTTTATACTACATGACCTAATTTCCCATATTCCCAAGTCAAAAATAATTTCCTGCATTTTTCTAACAATATCATTGTGAATATGCAAACTAATCTTTTCTATACACCGCTATTATAGTGGCTGATACCTGGCTTGCAGACCCTGCATTGCCTTGCCTGATGTTATTTTTCAGGAGGCTATCCAATTTTATTTACATATCCAACTTCTAATACTAGATTTGCTGATTGATCTTCTCTATACTTCACTATCATAGTGGCCGACACCTGGCTTGCAAACCCTGCTTTGCCCGATGATATTTTGAAGGAGGCTGTACCTGGAAACATTCGGAAGGCTGAGCATTTTCTATCTGTTTTACGAAGACTGGTGCAATATATTAAAGGTCGACTACAAACTGAGAATGTTGAAACAGAAGGACCTGTTTCCTTTGTAGCTTCAATTTATAATCAAGCTGGAATTGATCAGAAAATGTTGAAATTCTGCTATGACAGATTACACTCTCTTATGCTTACACTTGAAATAACCGACACGGATGAATTTTTACATATTCAAACTGTTTGTGACTTTGCAACCCTCGTTGGAACATACACAAAAGGATTCACTATTATTATTGAACCATTTGATGAGAGGATGCCTCATATACCAGATCCTGTATTGCAGGTTCAGCTGTTATCTTCTTGGAGTAATTTTAAGCGACTTAACTCTATTATTGGTTGAAACAATTGCTTTCTTTTTTCCCTAATGCAGCTTAGTTGTCATGATGCTTCTCTTGCCATTAAACCTGTTTTTGATCGCTTCCAATCTGTTATAATAACGTCTGGAACTCTAAGTCCAATTGATTTGTATCCACGGCTTCTGAATTTTAATCCAGTCATCAGTAGAAGCTTTACGATGTCTTTGACAAGAGACTGTATATGTCCTATGGTGCTTACAAGAGGAAGGTATTGATCAATTATTTTTCACACATTATACCTTTTGTATATAGTTACACAAGTTATTATATACTCTACTTTATCCTTTGTATTCAGATACAGCAATGAAATCCACACGTACACGTCGTACAGTACTATTATTTAGCTGATGTATGCATATACAATATATCATCGTGGAAAATCTCTTCCGCCAGTAAGACAGCCAAAATTTAGGATTCAGATTCAGGAGATCAAAATAGTTTTAAGTAAAAATACAAATATACACACATGCATGCTTGCATGCATACATACATATGTACATACTTACGTATATTCATACATGTGTGTGTATGTCTCTCTCTCTCTCCATATATGTGGGTGCGTGTGCGCACACACCCATACATAAATATATATGTATGTGTATGTATGTGATTTTGTTTTGTATCACTTTTGTCTCGCTTTTCTTTTGTGAAACCCAGTGTTTTGTTTTTGAAATCTAACATAAATTTATCATCTTCATTCTTCATCATGTTTCCTACACATTTTTAATTTAATGAAAAGTTCTAACGGTGTAAATTTTATACATATTTAGTTTTGATACATTAAATCATAACAATAAAGTAAACAATTGAATTCGAGCACCAACAAATTGATTTTTTTTAACAAATTAAACTTTTACTAACTTTGCAATATTGTTGTTCAATGATGAGAATAGTCAATAAATCCCAATCCCAATCCAACGAATCTGAGCACTGACTTTGCAATTTTACCAAAATCTCCTAATAGTTATAGGGCAATAATTACATTCTCAGATCAACAAATCTCAATCTTGATTTCCTTAATTGTCAACAATGGTTCAATTCAAAGAGCATTAGCATTCAGCAATAATATGTAATGATGTAAATCATAATACATACAATTTATTACTTAAAAAAAGGAATCACCTTCTTCTTTTTTAGAATTGTCTAAGCACGGCAAGAAAGTAAGCAGGCAACAGACTTCAGACTTGGTAAGTGGTAATTGAATTGGTGGTGGTGTGGCAGTAGAAGCTAGGTGTGGTTGGCGCTTGAGAGTGGAAGAAGGTTGAGAATAGGTTGCACGCATAGGCATCACACACAGCTATCTAGGGTTTATTATTATTTGAGAAATGAGTCATTGTTGCTCCAAAGGAGGGGGGTTACCCTATTCAATGGCCTACTGGGCCTTGCCTCAAAACCGGCCCTCTGTGTGTGTGTGTGTGAGAGAGAGAGAGAGCCTTTTCAATTCTTTAATGAGCATCCCTCTATTTGTCAACCTTTTATTAGCTACCAAAATTGACATATAATTTTACCAACCGATTGGAATGCTCCATTTTTTTGACTTATGTTAATTGTGAGAAACCTCCAAACACGCCAGTGTCCTGATGTCTAATTCTAGTAGAAAGACTTAGGTGTACAGGAGAAACTTCTTTTCGGTATGAAATATCAAATATGACACATTTACATTCCTTATTATGAAATTTAATTAGCTATTGGTTATTTACCCTTTCTACTACACGTGCATTCCTCGACGTATAGTTTTTTTTTTTAATAAACGCATGGTGTAATGGTTAAATCTGAAAATAGCTAGGAAATTTAGAAGTAGTCTAATCCGGTCTTTTTTTTTCTACTACTCAATTGATATTAGGTAAGTGAGACAAGACACTCCTCTTCATGCATATGTTATATTGCAAATCATTCTTTTTTTTTCCTTTTTGCCTCTCAGCGATCAGCTTCCTGTGAGTACAAAATTCGATATGCGTGGTGATCCTGGTGTTATAAGAAATTACGGAAAGCTCTTGTTGGAAATGGTTGCTGCAGTTCCAGATGGTGTTGTCTGCTTCTTTGTCAGTTACTCTTATATGGATGCTATTGTCAATGCTTGGAATGAGAAGGGCATTTTGCAGGTATCTCCTACACTTCGTTGTTTGCTTCGCTAACAATATGTTCTTTTTCTTTTTCTTTTTTGCCATAAGTACAGTAGTTATCAGATTGCTCTATGCAAATATAAAATAGAAGTGTTTGGTTGAGGGAGTTTGCATATGACCCATTGTCCATTGATGGCTGTTTTCATTCCTGTCTCATCTCTCAGGAGATCTAAAAAATGTCAAGGTTCTAAGATAAAACATGATAGCTAAACCAAAACTGGTGAGGTTTGAGGGTTAAGTTCCGAAGGATAAATTTGTGTAGTTTAGCGGCAATTTTGCTATCGCTAATCTTGATAGCTAATTCTAATAAAAGGGCCACTGTATTACCCAGTGCCAAACCTAACAATAAGTGAAGCAGAATAATTATTGCCTTTCCATGTTTGTGTTTGCAATCGTTCTCAACCAGTGGTATGTAATAGAGCTGTTATGGTAATTAGAATTGTTAGAGAAATACCAAGCTGTGACGCCCCACCCCGAGACCCACATTAACAAAGAGTATTACTGGGTAACCGTCTGCTAGTGCGGAGAATATGGCTGGTTAGGAGCGATCATCTATGATCTTGTCTTAAATATCTATTGAATACGTCGATTTGTGCTCTATATTTTTTTTCTAACTCAAGTGGATTGACATATCCAATAAATGCTTAATACAAAATTACAGGTGGCTATAGGATCTATCATAACAAAATACAACAACTCAAATGCATAACACATCACAGAACAACAAACAGATATATATATATATATGTGTATGTATGTATGTATGTATATACATATATACTAATACATCCCAATACAATACAAATAATACATTATATATACATTATATGTGTATTGATACTATTAGCAGGTCAAAAATGACCACCGATATTTTACTGTTACTGTTGGTATATCGATAAATCGGTAAACCGTTGAATGGTAGTGTTAAATTTATCAATACATAAACCATAAAAAATATTATTGCATTAAAATTTTATAATAATAAAAAAGTAAATATTTTGTAAATATTTTGTTTCCGATTATAACCCAATTAATATTTATATCAATATTTTGATTTATTTTAGTTGATCTAGAAATTTTTCTTAATCCGTCGCAAATTATTTACAACGACATGAAATAATGGCTTTGCTAATATTAGACTTTAAAACTAACAATACCAAAAGAAGAAACATCATAAATAATACTGCAAACATATTCTTAATAATTGAAAAGGGTTGGTGGTTAGGAATTAAGATTAATTTAAATAGTAAAACAATCAAAATTAATATGATTGGTAAATTTAACGTTATCACCGGTTTTGATGTTTTTTTACCTTACCATTAACAATGGTAAATTTACTATTACCGTATGGGTAGTATTGGTATATTAATTGTTTGGTTGGTATGGTAATGATAAATTTACCATTATCATAATTGATGTAGTATGTATTATGTTTTGGAATTGAATATGACACACGATAATATTCCTTTTCTATCCAGGATGTAATGCAGCATAAATTAGTTTTTATTGAAACTCAAGATGTGGTAGAAACTACTCTGGCACTTGATAACTATCGCCGTGCATGTGACTGTGGAAGAGGAGCCGTCTTTTTCTCGGTTGCCAGGTAAAATTTCTTATGTAATCCATATGGAAGTACTGGTTTGCTTTAAACATCCATACATTGGCTGCCAATGAAAACATTGAGTTATCTCCACCTACTCAATCTTAATATGTTCCATTTGGTTAATGTGGTTTTCTACATACTTGGTATAATTTTATGGTTCATCAGTTTTTGGCAGGCCCGTAAACGGTTGGATATGGATTCGGATAGTGTCATATTTGTATCCATATCCGATATCATTTTCAGATATCGAATATCTATATCCGTGGATGCGAACGGATATCATATATTTATCGGTTATACTTTGGTCGGTTCACAACTAATAAAGCTAAACAAATAAACATAAAATTTTGATTTGTTATAAATCCATTTTAGTACCAAAAATATAGAAAATAATAAATATGCTAAGAAAAATAATTTTAACCAATAAATATTGATTTTTATACGCATATAAATTTATTTTACCTTGATAAAATAGTATATTACAATCATTTTATATACTGGCATACAAAAAAAAGCTATTATCTTGATAAAAACCGAACGCACAATTATCAGATGCGGATGTGGCCATATCCGCACCCGTATCCATTTTTCGGATATTGGATAATTTTTCATATTTTATGGATGGATTTCGGATTTTTCGGGTACTCATTGACAGCCCTACTTTTCAGTATTTGTCGGGTTTTACAATACTTTCCATGGAACTGAGTAAAATATGATCATGTTGAATTTTTTTGGTTGATACAATGTGTTTTATTCCAGAGGAAAAGTCGCTGAAGGTATAGATTTTGACAGACATTATGGCAGATTAGTCATCATGTTTGGGATCCCCTTCCAGTACACTCTTAGCAGGTGAGCTCACTTTTCTCATCCTAGGTAGTTGGCTGTTAACAGCCTTAATGAAATAGCTTGCCTGACTTGATTGGTGAAGCGGTTGTGATGGCTCAAATCTAGTTGTATTTTTGGTTTTTTCCCCCCAGGATATTGCTAGCTAGGTTAGAGTACCTCAGAGAAAATTTTCAAATAAAAGAGGGAGATTTTCTCACATTTGATGCATTGGTATACTTTTTTCTCTCCCCTTGCTGAATTGATTATTTTCATCATGTTAAGTAAGAAACTTAATTGCATACATTTTATTGTCAAAAGAGACAAGCTGCACAGTGTGTTGGTAGAGTTATTCGTTCGAAGGCAGATTATGGGATGATGATATTTGCAGATAAAAGGTGTGTGCTGAGGCTGACCATGCACGTTTTTATTTTATAAATAATGCATCATACATTCTGAGTTTAAGTGCCTTTTTTTTAAGGCACGTAGAGCTTCATTAATAAAACATCTTCGTATATACAGATATAGTCGCCATGACAAACGCTCTAAACTGCCTGGTTGGATATTATCACATTTACATGATGCCCACCTCAACTTGAGCACTGACATGGCAGTGCATATAGCTCGTGAGGTATGTCCATATGTTTATATAATCTAAAATTGAAACGGTAAACAATCCTTTTGTCCATATACAATGACCTGATAATTTGATTGATTCAAGGTAGCATGGCTAGAGTTGTTGCATGGAAAATAGCATGTTATTCATATATATGTATGAGCACATGAAAATTCATGCATATTCTGGGAAGGAAATGATCCCCTGAGGGCCATGTCATTTTGTTATAAAACAAATAGATAAACAAATAAAGACCTACTGAGAACAAGGGATTAACTGTTCCAGATAAACATCGTTATGTCCACAGTTTTTAGAGCCTGAAAAAATGCAAAGAAATATGAACAATGTAAAGCGGTTCTGATTATGATATAACTAATTATATCAAGTTAAAATTTAAAAACTTTTCACCACCTGAATGGTTATGTGATAATTGATCCTTTATTTACTAAAACAGTAATTCTGATGTAATCATCATCGTTGCCTTTTAATTGTAGTTTCTGCGAAGAATGGCGCAACCATATGATAAAACTGGTGGCTTTGGGAAGAAGACGCTATTATATGAGGAAGACTTGAAAAATGTGGATGTTAATGCTATGGATTTGTTCTGAATTTTGTCCGAGCATAGCAATTATATTGTAGATTTTGATGTAGCGGTAACAAATTTTGCAGCATGTCTCAGTAATGTTTCTCTAGTTTTATAAACTAGGCTATGCTAGAGTGGTTTTATTCCGTTTAAGGAGATATGTAATGTTATTTTGAGGTGGCATTCCATCATAAAGGCCGAACTATGTTGGCAATTAATGCAGTGATATTTGCATGATGTTAGTTTTGCTGAAATGGGCATAATGGTTAAATGTAAAGTTTCATGGCGTGTTAAGAAATGAAAGAGGTAGCGACAGTTTGAATGCAATAAGCACTTAGGTTATACGAGCGTTAAGACATGGCAGGCGGTCTAAAATAGTGCGCGAACTTAGATGTCTAAAATATTCGCTAGAAGGAGGGTTTGAACCTCCGACCTTGTGGTTAACAGCCACACGCTCTAACCAACTGAGCTATTCCAGCTTTTGTTTTAAAGTTTCCGTTTCTTCATATCTGTTGTCTGATAGCAGCTTAACTGGTCATCCCCTATAATTAATTTAGATTTAGTTCTATCAGATATCCATTGCTGGAAAAAAATTATTTAAAATATAAGTGGAGCTTTAAATGAACAAATAAAGCAACATTATTCCATTCAACAAAGTGAGATACCACTGCTAGCAATGCAAAGGATTTTGCTGCCATAACGAATGCTAAATTCTATCAAAATGCAAGAACAGTGTGACCACATGAAGTCAAGGAGCAATTAAATAACGTGATAGGTAATCCCTCCTTGAATTTTGTGTTTGATGTACAAATTGACAAAACAATTTTCTTTTGTCCAGTATCATTTTTTCAATGTAAAACAAAACAAATATCATAGGATTTTAGCTTCTGACCATTACACATTCCGCAATACAGTAAGAACTCAGCCATACAAGCACTTGGTTCTTTGATTTGTTTTTGGCATTATCAGGGATAGCATTTCACGCAAAACACATAAATAAACGTTTTGGGAAGACCAACAAGAACATACCTCTAGCTGCCACGATATTTATATAATTTACCCACAATCACCTATCTTGATATAATAATGACAAGCTACATGTTATAACTAAAAATAAAACGCCAGTTCCTATACAACTTATCATTAATAAAGTGGCCACAATGACCTGAATAACTTTAAGATTGAGATTATATTGCACACAAACCAGGAAACAAGAAGTTTGAATGGTTTCAAAATTAATATATTACTTCTTAAGAGTAATAGCTTAGTAATTCCTGATTTATATTAGTTACATCATAGTACTCGCTCCAACATTTAATTAAAATCAGACAACTGAAACACTCGGTTACAACGTAGCTATATTTTCTGTTAATGCACCTTTAAAGACCTCAGCTTTGCAGACGACTTGTTAGAATGAATAAGTGGCTGATCCTCGTCATCTTCGTCATCCTTTTCATTTCGTTCAGATGCACTGATTGAATCATCATCGCTTGAGCTTTGTGCATATATCAATCTTTTTCCCTGTACATTTTGTGCCTTTCTAGGACGCCCTCTCTTTCTTACAGGCTTGTCTTCTTTCTCATCTGCCACATTTTTATTTCGAACATCATAAAATTATTGGCTGTTGGTCTGCAACCTTGGACTTTTGTGATAATACTTTGTTATGGGAATAAAGAGGGATCAGAATGGATAAACTTTGCATGGAAACAATATATCATACCAAAGTCGGATTAAAGCAGAGATTTTTTTTCCCCTTCTGTCATGTCTTATAACTAAATTGGAGTAAAAATCTACATGCAACCGAGTAAACATTCAGTCAAGAATAGGTATTAAAACATAAGGGTGAGCAATATTTGATTGGAACCGGATGAATCAATCAAACTGGTTCACGTTGGTCAGTTAGGTTCGATTTTAAAGTAAGATTGGTTTATACTCGATTTGTGAAACAATTTGGTTATCGGTTAAATCAAATTAACCAAACTGTTTATACGGTGTTAAAAATTAATAATGTTCTAATAATCTTTTTGACTAGTTTAGCGATCGAAACAATTTTTATACATCATAAGTAAATCATTAAAATGCATAAAAACTCAATATGCACACAATATCATTAATTTTATAGTTTCTTCTAAGTACATCGAACGTTTTAACCATAAAGTAAGAAATAGGGGTAGTTTGGTTAAACCAAGAAACAACTTTTTTTCTTTTTCTGATCATTTGGTTTGGTCTTACAATTGTTACCCAAAACCAGCCAAACCAACAAACGGTCACCCATAATAAAACATTTGGGACTTAATTAAGCCAAAATTAAATGCAATAATTATCTGCAGACCTAATGTTTAATGATTGAGAAACATTTTTGTTATGGGTCTATTTGAAACATATTCTCAGCAGCAACGCAGCATGCTCTTGATTAGCTAAGGGCTGAGCGTTTTTTAGCAGGCATGGGACTGAATGTTCACATATAATCACTTAGTTATACAATGTTTCTATTTTATGTTGTTATAATTCGTGATATAAGTTAAATAATTCTTTTTAAAGTGTTTTGACCTGTGAGCTTTGATATATCCAGCAAGAATTCAGTTATGGTTAATCTTGACTCGTTCTTGGTTTGCTTGAGGTATTTTATGTTAGTAGAACTATTATATATGGTTTGTTATTTAGGGAGATATGAAAATATCAAGGGTCGAAATTCCGGCCAGCACACCGAAATCCCAGTCATCCCGTTCCAATTTCAGCGACAACAGCCGAAATTCACTCAAAATACCGGTTCCGCCACCAAGACAGTGAAAAAGGAATTTTTCTTGCACAAAATGGAAGTAAAATAAAAAATTTAACAAAGAATTCAAAGAAACGGTACAAAATTCCATATAAAAAACAAGAAAACAAAGAATTGAACGAAAGAAACCCAAAAAGCTTATATCAATGTTACCATTAATTAGCTTGTCGATGTTTCGTTCAAATTACTTTGAACTTTTGTTCACGTGTTTAAATTAGGGCATCTATTTTCAGTTTTGGAAAGACCTGCGGCTTTAAAAAAGGAATATGATACCGACTAATAAGTTTCTTGCTGGAAGCATAATAAGTTCATATTAGACCTGTCAGTGCATTATCCGCATCCGAAATCATTTTCGAATATCGAATATCTATATCCACGGATACGGACGGATATCGGATATTTGTCGTAAAAAGTAAAGTAAAGAAAATAAATGGAAAATTTTGGTTCAGCGTAAATCCTTTTCAGCAATAACACTAGAAATGAATAATATGATGATAATATGAACTCAAGAGGATCATAGTAGAGCTATTAAAGGCATTAGAGAAAAAGAAGAACAAACATGATAATGATTGTGATTAAGAGATTATTGGTATTGAATATGATGGATACACGTTTTTGCTTTTTGATAAAAATAAAGTTAAAGATTGATTGTCTGATTTAAATGCAAGCTTCCGTACACGCAAATATGAAAAAAGAACATTTATATGGTAGGAGCAAATGAGAGGATGTTAATAAATGTTACACGTGTCCAAGAAATCATGAAAAAAATCATTTACATTGGACAATTAAAATGAAAGGATGCACGTTAACCACAAGAGGAGATATGAATGTTTGGATGAGCAAAGCTTGAAGCACGCTAAACAAGGATGAGATGACGCTTCTACATGGTTTAAATCTCCTCTACCTCACCTTAAGATCTCATTCAATATCTCATTTTCACACTTACATGAGATGAGACATCATATCACGCTCATATCGCACATATGAGTCATATCTCATTCTAAATATTTAAATTTCCCTTAAATATGAGTCGAATTATCAATCCGATATCTCACCTATAATTATATAGTTTTCCTTTTACATAACAGTTTTATACCATTCACGTGGATTCAAAATAAACTACTCAATCCAATCACTATATACTAACCCGAAATCACTTTTTTATCCCAAAGAGTCTAAACAAAAGATTTCATATCTTATATATTCAAATAAGATATCATTCAAGTGCAAGCCATTACTCTTCTCCAAAAAAAAATTAATTCATTTCAACTCTTTTTTAATATAAATCAAGCGTGTTATTTACTTTTGGGATAATGAATGTTAACACCAAACCGTCAATCTTAAATACCTAAGTTACTCCAAGATAATCGTAAGGAGTACTTTACGATTCGATATATCAATCTGAGATACATTCATCTCGTCTGAGATCTCATCCGATGCCATGATAAAACATGACCAAAACCCAAGATTTTAAGTTTTGCATTTATAAGGTAGGTGAGACTGTGACTTGGAGCGAGAGAATATGAAAACCTTAGAAACTTCTTCGACTGGAGTTAGAGAAGTTAATTCCACTCGAATGAAGATGAAGCACGCGAGATGAACAAAGAAGATCCCCAAAGCTTACGTATAACCATTTACGGTACTATAAATATTATTTGATGAGTTTTAAATGCATGTTCAGTTGATGAGCATTCCTATAAATGATAAAGAAGGATGTTGGTGGAGTAATTTGAATTAAGATGGAGCTATTGATGACACAATGGGTGTGGCGAACTATTTAAGCAAAAATAGAAGTAACACCTATAAATGATAAAATTAAGAAAAAAAGGCTTAGTTGATATAAACACATACAAAGGAAATAAGGCGACACTCCGATTAAAAGAGGAGATTTTACATACACACACAAAAGGAAACGGACACAAATGAAGATGCAAATTAATATGGAAAAAAAGCATTATGAATGGGGGAAAATTAAACTCAAATACTAATGTGACTGGAAAGAGAAAATTACGAATATCAAAAATCCATTTGACCAATCTCGATTATTAGGTTAAAGGCAACTAAGAAGAAGATTTTAAAGTTACAAATCTTGAACTGTGGTCATGACTTACATTAGGATTTTCACATACGCTATCTCATATCATATAAGATCTCGAACGAAACAAGTGTATATGGGTGTACATCTTGGAACCTAAAGTACATATTGGGACAACCTTCGAGTGATTTATAAGTTTAAAATTCACATTTTTAACGATTTCTTAAAAATTGTTTATAAAAAATAAAATTACAAATTGTAACATTTGATTTGCATAGAAAGAAAGTTACTATAGTAGAAAGAGAATACTTTGTTTTTAGGAGGATAAAAGTAGCTTGGTTTATTTGGTTGACAACGATGAATTTCTTTTTATCTAGACATTGATAAAACACACGCGCGCGCGCACAAAGTGATTCGTTGTGACTTGCTCGGATAAACAGTTAATACAGAATTAGGGAAATTATTGAATAAGAATTAGTAGAATAACTTTGTTTAGATCGTATAAAAGATGATACATAAGTAAAAATAAATTGACGAAATCTTGGAGTGGGATATTAGTTGAGTTTACTGTATCTAGAACGAGATAAGATGTTCAAATCGTATATGAATGAGTTTTCAATATCTAGAAGGACAAATGAAATATGAATAAGATTAGATGTTTCGTCTTGCCAAAGTGCAAACACGAGAGCTTATCAGGCGGAATGAACGAGATTTATTACTCTGCAAAATTTAGACAACCACTCTACAGCCAGCATAAAATGTCAAAATTTAATTTAATTTAATTTGTTTAGCCATTCCTTTTTTTACAAACATTTGGACACCTAACAAATAAGATCTTTTCTTCTTCTTTCTTTTTACATGAATTTAAAGCACACTACAAGCTATTTAATTTAACAATTATGACCTAAACCAGTTTCTTAGCATATCCATGAAATTTATGTTTGTTAGTTATTGCAAGTTTTCTTTTCCTACAAAAATAGTTATTGGAAGTTAATTGTCAACTTACTAGCTTATTAATCTATAACATAATAACTACCTATGCAAGAATAAAGCATATATGAAGGTCCATAGTCTGTCCAATCCCAGTCCGCTTTGCTCATACAGCATGTCTACTGTAAGTGCCAGATCTACATTTCTTAATATCTTATAATGCTGACATTTGACACTAGCCATTTAACTATACGGATAAGCAGAGATTGCCAAACATGAAAAAGTGGAAACTTTGTCATAAATTGCATCATGCAACCCTCCTCGTACCCGGTAGTTTGATCCAGTGTATCATCAAACTATCTGTTATAATATAATTAGTAGAAAAGGCCAAGCAAAACTGATACTGTATTGGTATCCACTTGAGTTTGATGTAGAGCTAGAAAGATTCCACATTACAGTAACGAACTAAACATATAAGTCCTTAAAAAGTATTAAACTACATAAATATTTTGCCTAACGTATAAATGCAACCTTCTAGGCAGAAGAATAACAATTGAACATATATATTTTTAATATGCTACTTTGAATTTATTTCTTAAAATTACCTGAAATGGTTTCATTCTTTGCGCATTTTTCATGTAATTGGCTGACAAAGATAAAGTATGACCGCCAGCTACTTGGGTCTTCATCTGTATTTACATTTTGTGATCTTCTCTTCACATCTTCCAGACTATAAGATAAAGCAAGGCAGAGTTGAAAACTATATGTCGAAAGTTCATTAAATCTAGTCTAGCGTATAAATAAACGCATCCGTGTTATGTTTTGCAATTTTCAACGATTGAGAAAGAAATCAAAACCATAAATTAATACTGTATTTACTCTTGTGCACCTACCAAAAATGTCAAATGCAAGTAGACGGACTATTTTGATAGGATTTACATTGAGAATCCACTAGAACAGATTAACTTACATCTCTATTGCATTCGAGGTAGGCAGCTTTAGTACAAATGGGAGCACTGCTCCCTCGAGAAAAGATACCCGCCTTGGAGAGTCTTTAAAAGCAAATTCAATACCATCCTTGACAATTTTCATAATAACAGATTGCTGTGTGTTGCGAGCTGCACCAACAAATGTTGCAGACAAACGAACTGCAAGGTCTCTACACTCCGAAAATGATTTGTTTGACAATACTTCATCGCCAGCCTCGTAGAAATCCTTGTGACGATTGTATGCCTTTTGATTCATTTAGACATGAACAAAACTAATATTGGTCAGTCCAAGTAAAAGCACATTATAAAAGCTAAAAATACAAAGTTCTACAAATGAACAATCATGTCAATAAATAAAACAGTGTGTGGGAGTGGTCAGGAAAAAAAAAATAACGATGTAAATGACAAATTAGTTACAAGGGTGATTATTATCATGCTAGCGAAACGCTTGGACCACTCTTATTAAGTTGAAAGCTGAAACACACACGTATTTCATTAAGTTTGAAGTTTTATTTAACATCGATAAAAGCTCCGAATACCATGATTCCAAAGTACCAAAGCATCCAACTTACGTCGTTTTACTTTGTACATTATAACAGGATTGTTCATACTTCTGTATCAAAAGCTAATAATAATATGACTTTATATTGGTTGAGACCTTAAAATAAATTTGTTTTTATTTTCTTTCTCTGGGCCAGTGGGAACAGGGTATCCAAAAATAATAGTAAGAATGAAATAATACTCCGCACCAGAGAAATTGACGGTTATGGGAAATAAGATGTTTCTAGGCAGAATTGATCTATATATGTGCAAGACAATATATAGGCACAGTTATTAATGGCGCATGGCGCAAAAAAGCACAAAGCATCCCCGGAGCCTTGACGCATGGCGTGACAACTGACGAGCGCCTTTTTAATTTACCATGCACATTTCAATTTTTTTATTATATATATATAACTTTAAAACATATATGTCAATTAATTCAAAAAGTTCGATATAATTTACTCTTTTTTTAACTAAAATATAAGCAATAAACATTTTTCAGACATTTTGCAAAAAAACACCATAAATATAATATCATAAGCATAATTTCAAGTATAATAGTCTTCAAAAGCCAAAATCCGAGATAATGATACGTATTACTAATAAACTAGAATATGAATTTGATTCAACAATCATATTTTCTAAATCGATTTCTGCACCATTAGATTCATAAGTTACAATATCCTTCTCATCTGTCTCGTACTGATTGACAATTTATTCGATGTGACCGTAATAAGAACAAACGGTTCAAAGTTCGTTGGAGATTAACTGAAAAACGCTTTCCATTCGATATGCAACAGCAAGTAGAATGGATAGTTCGAAATTCATTCGAGATTAATTTAGAAAATACGACCATTCAAAATTATGTGTTCGCTGCAAGAGTGAATTAGACCCATCGGGTCGGATCTGGATCCGACTCGGTGAGTCTCGATTCTATTCAATTGGGTTTTGTCAAGTCTTAACTTGTATATTTAAACATTTTGACCCGACCTAAGGTTCGATTCGGATCGAGTCGGTTCATATCCGATTGGGTAATAACACTAAACATGCATATATTTTCTCACTTTTTTATCTAATCTTCCAGGTCGAATTGGCTCTTCATGTTATTTTTCATCACCTAGACCTGATCTGACCCGGGACTCATCGGATTCAAGTCGGGTTCGGATCGTTTTGGGTTGGTTCGGATTTGCGGATCTTGGTATTAACTTTAGTTCGGTGCAGCAATAATATGAATAAATAGTTTAAAGTATGTTGGAAATTAGTACAAAGTGTAATCATATCATCATATAAAAAAATATAATACATTCAATTATTGTTGAAGATTAGTTTGGATTGTGAAAATGATAAATAAATAAAAAAGAAGTAAAAAAACAATAAAATAAGAAAACGACGTTCCATTTTTGTGGCGCACGCCGTACGAGCCGTTTGCGAAATTCGTTGTGTCTTTTCATGTGCGCCGTGCGAAAGGCGCAAACGTCGCACACCCGCCTTTCATAACTATGTATATAGGTATAAGCAAATAGCCGATTTAATTCCATATCAAGGCTTGAGTGGACAAGAGACAAGCAGCTATTATTAGGTAGATTGAGGGAAGGCAGAGACAACAGTTCAATGGCATTAAACAAGTATCACAAGTATATACAGACATTCCTGATACATTAAGGTTAAACATTGTAAGGCTCAATTGTACTAATGTATGAATTTACTGTGCATACATGTGAGTATACATAACTGCAATAATTTCAATAACAAGCTGAAATATCCTACAGCTAATAAAGCACATTTGATTGTACACGGAGCTTGCAGTGGGTGTGTTTTCGTTAAGTGAATGTTGAAAACCCTATAAGCACCAAACTTGGCTTGTAAACTGACAGATCCATGATAGTGGATCTGAATTAGATTAGTTATGTGACAACATTCATATTGAAAGTAAGGAAAAGCATACCTGTTTTGTTGCTTTGAAGAATAATGTAGAAATCTCCTCAGTTGATGATTTCTTAAGGTCCGCAACTAATTTTTTGATTATTTCCACAACACTAGCTCCATGCATTACAAAATGTGAAATGATTCTTGAGCCAAGGTAATTCTGGAATAAATTAAGTCAACATATAAAATCAAATTGGAAGTATGCATCTAGAATGCTACACTCCATATCATGTCACGTACTCATCAATAGACCTTCAAAATTGTTTCTAAAAATTAACATGGCAGTATGCACAGCTGACCGACGTATACACATATCTGTAAACAACTCTAGAAATGTTCGATACTCAATGATTCTAAACACGTTCTACATTGACCATTTTCTTTTTCATTGCAGTAATTACACTGTAAGAGTAAATAATCAATTAACTCTGAAGTGACATGCTATTAGCAATTGAATACAACCAAAAATTGACTTTTTCCTTAGGAAAAAAATTGTAAAATAATCAATTAACTCTGGAGTTTCATACCATTAGCAATTGAATCATTTCTATTCTTCCAATATTATGGGCTGCATTCAAAATTTAATAATTTAAATCAGGGAGTTTTAAACTCCAGAGTTTCATATCACTTCATTGTACAAAATGATGAGGGTCAATAGTACTTCATAGAAAAAATTATTGGGAACAACATTGTTAAGAATTTCAAAAGGTTTACTTGCAACTATCTAGTTGCAATTATTGGACTTAAAACACTAGACGTGTGCGCACACAGTAAGGTGTTATTCCACTGTGCCAAATTTCATAGCATTGAAATTCAAAAATCTAATATAAACATGAACAAGATTTTCATCTCTTAAAGTAACAGTTAAGTAGAAATGCATACTTTAGGGACTGTACTGCTAACTACTAACTTCGCAGCAACAATAAGAATTGCATCTCTGTTGGTCTCTTCAATATATTCTTCATTTGCATCTTCATCTTCTGTCTCATCTGCAAATAAAGCAATCCGACAAATCAAGTAAAATGAAAAACTAACAAATAGCGGATCCTGGAATGCAGACTTATTTTAAAGCCCAAATAACCAAGAAACGGAATTGAAAGATGCGCAAATATAGTTCCCTCATATTTTGACATTTTCGTCAGGTCCCTAAGTATCAATATTACAAGTCAGCTTTACAGATCTGTTATGTTGCAATTTTAATAAAAATAAGATTCTAATTGCCACATCTCACTTAGTATTAAAACTGCAGGGACTTTATTCAGACAAAACCTGAGACAATATGTTCATAATATCTAGAAGTGAACGTGAAGGACCTGATATATCAAGCAGCTGTTCGCAAAGATTCCAGAAATGCTTTATGATAGATTTTTCTGGGCAATATCCTAAACATTCCAGCCTTGTTAATGCAAATTTTGAATTTCTGAACATGCACCAAGTTTCTGAAAGAATGGCACAGACCTGAAGAATATACAAAACTTTCATTATCTATGATCATGGAGAAAGTTGTTGATTTCTATGGTGAACTCTTTTTTTAACATACTCTAGATGAAAGTAGCCTCTCACTTCTTCCCTTTTTTGGGACTTCAGATAGCCTCTGAGCATAGTATTCTAGCAGTTTAAAGAGTGTATCTCTATGGGACAACAAAGATTTGACATGCAAATCTGATTCAGATGAATTTTCACCATCAATCATTTCTAGACCCCATGCTACATTCAAGTACATATTGAGGAGAAGAAAAGCTACTACCTGAAAAGAAAGCCAGAGAACAGATATTAAGCCATTGGAAACTAAAAGGACACTGATTCAACAAATAAAATGAACACCTCACAGTCCAGGTCCCTTATATCTTCGAGAATCTTAACCATCTCTTCAAATAGGCCATCGCTGGAGACATCCTTTTTCAGTTGTAATTCATATAATCTCTTTGCGTTAACCAAGAGAGAATATTCATCATCGCCAACCTGCATAGTAATTGTGTTGTAGTACTCATAAAGGTAGTAAAGTTGTATGAATTAACTTGCATACCGCAACTTCCTTCATAGCTAATTTCAGCTTGCCTATCAACTCATTCTCCAGGTCTGTAAGTTTGTTCTGTGCATAATCTTGAAGATCTCCTTGGCTTTCAGTCAAACAAAAGCTCAGAGCACTGATACAAGATCTCAGGGTATCTTTGTCGCCATGTTTAAAAAAAGCATCAGTTACGAGCTCCAGGATGGTTTTAAAACTCTGAATTAAAGGGCATCGATATTACAATTTTACTAATATACTTCCGAACATTTATTTATATGCAATGAAAAACATACCTGTTCCTGCCTCTTCAAAGAAAATAGTTCAAGTTTCAAAAGCAAAATCATGTCAATTAATGGTGACACCTTTGCTTTGTCCGCTACATACTTCTGCAGAAGCTGTGGATAGTTTTTCATCATGACAGTAGTTATTTCTCGTCTACTATTTTCTAGTGCTTCCTGCCAATTGTTAGCAGAATTGTAGAAATAACTAAATCAGTCATATATCTTCCAAATTAACAATGTAAAGTAAGAGTCAACCAAATAACAAGAGATATGGAAAAGATATTACTAATAGGCACACTAGTTAAGGCAAGGTCCGAATTCCAGTTTCCTTGGGTTCATATGAGATTTCAAAATGCCGCTTGATTTCTGTATTTTAGGTATAATTCCAGTTCCATATTTTGGTACAATTTTTTTTTAAAGAGATGCTTTATAAGATAGTGTATATTTGTATTTACAAAAATCGAATATTTACTGTACTTCAAAATTTTGATTAATTTATCGATTTCTATTGTCCTTTCACAATTTTTCTTCTGATCTGGGTCGGTAGTAATAAAGTTTGACGGTCGTCTGAAACTTTTATATTGTATTATCAGGTTTGCTATTTTATTTACTCTTTTACATGCTTGCTGCAGGTTTTTTTACAATTTTTGTTCTAGAATTTTTTTAACACTTAACAGCAAGACCGCAATATAGATAGAAACAGGAATTCAGACCGAAAGTGAAATTCAGGATGGTTTTCTTCTCACTTTCTGGAAGGTGCAAAGCACACTGCGCTTTAGATAAAAAGTGCAAGGAAGTTTGCTAGCACTTTGGGGAAAGGGATCCAAGATAATCAAAATAAGCCTCCACCACCAATTTCCACTCGCTAATGGTTCATCAACGGGTACTTTCGGATACAGATAGTGTCATATCTGCTTCCATATTCGAAATCATTTCCGGATATTGAATATTTGTATCCCTAAATGCAAACGAATATCGGATATTTACGTGTTCCACTCATAATTAATAAATTTAAAAAATGAATGAGAAAGTTTGGTCCAACATAAATCTTTTCCAGTAATAATCCTAATATAAATACAAGAAATAAAATATATATCATGATAAAAAAAACAGTTTTGGACAACAAATATTCATTTACACAAATAATATGAAATATTACCTTGATAAAACAGTAAATATCAATCAATTTATGTACTAAAATATGCATGATCTGAACTACTCTCCTGATAAAAGTCGGATGGATAATTTTCGGATGCGAATATTAACATATCAATGTCCCTTTTTTTGGATTTTAATATTTTTTTTCATTTTTTGGGTATCTTTTGACAGCCTTAGTAGGAAGCTGGTAGACAATTCATAGTCCACAAAGCAAACTTGTTGCTAGGTCAAAAGTCAAAATGTCATACACTTCGTTCGATAACATACAAAATGAGGAACTAAACATTGTCGCATCACCTTTTTAAGTACTAATCATTTTGTATCAGTTTCTAGGTTATCTCTATAAAAGAAGAAAAAAATTAGGTGTCTATATCCCTCTTCAGCATTTTCTCGATTGTGGTTTCACTGAGATCGACATTAATACTTATTATGACATTTTATTTGAAGATCTTTTAAACAGAAAAACCAAAACTGATGGTCAAACCAAGAGATAAAGCATGGTAATAGTAGAAATTACTTTCACTAGAAAGAAATGGTCCCAATGTCCTGATTGTCTAACTATATTAGGAAACTAGGTGTGCGTTGGATGAGAACATCATCAAAGCTGAGTGAGCCAGCTCAGAAAGATGCAAAAGGAAACCGAGTGTTCTTCCTAGTCGTTTGAGATGGATGTATGAGGATGTAAAAAGAAGTAAAACATCGTATTTTTATAATAAACAGATCTTTTGCATGTATTATAATTATTTTTAGTAGATTTAAATGAAATAAGTAGGTATTTAATATTGAAGTGGTTGGAAGAAAACCCAAAATTCATAAATTAAATTATAGGTTACAATACATCTAACCATACATGGAAATAAAACAAAAATACAACAAAATTTCATTTCACCAATATCATACTGCATATAATTAAGCTCTAATCGTATCTCAAAATAGATAAATTTCACTGATTTGGTCTGGGTTAACTACTTCTCTTATACAGGACTGGTAGTTTTATAGTAATCTTGAACTCCATGAAACAATATTAGGAATATGATCACAGGTCAAAAGAAAATTCATCATCATTGGCAAAAAAATTACAAGTTATAAATAGCCTTTGTATTGACGACTACTATTAAGGCTCGTAATACATACTTTTCAGAGTATTTCCAAATCACAGTGGGTTGAGCAATTGAGTTATAAACTGTCTACAACATAGTCCACAAGGTTGAAAAAAAATGCAAGCAGGCAATAAAGAACGGTGAGGAGCATATCACGTCAAAATAATATGATGTATGATGTCATTTGAAACAAAACTTCATGAAAACAGAAAATCCTTTTATGTGTAAACTCTTTTTAGTTGCCAGGAAAACGCCAATCAGATAATACTTGCACCGTTTTCATGTTTTTGACTGATCATTTTTTGACCAATTTTTAGCTTAAACAATAAATACAAACTTTCCAAATTGATAATCCACTGCCATTAACCAATTTTCCATTTTACAAAATGTTTTTTTATTAGGACAAGTAATTACTATCCAAAGGCATAAATTGCATATTCAATGAGTAGGTTATGGAAATAGCAGTTATTTATGCCTTAAAATGTTGATTCCCTATCAATTGTTGGTGCATATTGTAAACCGGAACATGAGTATCAGGATTTGTAGCTGGGTATTTACTGAAGTATCTATTGTTATTAATTTACACTGTTATGGATGTGCATAGCGAATACAGTACTGTGGCAAAGGACTCTTCTACCTCACTAAAAGATTATACATTTCTACTAAATTTACACATCAAAAGAAAGGGACAACATCTGCTCGCCATGAGCAGCATGTAACTCACGAATAAAACTATACCGTTCTATCATATACTAGTACCTTTTGAGCTTTTGTATGGTAGGGCTTCCGACTGTCAGTTACAGGTACAATCTTTTCACCAACAGCCTTTCTTGCAGACGCACATAATACGCGGACAAGGTTTGTTGCGTCCACATCAGTAAGTTCAATTAACGGGTTCTCATCGACTAGCATAGATATTATACACTTCCAATCCTAATAAACATACAACAAAAGTTTGAATATGAATATGTAAAATGTACAATAACAATTGCTTCTTGTTTACATGGACAAATTTCCAATCAATGCAAATGTATTCCCAGAAGCATGCATATTACAAAGTAAAAGTTTTAACTGTTTGCTCCATCACGAATTCTTATGAACAAGCTTCACTACCTTGTAACATAGGTAGCTAAGTTGTCTTCTGAACCAATAAATAAATAAAATACACCAAATCAAAAGTAAATAACATTCCATTTAGCTAATGTGTGAAATCCATACCATTTACCAACACTTTCAAAAAAATAAAGAAATTCAATAATGACATGATTTAGATAGAACTATACTTTTATAGCCTTCATCTCATCCCAGATATCATCAATGACATATGAACTTAAAATAGGGTCATCAGGAAACTCTCGAAGTATTTGCAGCAATCTTCCCAAATGAACCTCTGATGATTCATTATCTCCACCTGAAAGTGTGACGTGAGCAAGAATAAGAGAAACAGCAGAATAAAATGCGTAGAATGTAGAGCGTTTATGATCAGGAATATGCCTTTGGCCCCTGAAGAACTTTTAATATTCTGCGCTATTAAATGGTCGTAGACTAGATCACCAATAGCATGCCTAATTGTAGGAGGTTCATCTATAAGCAAATCATACAAAGGGCCTAACTCGTCATCCGTTAATAGCTGATGTCTGCATGCACATTTGGTTAAATTAAAATTAGAAAACTCCTATAGATAAAAGAAAATCAAAATGTATCCAACGCAGAGATGTCATGTACCATACTACCTCATCTATCGAAGGAGGTGAGGCTATAAAGAAAATGTGGGTTCTCATTCTTATACAGCACAAAATTACACCAAAAGAAATTGAACATTCCACCTTTTAGATTTAGTTGAAACTTTAGTTGACAAATTGGAAAAAAAAATGAAGCAATAACACACACTGAAACATAACGGGATAGTTAATTAATGAGTGTTTATAAATTGAAAGTGTGAAACAACATAAAGTGGTATAAAAAGAGAGAAAAGAAAGAGAGAGAAAAAACCTTACCGCAGTAGTAGTTTCAACAGTCCTATAGCTGATACTGAAACCGAAATATCAATATCATCAGCAAGATCAATCATCCTATTAGAAAATCTTTCCGTAAACAGCCCCAGCAATGGCACATTATCATCCACCTCATAAAGATTTTGCAAGGAAAGAAGGGAAGTCTTTCTAACTGCTGCACTCTTTAGATCGAAACAGCAAAAGATAAACAACTAATAATAGTGTTAAAAATAATTATAAGATGCCGCATCTTTATGACCATTCCCTCTGTTATCGTTTACTTGATACTTTAAGCAATGACCAGTAGTTTAGGCAGCTCGCACTTTATGTACTTTCTGGCAACGTTGTTTTTTTTTTGGTGGGGTGGGAAAATATTTTAAGTATTATCTTGTTTACTATATCCTTCATGGATCATGAGCATACCCTTGTTTTTATTCATATGAATTTGGTATTCTTACCGTTATGACCAAATTATGCATTGGAAATTATCCCCCACCTAACCTTAGCTAACATGAAATGGTACTAAAAAAGAAATTGAAATTTGCTTATCAATCAGAAATGTGTGTGTGTGTGAGAATACTGATACCCCGTATCAACAGATGGCTTTTGTTACTAATTTCCAAGAAACGGTTTGAGTAAATATTCTTTTGCAGAAATAATCATGCCTTATGTCTTGTTTACTAAAGTTCTCCAATTTTTTCAATGTATTTGAAATCTCATGGATTTAAAAATAAACTGAATTCAGCTATTAGATTTAGGAACAGTTTTCCCATGAGATATGATGAGAAATTATAAATTATGTTACTAAATGTGAAATGACTATTTAAGAGATCAAGCAATTTTGCAAAACTGAGACTAAATGAGAATGCTTGTTCACATAGAGTAACTTACTTTGTCATTTAGTGTCCAGCCAAGATATTTTAAGTACAGATCTTGCAAAAACAATGATGGGTACGATAAAATCCAAATGCCAAGAGACTGTATGCATCCCATTCGGATGTCAGGATCCACATCTCGGTACCTATGCATAAAAAGTCTACAGAGAGCAGTGCTTTTTTTAATCAAACAGATTATGTAAGAGAAAACAATTAGGTAATTAAAAATACACCACACTGGACTATTTCCACTAGAAACGCTCCTTGGCGAAGAGTTGCAAAATGGGGCCTTAGTACTTCAGCACATTATACACACACACACACACACACACATATATATATATATACATATATGTATATATATGTGTGTCTGTATATATGTCTGTATGTGTGTGTGTGTGTATAACAAAAAAGATACATAGCCCTTCTAATATTTTGTCCCTTTGTATCCCCTTCACAATGACGATTGAATTCTATAAATTTGGAGTTGGATTTTACGATGATGTAAGAGAGAAAAATGATATGAGAGAACCGTAAACCAACCACAAATTTATAGAATCCAACTATCACCGTGAAGGGGCTACAAAGGGGATAAATACGGACGTATGGATCCTTTTGTGTGTGTGTGTGTGCGCGAGCACACAAATACATATACATATGTGTGTGTATGCGTGAGTATAAATGTGTGTGTGTTGCAAGTATAGGATTGCTTTTAGTAGCTACTTCCTGTTATGTAATTATGATATATCAATCATTTTAGATGTTTTTATGGCGGTTGAGATAGTGTGCATTTTATATCTGATAGATATAAATGCAACTTAGGTAAAGCATCGAGCTACTGGAGAGAAAGTAGAGGAATTATGCAGTAGCTCCAAAGGAATTTTACTTCAGAAGCATATACTATTACTAACAAGTTGGAAACTTGTGATTAGAACATTTCTCACCCAGTAAATATTTTGCGCATCATCTCTTCAATGACAGTAATATTTTCATGGGTCTCGGACAATCTTTTGTCAAGCGATACCACACGGGGCCCGTCAGCTTGTTTTTTCTTTTCAGCATTTAATTGTCTTTGAGTAGTTTCACGTTGTCCACATAGTGTTTTAGCCACGGTAATAAAAGATGTCACTAGCTGCAGGCCCACGGCTGAAGCTACTTGGCGATAAGTCCTCGGAGGAGTACTGAAGAAAATTAAGAGTAGGTTCATAAGAATTAATTGTTGCCCTCGTAGATCGTGCATTGCACCGTGCCACCATATATGTTCTTCTGGAGCATATCTAATTATCTCGATTAAAATGTTACTGGAACATGTACTTTCATTTATATGTTCATTTAAATAATAAGGAAAATATTGTTACCTGAAAACAAACTGCCTGTTTACCAATACGAAATAGCCTTTGTCTAAATTCATAAATGGAATATATCATGAACAAAATGCGTAGATGGTTGAATAAAAACGAATCTTAATTGATATAATAAAAGTCTTTGCATTGTTTAGGGAGATCTTAATTCTATGATCTGAAGCAAAATAAAATAGCAAAATGAATTATTTTTCCTTTGAGTAAATAAATGAATAGTTCTAGCAAAAATGAGGTAAGTAGAAATCCTGGAGGATAATCATAACGACACCGCTGTCATTTCTCATGGTCTGAGATAGTTTTTCTTTGTTGCATGAGAATAATTTATTTGACTGGGGAAAGAAATAGATTTTCACCATATAATTATAAAGTAAGCCAATTTTTTATGATCGTCTTACCTAGAAAATCCAGCATTGTGGTAGAAGAATGAGCTAATAAGCTCACTTCACCATATTACATGCATGGTAATTGCAATGTAACATAAAAAAATAATGTGCAACGCATTCCTTTTTCAATGAGTTGGCTAAAAAAACCACTCAAATAAGTCATGTTTTGACGATTTAACACTCTTATAAACATTTGTGCCGATAATATATTCGAAGTCCCTATTTTAACTCCCGCTTAAAGAATCCAACCAAGCACAACTTTGCATGCTAACAAAATGTTTTAGAAAAGCATAAAAAACACCAAAGTTGGGATATAACTTAAATAAGAGACGAGACAAGATGCCAAGCCAACCACCTTGTTTAATGGTGCCTAGGCATTACTTAATCGACATTGAGTTTACCAACATCACATTTCATCCACACTATGCTCAATACATGTATGATATAAATATGATTTCCAACTTTCAGAACTTCCATTCTACTCTTATGTATGGAAAAAAAATATCTAATAAACAATAAAGAACATACAAAGAAAAATCTACAACGTCACTCAAAGTTCAAAGCTCAAACCATATCTTAAAAACATTGACATATTTACTGTGACGCAAAATCATAAACTTGGAGGAATATAATTAATCCTAACACCTAACATACCTATATGAGTTTGTGGGCTTTAAATTACCATTCATTTCTTGGTTATCGGTATACAAAAGAGATTAGTAGCCACATTTTATTGCCTGATTGAACGTTCAAGTTGCAGTCGACATTTTTTTCTGTTCTGTTGACTTCTTCAACCTATTGTTCTTCAAAATACAAAAGAAACCAATTCATAGAAATCGAATTTAGTGTTCAATTTAGGTTTTTGATTAGTTTGGTTTTTTTTTCCCATCTATTTTGTTAGCTTATTGCAAGAATTGTTTGAAACCAAAGAAAAGATGTTTGGGTGAAATGTCTTGCTTTTGTTGGTTTGGTTAATGGTTCATGTGTTTAAATACTGAAACCATCATTAAATTGAATGTTTGTATATCATGACTTGGGTGCTTTAAACGTACTTAAAGGGACTGCTGCCAGGTTTTTTTTTATTTCTTAGGTTTTATTGCACTTAAATTCTAACAATTAACAAGCAGTATCAAAATCATCGTAATGTTTTGCCTAATTTTGGATTCAGAAATTTTTAAGATGTCGATAACAACTTAGATTACAAAGATGATCATTTCGGATGAAACAAATTTTGTATGAGCCAAAAATGAAGATTTCTAGTATCCTAATAATCTTCATTGGACGATTGAATGTGGAGAAACACTCAAAAATACCGGATGATTGGAAGATGAATAAGAAGACAACTGGGATAATCCATCAATGTTTTAATGGTTTGATTTTACACAATGTCACTAGTTATAAATCCACGAGCGCTTTGTACGAGAAGATAACAGGAATCAAAAGTGTTACTAACTAGGCTTCTCTGATTCAAAAATTGGTTCACTTGAGAATGAAGTAGAAAATTCTTTGGCATGACATTTGAATGAATTTCAAAATGGAATAAAACATTGTTGTCAAAAATCTTAAAATCCTACGATTTAAATCCCGTTCCAGATCGAATCTTTCCCTTTACGATTCGATTTACATTCCGATTCAAACTCAATTGAAACCACAGTAGAGAAAATTCATCAATACATATTGATGGATTCAACATACTTATTTTAATTTACAATTTCAATCCTAAGTTTTTTAAACAAAATAAAAACGGAACAAAAGAATTTAGGTTTAGACGTAGAAGTTTAAACATCAAAATCAACTTTAAAGTATATACGAACCTTAAAATATGGATCTTTTAAATCTACTATTTACGATTTAAATCTCGTTTCGATTTAAAATTTAAACTTTACGATTTGAATCTCAATTTGATAACCTTGTAACAAAACAATTGAGAAATATGGGTACCAAATTTAATGATAAAAAAAATACATGTTCTTTTGTTGATGATTCGTTTTCAATGCCATTGACCAACTCCAATACTACAGGAGCAGTCTCATTGCATAGATTTGGAATAACTAAAGATCTTAGAAGATGAGCGAACCAAAAATCAATTCCTATGTAACAAGGAACTCGATGATAGACGCTAAACAGCAAAACAATCAATGATAGAAACATAACAAGGAATATCATGTGCTTTTATTATATGCTTTACTATAAATAAAAAAAGTCGATTGCACAACAAATGCGAAGCTTGTTAAAAAAATCAACAAAAAAATTGCAAGACAAGTAATAATGATAGTGATATTCAAGTCAATATAACTAAAGATAGGGATTTTTTTATAGTATTATTATTAACAGTGGCAGTAAGCCTTGAAAATTGCATTAAGATGCAAATTTTCACACACGTATTAATATGAACTGTTCTTCTTTTTATGAGAAGAGTCTTGGCATGATTAGGACTATTGATAAAGGGAAGCTATAAGTTTATGATATTCAATTTACTTGGTTTTGTGTGTGTTAGTGCAAATTTTGGTCTACACCAACACTCCGAGATCCGAAGGTATGTCTCTGGAAGCTGAATGGAATATTGGACCTGGCAAAGAAGTTGCCGAGATGTAATGTAATCAAGCTTTGAGTATGAGATGTTGAATCGTAGAATAGCAATAGCACATGTAGAAAAGGTAAAACACAGAAAGTAAATAACACTGGGACTTTCAGCCTGAACCACTATAAAGTTTCGGTGTTATTTACTTTCTGCGTTTTACCTTTTCTACATGTGTTATTGCTATTCTACGATTCAGCATCTCGTACTCAATGCTTGATTACATCACGTCTCGACAGCCTCTTTGTCGGGTCCAATATTACATTCAGCTTCCGGAGACATACCTTCGGATCTCGAAGTATTGGTATAGACCAAAAATTTGCACTAACAGTGTGCATGATGGCGTGGTTAGAAGATTTAAAGCATGAGACATATTTATTAGTTCATATTCATAAATCTTACTCCTTCAATCGGCTAGATCATGTCATTGTATTTGTAAGAGTTCAAGTGGAGTCCTAAAAGTAATGAACAATGAACAAGTTGTGATGAGAAGACTAACGTATTAAGGAAACCATAAGAGATTGGTTTATTTTTGTTTCCACAATGGAAAACAGACGACAATTAAAGAGGATACTTTACAATTAAATGAAACGGTCAATGATATGATAATCATGTTAATCGTTATGTTATCAACAAGAATTTTCATATTGACATATTTATGTCAAAGAAGAAAATGTGACTATCATACGAAGATCTTAGTGTTATTTCAAACACTTCAGAGATCTACGGTCATTTAAACCACCATTCGCATGTTTGTTGTAGGTAGAAAAGAGATTGGCAACCGCGTTTTATTATTTGAGTGTGCGGATGGATGTTTATCTTTGCAACATGTTTTAAATTACGATCATCATTATGGTGTGCTTTCTATAAACTATTTTAGTGTCCAAATCATCATTATGGCATGCTCTTTTATAAGTAAACCCAAGTACACCCAGAACTCGAAGTCAAGATCTTTAGCAACTCATACCAATGGTTTCCTGAAAAGGTGCAACATAAGAACTTCTCAAGAGTCACCCAACCTAGTATTAATCTTTTCCAATCACTTTTAACTTCAAATTTCTATGAAATTCTTTTCTTTTGCGGTGGTATGATTGCACCTTCAAAAATATGCTCTTGATCTAGTTCATTGATTTGTTTTGCTATTTATTTACCCTTATTGTTGGATTGATATTCAATAAAATTCTTGGGATAAAAAAGGTGGTCATTAAACATAGTTATTTACAATGCACAAAGGCGAATTTATTCCAACACAAATATAATGATTGCTATTTTGTTAGCACCACAAAATAAGCAACTAAGGTCATTACTACTGTAATCCCCAAAATGCAAGTACCCCTAAAATTTGAAAAGTTCGTGCATCCTCACAAAAATTAGGTATACCCACCACAAAAATATTAGAAGATCGCCTTTCTCTAAACACGTCTTGAGTCTTCCTTCCATTTTTAGGACTTCTCTTAAAATTTTGACTCTTCGCTAAACCCTAGATTTACGAACTAAAAATAATTCAAAAAAAAACTAATTTTATTGCTAAATTGCTTAATAAACACCTATAATTCAATTGTTTTTGAAACATCTAATTATTGAAAGCGGGCATATTGGAAAAATAATCATGTATAGCGTTTGCGTGAGATTGACGTCATGTCTTCCGCAAATTGCATGCATAGTTTTGCAATTTATAGCGAAATCATTTTGCTTTCTAGTGTATTTGTAGCTCCAATGACAATTCAAGTGCTAATTCTGATATGCTTATTTGCAAATGCACTCATGTGCTTATTTGCAATCTAGATGTAAATAGTTTCTGAATTTTTCTTAACTTTTAAGGTTCTAAAATGAGTTAAAACAAAAGAAAAAAATAGAAGGAATTCAAAAGGTGATTTGGTTACATATTTTTCAAAAGATTGAAGGGGTATACTCAACATATTAAGGGGTTAAAATGAAATAGGACCACAATTAATATTTATGCATAAAAAATTATTTATTTTTAAATCTTAGAGAAACAAGCTTATGCTTGTAAACTCTAAAGAAGCATACAATGAAAATCTAGCACATACTGCAAGTAAATCACAGAGTGAGTAGCAACAATTGCCGATTGCGAGGTTTGAACTTGTGATATATTATTAGATGATTATGCAACTTACAAACTGGGCAATCTTACGTGGTTAAATTTATTTATTTATTTTAATAAGAGATATTTTTATATTTCTAGATCATTTGATAAAATATCATAAACTTAATGCTACGAGCATAAATTCAATAAAAAAAGGTGACATCCACTAGAACCTTAAAAGGTAAAAAAAATCAAGAAAACACAATTATATTAAATTCTAATTTTATATGATTTCAAGATTTGAAAAAATAATTAAAAATACCAAAAAAATAAAGACATTGTGCCAATGTCATATGCCATGTGCATCATATCCAGCATTTTGTGTATTCTCATGCATGCCACGGGATAAGAGAAAAAGGCACTATCATCGCATGGTGCCAAAGCACAGGCCATGGCATGCCTTTTCCAATGTTGATATTAGATAATGAGATCATCATTACATTGAATGTTAGCACATTATTTTTATTGAGAAGTATTGATTTGTAACTTGTTATGACTTTTAAATTGACTTTGACTTTTAATTTTGGGTTCTGTCTCCAATCGACCCCAACTTGTTTGGGAATAATGGCTTAGTTGTTGTTGTATTGATTTGTAACTTGTGTGATTTAAGATCTTGAAAAGGCCTTCCACAGACTTCTCCATTTCTTTGGTTTGGCACAATCAAATATTAACAAAACGTCCAACATGGTACGTTTAAATTAAGACTATAACAAAGAGACCAAGCTTTTAATTACTTAAAATAAAACATTAGGATGAATCTAAAGTCTGACAATACAATTGAACTTCATATCACATATTAACCAGGTTGTTTTCGATTAAAATTGCTTTATTTGCGGCCCAAAAAGGTGAGACCCCATAAAGTAAGCACTTGCATGTATCCAAGTACTAAATATATTTTGGTTCAGAAACAAAAAAGGCAAAACGATATAGGTATGTTTCTGACTTAGACACGCCAAATGTGCACTTAATAACATGAGATGACTCGCTCGACATGCTAAAAAGTTAACTGTGATGAAAACAGACATGCCTAACATTAGTAAGAACCTAAAGCCGGACAATACAATTAAACTTCATATCACATATTAACCAGGTTGTTTTCGATAAAAATTGCTATATTTGCGGCCCAAAAAAGTGAGGCCCCATAAAGTAAGTACTTGCTTGTATCCAAGTATTAAATACATTTTGGTTCAAAAACAAAAAGGCAAAACAATATAGGTATGTTTCTGACTAAGACATGCCTAAAAGTGCACTTAATAACATGAAACGACTCACTCAACATGCTAATTGTGATGAAGGCAGACATGCCTAAGAGTGCGTGCATGCGTGCGTGCGCATGTGTGTTGAATCATTACATTTACAAAATCACGAAAGCCATACAATATTACAATTGTGTGGTATATATTATGTGCAGTCTCAATGTTTAAATTAGTTAGAACGGTAAACTCATTGGTATTTAAATCTACCAGTAACTCCAAGTTGTGAGCTGCAAAAAAGGCCATGTTATAGTAATGGAAAGATTATGCATTTTGGAAAACCAACTCAACTTTGGAATTTTGGGAAAATAAACAGAGAACGTTTTTCTACTAAAATTGTCCTCGGAAAATTAGTGACAGTAAAACTCATTTGGGACTAGTTATTAGCTTTCAAGATCCCTCAAATTCATTTCATTTCAATAAATTTGTCATTTTAGAAAGAAATAAACCAAAAGGAACTACATTTGAGAAACTCAAGAGAAAGATATAAGTTACAGGAACATTTCAACATATATATATTTCATAATAAAAAATTGGTGCAACTATATCGGTAATAAAACCTTACCACGAGAGTGCAATAATATAATCCATGCATTTTTCAAAAAGGAACTTATCAAACAAAGGTCCGTTTTGACATTCTAGAACCAAACTATCCCAAAATAAAGCAATGTTTTCTTTGAAGTTTTTAAGTTCCTTCTGCTTTGAGTTATGGATGTCTTCTATCTCACCCTGTGTAGCAATTTCAAGGACTTATGCATAAGTGGCTAAAATCATCAGGGTATCACCAATGAAATTCAATCATAAATAATAGTAAAAATTGCAAACTTAAATCTATACTTTCTTAGCTAATTCCACCAAATTAACAACCACGTCATCTACTTCCATCTCGTTTACAGAAGCAGCATTGATTTTATACTTGGCCCCACATGCCTGTAAAATTACTCAAATAACAGTTAAGGGTCCAAGAATAACAGCATTGCATGGACATAGAAATGCACTACCTCGAACAGCATCATTAGAATATCAGCCAACACAGAATTTCCATCTGACTCGTACTTAGCAGCTAATTGCTTCACTGCATGGGGTATCAGCTTGACATTGGATTTAATAATATCTGCCAGATATATCAAAGGAAGATTATTCAGAATTGAATTTACTTAATCCTGTGAAAAATATAGGGAAAATGGAAATAGATAAACTATTCCATGTCGAATTTACAAACATAAAAATGAAAGCAAGCTTTGGAAATCAAGGCTTCTAAATCTTTGATGGGATCGAATTTGTAAGAAGCTTGATAGCATATATGTTCGTAGCTCATCAGACACATGTGCACTCTAGTTTAAGTTCTGAGTTCAGACACATTTTATTCTACTTTGTATGCTTATTACAGGTCCAGGAAAAATTTGAGATAACTATAGTTCCTATAAAATAAAAGAGAATTTAAGAAAACAATGTAGGTTGAAACAATTTCATTGGAAACCTCTCTGTTGCTACAGTATGGTATTAGCGATATGGCCCGATGTTTACACTGCTTTTCTTACACAAACTGACTTAAAACAGGTAACTACCCGACCATCACGTTTCACCATTAACAAATAGTTGTATTAGGAGTATATGACATCATGATTAAGCTCGCATGAAATCAACAATGTTGGGTTAACTGTTGGGTCCAGAATATTTAGACATATAACAGAAGCCATAATAATAACAATGAACATCTTCCCTACGCTCAGGCCCGGCCCTTCCCCAAAGCAACAGAAGCGGTCGCTTAGGGCCTCAGAAACTGCAGGGCACCCCAAATCAAAAACGCGTACGATTAAAAAAAAAACTGAATCGGCGATTTCTCGGATCAGCAATCTGAATTCTCCTCGCCATCTACACGACGCGGCACTGTCCTCCAGGCTCCAGTCGGCAACCTCTCCTCTCGGCTCTCGATCGGACCATCTCAGCAACTTTGCAACTGCCGCCTCCGCCTGCCGCAGCAGTTAGGGCACAACGGCACAGAAAAGTGAAGAGAAGAACGCACAAATTAATTTGAATTGAAGGTACATAATTGTATGACTTTCGAATTTTGGCTTAGCTTCCGGTTTCATATGCATTGGTTGGTATTGGTACAGTTTTCATTATTTTTAATTCTATCCAGTCTATTGCTCATTTGATGTCAATATCGTTTTTGTTTTTTACTAAAAAAGTGTAAAAAACCATTGCCTGTAATTTGTAAATGACTGTCATATAAACATCTATATGAATGCAGCAAATCAAATGTTGATGGAATTTCTACGATTCTTCTAGTCATTTAAATGCACCAAATCAAATGTTGATGGAATTTAAACACGTATATGAGCTGTAACAAATTTTCAGACTAAACTACTTTTGCTATAGGTTTGCCAGTGCAGTCCTAAACAAAAAGAAAAATAAAATTACTTTGGTAGATTTGACATTATACGAAAAAGTAAAATTATCAGATAATCAAACAGCATTTATATGATATACCAGACCATGTTTGCTAGAGAAATCTGTTCTCAATTTTATGCATACTTGGCTTTTTCAAGGTAGATTAGAACAACGGAATTTCTGACTTAGAAGTAACTTTTAGTGTATCTGCATGTATGTATGTTGCATAATATGAATGCCTATAAAAAACTATTGCCTGGGCTGCAATTTATGTACATTGTCATTTGTCGCTAACTTATTATGTATGAGTGATACTGCCAATATTTGATTCCTGAATGAAGACACATGGAGTAAAATAAATAAATTTCTGTTTATAAAATTTTAAGTAATTTTTGTCTTTGACTTTGGTAGACTGAAAACTTTACAGTGAAAATATGATTGTTTATATTCAAATAAATTATGTCAAAATGGTTTGTGATTCAGTCATATACTACATACATTATTGGTTGCAAATCCTTGCTTCTTCTTGATTTGATCTTCGGAAACAGTACCCATGTCATTGTCATGGGTTAAATTAATCTATCTTTTGTTACTATTTTAATACTGCTTCAAAATCGATGGAGTTCTTAGTATAATCTTTACGTAATTTAAATTTTGTAGTTATTATAATAACTAATATTATTCCATGTTACTTTTATACTGTTTAGAAAGGCGTAAACAAGAATCTGGACACGCTAAAAGGGTTAGAAAAAGAAGGCCAGAGGAACTCACTAATTTACAGAAAGACGCTCTTAATAAATTTTTCATCAAAAGTAGTCCAGTAGAAAGTTCGAGTTTGAATGTGGATAATGCTCCCCTATTGATGAGGCTGATGGTAATATTGATGGTAATATTGTAATGAGTGAACATGACAATGAAAATATGAGCGAAGAGGAAGCAAACATTGATTCATCATCATATTTAGAGAATGTTAGTGTAGTGTCAAATGACCCTGATACATGGAAAAAAATTGATAAAAAATTGAGAGACTTGTTGGTTGAAAAGGGTCCTTTTAGAGTGTTAAAAGATAATGACTCTGATTTTCCGAAAGATGCTATTAATAGACATTTTTCCTCCACTTTTTATGTCAGACATTTGTCTAATGGGGATAAACAAGATAGAAAATGGTTGGTATGTTCAAATTCAGTTGATAAAGCATTTTGTTTTTGCTGCAAATTGTTCACAAATCAAACAACGGCTAGTCATCTTGCTACAGAAGGAATTAATGATTGGCGCAATCTTAGTACTAAGCCAATTTGATTTAAAAAAGTTCACTTCTACAGATGATGAGAAACTGAAAGGTCATTGTTTAAAACTTGAGGAATATTTGAGACATGATCTGCAATCTGATATTAATGGAAGAGAGCTATTTTCAGAATTAAAAGTATTGAAAGTTATCTTGCCAAAGGAAAAAACAAAAGCAATTGAGTTGCTGAATTTCATAAATTCTTGTTCTAGAGAGTTAAATTTTCCTAATGCTTGGATTGCATATAGAATAATTCTAACTATACCAGTTACAATTGCCTCGGCTGAAAGAAGTTTTTCAAAGCTAAAGTTGATCAAGTCTTATCTTCGTTCCACTATGTCACAAGAAAGATTAAATGGTTTGGCACTTTTATCGATTGAACAAGATATGGTCAATGAACTTGAATATGACAATATTATTAGTAATTTTGCAAGTCAGAAGGCTAGAAAAATGTTCATAAGCAATTAGTATTAATTTTGTTGTATGACTTGATTTACTGTTACGAATGAAGTTATTTTTTTTCTTCTCTCATTATTTATAAACAATATAAATTATCTCGATGATTTAATTAACAAATATAATATTAGTTTTGTATCGGGGCCTTGTTTTCATAATTCGCTTTAGGTACCAAAACCGCTAGGACCAGCCCTGCCTACGCTGGTCCAAAATTCAATTTACCAAGTTTCACTCACCAAAACATATAGTGTAGTGCAAAGCAATCAGATAGTTAGAGGCAGTTTTACCATCTACTTTTCCACTATGATATTCCAGTGGACAGAGCTAAATCAATCACAAAAACAACTAAGTCCAATATTTTGAGAGAAGAAAACAAACCAATCAAACTGTAGTCCTCAAGACCCAAATATCTGGTATTAACTCCACGCTTCCGCTTTGCTTTCGGAGTGAAATCCTCGAAATCGTCCGATGCGTCTTCCGAGCCTGTCGATTTGCCTGCTAGATCTACAGCAGCAGCTCTTCTCTGCACATAATGAAAGAGAGGAAGAGAGAGTAAACGAGGTATCAAAATGAAACCCTAATTAAAGAAATTTAGTGAAGAAAAAGCGATAAAAAGATAGGTACCGGGCGGCGTGCGGAGGATTCTGATGTCGGGACTGCGGCATCCATAGTTGAGTTTTTTTTTTTTTGGAGTGTTCGTTGGACTAGGAAAGATTTGGAGGAAGCGGAGTTCTGAAGAGCGGGAATTTTCGCCCGCGTTTTTATTCACAGGAAACGTGCATTTTCCTGTTAAAGAGTGGCATGGTCATCCAGGATCAGTTTACGGAATTAGAAGAAATCAAAGCATTTGCGCATAAATTTTTGATTAGAACTTGCTTAAGGAATAGGTTGGATAGGATGTAACAATATATTATGTAAAATAGTGTAGGAATTGTTTAATAAAAATTATTGAGTAAGTTTTTTTAATAATTATATTTTATATAACAATTTTTTTAATAATTATATTTCATAATTATATCTAATTTTTTATATAATAATTATAACTTTTACTGATATAACAATTTTTACGTCGTAAAAATTGTGTCTTGGAAAAACTTTGAAAATTGAAGCATTCGGACCGCCTCTTCCTTAGCTGTTGACTTAATTTTTACGTTGAACGTAAAAAACCGTTGACGTTTTTATCCCAGCCAACCATTTGTCCACGAACGCACCATAAAAACTCAGAAACCTGACCGTGGACTGTCGCTTTTTCAATGTCAATTGAAGGAGAAATCGCTATCTACTCTATTGAGAAACCAAAAACCTAATTCCTAAATAGAAATGCAAAACATTTGCAGATTTATAGAAGAGAAGTTCAATGTTCGAAATTGGCAAGCAATAATGTTCTGCTGTGACGAACGCTCAACAAACCAAAAGGAAAAATCTGAAGAACAAAAAAGAAAACGTAAATAAAATCAAAATTTTACTTCAAATATTTATAGTGACAAATATTTGATAGGAATAATTTTGGTTGACGATGTGCTGAAATAGTTGAATGACATAATTGGACAAATCTATGAATGACGAATAAACATGGTAAATATTTGACATAATAAAAGTTAGTCAATAAATGCTTGATATATAAGTAGAATTTTACTGTAAATATTGATAATGGCAAATATTTGTCATGTATAATTTTGGTTGATGATATGTTGAAATAGTAGCATATAGTAAGATAAATAATTTAGAATGACAAATATCTGTCTGGTAAATATTTTCCATAAGTACTTTTTGTCAATTGCTGCTTGAAATTTATAAAAAATTTACTATAAATACTGATAATGTCAAATATTTGTCATACATGGTATTGTTTGATAATGGCGCAAACCTCAGTAAACTTTGAACCAAGTCATAACCTAACTCATTCCCCAAAACTTTCTAAAGAACCCTGAACAATGCAAACAGGAAAATACTCCTCCTCGATAAGAACTTGAGCACTTAGCCGCAAAACCAAAAAAACACTTTGCTACCTCATCGAAAACAAATTGTCCACCCCCAAAAACTAGTCTCAGACTCCATCCTTGACACACTCAACACTTTCTTTGCTCAAATCAACAAAAGGATGGCTGGTATCGAGAAGTTGGTAACTCAAAATTAGAACATATCTTCAAACTCCCATAGTTCCACTGTAACACCGCTAATTTTGATAATATTATTCAGGAGATTTAATTAGGTAAATTAAATAGAATAATGTAGAGTGATACAGAGATTGAGATTGGTTGATAAACCTAGAGGCCGTGCTTAATTAACTCTAATGGGCTTATTAGTGGTTAAATGATAATTAAATTAACATAAGGACATTAGGGTCATTGCCGCCCATATTTCCTACCCTTATACTATTATTCTCATACCATTCACGTTCATTTTATTATAAGCAAATATAAACGTAAGAAAGAAAAGGAAAGCCAGCCATTAAGGAGTAAGAAGAGAAGAGAAATTCAAGTTTAAAGCTTATGATCAAGCTAGAAGAATCAATCTCTAATTTTCTTATCCAATCTAAGGTGAACAATAATCACTACATCTCTATTTTGGTTTTTATATAATCATTGATTTTTGGATTTAAGATTAAATCTAATATGGTGATTTTTGATGATATGCTTGGATTCATAATATGTTTGATTTAATCCAATGGTTTAATTATGAGTATATACGGTTGTAGGGCAAAACCGATAGTAAATGATTTATATTGATGTTTAAATGCTATGAAAAAATTATATGTTATGAAAAACATGATTTTGGAGTTTGGTTCCAATTTTTATAATTTTCCAAGCCGTGGAGATTTAATTATGGATTTTTAAAGGAAAACATGTATTATTGGGTTTAAAATTATTTTCGGCTGTTATATGATGGAATTTGGGTCAAAAATTTATATATGTTAGATAACATATAAAAAGTGATTTTTTATGATTCTTGGGGATTTTTACTAAGAGATTTATTATGGAAATTAAATTATTTTGAAAGGAGGACCTAGATTATTTAACTGATGTTAAATGGGAAGGGCTTATTTTTAAAAGTTATTCAGTTTTTGGATCTGAGAAAATGCGGCAATTACTTGTAAAATAATTTAAAATTTTAGGGTAACCAATCAGGTGTTTACATGTGGGAAAGTTAGTTACAAAAAGATTACTTTATTTAGTAAAACCAGTCTTTTGCTCAGGAAAGTAGGCTCTGCCTCCTTTAGAAGTAGCTTTCGACCTAGAGCTTCCGCTTTCAACCTAGTCGAAATCTTCATGGTTGAAACCACCAAAGCCAATACACATGGTATCACTTAGATCGTACGTAGTGGATTGGAGAAAGGCGGAAGGTAGAGTGTCGAAACATAGCTTCCGAAGGGGTTGATGCCTTTGTTTGTTTTCTAAAGAAAAACACTTGCATATTTACTAAGAGGTTCCAAAGGAGTCGAAACCAATGCTGCGAAAGGGTATTTTAAAATAAGCTTTCGAAGGAGAGCTGCCGCCTTTTTAAAGTAGTAGCTTCCGAAGGAGTTACTAAGCCTTTAAATTAATGTTTTCAGAAGGGGTAGTTTCGGCCAAGTCGAAACCCTTCTGCAACCTATACCTTTCGAAGGCATTGAAGATATCAATGCTTCGGAAGGTTGCTTTTGTTTTATAACTATAAGCCACTTCCCATAGCTTTCGAAAGGGGGTTAATGGTTTCGAAAGGGGTTTCGAAGCTAGCCTTCAAACATTTTTACTTATATAGTATAAGCTTTCGAAAGGATGGTTTCGACACCATCATATTTTCTCCAAATACTTTTATATGATAAAAAAGGTTTCGAAAGAGGTACTTTCGCTTATGTTCACTTTGACCCAAAATGATATTTTAAATATAAACCCAATGGTTTCGAAAGGAGGACTTTCAATGATTTTGGAAGGGTTACTTCCAATGGTTTCAAAAGGGGGACTTTTAATGATTTCGAAAGGGTTACTTCCAATGGTTTCGAAAGGGGCACTTTCATTTAGTTTTGAAGCTATGCTTCTAAATGATTAAATGTTAATGCTTTAATACATTCGAAAGGTTTCGAAAGAAAGTTTTAAAGTATTCGGAAGGCAGGGGCCTAATGTTTTGAAAATAGATTTTTATGCTTTCGAAGGAGGGTATCTAGTGAGGTCGAAAGCAAGGTTTCGAAGGAGTCGAAAGCTTTGATTTTCAAAACAAGTAACCCAACTCAATTTTTAAAGGAAAAACCCATGGCTAAATAAAGGATTTTTGAAATGATTTTAAGAAGAAGCTTTCCTTGAAAAAATTATAGGTTAGAGGGATTAACCATGTTTTATATAAATAGTATTTCAAGGACGTTAAACCCACAGGAGTGGTATTGTTTTGTAATTATGTTTGCTTCTTCAAATATAGATATATTCACATTATAATGGACCCATAACCGCATTTTGAGGATAAAAGGTAGAAGAACCAGCTAGGTTAACCCAGTAGTGAATATAAATTGATTAAACTCCTGGATGGGTGGAATTGCATCCAAGAGGTCGGGGAGACCCGAATATAGGATGTCTAAATATGGAAGTTGTCTGGGAGACAGGTTCATAGTGAACCCATGAAAACTATGATTAGTAAGTTATTGGAGTTACCAATAGTTTCATAGTGATCCCATGAAAACTATGTTATAAAGAGTGGTTAGCAGGGGCCAATTGGTTTGTAGTGCACCCTTAAAAACTATATTCGGATTAAATTATTGACAGTTTCCAATAGGTTCTTAGTCAACCCATGAAAACTAGGATAAGAGATGAGTTATTGGAGTCACCAAAAGGAGCTATTAGCGCTGGCTTGTTTACTAAGAGGTTTTGAAGGAGTCGAAACCAATGCTGCGAAAGGGTATTTTAAAATAAGCTTTCGAAGGAGAGCTGCCGCCTTTTTAAAGTAGTAGCTTCCGAAGGGGTTACTAAGCCTTTAAATTAATGTTTTCGGAAGGGGTAGTTTCGACCAAGTCGAAACCCTTCTGCAACCTTATACCTTTTGAATGTATTGAAAATATCAATGCTTCGGAAGGTTGCTATTGTTTTATAAATATAAGCCACTTTCCACAGCTTTCGAAAGGGGGTTAATGGTTTTCGAAAGCATGGTTTCGGAAGGGGTTTCAAAGCCAGCCTTCAAACATTTTTACTTATATAGTATAAGCTTTCGAAAGGATGGTTTCGACACCATCATATTTTCCCCAAATACTTTTATATGATAAAGAAAGGTTTCGAAAGAGGTACTTTCGCTTATGTTCACTTTGACCCAAAATGATATTTTAAATATAAACTCAATGGTTTCGAAAGAGGGACTTTCAATGATTTCGGAAGGGTTGCTTCCAATGGTTTCGAAAGGAGGACTTTCAATGATTTCAGAAGGGTTGCTTCCAGTGGTTTCGAAAGGAGGACTTTCAATGATTTCAGAAGGGTTACTTCCAATGGTTTCGAAAGGGGGATTTCAATGATTTCGAAAGGGTTACTTCCAATGGTTTCGAAAGGGGTACTTTTAATTAGTTTCGAACCTATGCTTCTAAATGAAATGCTAATGCTTTAATACACTTGAAAGGTTTCGAAAGAAAGTTTTAAAGTATTCGGAAGGCAGGGGCCTAATGTTTTAAAATAGATTTTTATGCTTTCGAAGGAGGGTATCCAGTGAGGTCGAAAGCAAGGTTTCGAAGGAGTCGAAAGCAAGATTTTTCAAAACAAGTAACCCAACTCAAATTTTTAAAGGAAAAACTCATGGCTAAATAAAGGATTTTGAAATGATTTTAAGAAGAAGCTTTCCTTGATAAAATTATAGGTTAAAGGGATTAACCATGTTTTATATGAAAATTATTTCAAGGATGTTAAACCCACAGGAGTGGTATTGTTTTGTAATTATGTTTGCTTCTTTAAATATAAATATATTCACATTATAATGGACCCATAACTGCATTTTGGGGATAAAGGGTAGAAGAACCAACTAGGTTAACCGAGTAGTGAATATAATTTGATTAAACTCCTGGATGAGTAGAATTACATCCAAGAGGTCAGGGAGACCAGAATATAGGTTGCCTAAATATGGAAGTTATCTGGAAGACAGGTTCATAGGCACCCATATAAAACTATGATTAGGAAGTTATTGGAGTTACTAATAGGTTCATGGTGATCCCATGAAAACTATGTTATAAAGAGTGGTTGGCAGGGGTTAATTGGTTTGTAGTGCACCCATGAAAACTATATCCGGATTAAGTTATTGACAGTGCCAATAGGTTCCTAGTCAACCCATGAAAACTAGGATAAGGGAGGGGTTATTGGAGTCATCAATAGGTTTCAGGGGAGCCATGAATTAATTAAGTTAATTGGCAGGGGCCAATAGGTTCATAGTGCACCTATGAAAACTATGAATTAGGACAGGGAGTCCATATATTATGTAAAGGTTATTAGTAAGCCCATGAAAACTAATAGGTTAATAGTAACCCTAGAAACCATAAATATGACAAAGAGTCAATTAAACAGAGGATGGGAAATCCAGAATGTTTTAACTTGTATATATATCATCATAATATTTTGAAATAATTATGTTTTTAACCATTGTGGATGCATGAGCACAGTATATGGTTTTATAAAGGTTTTAAGGTACCAGTGAGGAGAAAACCCATTCCGCTAAGCGGCATGGTTTCACTAGATATCTAAATGTTGAGATGTTAGATTATTATTCATACCAGACTTTATGTCTGACTCGAAGTTTATGTTTTCCTCTTAAACTCTAGGGTACTCAATTGATTTTGAGTAGTTTGAGAGTTGAGGTTTTCAAGTACCTCTTTAGACGAATAAGCTTCCAAAGACGTGCAGGAGGCATGATAGATATCTAAAGTTCTCTTTTATTTGATTCCGCTGTGTTGTTTGTAATGGCAAAGTTGTTAAATTGCCTAGATGTACTTTGATCATCCAAGGGGGCCATCTTCATATGTCGCTCTTGCCGTATGTTGTGTGCAGTTAATGCCCCGCTATTACCCCGCTATTACCCTGCTATATCTCATAGCGGATTTCTACCGCTACGATATTTCCATATAGCTCCAAATATAGCCTTTCCGCTTTAAGCCCTGCTATTTCCGCTATATCCCATTATTCCCGCTATATTCCGCTATTTCCGCTATATCTTCTTTAAAAGAAATGAATTGAAAAATGACATTTATACATTATAAAAATTGTGAAACCAATTTATTTAATTGAATTTTTAATATATTTTTAGAAATGAAAATTCCCTAATATTCTACTAAATTTAATTATGTTATATAACAGTGTTACGTTTATTTATAGTATATTCGCACATGTTTTTATTTAAAATTATTTATGTATTAATTATAATTCAATTGAATGTTAATTTTTCATTTAATTACCATTTATATATATTTGTAAAAACATTAAGTATGAGTTTTATATGTTATTTTAGTGTCATCCGCTATATCCCGCTGTATCCTCGTTGTATCTCCGTTATGACTTTTTGCACCTCCATCGCATTAAATCTACCGAGCACTTTAACTGCACAGAGTGTTGTAATAAATATACTTTCTCTGAACATGGTTAACGATCGTGGGATTATGTAATGAATTGGAAGTGTTTTGAAATGGAATGTGATCTTGTTTGATGTTTTAAATTTTTTCCATATTCATGTGTTTATGTGTATCAATAAATCTAACATCGCTGTATTTGGTCGCCGAGGATTGACAACTATGGATGACTGCAGCATCCGTAGCCATTAGTTTTGGGCCTCTAAGTAGGGGGATGTTACAAGTTGGTATCAGAGCATAGGTTTATGAAAACTTGAAAGAAAAGTTAAACCTAAAAGCTTTTTGAAACATAATCTAATGAATTAGAAATATGATCGAGGTTTGGGTTAACGTTGTATTAATGTACTTGTATTTGATATATATATATATAAGTACGTGCTCCCCTCTCTCTTAGACCGTTCTTCTGTATCTTACTAAGGCTCGTATGCAGATTTACGAGAAAGAGGATATGGAAGCAGGAAATGGAAGAGGAAATCTGGGTGGAGGAAGCACCACAATCAACAGAAATGCTCGACCTAATACCAGAAGGAACCAAGGTCGACCGACTAATGCTAACCAAAATGCTGAGGCCAATGTTGGTGCTGGAAATCCGCCAGTAGATGCGAGGATGGTGTATGAGTTGTTAGCCAATCTTTTGCAAGCTGGGGTTGCTGGTAATGTTGGAGGAGCTAATCTTGTGGCTCCAGTTGGGAATAACTATGCTAAGTTGAGCAGAGACTACACCTGTCTGGGTGGAAAGTCGTTTGTTGGAATGGAGGATGTTTTTGAGGTTTGAGAATTGGCTATTGCACTGTGAGAGGATCTTTATTGATCTAGGCTTGGATGATGAACAAAAGAGGAGGTTGGCTTTTAGGCAGTTGCAAGGGGCAGCACTTCACCGGTGGAATAGTGTGACTACCGAAGTACCGGAGGAAGAGCTAACATGGGCTGATTTTAGAATGAGGTTTGAGCAAAAGTTTTTATCTGAGGTTGCTAAGTTGGCATTGATGATGAAGTTTATGGATTTAGTCCAAGGGAATATGTCAGTAATCGAGTATGCTGCTAAGTTTGATTAGCTGTCTCGATATGGATATGCCACTATAGACGCTGACATCAAATGGAATGAGAGGTTCATTTGAGGATTGAGACCTGAGATTGCTAGAATGACCATGACTCATATCCATGATCCTTGCAATGTGGTAGTGGAGATGGCCATTCGCCGTGAAGAGATGTTGGCTGGTTGTGCTAGAGAGAAGCCAGTTGAATCCGAGGGTCCTCAGGGAAAGAAGAGGAAATTCTTTAAGAAGAAGGGAGGCTAGAAAGGAGATGCTGCCAAGAAGGCAAAGACTGATTTGGTGTGCTTCAAGTGTGATAATAAAGGTCGTTATGCTCACGAGTGCCGGACAGGCAAAGGGAAGAAGCCCATAGAAAAGAAGAATGTGAAATGCTTCAACTGCGGCCAAATTGGCCGTTATAAGAACCAGTGTCCAGAGCCAGTCAGGACGGACAAAGGGAAGGTTTTTGCTATAGGACCACCATCTTCTTGTAAGCCTACTACAGCAAATAAAGGGAAAACTGAGATGGAAGGTACGTTTTTGATTCAGAGTACAATAGTAGGGTACTATTTGATACCGGTGCATTATGTTCATTCATATCACAATATTTGGTTGATAGGTTATGCATAAAACCCACATACCTTGTTACTTCCTTAAGGGTTGCGAATCTAATAGGAGGTTATGCAACTCTAGGGATGAGATGTGACCAGTTAGAACTTGATTTGTTAAGTCATAAGTTTGCATGCAATTTGTTTGTTTTTGATTTCATAGATTTCAGGATCATTTTGGGTATGGATTGGTTGGGTAAGTATGAGGCTAAGATATTTTGCCAGGATAGGGAAATATCATTGAGACACCTTGATAGTCATAACCGAATCAGCTTCTCAATGGAGGATTCCAGTAGGAGTGCTTGTGCTTTATTGAGTGCAATTAAAGTGGGAGAAGATCCACGTCAGGTATGAGTAGCAAAAGAGTTTGCAGATGTCTTTGAGCCAGTCATAGGACTAGCATCGAAATGAGTTGTTGAGTTTCAAATAGATCTTGTGCCAGGAGCTGAACCTGTAAGTAGACCACCTAGCAGGATGACACCGACATAGATGAAGGAAGTAAAGGTGCAGCTAGTGGATCTTGAAGGAAGGAATTTTATTAGGCAAAGCAAATCGCGTTGGAGAGCGACCACAGTGTTTATAAAGAAACCAGATGGGTCGTTAAGGATGTGCATCGACTATCGTAAGTTGAACGAGAGGCCGATCAAGAATAAGTATCCTTGCCGAGAATAGATGATCTATTTGATCAGTTGAGTGGAGCCAGAGTGTTTTCCCACTTGGATTTGGCAACAGACTTCCATCAGTTAAGAGTGGCAGAGGACAGTATTCCTTTGACATTATTTCGGACTAGGTATGATTCGTACGAGTAGTTAATAATGCCATTCGGGTTAACGAATGCGCCCGCTTTCTTCGTGGATTTGATGGAGCGAGTCTTCCAAGAGTATTTGGACATATTCATGTTGGTGTTTATAGATGACATTTTGATGTACTCTAAGGATGAAAGAGAGCATGAAGATCATCTTAGAGTTGTACTCGAGACGCTGAAGCAGAATCAGCTAAAGGCGACGTTTTCCAAATGTCATTTTTGGAAAAAAGAGGTTAAGTTTCTTAGTCACACGGTTTCAGAGAAGGGCTTATCAGTTGATCCAGATAATATCGATACTGTTAATAATTGGAAGAGACCAGAGGCGGTGACCGAGAGTTTTCTTGGACTTGCTGGCTATTATCGGAGATTCATCAAGGATTCTTAGTGGATAACAACGCCTTTGACTATGCTTAACAGAAAGGAGGTGAAGTTTGTTTGGTCCAACAAATGCGAGGAAGGGTTCCTTAAGTTAAAGCATTTGTTGACCAATGCACCAGTGCTAGTAATTCCAGACGGAAACCAAGGGTTGGTGGTGTATACTGACGCATGTGGGACTGGATTGGGAGCTGTGTTGATGTAGTAGGATAAAGTTATTGCCTACGCATCTAGGCAGTTTAGAACGCACGAAGTAAGATATCCCACTCATGACTTAGAGTTGGCTACAGTGATTTTTGCCTTAAAGATTCAGAGACATTATCTCTTAGGGGAGAGATTTGACTTGTATACCGATCATAAGTCTTTAAGATATTTATTTTCTCAGAAGGAGTTGAATATGAGACGATAGAGGTGGCTGGAGTTTTTGGCTACTTATGATTTTGGTATAGAGTATACTCCTGGGAAAGGAAATAAGGTAGCGGATGCTCTCAACAGGAAACATTAGAATGTGGTGTTAGCTATGTTGGCAGAATGGAAGTATCTAGAAGCTTTTGCCAGTTGTGGTGTGTAGTTAAGATCGACTGCTAGTTCTAGTCAGGGTACTGCCATGTTGTCATGTTTAGAAGTTTGACCGGTGTTGATTAAGAGAATTGCTTCTAAGCAAAAGGAGGATCCACTATTAGCTAAGAAGATTAGAAGGCTTGAGGTTGGGACTGGGATCGATGATCTAAAAAACTTTTGTCTTAACCGGAGAGGATGGTTGAGAAAAAAGGGGCGATTATGTGCTCAAGATGTCGAGAACTTAAGGAAAGAAGTTCTAGGGGAAGTTCATCAATCTAAGTTTACGATTCATCCTGAAGGGACCAAGATGTATCAAGATATGAAGAGAAGCTTCTATTGGGAAGGTATGAAGATGGATGTTGGCTTGTGGGTTAGGCAGTGCGTAAACCGTCAACAAGTGAAAGCCGAACATCAAAAGCCGAGTAGATTGCTTCAGCCTTTAGAGATTCCAATTTGGAAATGGGATTCGATATCCATGGATTTTATAGACAGGTTTCCAAGGTCAAACGGAGAAAATGAAAGTATATGGGTCATAATGGACAAACTAACCAAGAGTGCCATCATTCCAGTAAAGTCGACCAGGATGGCACCTGTTTTGGCTAAGTTGTTCATGAAGAATGCAGTTAGACTACATGGAGTTCCTAGTAGCATAGTCAGTGACAAGGATGCTTTATTCACTAGCGAATTCCGAAAGAGTCTACAGGATGTGTTTGGCACTAAGCTCAAGATGAGTACTACATATCACCCATAGACGGATGGGCAGGCAAAGAGAGTCAATAAGGTACTCGAGGATTTGTTGAGAGCTTGTGTATTGGACTTTGGTGGATCTTGGGAGGATCATCAACATTTGGTTGATTTTTCCTATAATAATAGTTACCAAACTAGTATAGGAATGACGCCTTTTGAAGCTTTGTATGAAAGGTCATGCAAATCACCTATATGTTGGTTGGAGATTGGAGAGAGATTGGTCTTATGTCTAGATTCTGTTAGGGAGGCATCAGAAAAGATTGATTTGATCTAAGAACGGATGAAGGAAGCTCAATCCGGACAAAATATTTACGCATATAAGAGGCATAAAGACCTAGAGTTCTCAGTTGGAGACAGGGTTTTCATAAAGGTATCACCAATGAAGGGTGTTGTACGGTTTGGGAAGTCAGGGAAACTGGCAGCGAGATATGTTGGTCCATTCCAGATTATAAAAAGGATTGGAAAGCTCGCATACATAGTAGAGTTGCCGAGCAGTATGGCAAGTGTCCATAATGTATTTCATGTGTCTCATCTTCGCAAGTATGTGCATGATGCAGAGGCCACTATTCCTCTGATAGGGTTGGAAGATCTAGTAGTAGTGCCTAATTTGACTTTTGTTAGACAACTAGTTCGGGTTGTAGCGGGAGATGAGAAAAGATTGAGGAACAAGACAGTCAAGTTACTGAAAGTTCAGTGGAGCGACAATGAGAAGTACTGTACTAGGGAGATAGAGGACAGGATTTGAGATACTTATCCCGATCTTCTTTGAGGGTATGTTTATATTTGATTTATATAGATAATTCCTAGTCAGGTAGACTAGTATGGTTGCTATGAGTCGTTACAGATGATTGCTACGTTTAGTATTTAGTCCTTACTGAATTTCGAGGACGAAATTCTTTAAGGAGGGGAACCTGTAACACCCCTAATTTTGATAACATTATTCAAGAGATTTAATTAGGTAAATTAAATAGAATAATGTAGAGTTACAAGGAGATTGAGATTGGTTAATAAACCTAGAGGCCGTGCTTAATTAACTCTAATGGGTTATTAGTGGTTAAATGATAATTAAATTAACATAAGGGCATTAGGGTCATTGCCACACATATTTCCTACCCTTGTACTATTATCCCCATACCATTCACATTCATTTTATTATAAGCAAAAATAAATGTAAGAAAGAAAAGGAAAACCGATATGCTTGGATTCATAATATGTTTGATTTAATCCAATGGTTTAATTATGAGTATATACGGTTTTAGGGCAAAATCGAGAGTAAATGATTTATATTGGTATTTAAATGCTATGGAAAAATTATATGTTATGAAAATCATGATTTTGGAGTTGGCTTTCAATTTTTATAATTTTCCAAGCCGTGGAAAATTAATTATGGATTTTTAAGGAAAACATGTATTATTGGGTTTTAAATTATTTTCGGCTGTTATATGATGGAATTTGGGTCTAAAATTTATATATGTTAGATAACATATAAAAAGTGAATTTCTATGATTTTTGGGGATTTTTTCTAAGATATTTATTATGGAAATTAAATTATTTTGAAAGGAGGACCTAGATTATTTAACTGATGTTAAATGGGAAGGGCTTATTTGTAAAAGTTATTCAGTTTTTAGATCTGAGAAAATGCGGCAATTAATTGTAAAATAATTTGAAATTTTAAGGTAACCAATTAGGTGTTTACATGTGGGCAAGTTAGTTACAAAAAGATTACTTTATTTAGTAAAACAGTCTTTTGCTCAGAAAAGTAGGTTTCGCCTCCTTTAGAAGTAGCTTTCGACCCAGAGCTTCTGCTTTCAACCTAGTCGAAACCTTCATGGTCGAAACCACCAAAACCAATACATATGGTATCACTTAGATGGTACGTAGTGGATTGGAGAAAGGCGGAAGGTAGGATGTCGAAACATAGCTTCCAAAGGGGTTGATGCCTTTGTTTATTTTCTAAAGAAAAGCACTTGCATGTTTACTAAGAGATTCCGAAGGACTCGAAACCAATGCTATGAAAGGGTATTTTAAAATAAGCTTTCAAAGGAGAGCTGCTGCCTTTTTAAAGTAGTAGCTTCCGAAGGAGTTATTAAGCCTTAAAGAAATGTTTTTGGAAGGGGTAGTTTTGACCAAGTCAAAACCCTTCTGCAACCTATACCTTTCGAAGGCATTGACGATATCAATGCTTCAGAAGGTTGGTTTTGTTTTATAAATATAAGCCACTTCCCATAGCCTTCGAAAGGGGGTTAATGGTTTCGAAGGCATGGTTTCGAAAGGGGTATCGAAGCCAGCCTTCAAACATTTTTACTTATATAGTATAAGCTTTCGAAAGGATGGTTTCGACACTATCATATTTTCTCCAAATACTTTTATATGATAAAGAAAGGTTTTGAAAGAGGTACTTTCGTTTATGTTCACTTTGACTCAAAATGATATTTTAAATATAAGCCCAATGGTTTCGAAAGGGGGACTTTCAATGATTTCGGAAGGGTTACTTCCAATGGTTTCAAAAGGGGTACTTTCATTTGGTTTCGAAGCTATGCTTATAAATGATTAAATGTTAATGCTTTAATACATTCGAAAGGTTTTGAAAGAAAGTTTTAAAGTATTCGGAAGGCAGGGGCCTAATGTTTTGAAAATAGATTTTTATGCTTTCGAAGGAGGGTATCCAGTGAGGTCGAAAGCAAAGTTTCGAAGGAGTCGAAAGCTTTGTTTTTCAAAACAAATAACCCAAACTCAATTTTTTAAAGGAAAAACCCATGGCTAAATAAAGGATTTTTGAAATGATTTTAAGAAGAAGCTTTCCTTGAAAAAATTTATAGGTTAGAGGGATTAAACATGTTTTATATGAAAAGTATTTCAAGGACGTTAAACCCACAGGAGTGGTATTGTTTTGTAATTATGTTTGCTTCTTCAAATATAAATATATTCACATTATAATGGACCCATAACTGCATTTTGGGGATAAAAGGTAGAAGAACCAGCTAGGTTAACCCAGTAGTGAATAAATTGATTAAACTCCTGGATGGGTAGAATTGCATCCAAGAGGTCAGGGAGACCAGAATATGGGATGCCTAAATATGGAAGTTGTCTGGGAGACAGGTTCATAGTGCACCCATGAAAACTATGATTAGGAAGTTATTGGAGTTACCAATAGATTCATAGTGATTCCATGAAAACTATGTTATAAAGAGTGGTTGGCAGGGGTCAATTGGTTTGTAATGCACCCATGAAAACTATATCCAGATTAAATTATTGACAGTTGCCATAGGTTCCTAGTCAACCCATGAAAACTAGGATAAGAGAGGAGTTATTGGAGTCACCAATAGGTTCAGGGGAACCCATGAATTAATTACCAGGGGCCAATAGGTTCATAGTACACCCATGAAAACTATGAATTAGGACAAGGAGTCCATATATTATGTAAAGGTTATTAGTAAGTCCATGAAAACTAATAGATTAATAGTAATCCTTGACACCATAAATATGATAGGGAGTCAGTTAAACAGAGGATGGGAAATTCAGAATGTTTTAACTTGTATACATTTCATCATAATATCTTGAAATGACTATGTTTTTAACCATTGTGGATGCAGGAGCATGGTATATGGTTTTATAAAGGTTTTAAGATACAAGTGAGGGGAGAACCCGTTCCGCTAGGCGGCGTGGTCCCACTAAATATCTAAATGGTTTGAGATGTTAGATTATTATTCATAACAGGCTTTATGTCTGAATCGAAGTTTATGTTTTCCCTTAAATTATCGGGTACTCAATTGATTTTGAGAAGTTTGAGAGTTGAGGTTTTCAGGTACCTCTTTAGATGAATAAGCTTCCGAAGACGTGCAGAAGGCATGATAGATATCTAGAGTTCTCTTTTATTTGATTCCGCTGTGTTGTTTGTAATGGCAAAGTTGTTAAATTGCCTAGATATACTTTGATCATCCAAGGAGACATCTTCATATGTCTCTCTTGGCGTATGTTGTAATAAATATATTTTCTCTGAACGTGGTTAACGATTGTGGGATTATGTAATGAATTGTTAGTGTTTTGAAATGGAATGTGATCTTGCTTGATGTTTAAAAAAAAAACATTTTCATGTGTTTCTGTGTATCAATGAATCTAACATCGCCGTAGTTGGTCATCGAGGATTAACAACTATGGATGACTACAGCATCTGTAGCCGTTAGTTTTGGGCCTCTAAGTAAGGGGATGTTACATCCACGGTCCACCGATAATTTTTTCCTATTGCACAGAAAGTGCGAGCATGAGGGAAACACGACATTCTCACCAATGAGAATGGTGGCGCTAGAGTACTCGGCTTGGGAACAAAAACAAAGGGCAGAGCACCAATAAACCTAAGTATTATAAGAAAACCTACGAATATCAACCCGCTATTGTTGGAGAAAAATAAGAATCAGACTGCAAAGGTGAATGAAGCCAGGTCAGCCTAAAAGGGTACCTCATCACGTGTCAATGAGAAAGATGGAGAAATAAGAGAATGAAGGCTCGTGTAGAATACTTGGTAAGAATACGTGGACAAGGCAGTAAGGGAGGTGGAAAGGAGGAGCACTTATCTCCATATAGCGAAGCCATCGTTGAAGTACATTTCCTACACAGCTACCGGGCTCTAACCATTGAAAAGTTTGACGGTTAACAAATTTGATCGATCACTTATGCACATTTGAGTACTATATGGACATCCTGAAAGTTGAAAGGCTGACCCACTGCAAACTGTTCCCAATATATCTTGCGGGGGCGGTATCAAGATGGTTCAGAAGATATGCCCTAGTAGAAATCCATTCTTGGGCACAACTATCAGCATATTTCCGTAGACAGTTTCACGTCGGTCGTGAAAGCTCCCCGGATCTCTATACCCTACCAATAGTCAAGCAACAAGAAAATGAAAGCTTGTGAAGTTTCATTAAGTGCTTCAAAGAAGAGGCGATAAGAATTGGGATTACGAGTGAAGAAGCACTTTTGATGGCAGCCCACTCTGAAATAAGAAGAGATACCGACGTATGGGATAAAAATAGTATGAAGTCATGTAGAAGTATGAAAGCCTTTTATGAGATGGCTAATGGTTGCTATGGACTAAAGAGGCCAATGCTTCAGGAAGCACTCCAGTTGAAAGGACAGTTCAGACTGTTGGGGAAAGAAAACAGGGGACAGAAATGTATAACAACCCACCAACGAAGAGACCAAGGGAATTTAACTTCACAGTAAAAACTCCACTCACTCATGCATCAAGCCAAATTTATTAAATAAATAGGATGAAGTTAGATTATAATGTACCTAATAATGGGAAGAATGCAGAGCCCAACAAATGAGGTACATGTTGCAAATTCCACAAAGTTAATGGCATCATACCGACAATTGTCGCTGCCTAAAAGCGAACTAGAAAGACTGAACCTAAAGGGCTATTTGGGAACTTATGTGAAAGACAATTCCATTACCCTGACGTAGAACCAGACCCCTGAGCTTAATGAAAGTTTGGCAAGAAACCCGACCGACCTTATTGCGTCCATCCACGAGGGACCTCATCTAGCAGAACTGAGTAAAAAGGCGCAACAGAAGTATATGCAAGAGGCTTGCACAAAACATCGAATTATATATCACGTCAAGCAGAAGGCAGTTCCAGACATTACTTTTACCTCTTCAAACTCAACTGGAGCGATATTCCTGCACCAAGATCCTCTCGTAGTAACTATGTAGATCTAAAACTGCATAATGAATTTTTTTATAGATTTAGGCATTTTTGTGAATGTTGTCTTCAAAATAGCATACGATAAAGTAAGGTTTCTGGGAGAAATTTTGAAATCGAGCCCTGAGCCGATATATGGTTTTAATAACACGACGATAGTCCTAATAGGTATAGCATGGCTGCTCATGACAGCTGGAACTTCACCTCTTCACAAGTCCTTTTACGCCAGCTTTTTTTATCATCGACCAGCAGTCTCCATAAATGCTTTCTTAGGGAGACCCATTCCAATAGAGCTAGGTGCAGTCATCTCACAAAAGGATTTGCTCATGAAATTTCCCACCCCAACAAGGAACAGTTGTTAGCTAGGGAATTTGACAATGTAACTATGAGTTCCAACAATAAAATTGTTCGGAACTATATGTCTTGTCTTCTAAGTTAATTGATAACAAAAAAACAAATGAAAATCCAGTTAAAATAATTGCACTAAAGTTAAATTCCAAAGCATGTATTGAAACAGGTCATTCTCTGACCACAACACCTACGACGAATTCTAAGCGGACCAATCTGCACATGATTGGAATAAATAAGTAAACTCGTTGTATACTTAAAATCTATCGAATAACCCCTCTTAAGAAGTACCACAAACTCACCCAAAGAAGATGAAGCTGAGAGCAAAGTGGATCCCAGGTTGGGGATGAAGGGTAAGGACCTAGAACCGTTGGACGATTTGGAAGAAATAGAGATAGATCCATCTAACTCCTCAAAGGCCGTAAAAATTGAAAAGAATCTAACAAATGAGTTGCAGAAAAAATTGATCAATCTCATCGATTTCTTGAAGAAATCAAGGGATGTGTTTATTTGGACCCACTCAGACATAACGGGAATTGACCTATAATCATGTGTCATTCTCTCAATATTGACCCCAATGCGCATTCTGTGAGATAAAAGCGCCGCACGCTGGACCATAAGAGGTACAATGCACTACAAGAAGAAATCAAGAAGCCAATAGAAAATGGGTTCATCCGTGAGGTATATTATGTGAAGTGGATAGCGTATCCAGTTTTAGTAAGAAAACTAAACGAAACATGGAGGACCTATATAGATTTCACCAACCTCAACAAAGCCTGCCCAAAAGATAGCTTTCTATTACCTAGAATAGATCAGTTAGTGGATGCAACAAGTAGGCCAGAATTGTTGACCTTTATGGATGCTTGCTCGAGTTATAATCAAATAGCAATGTTCGAACTGGACCAAGAGCATGCAAGCTTCGTAACTGACAAAGGGCTTTATCATTACAAAGTAATGTCATTTGGGCTTAAAAATGCAGGGGAAGCATACCAAAGGCCGGTCAACATGATATTTGAAGCTTAGATAGGAAAGAATGTTGGAATCTATGTGGAAGATGTGTTAGTGAAGTCCAAAGCTGCATTAGCATGTAAAGGACTTTGAAGAAACCTTTATGACTTTACGGTTATGTGGAACGATACTTAACCCGCAAAAGTGTATATTCGCAATACAGTTAGGAAAGTTTATAGGGTAGTAAGCCTAGGGGGATAGAGGCCAATCGGAAGAAGACGGATGTACTAAAAAAGTTAGAGGTAACAAAGATGCCTAAGGATGTGATGAGTTTGAATGGAAAGATAGCTGCCCTGAGCGGGTTCATTTCCAAAGCCACATACAAATGCATGCCCTTTTTTATCAGATCAAGAAGGGCAGAAACTTCAAATGGACCAAGGAATGCAAAGAAGTCTTCGAAGTATTGAAATCCCATCCGGCCAACCCTTCAATACTTTCTAAACCGATCACAGGCGAGGACCTCTACATATACCTAACAGTAATTGATCAAGCAATGAGTGCAGCAATTGTAAGAGAGGATGAGGGCAATCAACCCATATGTTTTACGAGCAAGCGCCTTAATGGAGCGGAGTTAAGATACACGGTGATCGATAAACTTGCATGCAATATGCTCCTAATGGAAAGAAAGCTTCGGTTATACTCTCAAGCGCATCCCATAAATGTGCTAACCAACAAACCTTTGAAGCAGATATTGCAAAGACCAGAGACATCAAGACGCCTTCTAAGTGGACCATTGAACCGAGCCAGTGTGATATCACATACCGCCCTCATAATGCAACTAAGGGGCAGGCGTTAGCAGACATCATTGTAGAATGCACCTTGTACGAGGAGCAACCCAGCGTAGGAAGAGAAGACGCCTCGCTAAGTTAGAAATTATATGTCGATGGTGCATCCAATGAACATGGGGGCAGGAATAGGCTATATACTTGTTACCCTGAAGCTACGCAGTTAAATCCCCGCAAAATCCCCATTATAGCGTGTATCATTCTTTGACCGCTATGCTTTTTCAATATAGCGCTATTAAATAGTAGATCGGCTTTAAGCCCTAATATTTTTTGCTACACTTGCTAAATCAAGACATTTTAGCATCCGCTTAGTAATATCAATATAAAAGGTTTGATTTGACTAGTTCTCCTTTGAACCAAATCAACAAAGTTAAGGTAAAGACCTAAATTTATGGTATAGTTGCTCAATATATGTTAGAAATATATTGTAGTCACCAAATTTGAACTACATAACTCTTGATGTTCTTCAATTTGTTGTATATGATTAACAACAATTCTTTTTCCTACACAAATGATGTGAGAATGATAATAAATTAACTTTTAATATTTGGTTTTATATTTGATGAAGCTTTTTGCGCCTCCACTAGATCCTCACTTTATCCATGCTGTATTCCCACTGTAACTTTTTGCACCTCCACCATTATGAAATAGTCTAGCTAGAATTTAAGGCAACTAGTAACGTGGCTGAATATAAAGCGCTGGTCGTAGGCCTAAAAATGGCGCGGATAATGGAAGTAACCCACCTTAAGATTCATAGTGATTCTCGGCTCGTAATTAATCAAGTGTATGGAAGTTATTAGGCAAAAGAGCCAATTTTGGCCAAATATGTGGAAGTAGTTAAAGAATTACTCTCTCGGTTTGAGCAGTTCGACATTAAACAAATCCCGGGGGAAAAAATTTGCTCGCAGACACCTTGGCCATGCTGGCAAGCACTAAGGTTACACATAAAATAATGGTAATCCCTGTAGGGTATTTCCTGGAACCAAGCATTTCCAAAGCCCAAAAGGTTCTAATGATTTTGACTGAGTCACAATGGGCCTAGGGCCAAAGAGAGAAAGGGCAGGAAAGACAAAACGAGACCCAAGTGAATCACACCCCATCAACTATGGGTCAGGAAGAAGTAGATTCCTAGATGACCTCTATCAAGCATTTCTTGTTAGAAGGGTTCTTGCCAACGAACAAAAATGCATCTAGAAAGATATGATATCAAGCTCGGTACTACACATTCTTTGATGGAATACTCTACAAAAGAGCATACTCCACCCCTTATTTAAGATGTATAACCAAGGAGGAGAGAGTTGTAATTATGAAAGAAGTTCAGGAGGGACAAAGCTAACAAAGAAGATCAACAGGGATATTTCTGGCCAACAGTATTGGCATATTCATGAAATTTCATATGAAGATGTGATAGGTATCAAAGATTTGCAAGCTCTCCAAGACTTCCCTCTCATGAACTAACCCCAATTGTCAGCCCATGGCCATTTGACATGTCGGGAATCAATCTACTAGGATGGTAGGACCTCTCCCTATGTCCAAACAAGAGGCGAAGTACGCCTTGTGGTAGTGAATTTTTTCACTAAGTGGGTAGAAGCTGAGCCCCTTACACCAATCATAGCAAAGAAAGTGGTCGCCTTTGTAGTTAGAAATATTATCACTAGATTTAGAATTCCTTATAAAATAGTGTCAGACAATGTGACGTAGTTTGAGAGTAAGGAATTCGTAGATCTATGCAAAAGGAACGGAATCATAGAAAAAATTCCTTCGTATTTTATCCTCAGGCTAACAAGCAAGTTGAAGCAGCCATTAAGCCAACAAAACAATAAAGAAAAGGTTTGGTTAGAAGAGCGCCTCTAGCTTTGTAGGCATATAGGACATCAACAAGATCTGTACAGGACACACCCTATTTTCTCTCACATATGGATACAGGGTCATCCTTCCAATCGAAGTAGCCATACCATCACATCGGGGGCTATTGTATGCGGTGGAAAGGAATACATGCTTGAAAGAAGGGACAAAGCTGCATTTAGATCTGTTGTTTATAGACAACGAATGGTGAAAACATATAACTCGCGTATTAAGGAAAGAAAGTTCTGTAAGGGAGACCCAATACTGAGAAAAGTAATGGCTAGTACAAAGGATCCTGTGGAGGGGGTGCTAGGCCCAAATTGGGAAGGACCACTGGTTATCGCAAAAGCTATGTCAAACAGAGCATATCGTCTCTCCAAACCTAACAAAAATTTGGTTTCAAGAATCTAGAACTCCGAGCACCTCAAACCATATTATGTTTGAGATACTTTTTCCATTTTGTAACCTTTTTGGTATGTAAGAGATCATTAATGATCAATTTGAGCAATAAAAGTGTTAACCAGATATAGGGATGATAGATGGTTCGAACCAGTATAAAAATCCATTTGTAAAATTGTCTTTCTATGTTCTTGCAAATTATACGAGCTTCGGCTCTGAATCTCGGCTTATTAGCCGCATACTGCGATGGAAGTAGGGATATTAGACGGCCTAAACCATATATTAAAAAAATGCGCATGATCAAAAAAGAGTTGTAAATACATGACCTAACTCCTCAGTTAAAAAACAACTAATCTACACCATTAACGGAGCAAGCAATACCAAGCACATGACATGTATGTAAAAAAAGGGAAGTAGCATAGAAGGAAAGAGAAGGACAAAGCAGTGCATCACAAAAATAAACAACAATGATATGGAGGCCGCTAGGTATACACAAAAGTTATAATCTATCTTGATTTACATCTACTCTTTTATGCACGATACACGTTTATAACATGCTAAGAGTATAGGATATCAATGCTTGGGTTTAATCCTAAAGATATTACATTCATCTAATCACCAACTATCACAATACGAATTACACAACGAATCTGAATCTAAGGGATCACTAAATATAGTTCTTCTATCGTGGAGATGCCTCTGAGCGTGGACTTGTCTTCGAGCGGCCAGCACAGGACATAAAACATAATTTCTTCCGGGGTTAGAAGGATGGGGGAGATCTGTCGGGCCAATAATTATACCGATGAGCGACGTTGAGCGCTACCAAAAGTGGTACATGGATCGTAGTTGGCCCCTGCCCAGTGATTACTGACATCACAATGTCTAACCATATATTCGACTTGATTATAGAGAAAGCGTAAGTCTACCATCAGTGTAAAGTGCATGAAGACGTCAGCCGAATGTTTTAGAGAAATCTTTGCCCTGACATGCTTAACCCTTTCCTCTTTAAGCTTCCTGATCAAATTAGACTGCGCAGGCGCAAGTGAAGTTGGATGGGAGAAAGATATAGCAAAAGTCTGCGTGATAGTGTCTGAGCATAATATTTGCCCTTCGAGATGATTAATCCTCTCAATCGCAATATGGTGCACATGTTCAAAATCATGCAAGACCTCCACTTTTGTCTTTGTAGTCTTCTTTGAAAATAGACTAAACAAATCTCTACTTTCACACCAATAATCAAGTCTTTCAGTTGTTTTTCATAAATAGCTTTCAAATCGTCAGCTTATTCTGATAGTATGCCATAACTTGCTTCTTCCATTGAGAAGCCTCATCATCATCCATACTCGAAAGGGGGGCATGAGCTGCTTGGAAATGAAGCATTTTAGGATCGTCCTCCCTATATAGTTGGATGGCGACCTTTTGAGAAAATTCATCATTTTCTTTTTTAAGTTTTTTGATCTCATCTTCATAGATGACCCTGTAACAACTCTCTGCATCTTTTATCAAATTTTCCAATTCAGCTATGCGATCTTGAGCAAGCTTAAGATCTTTTCTAATTATTCTATCAACAAGGATTGCTTGGTAATGTAATCATATTGTCGAATGTTAGCCTTGTGAGGAATGCAGAATATAGATCTTAAGGCTAGAATGAACGCTAGAGGTGGGGGGTGAATAGTGTTTATAAGAAATTACTAAATCTTTTTGAGTTATTGTTGATTTGTACACAAATGTATGCAATATTCAGACACATATATAATCACAGAATCAAACATAGATGCATAAATAAAGTAAATGTAGTAAAGGAAAGAACGCACCGGATTTTATACTGGTTCAGAGTTACCCTACATCCAGTCCCGCACAACTAAGTACAGATTTCCTTTCAAAAGCAATTCAACAGTTACAACCCTCGATTTCAAGGCCATGAGGTATACCCTCCAGAATCACAATCCTCTGGGTAGAGATACTTGATTTTCGGGCAACAAGTTCACCCAATTGATTTCTCAAGGCTACAATCACACCTTTTCTCACTTGATTGATTTCCAAGGCTACAATCACACCTTTTCTCGCTAGATAGATTACAAAGAAGCCTATAACTCTGAATAACACTGGGATCTTTTTGAGATAGTGATGGAGAATCAAACCAGAGATGATCTAGTTAGATTCAATGTTGATTTCGGCAGAGTGATGATAGGATTTTGAATAAGAAAATGTGGAAGAAGAAGAGAAGTGAAAACCCAGAAAATCTATATTCAAATTCATTGAAACTAACCCCTATTTATAGAAGAACAACAGCCATGTCCATTCGTGAAAGGTTATGGCGAATAGACATCTTTTGAAATTCAAATTTTTGAATCTAACCGTCACCATGTCGACATGGGGTACTAGGGCATGTCGACATCCCAAAGCATTTTTTGAAGATATGATTTTCTTTGAAAATAACCTTTATCTTATATTAAAAACTATTTAAACTTTATAAATATACTTGAATATAGATAAAATACATAGATAAATATAGAGAATAATATATATATAATTTTACTATAATTTTATATTTAAATCTAAGTATAAATATATTATAATTAAAAGATAGTTTAAAACAAACGAAGTTTAAAACAAGAGTTTATTAAAAACAAAAACAAAGAATATTTTAAGGCTAAAACATCCTTTTGAAAATCATTTGAAAAGATAATTTTTAAGGCTAAAACATTTTGAAAAGCAGTTTTGAAAATCATTCTAAAGTAGTTTTGAAAATCATTTTGAAGTAGTTTTGCAATCTTCTTCCTGCAGAATATCTCATCATATCAGGACTCGAGAACTTGTACAAAACCAGGATCTTCGTGGGTTTGTAAGCCACTTGTCGTAGGTTTGTAAGCTACTTGTCGTGGGTTTGTAAGCCACTAAAAAGGTAGAAATGGGTTCCATCCCAAAAGAAAATTGGAGTGAAGATTTCAGTGCTATTATGAAGTTTTAACATAATTCTAGACTCAATACTTATCTTGAAATCTTGAACTCTTGATAATCTTGATACTCATGAGTCTTCAATCTTGATATCTTGAATCTCTATACTGTACAATCTTCATTCTTTGTACCTACATGGTTAAATCCCGCATATACATATATATATTTAAACTATAATGTTAGTATTTATATTTTATAATCTTATTCTAAGGTTGTTGTCATCAAAACCATCATCTCAAGGACTAACAATCCCCCCCTTTTTGATGATGACAACCTTTGTTTATAAAATATTACTTCTATCCTAATAACTCCCCCTAAAACTGATAACTCCCCCTTAATCTATGCCTAACTCTTCTATTTTATATTTCTCCCCCTTTGTCATCAACAAAAACAAACTAACTCCAAACTATATAACTCTTAGTCTAATATCATATATGATTATAATGATAGTGTTATCATACATAATCAATACTTACTTGTAAACCTAAAACTTAGTCCTAAACTACTAACATTCCTAACCAAGTACCTATATAATACTTATATATATAGGAATCATATATAAGAACACACAATATTTATATATATATATATATATGTTTATATTTACATTTTCGTACAACGTGACAAATATACACATAACGATGAAAAACGAAAAAGAAGAAACTACCGAGTATCTTTGACAATTGGAGATCTATGGATCGAACAATTTGGATAATGGAAACAGAAATTTCCACGTTGTTCAACCAAGTTTCCATCCTTGTCAAAACATACTTCGCCAACGCAAATGACTTTGTCATTGTCTTCCGCATGCTCTTCTTCCATTGGTTCTTCTTCTTCTTCTTCACTTTCCTCTTGTTCATGATCTCCTGAAGAGTCCTCGTCAATCAAGATTGGATTAGCATGATTGTCCATTAGAAATTTTTGCAAATTTCTAAGGATTTTCCCTTGCCTTTCTTGTTCTTTTGCCATTCGGAGTTGCACTATTTGAATTTCAGTCATTAACTGAATTGCATCCTTCAGAGAATCCTCCATTTTTGTCACTCGGGCGAGCGTAGTACGTTGGAACGGACCAGAGGTAGGAGAAGGGAACGAAAAGGTTGATTTTATGTTTGATTTGGAAGAGGAGGCCATTGATAAATTGATTTCAGAAGATAGAACAAAAAGAGAACAGAGAGAATGAAGAAAATTTTGAAAATAAGAATAATATATAACCAATTATTTGAATTTTGGTAGGAAAAAAAACGTTATATGTCGACATGGGTATAGGGGGGATGTCGACATGGTTCTCAATATTTTTACTATTTGATTTATTTTGATTTAATTTTTAGTTATACTTTGTTATTTATATTTTATATTTCAGTTAATGAACAAATACCTAATTCTCTTCTTAATTTAGTAAATGTAGATTCATTTAAGGGTTTTGTTAAGATATCAGCAATTTGATTTTCAGAATTGATATAGTCGAGAGTAATTACTTCTCTACTTATATTATCTCTGAGAAAATGGTGTCTGATATCAATATGTTTAGTTCGAGCATGTTGAGTAGTATTTTTGGATAAATTTATTGCACTAGTATTATCACAATAAATTGGTGATTTTGAGATATTTAAATCAAAATCTTTTAAAGTTTGTTGCATATATATTACTTGAGAACAAGCCAAAGCAGCAGAAATATACTCTGCTTCAGTTGTTGATAGAGAAACTGTGTTTTTCTTTTTACTAAACCAGGAAATCAGAGAATGTCCTAAAAAGTGACAAGTTCCACTTGTACTTTTTCGGTCTGATTTACAACCAGCATAATCAGCATCACAGTAAGATATTAAGTCAAACGAATCATTTTTAGGATAAAATAAGCCATAATCAAAGGTGTGTTTAATATATCTTATAATACGTTTTACAGCTTTTAAGTGAGTTTCTTTAGGTTGGGATTGATACCTTGCATAGAGACATACACTATGCATGATATCAGGTCTACTCGCAGTGATATAGAGTAGTGATCCAATCATTCCTCTATATAATTTTTGATCTACATCTTTCGAGAGATCTTCTTTACTAAGGTACTCATTGGTTGCCATGGGAATGGGTTTTCCACTCGCAGTAGTCAAACCAAATTTACTAACTAGGTCTTTAGCATATTTTTCTTGACTAATAAAGATATACCATTATCTAATTGTTTTATTTGTAATCCTAAAAAGAAATTTAATTCACCCATATGACTCATCTCAAACTCTTTTGTCATTATTTCAGAAAATTCTTTATTCATTTCAAAATTAGTTGATCCAAAAATGATATCATCTACGTAGACTTGTACTGATTGAATATCATTTTTATTTCTTTTAATAAAAAGAGTATTATCTACTTTACCTATTTCAAAATTTGATTGTAACAAGTAAGATCTTATTCTATCGTACCAGGCTCTAGGAGCTTGCTTTAGATCATATAGAGCTTTCTTAAGTTTGTAAACATGATTTGGAAATTTATCATTTTCAAAAAGTGGTGGTTATTCAACAAATACTTCTTCTTTTACAAAACCATTTAAAAATGCACTTTTAACATCCATTTGAAATAATTTGAAATTATTATGATTTGCGAAAGCAAGTAGAATCCTAATGGCTTCTAATCTTGCTACGGGGGCAAAGGTTTCATCAAAATCTATTCCTTCTTCTTGACAATAACCTTGAGCGACTAACCGGGCTTTATTTCTAACAACCTCTCCTTGTTCATTAATTTCATTTTTATAAACCTATTTAGTTCCAATTATTGTTTTATTTTCATGTCTAGGAACAAGTTCCCAAACATCATTTCTAGTGAATTGATTTAATTCTTCTTGCATAGCCAAAATCCATGAATCATCAGTTGATGCTTCTTTTGGATTTTTGGGTTCAATAGTTGATATAAAAGCTACATTACTCATTTGACTTAGTTGGTTTCTAGTTTTAACAACAGATTGCATATCTCCTAGTATATTTTCTATAAGGTGATCTTTTAAAAGTTTAATCTTTTTATTAGGATGATTTAATTCATTATTAGTTTCAGTTGACTCTTGGTTTTGAGTGATTAAATCCTCTTCATCATTTATTTCTTCAAAAATTTTGAAATTTTCATCAAATGAAACATGCATTGTTTCTTCGATGGTATTAGTTCTTAAATTAAATACTCTGTACGCTTTACTTCTTTTAGAGTATCCGATAAAGATACCTTTGTCGGATTTAGGATCAAATTTATCTAAGTTATCTTTTGTATTTAAAATAAAACATTTACTTCCAAAAATTCTAAAATAAGATACCTTAGGTTTCTTTGAGTAAATAAGTTCATAAGATGTCTTATCAGTTAAAGGTCTAATTAAAATTCTATTTAAAATATAACATGCGGTAGCAACTACTTCTGCCCAAAAGTACTTTGGTAAACTACTATCAGAAAGCATAGTTCTCACACACTCTTGAATCGTCCTATTTTTATGTTCTACTACTCCGTTTTGTTGTGGAGTTCTAGGAAATGAAAAATTGTGAATTATTCCCTTTTTATTGCAGAATTCTTCAAACTTTTCATTTTCAAATTCACCACCGTGATCACAACGGATGGTTATAATTTTTTGAGAAAGTTGATTTTGAACCCTTTTTGAAAAATTCTTAAAATATTCAAAAGTATCGCTTTTATGTTTTAAAAATATTGTTCATGTAAATCTAGAATAATCATCTACAATTACAAAAACATATTTACTATTATTTATTGATAGAATTTGAGATGGACCAAATAGATCAATATGAAGTAATTCAAGAGGTTTTGAAGTAGAAATTATATTTTTTAATTTAAAAGAGCTTTTTCTAAGTTTTCCTAGTTGACATGCATCTCATAGACTGTCTACTTTAAAATTCATTTTAGGGAGGCCTCTTACTAGATCATGTTTTGATAGTCTAGATAAGAGTTTGAAATTCAAATGCCCAAATCTCTTATGCCAAATCCAAGGGTCACTTGCATTTGCCAAAAGACACAAGTTATCATTTGAAATTTTCATACTAAGAATATAAATATTCTTTTTTCTAATTCCCTCAAATATTATGGTTGAATTATTATCTTCAATGTGACACTTATCTTTTTCAAATTTAATTTTATATCCTTTATCACATAGTTGACTTATACTTAGCAGACTGTGTTTCAGATTCTTAACTAGCAAAACATTAGTAATAATAGGAGTTTCAGAGTTACCGACTTTGCCGATGTCGATCACATAACCTTTTGAATTGTCTCCAAAGTTAACCAGTCCTCCGTCTTTGTATATTATATCATTCAGCATATCTGGATTCTCAGTCATGTGTCTAGAACATCCACTATCAAGTATCCATTTGTTCTTTTTGATATGCACAATTTGTTTGTTCTGGATTAATTCCTCAACTCCTATAAAGCATGATTCCTGCACATCAAACAATCTTAGTAGACAACTTGTATTTGAATATTGATTATATGCAGACTCAAGAGATAATGATGATCTGAATATTTCTAAACATGCATTAACAAATTTCTTAAATATATCCATTTTTAAAATAAAAAAACTTTTTCAAAAATCAGATTATGAAACTTTTGAAAACTTTGCTCTGATACCAAATGTGAGGAATGCAGAATATGGATCTTAAGGCTAGAATGAACACTAGAGGGGGGGTGAATAGTGTTTATAAGAAATTACTAATTTTTTTTGAGTTATTGTTGGTTTGTACACTAATGTATGCAATAATCAGACACAGATATAATCACAGAATCAAACACAGATGTAGAAATAAAGTAAATGCAGTAAAGGAAAGAACACACTGGATTTTATAATGGTTCAGAGTTACCCTACATCCAGTCCCGCACAACTAAGTACGAATTTCCTTTCAAAAGCAATTCAACAATTACAACCCTCGATTTCAAGGCCACGAGGTACACCCTCCAGAATCACAATCCTCTGGGTAGAGATGCTTGATTTCCGGGCAACAAGTTCACCCAATTGATTTCTCAAGGCTACAATCACACCTTTTCTCGCTATATAGATTACAAAGAAGCCTATAACTCTAAATAGCATTGGGATCTTGTTGAGATAGTGATAGAGAATCAAACCAGAGATGATCTAGTTAGATTCAATGTTGATTTCGACAGAGTGATGATAGGATTTTGAATAAGAAAATGTGGAAGAAGAAGAGAAGTGAAAAACTAGAAAATCTATATTCAAATCCGTTGAAACTAACCCCTATTTATAGAAGAACAACAACCATGTCCATTCGTGAAAGGTTATGCCGAATAGAAACTTCTTTTGAAATTCAAATTTTTGAATCTAACTGTCACTATGTCGACATGAGGTACTAGGGCATGTCGACATCCCAAAGCATTTTTTGAAGATTTGATTTTCTTTGAAAATAACCTTTAGCTTATATTAATAACTATTTAAACTTTATAAATATACCTCACTATAGATAAAATACATAGATAAATATAGAGAATAATATATATAAAATTTTACTATAATTTTATATTTAAATCTAAGTATAAATATATTATAATTAAAAGATAGTTTAAAACAAACGAAGTTTAAAACAAGAGTTTATTAAAAACAAAAACAAAGAATATTTTAAGGCTAAAACATCTTTTTGAAAATCATTTGAAAAGATAATTTTTAAGGCTAAAACATTTTGAAAAGCAATTTTGAAAATCATTCTGAAGTAGTTTTGAAAATCATTTTGAAGTAGTTTTGCAAGCTTCTTCCTGCAGAATATCTCATCATATCAGGACTCGAGAACTTGTACAAAACCAGGATGTTCGTGGGTTTGTAAGCCACTTTTCGTAGGTTTGTAAGCTACTTGTCGTGGGTTTGTAAGCCACTAAAAAGGTAGAAATGGGTTCCATCCCAAAAGAAAAATGGAGTGAAGATTTCAGTGCTATTATGAAGTTTTAACATAATTCTAGACTCAATACTTATCTTGAAATCTTGAACTCTTGATAATCTTGATACTCATGAGTCTTCAATCTCTATACTGTACAGTCTTCATTCTTTGTACCTGCATGGTTAAATCCTGCATATACATATATATCTAAACTATAATGTTAGTATTTATATTTTATAATCTTATTCTAAGGTTGTTGTCATCAAAACCATCATCTCAAGGATTAACAAGCCTGGTTAAATTCTCCGAGTTAACGAGTTTGCTCCTTATATAATGAATGCAGTCCTTCCCACACTTCATCAATAGCTTGATTATTTTCTTTAATGAAATCCGCATTAGCAGCTTCAAGAAACTTAAAACGAGTCTCGAGGTCTTCACTAACGTTTGAAGAAACCTGCTCCCCCTTAGATAAGAACTGCAAACAACACGTGGAGGATGACCATGTTCTCGAAAATCTAACTTAACAACGTCAGTTGGGAAGCCTACAACAGCTTATGAATAGAAAATAAGCAAGTAGAGAATTAATAAATAAAGAAACATGAAAAAGAGGACATGTGTATATAACACATGAAAATACTTTATTCGATAAGAAGTCGAAATTACATAAAATGACACTACCCTAACTCATGAGTAATCCTATTTTTAAACTAAGTCAAGTGAGGATGCCCTAACGGCAGTGGCTCATCCCTTAGCACGTATCCCTATCGACTTAGTACTAGTACCAACTCTCAAAGTGCATCTCTTTCTTGAATCACTTTAGCAATCATGAATACAAAATCTTGGAACTCTCTTCTCAGCCTGGTGGTGGATTTTTAAAGCTCGGCTTCTTTCCTCTGAATAAAAACCGACCTCTCTATTAACCTCTCTAAAGCTTTTTTCCGTTTTTTTAATATGTTACATCGAGTCTTAAAACAATCTACCACCATCATGAGGCTCTAACAAAAGAGACTTATCAACATTAACCATCCCTTCCTAAAAAGAAAATAAGAATTAAATGTAAAACCATGACTAACAAAGAAGATCAGAACACTTCAAAACAAGGCATGTAATATAAAATTGAAACAAATAATCATGGTAGTTCATTATGAGGAGCAAGCACATAAACCAAATCATAATCAACCAACCACATCAATAAGGAAAAATGTTTAACCACACTAAAAATAGTTACAAACTTCTAAAAAATGGCCACTAAAATGTCAAAAAAAAAGAGTTTAGGTGTTTACTTGAGACACATCGCGAGAGGCCCCATCCACATCCGAATCTTCAAAGGAGCTTTTGACCGTGACCAAGGAGCTGCCTTTTTCGATCCTTGGACCAAAGACGACAACAGTGCTTAAGCGCTTTTTTAGCAACCGCTTCGTAAGCCAAGAACCCAAAGTCACCTCAGCCTTAAAGTCATTCAAGCGGTCAGCAAAAAACTGCATTTTGACTTGAGCCTAAATTTGATAAAGTACATAATAAGCTATGCTCTTGGAATCCTTGATGGACTAGGCCAGCTTATCCTTCAATTGTTTTTGTATTTCCTTAGATTTAGTTCAAGACTTCTTAGTATTGGCCAGAACTTCCCCGAGTTGCGTAAAGGCATCTTTTGCTTTTTTCACGCGAGACTCAATGTAACGACCAGTAAATTATCACTTTGATAAATTATATTTATTTTTAAATATTCAAATATAAGGCTTTATAACATAAGTTATGAGGATCTAAACCCTAATAAATAATGATAATACTTGTTTAAAAGGCTTAGACACAAAAGAAGGATATTCGGGTTTTTCATCAAAAAACGACGAGAAATCAGTTTTCAGTAAATTTGAGATTTTCTAAATAATCGCGCACAACTTTGGATAGGTACACTTATTTATCTAAATAAGTGAGAATAAGAAATAAAATAATTTATTTTATTTTTGGAAACAAAAAGTAATTATGACATCATCATAATAATTAATAATTAATTTATTAGGATTAAATCGAGATTCAATAATTTAATAATTCATTTTATATATTATAAAGTGATAGGAAATAGATTATAATGATTCATAAGAAGTTATGATCATGCTTAGAAAAGATAACGCTACTTGTAACGTTATTGAGATTTTGACAGCGTAAATCCACAGCACTTTTTGTATATTCAATATAAAGGATTTTATAATTAATCCAGGGAGTTTAAGTGATATAAGATTATTGAAATATGATTTGTGATGGATAAAAATACGTTGTAAAACGTTGCATAAAACGTCGTGTAGAAGTCGCCAAACGTCACCAGAATGTCATATAACCTGCATATGAGTTAACGAAACCTCAAATGGGTCCCACCCACATAAAGTAACATGTAGAAGAGTGTGTGGAAGGGTGTGGGCCGTGTGTAGGGTGTGTGGGTGTATGTACTTGATGTGATGGAGGGCATGGTGCATTAATGGAGGGTGAGGAGCATTTAATGAAGGGTATGGCCTTGAAATGACATCAAGTAAGGGGGTACACCCTAGGCAACGCGTAGAGGAAGGGTGTAGGGTCCATGCATGCATGTGTGAGGGTGTGTATGCGTGTAGGGTGTGTATGTGTGTGTGTGCGCACATGCATATGGAGGGTATGGTTGTGTAAAGTGTGTAGAAGCTTCTTGATTAGACTTGCATGATTTGGGGGTATGGAGGGGTGTGTGACATGAGTGGGTAGGTGATATGATGGAGTATGGTGGTGTGGTGGATGTGATATCGAGGTGACATAAAGCTAAGATGTTTTCTAAGGTTTGCCTATAAATACTCCCCCCTCTCTCTTATTTTCACTTTGTTTCTTCTTCATTTTCTCTCTTATCTCTCTCAAGTTCTCAAGCATCATTAATGGCTTCTATGCCATGAATCAAAGAGAAAACAGTTCAAAAACTAGTTAAAACTTAGTCCGGTCATGGATCTAAGCTTCTTGAAGCGTTCCGAAGCCAACTAGCTTGGTTTCGTCGTCGTCGGAGTTCACCAAATCCACATACATGCCATGGCCGAAAGTTTCAAAGTCAAGATGGAGTTTGGGAAGCTCCGGTGAAGGAAAAGCAAGGGTAGGTTATGCCGGAGTGAAGGCGTGAAGCACCGGTGGAGTTTGGAAGCAAATGGAAGTGCAAAAGCTCGGAGTTTGGCTTGGTACATGCCTATGCCGAACCATGTAGTGTTTGGTAGTAGATTGGAAGCTTGACAAGGAGCGAAAGCGATTGCGAATTCATCCGGAGAAAGCTTGGGAAGGAGGAGCTTGATTGTAAGAACGCTTTGCCTCATTTCTAGTAGATTTGCATGTTATTAGTTGAATACAAGTTTAGTAGTTAATAAACATATATTAATTGGTAAATCACTTAGAAAAGATTAGTAAACTTGGTTGTGTTGATTTGCTAATATTGGATGATAACAATGGATGTTATATGTATGATTGGATGACTTGTTTGGATATGATATTACATTTATATTTGTATAATCATGTTTATGTCATGATTTTAAAATGGAATATTAAGCCACGTTACACTGATATCAATACATGTACAAAGCGAAATGGTTAAGCCTCTTTAAAACAAAAGAGAAAAAGGATTTAAAATGGGTTTTAAATCATAGAAAAGTTTGAACATAATATTATAATAATGTAATATTATAAAAGATAAAATATTGGAAATAATATTTTATAAGTTGAAAAAGTAGAAATAAATGGTTATAATAATTTATAATCATTTAAAAGTGTTTTGGAAGTGTCCCGGGCAAGTTCCAAAACAATTCACCAAACGGTCAAAATTGGGCACTTTCCGGAGCGACAATTCACGGTGATGCGACCTGTAATTTCAAACGGAAGTGAGAATGCGTTTCAAGTCGAAATGACTTGAAATCGTAAAAGTTTTGTCCGTAAAATTAATAGCTTTAAAATGAATCTGAAAAGTTAAGTTTTTGATTTGAAAATCTCAAGTTATGAGCAAAACAGTTTTCAAAAAGGTCGTTGTGGAAGCAGTAAAATCCAGATTTTGGTAAGTGGAGTTTTATAACTTCAAAAATTATGAAATAAATTTCTGAATTCATTATTAATAAAATAATGAATTTTTGAAAAATAAAAATTAGTTTATGCTTAATCAAAAGTATAATTATATAAAGTGGCCTGGTTAATTACTATTCACTAGCGATTAAGGAATTGGATTTTGAAATTAAGGAATCCGAAGGAGTTTTTGACCCAAATTTTACGAATGTTTTCATAATAATTAATTATGATTTTTAATATTTATTTTGGAATTTTCTAAAGACTTAGAAAAATGGTCAAATTCTAGAGTCGAATTAATTGTTTAAATGATAAACAATATTTGGAAATAAGCTCGGAAGTGACATTAGACTTCGAGGTATGAAAACGACTATTATTTAAAGGATAAAGAATGTGATCGAACCAAGGTCTAAGAGGAAATAGTTCCCCAACTTGGAAGGCCTCATTGTTTGCTGATAAATAACTGAGTTTGAAATCGAAGACTTAAGTTATGAATGAGGTGTTATCTTTGAATGATAATTAAAGTAAATAACAGAAAGGGGTATGCGGTAATACCTAAGAGTACATCTTGTCCCGCTTGTGAGATCTGAAAAAGCAAATAAGGTAGCCAACAAGATGGGAAATCCATCTGACCATGTTTATTTCTTAGATGAGGGGTGGAACGGATCGAAAGGTAGATCCTGATATCTGTCATAGATCATATAAAAGTTTTGACAAGAAAAGTTAAGTAGATTGGGTAAAAAGGAGTTGGAACTTAATTGTTGTGATGTTAAGTCGGGTAATCTTCTGGGTGTCGATCTGATGTTGGTTTAGGCCTTCGGGGTTTGCTCTTGGGAAATTATTCTCTTAATGTTTTACAATCGAGAACTCATTCTAATGGGAAAACTGGGATTAAGCAATTAATTAAATGAGGCTTAATGATTCTGTGTACACATATACACATTTTATTTCGATGGTTGATATCGAAGGAACCGGGGTCGGATTTAGGTACTCCAGATTCGAAGACCACTTCGAATCAATTTGCAGTATTCCAGAAATGGTTATGAAACCAAAAGGTTGAAGATCGTGGAATCTTCTCAGTAGGAAAAAGGCTACTCGTTGAGTAGGTCCTTAAGATGAAATCTTTTGGATAGCCCGGAAAGATAACTACAAAGTAGCGGTAGTTCTTTCTTTGTTAAGAAGTCTCCATTGTATTGAAGACCAAAGATCTTTCATGGTGAGCGGATTGCTTATTGATTACTTTGGTGTCGCGCCCAAGGTAAATGAATAACACTGATCCCTTATTACTTTGGTGTCGCGCCCAAGGTAAATGAATAGCACTGATCCCTTATTATGGGATCTGCGATGATGCAAGGGCCGCGGCTACTGCGATTAGGGATGCAGTAGGGTGGTGCCTTTGGTTCATCCTTTACCTGGATGATTTGTATGGATAGATGTCCGGCAAAGCATTTCCAACGATTACATACATTGACTTTTACAAACATACATCTGTTGGGTGGCGGAGAAGACAATTTCTCTTAACCTAACACCCTTCTCTGAGACATATGAGCTCGAAGGTTGTATTTTTGTGGGAGTCAATTAGTAATTGGCGGATCTGGCAATGTGGCATGCAGAGTGAATGAACTGGAATGAAAAGGTAATGCGTTACCTCAAGCCTCATCAAATGGGGAATGATTGAAACAGGGTGTGCGGCAAGATGAGTCATGGTTTAGCACCCATGAGAATGCTCGCATTTTCCCTTCTAGACAGAAAACTAATTTCCCTCTGTATGTCGAGATTTAAAGTATGCGGTATGAGCATGCTCGAAAGGTCAGAAACGACCGGGGAAAATGGCGTATTCGTTCTATCGGTTGGATAAGCAGTCTTGTTTAGGCATTGGGTGGGGAACTCACACCCAGGTGCATCCTTCTAGAGGTGTATTGTACGGAAGGTAGTCCCTTACCTTGGTTGCTAGTATGGAATCCAATAATCCATTAAGAGCCTTGTACGATTTTGATTGTAGACCAAATGCTGGAATTTAATTAATGTAATAGTTTCAGCTAAGATTCATAAGTTTACTTGAAAAGCACTTTCAAAATAATGTCATTAAAAATAATATCCCTTATTTCTAGCGTAATCATTTTATGGTTATCATAAGCAAAAAACGCGTAGTGTTTTTATCCTACGTAGTCCTATGAGATACCCTTTGTTTTCAAAATACGGACGTCTGGTTTAGAGTCCAGTTGTGACACTGTCACATTTGGGATTGTGTTCTTACGCTGGTTTTTCCAAGCCTAATCCGGGTGTTTTCAACACTCGGGTCAGTACCGAGTGATTTCAGGATCAGCTATGCAAGCTGAGAAGCGAGAAGGCTGGACTTGGCGAGTTTCTTGGATAGAGATCATATGGGATCGCGTTTGCTTGTTACATGATAGGGGGTTCGAGCTTTCCAGAGGAGTGCTGGAGATCTGCATCTAAGTATGGGCATAGTCGTATTACTTATGCATGATATGTTTGTTGTTTATCTATTTCAGCAATTGTAAGGACAGAGTTTATAACCATCCAGGCTGATCATAGGTTAGACTCTGATTGATATGTTTTCAAATGTTTTCCGCTGTAAAGATATTGTTCAATATTATATTTTCTCCATCGTTGTGAGATTCTGTTCTATTCTACTGTGTTATTCTGTTCTGTTCTCGTTTCTTTTATTTCACCCTTAATGAGTCAGTTTTCGTGTCTTGGGAATTTGTGACTGAGGAGTATCAGTGCGGGTTGTCAGTGTGCGAAAAATTGGTTCGTTACATTCAAGGTCTACAATATTTTTCTTTAAGCTTGCCCATCTCTTTCTTATATGTTTTGGCCTCGGCATGGGAGTTGGCCAGGGCCAACTCTATAGTTTTTGTGCCCTGCTACATCCAGAACTAAAGCACCCCCTGCATAAAAAAATAAACAATCAGAATAAACCATGAACATTTAAACTTAAAATACATAGGAGGGAATTTTCAGTCAATACGTAAAACATGCTCTTATGGAAACTCCAAAAGAGCTCGGCAGAAGAGGCCTTAGGGGCAGGCAGGGCAGTTAAGGAAATGGGGCTGAATCAAAGGTGTATTCGTAAAAGTGTTAAACATACCAACGGGAGTGGAATTAATTGGTTCATAAATAAACACTAGTCGAGAGAAACGGTGTTGGTGGTCAGGAAGCCGTGTTTATGCAACAAGGCCTCCATAAAATATTTGAACATTTATGATCTTCCCTGCTTAAACGAGGAATCCTTGTCCTACGTGCTTTGAACGAGTCTTGCTCTTTCGCGGAGAGGTTACAAGGATGTTTAACTAAAAAGAAGAAGAAGAAGGTGGTTGTAAGTCGGTGCTATGTAAACAATAATAATCACTGGTTTAAGGAAAGAGGAGAGCAAGACCAGTACTAGGAAATCGAAAGGATGAAACAAAATTGTCACGATTAGAGACGTGGAAGAATTGATCAACCCATCTTGGAGTTTTGTGGGGAGATATAAAGCAAATGAACTTCATGGCCGGAACATAATAGAACGAATTACATCCCAACACAGCATTTTCGTTAATTGAATATAGGAATAACAACTCTCGGCAAGTAGGCATGATTAAGTGTTCAACATACAAGATAATAATGGACGTAAGCAGATGGTAAGAAACTGAGGATAATTGAATTGGCGACAAATTGACATCAGCCAAACATTCCCTCATGAGAGGATGAGAAGGGAGGTAGAGACCGTTGCAGATGTGCTCCATTATAATGTAAGTAATACCCTATAGGGACATATGAATGCGATCAATAAGAGTTGGGACTCTAATTATGTAACCCCGCAGCCCAAAGTGGTCAAGAACCCTTTGTGCCCGACTTTCTTCATGAATCATTGATGACAGGTCAAGAAAGGAGGCCGGACGTCATCTCGAAATAGATGGAAGGTCATCAAAAGCCATCGGTAACTAAACAGAGAAAAAGGAAGAAGATAAAAAATGATGGAAAGACAAGATAAAATGATAAGTCAAGAGTGAAAAGGAGAATTATATACCGATATAAGACAAATAAAGAAAATGAGTAAACTAATCTCTATTGTCACTAATTAATCAAACCAATAAGTAATGGAAAAAAGAAGTTATCAAAACCACGAATAAAAGAGATAAGACATACATATACATTTCCACGAACAAGATTAGTGCATCGACGAATCGTGTGATGAAAAAGAAAAATAGCAACAAAGAAGAGAGATGACAGATAAAATCATAAACATAACAGAACATATAACAATTTAAATAAATAAATACATAAATAAATAAATAAAAAGGAGAAAGCTTCCAATTTACAAGTTATGGAACAATGACCAAGCATAGAAGAACAATTTGGGAATAAGAAAATTGCAGAAGAAGAAGTTCTCTCTAAGTTTTTGAAATGATTAAAGAAAAAATCAAATGGGAAAAAGAGGAATTTATATAAACCATGGTTAAGGAAATCTGTGCCGTAGAGTCAAAACGACACAAAGCTAACTGTTGTTCGATCGTAATAATGAAAATGCATGCACAAAAAAAATAAGAAACATTTCCTGGAAAGGCGATTCGTACCCTTAACTGGTAGAAAAGTAGCCAATCGACGTAGGACGCGTATAAAGAAACATTAAATGCGAAGTGAATGATAAGACGAAAGCAAAACAATGGGTACAGTTACTAGAAGTCCACGATAACACGAATTAGCATAGACTTGTGGGGCAAATGTTACACCCATTTTCTCCTACGACATATATAGTGCACGTCTTATATTGCAACCATATAAGGAAAACTGTACATACCAGACCTAATTGTGATAATGAGAGATGTGAACAAGAGAACATGGCTGGACAGGCACATAACCGCATATCTGAATTAAAAGAAAATATCATCATGGTATCAACAACAGTGCATAATCCTCCTTCAAAAAACTGCACCATAATTCTAAAACAAGAGCACATACTTGTAACAACCCTTCTTTCGTAACACCTAAAAATCAGTGCCTGACTCTCGGATACCACAAAAGACGACTTATCGGGAAAAGAAAAAACAGAAAAGAAATAAAACAATATACCAGGGTATAACGACACAATCTCACATCGGAATGATAACATATAACATATTGAATATACATGGATAGAATAAGATTAATAATATATAAGAGACTACACTAGCGAAAGTAACTGATAAATAAATATAAATATAGAGAGTTAGAATCAAATATCTGATACAATAATTCTGATATACAAATAACCTCCATCATGTATTACTATAGTAACAAGTAGATAAATATCCAAGTATCGTCTTCGTCTCTAAAGCTCCAACTTTACCATTTTGATAGCGTATCCCCAAAAGCACCTGACTCCCAAACTACTCAGTCGAGTACCCGAAGTTTTCATGACATAATCAGACAAAGACAAAACATGGGTCAGACATAAAGCCAGGTGTGAGGGGAACTATATCATAAAACAGTATATCAAAACTATATACATATAGAATAAGAACTACTAAGGCACATCTGGTCCTCTCCACAAACGTGGCTCAAGGATAATCCGGACATCCCATATAAAAGTAAAGTAAACCTATCCAAAACATAGGAAATCATAACATAACTTTCTCTTCTTCTGAAATCAACGAGTCAACACAACTAATATAATGTGACTTCTACGTAATAGTATATCATGATACAGGTAACCCAACATGCCAAGGTAGGGTAATCACAATATAAACCTACCACAAAGCATACAATAATAATAGAAATAATAATGACATCAACCAACTAAATACATACACAACATAGCAATGAGAAATAACCAAAGAATACAAATTGATACCTGACGAGTGGAGTCCGCGATAGACTCGTGCCCAAGGTAAATAGAGTCGGTACCTTGGTGTATCATAGACCTCGAGTCACTTGCAGTGTGGTCGAACTCGTGTAGGTCTCGTTGTACCCCTTAGTGAGCATATGTGATATATGACCCACTCTATATACTTAAAACTTGAGTCGACATTAGATATCGATCACATTCCTATGATTCCCGTTAAGGGTCTAAAATAAATAAAGTCAATACCTCAGTATAACATAGACCCCGAGCCACGTCCTAAATGATGGGTCTCATATAGATCTCAACGTACCCCTTGGTGAGCATAAATGATATATGATCTACTCCATTTACTTGAAACCTATGTGGATCTCACCCCGCCCCTCAGTGAGCATAAGTGATATATGATCCACTCATAGATGATTGTCATCATCTCCCTCTCGGCCATTGTAGATTTATTAATAAACCTGCATAACATCTCCACGAAAGAGAATGACGGGCGTATCCCGTATATTATGTCATCGGGACCACAAAGGAACATTGATGCCGTATAGTATATATATCAAATATAATGTCAATACGTCTATCATAGACGAAGACTGATATATCATCATCATCTATCAATACGTCGACCCCTATTATAAGACCAATAATACGCATGATCATTAATATAAGGCCAACATGTTGTATGGTCACCAATATAAGACTAATACTGGGAACGGTCACTAATGTAAGGCCGATACCCTTCATTAAACCATATTTACCCAAAGCCAGGGCCAAGGGATGCGGATCCCTCTGCTCAATCGTACACGCTCGTCGGATGTGATCATGCGATCGATCGTCATATTGATCCCGTGCCTGATCGAAATCAATCATTTTTTACAATAAACAATTCAATTTGCACCCATGTTCGGATCTCGAGCTACGCCATGACTTCCACTCCCTCGAGTAGATTAGAGCCTTCACGAAGTTGTGCTGAAGCCCGATGAAGAACCACACATGAGATGGGAGAAAAATTCCCGAAGCCTTACTCCTGGCCTGGGCTTATTGCCCAGGTCGGTGCACCTTCGGTCAACTGAGGGACCTTCCTAATCAACCGGCTGGCCTTAATCGGTTGGTGGCACATACCAATCGATTGAGACGAGTAATTCGTGGGTAGTAAGCCTGGGCCAACGAGAAAGTCATCCACTGCTCGCCGATTTAAGCCCATTTCTTCCGATGCTTCGCCTGATGAGTCGACTAACACTCCTAGCATGCCTCCGCCCCATCAGACCTATTTCATAGCCTATTGGTTGACGTTTTGGAAGTGGTCTCTTAAATATTAAAAAACTAATTTCGATGCGGAAACCCACTCTTTTATGCATAGAGTTCTACAGGGTTGTTCTTTCGACCTAGCCTCCTCTAACACATCAAATGAACCCAACTAAACTTCTTGCCTCACGTGATGCTCACATGTGTGTCGATACATTGGCTCGTGCATGCCTATGCACACACCTATATGAAAACATGTAAAACTTCACAAATCACGTTTCGAGCTTTGCCGGAGTGATTACTTGATCCGGTACTCTCTCATTTAATTTAGCGCACTCGATGTCGCTATGGCTACACGAGATTGCTCGTAAGGTGCTTGTATACACATATAGACATTCCCATACAAGTATACAATTATTTACACAAATAAACAAACATTATCATCAATCCAAACTATTCAACAATTCTAAATATGATACAAGCATTGTATTGATTACTATATAACTTCAAATACAGGTATAAGTATACTACCCGTATACATATACATACACGTATATTTAAATAACAAGTTGATTATTCGATAATCAAATCTTACTTTTATTTATCAAATCTTTTCTATAGAAGTCAAATCTCCTTTTCTACTATTTTGTAAAAATCTTTCCATTATTTTATAAAATACAAGACTAGCTTATAAATCATTTTAAGCTCTTATAATACTTGATTCCTTCATCAAGGAATAAGTGTTCATCTTATAATTATTTTATAAAACCTTATAACCACTTTATAAAATAATTCCTTCTTACTGATTTATAAAATCTTATACTTTTATAAAATACTTCATTTATATCATTTTATAAAACCTCATACTTTTATAAAATATCACTTTTATACTATTATATAAAATCACATTCTATTTTATAAAATATATAATTATTACTGTCTTATAAAATCTCATTCTATTTTATAAAATATATCATTATTACTATTTCATAAAATCTCATTCTATTTAAAGAATATATCACCATTACTATTTTATAAAATCCCATTCCATTTTATAAAATATACCATCATTACTATTTCATAAAATCTCATTCTATTTTATAAAATATATCATAATTACTATTTTATAAAATCTCATTCAATTTTATAAAATACATCTTTTACTTGTAAAATTATTTCTTTACTTAAATAATATTTATAAGTACTAATTAATCTTCGTTAAGCTTCAAATCACTTTAACAATAAGTGTAGAGCTCTTAACTTGCTTAATTAGCTTACTAACTTCATTTTATAAAATATTCCCTTATTTTATAAAATCATTACTTCTCTTGAATAATATTTATAAATACTAATTAAGCTTCATTAGGCCTATATCATTTTAATAATGAATGTAGAGCTCCTAACTTACTTAATTCGCTTACTATCTTTTCTAAAACTCATTCAAAGAGTTTAATAAATGTTTGCTAATAACATACACACCATTATATTACTTAATTAATCACAATTAAGCCACAACATCATATAAAACCATCCCATTGACCCCTAAACCAAATTCTAAGCTTACTAATTTTTCAAAACAAGGTCTTTATGGTTTTACATAAATAATATGACGATATAAACATGTTTAAGGCACAAACATAAGCCTAATTAAATTACTAGCATTCTCTAGATCATTCGATATCACCTCATAATCACAAATAAACAAATATATGCAGTATGACATGTAAATTAAATAAGAGGGCCATCCCACTCACCTCTTCTTGTCCAAACCAAGCTCAGAATCACCAAAACCCATCTTTATGCTCTCTTGAATTTTGAAATCCCCACCCAAACTCTGATTCAAGCCAATTCCTTCGTGGGTTTCGTAGAGAATGAAAAGAGAGGAATTATGGTTATTTTATCGAGATTTATAAATTTTTATTTGAGCATGAATTAGTGATTTAGGACAAGAGGATTAAGGGGTAATTAGAGAAGAAGAGGGAAAAAAAGTATAATGAAAAGCGAAGGAGAATTTCAAAGAGGTTTAGCTAACTTATAGGCTAGCTTATGGGCTTTAGCCCAACATCCTCTCCATTCGACACTATTCATCCCCAAAATTCATTGATTCCATAGTCAAGTTTAGACTCATTTTTCTCATGATGAAAAAAGCGGTCTCACCTATGAGTGTCCGAGACCCAGTTCGTCCATCTCCAAAAAAATCAAGTATAACAGGTATTCCGTCGATTAACGATTAAATATTCAAATATTAAGGCGTTAAAGTTTCGAGTTGCTACACACTCCCCCCTTATAAGAATTTCGTCCCTGAAATTCCCATGAGTACGAGAAAATAACTGAACTAACCAAAATTTTCGACTCTCAACCTCGAAAAATTCCAGTAGTGCTTCCCTTTCACAGCAAACATTACAGAAACTCCCAAATCAAAATGCATCTCACACCTTTGGAAATATGTCATAACCTGCATTATCCCGCATTTCTCTTAGTACAAAACTCTTTTTAAGGAAACTTCTCACAATTTAAATGCAAATTTCAATAAAATAAGCATTTAAATAGCTATATTTAAGCTCTTAAGTACCTAGTTGTACTATATGAAGAGGATTATGCACCAATTTTATAGCAATGGGCAACCAAAACATGTATAATTTTGGTGTAGCAACTGATACTATCACAACCATACATGACTAAAAATTGGAGAGTAAGCTCAAATAAATCACATCTAAGTATATCGTAAACTCTGAGTCACATAAATTGCAATCAACTCATATAGATCTCACCTCGACCTCTAAAAGGACATTGGGTTACATGTGATCTATCCTAAATAGCTATCGCTATCTCTCTTCGAACATGCTATAACAGGTAATTATAACTGGCATACCAACAACCAGCACACAAAACAAGCAACAACAACAGACTAAAATCAATCAACAATTAATCAAAACAACGCAAGCAACAATAAACAATAACAAATAGTAACAATCAATCATCAAGCAACAACAAACAATAACAAATAGTAACAAACAATAGCAAACAAAAAAACAACAACAAATAGCAGTAAACAATAGCAAACAAAAACATACAACAAGCAATAACAAGCAAAAACAAACAACAGACCATAATCCTCAAGCATAAAAAACAATGAAATACTAAAGAGTCTATATCGACATGCACGGTGACCAACAATAGTCGAAAAGTGAATGTCAAATCATAAACTCCCATAAGCCCGTTCTACTTCTAGGATATGTGAAATATTTAAATGGTGTAACTCAATCCGTTGATACAATACACGAAAGAATATTACAACCCACGCTATGGAAAGGAAAACTTCTAAGATGTGCCAGATCATTAAGTCTCAAAGCTCTCGAATAAATCCAGCTACCTAGGTTTCAAATTTTCTTTTCTTCTGAATAGAACTCATTCTTCAAAGGAGGGAACTTTACTAATTAAATCATTATCAAATAAATTTTTATGAATGCTTGGGCTCGCTTGGGTTCAAACTAACCTTAACTGCACAATGTTAATAAGGATAATATACTAAGTGTATCATGACACTTGCCTAGGCAAGTATCATATTGCCACTTAGAAGATTATCCGAATTTCCACAAAACTAGTCGAGAAGTTCTTCCCCAAACTATTCCAAGCAACCTTAACTACATTATACTTATAATTTAAAATAACTAAAGATCACCTAAAATGACACGATGCCCGTTCCAACCCTTCGTTTGCTCATAAGATTCCCTTGTTAAGTTAGGGTTGACCACCTGACTCTTCTTGTGCAAACTATGATCTGGTTCCTTGATCCGAGTACTGAAATCCCTCACACGACCGGAGCCGTGCTTTGGAAATCTCTCAGTCAACTTGAGGATCCGACTCAAGTTCTCGCCTCTAAGAATCAAGTGAAAAATCCTTGTCTAACTGGTGTAAATCACCTAGAAACCTTACGCTTGAACTAGGGATTGGAAACTAGTATGTGAATTAACTATTCCTTATAAAACACCTTTTCAACACATGGAATTACTCCCATTGCCTAAGGTTTACAAACACAAGGAAAACAATTGAAACATGAATGGCTCTACGTAAAGTGTTAATGAGTCACCCACTCGGTCTTTGCTCATTACCGAGCAGCTACCGGATCCTACTTTGACACAAATCCAAGTTACACTTCGTCGACTGAATCCACTCAACTTGAAAGCCCGTGCATCAAGTTAGAATGACAGTTCTCTCGATTATTACACCACCCTCAACACCCACCGCTACCGCACATGTATCCCGTCTGCTTATCCTGATGGCCTAAATGAAGATACCTTAGCAGCTAGTAACAGAAATGAACCACGGTTCAGAAGACAAGTGGTGTAAGCAATATTATATAGTATAAAAATACAAGTACGCTCACTCAACGTATTATCTTCTACCAGTTTGCCTAACTCAAACTGGTCTACTAGAGTGTTGAGCTTAAGCCCTGATACCTAATGTAATAACCCCCCCTTAGTAACACCCGAAAATCAGCGTCTTACATCAATGCCCTACTTTTGGATACCACAAAAGACGACTTGTCGCGAAAAGAACAAAAGAAGAAGAAACAAAACACTATACCAGGATATATCAACACAATCTCACATCAGAATGATAACATATAATATATTGAATATACATGGACATAATGTGATTAATAATATATAAGAAACTACACTAGTGGAAGAAATTGAAAAATAAATATCAATACAGAGAGTTAGAAATAAAATACACAATACATTAATATCACATACAAATAACATCTGTCATGTATTACTATAACAACAAGTAGACAAATTTCCAAGTATCGTCTACATCTCCACAACTCCAACTTTACCATTCTAATAGCGTATCCCCAAAAGCACTTGACTCCCAAACTACTCGGTTAAGTACCCGAGAGTTGTCATGACATAATCAGACAAAGACAAAATGCGGGTCAGACATAAAGCCTATGTGAGGGGAACTATCTCAAAATATTGTATATCAAAACTACATAAAAATAGAACATGAATTACTATGGCACATTCGATCCTCTTAACAAACATGGCTCATGGGTAATCCAGACTGTCCGTATAAAAGTAAAGTAAATGTTATCCCGCTTTTTGGTCAAAGCCGGAATATCAAACAAATCGACAAGAAAGGATGGATATCAGGATTGGAGTTCAATTTGAAACAAGGCTGCAATGGATATCGTCAAAATTTGGCCGAGCTCCGATCAGGACGGAATCGATTGGAGATGATGATGAGGACTAGGAGAGGCTACGTTTCAAGTTTCAGGTTAATCGGAGTTCGTATGCTCGAGATATGGATGGGTCAAATTATATGAAAACTGGTTCGTATCGACGCATTTCGTATCGATGGATATTGGTTCGAATCGATGTTATTCGCATCGATCAGGATGGATTCAAGCTACAGGCTTCGCATCTATATAGTTCGTATCGATCAAGAGGGAATATAGGTGCTTGTTTCGAATCAGTGCGCTTTGCGTCATTGTAGAATAATGGAATGGATGCGCAAAAGTTCTTCATATCGATCAGCGTTGGATCGATACGAAAAGGAAGTAGCAGTTTTGGGATTCTGGATTCGTACCAATCGATACGAAGGAGGCGTTCGAGATGGATACATTGGGAGTTGGCTTCGTGGATACGAAGTCATGGATACGAGGGAAATGATTAAAGCAGCATGGAGTTATGGATTCGAATTGGATGTAAAAGATCGATACGAAGGATGGGTGAGTGCATGGATTCGAAGAACTCAAGGACAATGTTCGTATCGATCGTGTTCAAATCGATCGATACGAAGGAAATGATCAGAGCAATACGAACGGGAGGATACGAACTGGTTGTATGTTCGAAGCAAGGGAATAGGAGTTCAACACGGAGAAATATCTGGAATAACTCGTTCAACACGGCGACAAAGGTGGATCGAATCTAAGAATTCGCGACATGCCATCGCAGGAGCGCAGGCTTGATCGATTCGAAGTGATCGATTCGAAGTAATCGATTCGGACCAGAGTGCTTGCCGAGATACTACAATCTTGACTCGATCATAACTTGAGATCTATAAGTCCAAATGCTATAAAATTTTCACAGTAGCTTATTGGCAACCTAAGGAATGTTCATGCCAAATTTCATCTCAATCGGAACAAATCTTGATCGATTCGAAGCAAGGATCGAATCGATCCCAAAGTGGGCCCGGATTCCCAATATTCGGGCATGTGGGCCCCCTGACGTACCAGAACTGGTCTCCCCTCAATTTAGGCGAAATATCAGTCTCCTACACCTATAAATAGAGCCCCTGGTCATTCAGAAAAGAGGTCGGACAATTTTGAGAGCTAAGGAGCGCCCAGACTCTGCCTGATTTACTCCAGATCACCATTGCTGCCTTAGATTCAGATTATAATCATAAAATCCGTTGTACTACGCGATAGGAAATTGTAATCTTCAAGCATCGATCAATAAAAGATAAAAACTTTGGAGTGGACGTAGGCCGGAGATAGCCGAACCACTATAAATCTCGTGTTTTTGTTCATTATTTCTGGATTGCTGTTTGTTGTTTGTTTAGATCTGAGATTTGTGTTTGAATATTGCTGATTTGTATTCATACACTGGTGCTTTCACAACATTCGGGGTTTGTGACCATTTTTGGCGCAAACACTTTGGTGCTTTCACTGAGAAGGACTAGCACCCGCTACGTCGTATTGAAGTTTAGATTTGAAAGTTTGAAGGATTCAGATTGACTCGGCAATGACTCGACAAACAAGACAAAGAGCTGAGAGAAGCCAACAGGGAGGAAGTCAAGAGGCATCCTCCGGAGCTGGAGAAGGACAAGCTCCGATTTACATTACCAGAGACGAAATGGAAGCTATGGCAAATTCATTGCATGAGAGGTTGCTGAAGAGTCAACAGGATATGATGCAGACTTTCTTCGAGCAGATGAGAGCTGCAGGAACACAGAACCTTGGATCAACTATAGCGGCTGCAAATGTGGAACAAGGAACTAGGGTTGCGGAACCCAATGGAGGAAAGAATACAGAACCGGAAGGCAATCAACAAGGGCTTGGGGGCAGGCCCGCAGGATCCAATGCAGAAGGACCTTTGGAAGGAGTTCAGCAGGCTAGAGCCAACGCTGCGGCTAATGAGCCACATGAAGAATATGTGCCAGAGTTCCCTCGGGAGCATGGGGGGCAACCCCTAACAGGTAACGCTGGATTAGTGGAAATCATCAGGAAGACTATGCGTGGAGGTTTGACCAATCGAGATTTGGAAGGAGTGAACAGGAGTCCGTTCGCTCGGGAAATCAGGATAGCTCAAAATCCACCTAAGTTCAAGTTACCTAGCGCGGAAGCATATAATGGCAAGGCTGATCCAACTGATCATTTGATGAGATACACTAGACACATGGAAGTGCCGGGGGCATCGGATGAATTAATGGCTCGATGTTTCCCTTTATATTTAACGGACATAGCTGCAATGTGGTTTAGGCAGTTGGAAGAAGGATCTATCAGGACTTGGAGGGAATTGGTGAATAAGTTTTTGGGACAGTTTCGGGTTCATATCAAGAGGCCGAAGAACGTGATGACGCTGACATCGGTGAAACAAAGGACTGATGAATCACTTAGGGCTTTTCTAACTCGATTCAATGCGGCAGTTGCTTCGGTGGATCGGCCGGATCCATCAATGGTTTTGATGGCAGCAGTGTCGGGAGTCAGAGAGGATTCAGATTTCAAGGTATCTTTAGTACGAGACCCACCACTGGATCTCGGGGAATTCTTTCATGAAGCTGAAAGGTTCCTTCGGCAAGAAGATGCATGTATGGACTTAAAGCTAAAGGAAGTGAATGTGACCGGGGGTGGAGGACCATCCGACGGAAGCTCGGATAAAGATAAAGGAAAAAGGAAGCTGGACGAAAATTCTGAAAAAGCTAGGAAGCGATGGAAGGATCCAAAGTTTTCCACATACACAGAATTGAATGAGACGCTGGAGTGGATTTACTTGGAAACTCGGAATCGCCTTCCTTACCGAAGGCCGGCTAGAAGAGAACCATCCGAACGGGAAAGGGCATCAGGAAGGCACTGTGTCTTCCACGATCTGGACGGGCATGATACCAACAACTGCAGGCACTTAAAGGACATAATTGAGGAGCATGTGAGGAGTGGGCAATTAAGGCAGTATGTTGGGGCTCGGAATGCAGCGGTGGAGCAGGAACAACCACCGCCCACCTCAAGCCATGATGGCATGAGGCCCAGGAATGATGGTCGATTGATTATCAATTGACCATGATAATATGAAATAAGTAACAAACCATTGGCGAGCAACCAAGTCATTTACACATGTATGGGGACGGAGATAGCCCCTAGGCATGCTCTGAATGATGATAAACCGCAAAGCCATGGTTTGCGAAATCTGTCTTTTGTTTTTAGATTGGACACTTGGTTTTCTGGTTTGGTTTTTGGGGTTTGGATTGAACTCCTGATTTTGCTTGCTTTTCTGGTTTTGGCATTCATTCAGATGATTGTTCTCCGTTTTGGATGATGATTTTGATTTTTAGTTTTCCAATTTGATTCGGATTTTGGATTGGATTTTTGATTGGATTTTGATTGGATTCTTTTTGGTTTCCAATAAACGGTCGTCAGGTATGGATTATGCCTGGCAAGGGGTGGGTCTTTTTGCCCAAACGTGGTAAATTGACTCATTCAGGTCGTCGAGTATGGACTATGCTCGACAAGGATCCGGAGTGACCAGGATTCGGCCTAGGACTTAGGCCCCCTATTATCGATTATTATTTCAGGTCGTTGAGTATGGACTATGCTCAGCAAGGGTCCGGAGCGACCAGGATTCGGCTTAGGACTTAAGCCATGGAATTACTTACGTCCAGGGACACTGGACCACGGTCGTCAGGTGTGGATTGTGCTTGGCAAGAACCCGGAGAGGTTAGCTCAACGTCCAGGGACACTGGACCGCGGTCGTCAGGTGTGGATTGCGCTTGGCAAGAACCCGGAGAGGTTAGCTCAACGTCCAGGGACACTGGACCACGGTCGTCATGTGTGGATTGCGCTTGGCAAGAACCCGGAGAGGTTAGCTCAACGTCCAGGGACACTGGACCACAGTCGTCAGGTGTGGATTGCGCTTGGCAAGAGCCCAGAGAGGTTATGGATTTGGATATCGACCCGAAGAGGTCCTGAATTTGGTTGTTGGATAAGGATGGGTTAGGATTCAGTTGCCGGGTTCAAACGGATATGGATTTGGCTAAGGCTTTGGTTATTGGGTTTGGAATTGGGCATCGACTCTGAGCAGTCAAGGATGATGCACTTCGATGATGTGGCTATGGACTTTGGATATCGGATACAGAACTATTCAAAACACGCCTTCTTATCACAAGGCATGTTTTGGGGGGCAAATGTTATCCCGCTTTTTGGTCAAAGCCGGAATATCAAACAAATCGACAAGAAAGGATGGATATCAGGATTGGAGTTCAATTGGAAACAAGGCTGCAATGGATATCGTCAAAATTTGGCCGAGCTCCGATCAGGATGGAATCGATTGGAGATGATGATGAGGACTAGGAGAGGCTACGTTTCAAGTTTCAGGTTAATCGGAGTTCGTATGCTCGAGATATGGATGGGTCAAATTATATGAAAACTGATTCGTATCGACGCATTTCATATCGATGGATATTGGTTCGAATCGATGTTATTCGCATCGATCGGGATGGATTCAAGCTACAGGCTTCGCATCTATATAGTTCGTATCGATCAAGAGGGAATGTAGGTGCTTGTTTCGAATCGGTGCGCTTTGCGTCATTGTAGAATAATGGAATGGATGCGCAGAAGTTCTTCATATCGATCAGTGTTGGATCGATACGAAAAGGAAGTAGCAGTTTTGGGATTCTGGATTCGTACCAATCGATACGAAGGAGGCGTTCGAGATGGATACATTGGGAGTTGGCTTCGTGGATACGAAGTCATGGATACGAGGGAAATGATTAAAGCAGCATGGAGTTATGGATTCGAATTGGATGTAAAAGATCGATACGAAGGATGGGTGAGTGCATGGATTCGAAGAACTCAAGGACAATGTTCGTATCGATCGTGTTCAAATCGATCGATACGAAGGAAATGATCAGAGCGATACGAACGGGAGGATACGAACTGGTTGTATGTTCGAAGCAAGGGAATAGGAGTTCAACACGGAGAAATATCTGGAATGACTCGTTCAACACGGCGACAAAGGTGGATCGACTCTAAGAATTCGCGACACGCCATCGCAGGAGCGCAGGCTTGATCGATTCGAAGTGATCGATTCGAAGTAATTGATTCGAACCAGAGTGCTTGCCGAGATACTACAATCTTGACTCGATCATAACTTGAGATCTATAAGTCCAAATGCTATAAAATTTTCACAGTAGCTTATTGGCAACCTAAGGAATGTTCATGCCAAATTTCATCTCAATCGGAACAAATCTTGATCGATTCGAAGCAAGGATCGAATCGATCCCAAAGTGGGCCCGGATTCCCAGTATTCGGGCATGTGGGCCCCCTGACGTACCAGAACTGGTCTCCCCTCAATTTAGGCGAAATATCAGACTCCTACACCTATAAATAGAGCCCCTGGTCATTCAGAAAAGAGGTCGGACAATTTTGAGAGCTAAGGAGCGCCCAGACTCTGCCTGATTTACTCCAGATCACCATTGCTGCCTTAGATTCAGATTATAATCATAAAATCCGTTGTACTACGCGATAGGAAATTGTAATCTTCAAGCATCGATCAATAAAAGATAAAAACTTTGGAGTGGACGTAGGCCGGAGATAGCCGAACCACTATAAATCTCGTGTTTTTGTTCATTATTTCTGGATTGCTGTTTGTTGTTTGTTTAGATCTGAGATTTGTGTTTGAATATTGCTGATTTGTATTCATACACTGGTGCTTTCACAACATTCGGGGTTTGTGACCATTTTTGGCGCAAACAGTAAACATATCCAAAAGATAGGAAATCACACCATAACCTGTTCTTCTCCTGAAATCAACAAGTTAGCACAACCAATATAATGTGACTGCGATGTAACAATATACCATGATGCAAATAACCCAACATGCCAAGGTAAGGCAATCACAATATAAGTCTATCACAAAGTACACAATAATAATAGTAACAATAATAAAATCAACCAACTAAACACATACACAACATAGCAATGTGAAACAACGAAAGAATACAAATTGATACTCGTCATTACTAACGAATGGAGTCCATGGTAGATTCATTCCCAAGATAAATAGAGTCAGTACCCTAGTGTATTATAGACCCCGAGTCGCATTTAGTGTGCTCGAACTCGTGTTGGTCTCACCGTACCTCTCAGTGAGCATAGGTGATATATGTCATACTCTATATACCTAAAACTTGAGTCCGGGTTAGACATCGATCGCAATCCAATGATTCCCATTGAGGGTCCAAAATAAATAGAATTTGTACCCTAGTGTACCATTGATCCCAAGCCACATCCTAAGCGATGGGACTCGTGTAGATCTCATCATACCCTTTAGTAAGCATAAGTGATATATGATCTACTCTATTTACTTGAAACCTATGTTGATCTCACCGTACCCCTCAGTAAGCATAAGTGATATATAATCCACTCGTAGATGATCGTCACCATCCCCTCTCAGCCATCATGGATTTTTTTAATAAACCTACATAATGTTTCCACGAAAGAGAATGACAAGCGTATCCCGTATAATGTGTCATCGGGTCCACAAAGGAACACCAATGTCGTATATACATACATACATACATACATACATATATATATATATACATATACAACATCACGTAATCAAGTATGTCCATCATCGACGAAAACTGATATCTCATCATCGTCTATTAATATGGACGACCCCTATTATAAGACCAATAATAGGCATGACCATTAATATGAGGCCAATACATTGTATGGTCACTAATACAAGACCAATACTAAATACGGTAGGCCGATACCCTTCATCAAACCAGTTTTATCCAAAAAAGGGGCCAATGGATGTAGATTGCTCCACTTGATTATACACGCTCATTAGACGAGATCGCATGATCGATCATCATATCGATCCGTGCATGATCAAAATTAATCATTTTTACCACATACAATTCAATTTGCACTTATGTCCGGATTTCGATCTTCATCGCGACCTCTACTCCCTCGAGTAGCCCATAGCCTTCCAGAATTTGTGCCGAAGCCTCATAAAGAACTACAGACGAGACGGGTGAAAATCCCCGAAGCCTTACACCTGACGTAGGCTTATTGCACAGTTCGGTGCACCTTCAGTCGACTGAGGGGCCTTCCTAGTCAACTGGTGGCGCACACCAGTTGATCAAGACGGGTAATTCCTAGTAGTAAGCCTAGTGTAGCGAGCTAAGTCGGCCACCGCTCGTTGATTCGAGCCCCATTTCTTCCAACGCTTCACCCGATGAGTCGCCTAGCATTCTTAGCATCCCTCCACCCCATCAGACCTATTTAAGAGACTATTGGTTGACGTTTTGGAAGTGGTCTCAATATTCAAAAAATTGATTTTGATATGGAAAACCACTCTTTTAAGCATAGAGTTCGGCGGGGATATTCTTTCGACCCAACCTCCTCTAGCACGTCAAATGAACCCAACCAACCTTCTTGCCTCATGTGATGCTCACATGTGTGTCGATGCACCCGCTCGTGCACGCCTATGCACACACGTATACGCAAACACATAAAACTTCACAAATCACGTTTCAAGCTTCATCAGAACGATTACTTGACCTGGTATTCTCTCTTGCAACTTAGCGCACCTGGTGGTTGTTATAGCTACATGAGATTGCTCATTACCTGCTTGTATACACATATGGACATTTCCATACATGTATACAATTATTTGCACAAATAAACAAACATTACCATCAATCCAGACTATTCAACAATTCTAAATATGATACAAACATTATATTTATTACTGTATAACTTCAAATACATGTATACGTATACTTACCCGTATACATATGCATACATGTATATCTAAATAACAATTTGATTATTTGATAATCAAATCTTACTTTTATTTATCAAATCGTTTCTATAGAAGTTAATTCTCATTTTCTACTATTTTATAAAATCATTCCATTATTTTATAAAATACAAGACTAGCATATAAATCATTTTAAGCTGTATAATACTTAATTCCTTCATCAAGGGAATAAGTGTTCATCTTATAATTGTTTTATAAAACCTTATAACCACTTTATAAAATAATTCCTACTTACTATTTTATAAAATCTTATACTTTTATAAAATACTTCCTTCATGTTATTTTTATAAAATCTCATATTTTTATAAAATATCACTTTTATACCATTCAATAAGATTTCATTCTATTTTATAAAATATACTATTGTCATTGTCTTATAAAATCTCATTCTATTTTATAAAATATATCTGAAAGTCTATATGAGTGGATCGTATAGGATATATATATATATATATGCAAGTATAAACTGCTAACTATATAATACAACTTGATAAGTGATAGTAGCAAAGTAAATGAAAATAATCACACCAGGATTTTATACTGGTTCGGACCTCCCGTCCTACGTCCAGTCCCGAAGCTCCTCTTCGGAATTTCCTTTCAACTAACCCTCACTTGACCCGGAGGAACAGGTTTACAATAGCAGAGTTTCTTTGTCAAGAATGTGTTCTATAACACGGATGTTGACTATTGAGTACAAATGCTTCCAATATATATATCTATCTGGAGAGTGTTTGAATGAGAAGTTCTGTATATATGGAAGAGTTAAATACAGGTAGTTGATTGCTTAGAGATCAGGAATAGATCAGAGTATAAGAGATAAACGAATAAGTAGGTAAGGTGAATCTTTCTCTTGAATTCCTGATGCTATTTATAGTGATGAAGAGTCTCTATGTGTAGTTGCCTTTATTAACAATCGTTGTATAGTTGCTCCTGTTGGTGATGAAGAGTTGCAGTGAAGAGGAGCGGATGTGTCTCTTCGGATGTGACAGTTGGAGTTTGAATTTACACAGTCGAGCCTATTTTCAGACGTCTGGAAAGTGGCCTCAGACGTCTGGCCTTCATATATTTTTTGTGTCTGGTAGCATTTCAGACGTCTGAGTTTATAATCCAGACGTTTGGTCTTTACTTCTGTTTTATGTCTGGATGTATGTCAGACGTCTGAGTTCCGGATCAGACGTCTGGTTTCTTCTGAGTTTGTGAACCAGAGAACTTAACCAGACGTCTGGTCTGTGCACTCAGACGTCTGGATTAGTGCATGTTGCTTTTCTTGTGTCTGTATCACTTCTTTTCCGATTCTCTCGACTCGTAGCCTCTTGATACTTCTTTTGAGTCTTGTTCTTGTCTTGTTGGTGATGTTTCTATATCAACTTCCTGTATATGTACATTTGATTTCCATTGCATAGTTGTGATCATCGAAACCGAGGAATTTATTTTCCAACAATCTCCCCCTTTTTGATGATGACAACTATTCAATGTACTTATATATATATTTCAAATCTCCCCCTGAATATGTGCTTAGTTTTGTTGATAATATTATATATATATTTCTCCCCCTTTGACATTATCAAAAAGAATATATAAAAGTTCAAGCCAAAAAGAAATTTTCATTAATAATAGAAAGGAGTTACATTCATAGATTTTATCAAAAAAACGAAAACAAAGCCTAAATTATAGAGTTGCTTAGGAGAAGCTTTTTTTGAATCATCTTCCTTTGGTTTGTCAGAAGTGCTTGGCTTAGAAGGATATGTTAAAGCTTCGTTGGAAGGTTCATCGTCAAATAGTTTGGAATCTTTTGCAGGAGGAGATGGCACAGGAGTTGTCCAATCTTCGGAGGGTGGAGATGGACTACATACTTTTTGAAATACCTCCTTGAGAACTGATAAAACAGTCGAAAGAGATTCTTCGACCGTGGCTAGTCTTGTAGCAAAAGATGTCTCGAAGCTGTCGATTTGTTTTGCTAGAATTTTTTGATTTTGAGACAAGATTTGTTGATTTCGGAGCGTTAGATCTCGAATGCTTTAATTTTGATTTGTTTCCGTTTGAGTTTCCAAAATGTCATCTTGTCCCGGATATTCAAATGAAGCGGGAGGTGGGGGAGTCTTTTCCCGATTTTGTTCTTCTTCTTGAGATGGATCAATATGGATTTGAGGAGGTGGATAAGCCCTTCTAGATTGTCGATGATGAGTCCAATCATCGAAGGACATGAATTCCGGTGGAATTTCGGGTAAATGCATCAAGGAGAAGAATTTTGTGGAGGCATACTTAGGTGAAATTTCTTCGAAGGTTGATAGATAAGACGAAATATTGTTTGCACGAAGAAGTTTCATAATGTAAGTTGGGTAAATGATCGATTATCGCGATCGATTCCAAAATTGCTTGAGCTCATCGAATATGAACTTTGCCCAATTTACCCTGGTTCCACTAAAGAGAGCATAAAGTGCTTTGTGCTCCAATTCCGTTATTTGCTCGTGACTTCCCATTCGCGGAACAATTGTATTGATTATCATCCTTGTTAGGAGTCGAGCTTTAGGACGCAAATATTTTGAAGAAAATTTTGGCATTTCGTCCTCCCATATCTAATGAGTGATATTATTCCTGGGCTTAAAACGCATATCTTGGATGTTGTGTTGATCCTCCCCGGTGTCGGAGCATCCTAAAGTTCTTCCTATTATTCCCGGAGTCAAACGAATAGTATTTCCATAAACACTTGACCATAGCCAGTTGTCTTCGTTTTCGGTATTCCAAACTGCAGTACTATCTAGATTGGCATAGAATAAGAATATAGCCAATTGATCTATTTGAACATAATTGGTTGTAAAAGAGATTAAAGTGTCCAATCCAGCATTCTCACAAAGTTCGTCGAGATCATACATAGGAAACTTAAGTAGATTATAGAAAGGTCCTATATGAAGTTTTTTCTTTTGAATATCTTGATACCTTTTAATCGAATGAGGTGCCTTGTACATCCATCGTTCGATTTGATCATCTGAACACACCTGAGGGTTGGAAGATGATGAAGGTTGATCTAGTTTGCGTTTTGAAGCTTTGATGTTCTTTGTACGAGGAGGCATTGTGATTTTGATGTGAAATAATGCGGAGTTGTTAGGGTGTACAAGGAAAAGAAAAATTATGAGTTATTCCTTTTTTATTGCAAAAATTTGAAAAAATATCATTTTCGAATTCTCCTCCATGATCACTTCTAATATTTTTAATTTTCAAATTCATTTGAGTTTTAATTCGTTTTGCAAATATTTTAAACATACCAAAAGTATCGCTTTTATGTTTTAGAAATAAAGTCCATGCATATCTCGAAAAATCATCGACTATTACAAAAACATATTTGTTGTGATTAATAGATCTTATTTGTTTTGGACCAAATAAATCTAAATGTAATAATTCTAATGGTTGTTTTGTAGAAATATTATTTTTAGATTTAAACGAGCTTTTCTTTAGTTTACCAATTTGACAATCGTCACATAAATTTTCTACTTTGTAACTTATTTTAGGTAACCCTCTTACTAACTCATATTTAGTTAACTTATTAATATTCTTAAAATTAATATGACAAAATCGTTTATGCCATAACCATGGATCATCATGTTTGGCGGCTAAGCATAAGTTTGAATTTTTATTAATATTCATGTTTAATACATAAATATTTTTGTTTCTAAACCCTTCAAAAATGGGTTGTTGGTTATTATCTAAAATATTACTTCTATCTTTTTCAAAATTTATTTGAAAACCTTTATCACATAATTGACTAATGCTTAACAGGTTGTGTTTTAAATTTTCTACTAATAAAACATTTGTAATAATAGGAGAGTTAGATATACCAGAGTTGATGACTTCTCCAATGCCTATGACAAATCCCTTTGAATTGTCTCCAAATGTTACCGTTCCACCATCGATGTATGTTATATTTGATAACATTTTTGAATTTCCGGTCATATGTTTGGAGCAACCGCTATCTAGTATCCATTTCTCCTTATTTTTTATTTTGGGTACCTGCAAGATAAAAAATGTTTTAATTGGTACCCATATATTTGATTAGGGTCCTAATTGTTAGAAGAAGGTAGCCACACCCAAGATGGTTTGGTACCTTTATAAATATAGTTTTTATTATAGACTACATTTTCTAAGTAATTACTGATATGCTTTTGTCTAATCAAATTATTATTTGTTTTAGGAACCCAAATTTTCATATTTTTGGTATTCAACTTTTGTTTAGATAATCTTCTAGTTTCTATATAATTAATATTTTTAGCATTATTTTCCTTTTGTTTAGAACATTTTTTAAATCCTATTCCATTTCTATTACCTGATGGTTTTGATGTTTTGATAAGATTTTCCAAATCTTGTTTTCCTTTGTTGAATTTTGATACATTATTGGTAATTTTATCTAATTTTTCTTTTAATTCTCTATATTTTGTTTTCAATAATTCAATATTATTTTTAAAATCAACATTTTCTTTTAGCAAATTTTCCTTTTCTAGAGTAATGTTCTCACTTTTTATCACATTATTTCTTAATTTTTCTTGAGATATTTCAAGTTCTTCTTCTAAAATAGATTTTTCATCTTTCAACATTCCTACTTCAAGTTCTAATCTATTTATTTTTACTATATATTCTTTGTTCAATTTTTTAATTTGTCCAAATTTATCATCTAATTCCATGCTAAGTTCAAATAATTCTTCATAGCTAAGTTCCGGACATACCTCATCTTTTTGTGCCATAAAACATACATTAGCTTGTTCTCCGTCACTATCGCTATCACTTTCTGAAGATGAAGAATCGAAGTCATCCCATGTTACTTTGAAAGCTTTCTTCTTTTTGAGTTTTTCAAATTTACTCTTCTTTTTATCATTGTTAAGTTTTGGGCAATCCTTTTTCATGTGTCCGTATTGATCACATTCATAACACTTAATTTGAGATAGATTTGTTGAGTTGGTCTTTCCTTCTTTTTGAAACTTGGTCATCTGTCTAAATTTCTTGAATCTATTATAGTTTTTGGCAATAAATACTATCTCATTTTCATCTAAATCTGAGTCATCATTCTTTATTGATGGAAATGCTATGTTCTTCGTCTCTGAATTTAATTCTTTACGTGCCTGCAAATTAGCTTCATAGGACATCAAATTTCCTATCAACTCTTCAACTTTGAGAGTAGAAAGATCGTTAGCTTCTTCAATGGCTAATACCTTTCTTTCCCAATCAGGTGTTAAAGAGTTGAGTATTCGAGAAACTAAATCAAAATCAGTAAACTTAACTCCTAATGCCATCAGATCATGTTGAATAGTTTGAAATCTAGAATACATGTCTACTATAGTTTCATTTTGTTTCATTTTAAATGATGAAAATTGGTTTTGTAAGATTGAAATTTTAGTCTGTTTGACCTTTGTTGTACCTTCATGTGTAATTTGTAAGGTACGCCAAATATCAAATGCAGTTGTACATAACATGACACGTGAAAATTCATTTTTGTCTAATGAGCAAAACAAAACATTCATAGCTTTAGCATTATTTGATGCTAAGGTCTTTTGTGCATCGGTCCATGTGTTCATAGCAGTAGTTGGAGCTTCATATTTATCTTGAGTGGCTGACCAAATTTCTAAACCATTAGCTTCCATAAAAATTCTCATACCTGTTGACCAATATGAATAATTAGAGCCATTAAAAAGTGGAGGTCATGCTGTGGATTGTCCTTCTTGAAAAATACTTTCCATATTAGAATGATTTAAAAACGTGTTACTGTTCTTTTAAACGAACCTTGCTCTGATACCAATTGAAAGTCTATATGAGTGGATCGTATAGGATATATATATGTAAGTAAAAACTGCTAACTATATAATACAACTTGATAAGTGATAGTAGCAAAGTAAATGAAAATAATCACACCAGGATTTTATACTGGTTCGGACCTCCTGTCCTACGTCCAGTCCCGAAGCTCCTCTTCGGAATTTCCTTTCAACTAACCCTCACTTGACCCGGAGGAACAGGTTTACAATAGCAGAGTTTCTTTGTCAAGAATGTGTTCTATAACACGGATGTTGACTATTGAGTACAAATGCTTCCAATATATATATCTATCTGGAGAGTGTTTGAATGAGAAGTTCTGTATATATGGAAGAGTTAAATACAGGTAGTTGATTGCTTAGAGATCAGGAATAGATCAGAGTATAAGAGATAAAAGCATAAGTAGGTAAGGTGAATCTTTCTCTTGAATTCCTGATGCTATTTATGAAGAGTCTCTATGTGTAGTTGCCTTTATTAACAATCGTTGTATAGTTGCTCCTGTTGGTGATGAAGAGTTGCAGTGAAGAGGAGCGGATGTGTCTCTTCAGATGTGATAGTTGGAGTTTGAATTTACACAGTCGAGCCTATTTTCAGACGTCTGGAAAGTGGCCTCAGACGTCTGGCCTTCATATATTTTTTGTGTCTGGTAGCATTTCAGACGTCTGAGTTTATAATCCAAACGTCTGGTCTTTACTTCTGTTTTATGTCTGGATGTATGTCAGACGTATGAGTTCCGGATCAGACGTCTGGTTTCTTCTGAGTTTGTGAACCAGAGAACTTAACCAGACGTCTGGTCTGTGCACTCAGACGTCTGGATTAGTGCATGTTGCTTTTCTTGTGTCTGTATCACTTCTTTTCCGATTCTCTCGACTCGTAGCCTCTTGATACTTCTTTTGAGTCTTGTTCTTGTCTTTTTGGTGATGTTTCTATATCAACTTCCTGTATATGTACATTTGATTTCCATTGCATAGTTGTGATCATCGAAACCGAGGAATTGATTTCCCAACAATATCATCATTACAATTTCATAAAATCTCATTCTATTTAAAGAATATATCACTATTACAATTTTATAAAATGTACCATCATTACTATTTCATAAGATCTCATTATATTTTATAAATTATGTCTTTTACTTATAAAATTATTTCTTCACTTAAATAATATTTATAAGTACTAATTAAGCTCTGTTAAGCCTCTAATCACTTTAACAATAAGTGTAGAGCTCTTAACTTACTTAATTAGCTTACTAACTTCATTTTATAAAATATTCCCTTATTTAATAAAATTATTACTTCGCTTGAATAATATTTATAAATACCAATTAAGCTTCATCAGACTTCTAATCACTTTAGTAATAAGTGTAGAGCTCCTAACTTACATAATTTGCTTACAAACGTTTCCAAAACTCATTCAAAGAGTTTAGTTAATATTTTCTAACGACATACACACATTATATTACTCAATTAATCACAATCAAGCCATAACATCACATAAAACCATGCATTAAACCCTAAACCAAATTCTAAGCTTACTAAATTTTCAAAACATGGGCTTTAAGGTTTCAAATAAATAATATGATGATATAAACATGTTTAAGGCATAAACACAAGCCTACTTACATTACAAACAATCTCTAAATCATTTGATATTACCTCATAATCGCAAATGAACAAATATATGAAGTATAACATGTAAATTAAGTAAGAGAATCATCTCACTCACATCTTCTTCTCCAAACCAAGCTCAAAATCACCAAAACCCATCTCCATGATCTCTTTAATTTTGAGATCTTCGCTCAAACTCCATTTCAAGCCAATTACTTCTAGGATTTTATGGAGAATGAGAAGAGAGGAATTATGGTAATTTTATCGGGATTTATAGAATTTTTTTAGCATGAATTAATGATTTAGGGAAAGAGGATTAAGGGGTAATTAAAGAAGTAATAAGAGAAGAAGCCGAAAAAGAAATGTAGAATCAAAAGTGAATGGGAATTATGAAGAGGTTTAGCCAACATATAGGCTGCTTATGAACTTTAGCCTAAATCCTCTCCATCTGACAATATACATCCCCAAAGTTCATCGATTCAAACATAGTCAAGTTTATACTCCTTTTTCTCATGACGGAAAAGTAGTCTCAACTACGTGTGTCTGAAGACCCAATTCATCCATAACTAAAAAATCAAGTATAACAGACGTTCCATCGATTAATGATTAAATATTTAAATAAGCCATTTAAATATTCAGTTGTCACAATTTCGGGTTGTTACAGCTCCTCCTTCGAAGATCTGCCCCGTAATTATGGAACAAGCAGTACATAATCCTCCTTCAAAGAGCTACACCATAATTCTAGAACATCAGCATATACTCCTCCTTCAAAGAACTATGCTACAATACTGAAATAACCTATATTCTTCTTAGAGGCTGTACCGCACTCCAGGAATTCATATGCTCCAAAAAACCACGCTTCAAGAGGAGCACCTTGTACTCCACACATGGACTGCACCCAATTTCCGAAAGCGGCGCTGGCACCAACTTTTCCAATGGCTACATCCTCATCTTAGGAAGGACAATCTCATAAGCTCAACTTAAAAATAGCGCCGCAATTTTCGTAAGCCATCAATTAGCATGAGATGACTGCGCTGCACTTGCAAAAAGTCATCTATAGGGATGGGAGGGCAACATCGTAATTCTAATAAGACGCATCCCATTTCCATAAAAAAGGCTTCATCTCATTCAGAAAAAACTAATATGTCTTCTTTAGAAGGACAGATTGAATCAACCCAGAATGCACCGAGCAACATGAGTGCATCCAACAAGTTGAACACAAGGGATAGTTTATAAAAACATATCTAGAATTCAAATCTCATGCCTAAAAATTCAAATATCAAAACTCCCACCTCAAAATCAAATTCTCCTGCCTAATTACAACCGCCAAATTCTTGGCCACCTCGGCACTCCTATGGAAAATCGCCTATATGCAGGATGAATGAAACGTGTGCTAATTGGACGACGGATAAGAAAGGCTAGAAAAGGAAATTGCCTATCCATGTTACTTTATAATACTATAAATAAAAATGTACTATAGTAGAGAAAATGACTTTTGATTAATTCTCTGAAAATTTACCTCAAATTCTTGTACTCTTTCTGCCATTAAAAGCATTGTACGAGGAAGAAGAAAGATAATAAAAGATCTAACCCATGGACTTAGGATTTTCTAAAAACTGGACCACGTAAATTTTTTCATTTACTTTACTGCACTTATTACTTTCCACCTTTAGTAGATTCTATTAACTGTTATTTTGCTAAATTTGGTGCTAAAAATCAGCCTAGGCATTTTAACAAACAATTAAAGTGTTACTTCAAATTGTGTAAGCACACCACAACATAATTACTACATTAAAGGCAAGTTTAATATTACTTTAATTTATTGATTCACTAGTAATAGGGTAACTGGTAATATAATTATCCTACTAGAAATCCAGTGTAGTGAGATGAAAAAATCCCACTAACATACACATTTACATGAAATACTGAAAATGACAAATATTTTTCATAAGAAATTTTAAATGATAATTACTTGATATGTTAGAAATTTTTTATTGTTAAGACCGGGCATGTCAATTTATCATACATAGTTATGATTGATTGTAGGTTGGAATTATAGTATACAATTATATGAAAAAGTGAGGATGACGAATATTTATTATAAGCAATTTTTGTTAATAATCGCTAGATATATTATCAAACTTTTAGTGTAAAGATTGAGAATGACAAATATTTATGGCATGTTGTTTTGATTGATTATAGGATGAAATTGTAGTATATATTTACATGAAAATAGACAATAGAAAATATTTACCATTAATATTTGCAAGGAAAATATGACATGGCATATTTGTCATCTATATATATGACACCAAATTGAGAATATTATAATCTTTTGCAGTACTAAGAAAATACAAAAGGATGCATACAAATATTTGCCACATTGGTTTATGGTTGATGATAGATTGAATTTGTATTACCGATTTACATGAAAACCGAAAATGACAAATATTTGCCATCAATATTTTTTTATAATGATTGGCTGAAACATTAGATACGTTTTACTGAAAATATTTACTAGGCAAATGTTTGTTGGTAAGTACTAATATTTACTAAACAAATATTTGTCATATATATATATATTGTCATATATATATATATATATATCTGTGTGTGTCACTAGATTGACAATATTACAACCTTTATAGTTACTCGAAAGAAGATAGTGATGACATCTGAAAAACGACAACCACGTCAATACAAGATGTTTGCACACAAACCCGCCTCCGCAAAAAAGGAGTAAGGAAAAAAAGCGGCTCAAGGAAAATCTACAGCTGAAATACATGAAGAAACCAAATTTCCCACATCCGAATGTTCTGAATTTATAGATTCTGGGGGAGAAATTAATCAATTCATTCTTCTTTCAACCTTGAAAAGAAAATAGCTACAAGAAAACGATGTGCTAAAAAATAGCTACTAAAAAACAATAACAAAAGACTTACAAATGTCATTGTAGGAAACTACAAAAGTAGCTTAAAGTCTTTCCATGCATTAACAGAGAATTTAATAAAAGAGAAGCTAATTATGAAAAAACACATAATGCAATTAAAGCTAACTCCATTCAACAACTTGATCAATCCCTTCTTGGAAGGAGGTATAACAAATGAAGACATATAAAAAAACTAGCTTCTATACATTTATCATATAGGCATTTTCAATAGAGCAAAATTATTCTTATTTTGAAGACATGAAAATAATTTTGAAAGAAAGTGACTTTGCAACAATTTTTGTATTGCCAAACGAAGGTATCATAATAAACATAGCATCTTGTTTGAAAGAAACAAATATAAACTCTAACACGAAGAAAGTCAAACAAAAATATTTTTGTGATTGAAAAAATGATCAAAACAAAAGAAATGGAAACAAACTTAATGGAAGTTTTGAAGTGCCAAAAATTAGATAATACAATATAAGTGAAATTTGAAAAGTTAATAATTAGCTTCATAGATAATTGGAAGACAAATATTTCTCATTCGGTTTTTTAATAATGACAATAGTAAAATGTATTCTTTCTAATTTACAAAAACAAAGAAAAACAGAGGAAAATAAAGGAGCTAAAATTAGCCAGAGCTACATCAATTAAGGGAAAATTTTCAATTGTTAATGAAAAAAATACGAACGAATCAAAAATAACTTAAGTGCTTTAAAATGCAAATTTAGAAGCTAACAAAGGAAATACAGCTCTGAAAAAAGAAAATAAGATAAAAAAGAAGAAAGACGAGGATTTGGAAAAATAAAGAAACAAAAAGAGGATGATGAAGATTAAGCGGATGAAGACGAGGATGTGACTGAAAAAAGATAAATATATTGATGAAGATATACATTTCGCTGAAGAAGAAACTGATGAAAATGAGGATGCATGATGAGGAATATGGTGTAGAAGGTGATATGGTGAAGATGATGATGATGAAGGTGATGACGATGACGACGATGAAGGAAATTGTTAAAACCTCCAGTTTATGTTTCAATGATAACAACTACACAATCATATGTGTGTGTGTGTGTGTATATATATGTATGTATATAATCAAGATTACAGGTATATACTACAAGAAGACACCATACTCGAAGATATTGAGACTTAAAGAAATACAAAGAGAAACAAAGATCTATCGACCATACTAAAGTTAGTAAGGTTATTCTACTGTAAAAGAGTCTTAGATAAAATATTGTTAAGGTCTCCTTGAGTATATATGCATACACGATCACACACTATTTTATATGCATCAAAATTTAGTTAGAAAATGGATTTTACTACTTACAGACATCTGTGATAAAACCATATACGTTTGTGACAATTCTTGGGTAAAAATTTTCTGAAGTTTTAACCTCAGACGTCTGTCATATGTAAAAACTGTCAATTTTGAAAAGACACTTTTGTTTGAGACAAAAAGAAATCACCCTTCATCGAAAGGTTGCAGCCTTTAAAACGAATAGATCTTCTCAGATAGTTACAACTCGTCATCTACACCCTTTTGAATCTATAAATACTACTTTGATTGAGATGTAGAAATTAACTAAACTTGAATTAATTGAATATTTTCTCTCTTGATTTCTTAACACCTTCTTACATATACATTGCTCATATACTCTCAATATATTATAACCGAAATATAATTTTGGTTAAACCTCTTCCTACAACCCAAAACATTCATATTCACGTACTCAAAGGAGATCATAGGAAGATTTGTACCATCAGTCAAAAACTGTGTTATTTGGAACACAAGATTGTCAGAGATATACTTTTGTATTAGCCTATTCCTTCGAGCGAAGCGAGGGTCAGTTGGTTAAAGGAAATACCAAAGGAGAGCTTTGGGACTAGATATCGGATGGGAGGTCCAAACCAGTATAAAAACTCTGATTTTCATGCTTTTTATACTTCACTATTTATTGTCTACAATAGCACTAGCTTATACACTTGCATATTATACACAAGTTAGATAATATACGATCCAAAAGATTTTCATTTGGCATCAGAGCAAGGTTATTTCAATCTACAGTAACACGTAATTGAAATTGTTAAAATGGCAAGTACATTTCAAGAAGGTCAATCAACTGCTCATCCTCCACTATTTACTGGCTCTAATTATGCCTATTGGTCAACAGGCATGCAAATTTGTATGGAAGCAAATGGGTTAGAAATATGGCTAGCAATTCAAAACAAATATGAAGAACCTGACACGGATATTGACACATGAACTAATCCACAAAACACAGAGGCATCTAATAATGCCAAAGCTATGAATGTATTATTTTGCTCACTCGATAAAAATGAATTTTCATGAGTCATGCTTTGCACTACTGCTTATAATATATAGCATACATGATAAATTACCCATGAAGGCAAAAACAAAGTTAAACAAAAAAAAAATTCTATTCTACAAAATCAATTTTCATCTTTTAAAATGAAATCAAATGAATCAATTATTAATATGTATGTTAGATTCCAAACTATACAACACGATCTTATGGCACTAGGATTAAATTCACTGACCTTGATTTAGTCACACGAATTTTGAATTCTCTAACAAACAAACGGGAAAGAAAATTTTTAGCCATCGAAGAAGCTAATGATCTTTCCTAACTCAAAGCCGAAGAGTTAATAGAAAATCTGATGTCGTATAAAGCTAATTTACAGGCAAGAAAAGAACAAAATCAAGAAAAGAAGAACATCGCATTTCAAGCAAATACTGACAACTTCGACATAAAAGAAGATGAGATTGTTTTCATCGCCAAAAATTACAACAAGTTCAAGAAGTTCAAAAAATGACGAAATTTCAAAACAACAGAAACACAAATTCCTCAAATCAAACATCAATGAAATGCTTCGGGCGTGATACATTTGGCCATATGAAGAAGAACCGTCCACCACTCAACAATGATAAAAAGAAAAAAAAATCAAAAATTTCAAGAAAAAGAGAAGAACATTTCAAGTAACTTGGGATGATTCTGACTCTTTCTCTTCATGTGATAGCGACAGTGACTCAGAATAAGCAAATGTTTGCTTCATGGCTTGCACAGATGAGGTACGTCCTAAATCAACATATGATGAAATTCTTGAAATTAGTATAAAATTAGATGACAAGTATAGGGAATTAAAAAAATTAAATAAAGAAAATGTGGGATAATTAAATAGAGCTAAATTGGAAATTGGATTGTTAATAGATGAGAAAGCTATTTTAGAAGACGAACTAGAATTAACACACAAAAAAATGTAAAAAATTATCATCTCAAAATGCTACTCTAACACATGATATAGAGAATAACTGAATTGAGAATTATAAACTTGAAAAAAGAAAAGTGTGAGTTGAAACAAAATTTAGAATTAGCTAATATAGAAATTTCTGATATTAGAAATAAATTAGATAAAATTACTAACAATGTTTCAAAATTTAATAAGGGAAAGAAAAATTTGAAAAATTCGATAAAAATTTCAAAACCATCGGGAAATAGGAAGGAATTAGGATTTAACAGAAAAAATCATAAACTTTCAAATTGGTTTTTAATAATAATCAATGATCTAAGAAGTATAGTACATTATATACCGATTTTAGAAAAACAGAATCTAAATATGAAAATAAAGGATAAAAAATGATTAAAATATGGATTCCTAAAACAAATAACAAATTGATTAGACAAAAACACATAGATGTATATTTAAAAGATATAGTTCATAATGAAAATTACATCTCTAAAGGTCCCAAATCCTTATGGGTATGGTAACCTTCTCCTACTAACACATAGGACCATAACGGAGAAAGTGGGCACCAATTAAGACCTTTTATTATTTTGCAGGTACCCAAAAACAAAATCAATAATAAAGAGAAATGGATACTCGATAGCGGATGTTTCCTGGAGATTTGACCAGGCAACTAGTGCTCGGCATCCAGGAGTACTCGGCATCTAAGAGTACTCGGCATATAAGAGTACTCGGTATCCAGGGTTGTACGACATTAACAAGCGTTCGGCCAGAAGGCGCGTTTGGCCAGAGAGGATCGTTCGGCCAGAGGGATCGTTCGGCCAGAAAGCATCGTTCGAATAGAAGGCACGTTCGGCCAGAGAGGATCGTTCGGCCAGAGGGAACGTTCGGCCAGAAAGCATCGTTCGGCCAGAAGGCACGTTCGGCCAGAAGGCACGTTCGGCCAGAGAGGATCGTTCGGCCAGAGGGATCGTTCGGCCAGAAAGCATCGTTCGGCCAAAAGGCACGTTCGGCCAGAGAGGATCGTTCGGTCAGGAGCATCGTTCGAACAGAAAGCACGTTCGGCCAGAGAGCATCGACCGGCCAAAAAGATCGTTCGGCCAGGAGCATGTGGTTCGACATCATTGTGTTCAGCCTATCTGGTTCGGCATACGGCGACCACTGTATTTGGGCCAGAGTGTTCGGCTGCCGAGCCCACCTAGGAAGTCAAACCCATCTTTGTCTATAAATAGAGGGGCAGGGGCACAGTGAAAAGGACCTTTTTTGGGAAGAGAACACTGGGGAGACTCTGCCATTTTTGAGACTCATCTTCTTTACCTAGCAACTCCATTCAAGCATTTGATCTACGAATTGTATTTGTAATCAATCATTAAGAAGATCAATAAAGTCAAACTTCAAAGTGGACGTAGGTAATTACGCTGAACCACTATAAATCTGGTGTTCTTACTTTCTGCATTTAAATTAGTATTGTCTTCCTTGTTTAATTTATCTTCATCACTTATATCTCTACACAATCTTTTTCTACGAGGTTAGTGACCAATTTTGGTGCTAACACTTTGGTGCTTTCATTGAGAGCTGAATTCTCAGACCTTAAGGATCTGCTTTGAAGCTACTGGATTGAACAAATCCCCCAAAGAAGATCCGACTCATTGATAGGACATCCGTTGATTCTACTCAGAGTTCCTACCAATAACTCTACAATGGCAAGACCATGTACCAGGTCAGCTTCTCATAATGCGGATGCCCATGAGACTGCTAGCGTACAACAAGCAGGACCTAACAATCAGCCAGCGATTCCGGGTGTAGGAATTGCCGCCCAGGACCAGACTCCAGTTGTCACCAGAATAGAGTTCAACGACTTGATGAGAGAACTCAGGGAAAGCAGGAGACAACTAGGAGAGCAAATGCAAGCTAACGCCAACCTGATGGCACAACTCACTCAACAGCAGCAACAGAATGCTGGGGGCAATCCCGCTCCTTATTCCTCATCCGACAGCTCAACTTCCTCTGATGAACCTCCCAGGCGCAGACGCCGTAAGACTGAAGCTGCGCGGGCAGGTGCTGCTGTTCAGACAGCTGGAGACTGTGACCAAGCAGGAGCTGGAAATTTAGGAACTGGAGTGCAGGTGGAGGCTGGAGGCCCAGACCACCAAAATGCTAACGATGCCGAACCTCAAGGTGCACGTTTGGCAGATCGCCAGGAGAGGAGGCATCAGCATGGACAGTCGCGTAGGACAGACTCTAACCTTCCACCTTCCATACAGACACCAGATCTGACAGCCATGGTCAGGCAATTGATGAAAGAAAATCAGGGCTTATCGAATGACGATTGGGGAGTATCAAGGAGTCATACTCCGTTCACAGATGTTGTGCTGCAGGCGGCGTACCCCAGAAAGTTTAGTATGCCAACCATCCCTGCGTATGAGGAAAAGACTGACCCCAGACAGCATGTCATGAGGTACGAGTGGATGATGGATTCAGCTAGAGCAAATGATGCAACCAAGTGTAGATGCTTTCCAATTACTCTATCCGAGATCGCTACTATGTGGTTCACCCGACTTCCTCCGCGGTCCGTATCCAATTTCGAGGAGTTGGCAAAGAAGTTTATTGAGCAGTTCAGGATAAACACTACTCGTCCAAAGGACGTAATTTCTCTGTCAAGTGTAATCCAAAATCCTGGGGAGTCGTTGAAGGAATATTTACAAAGATTCCATGTTGCGGCAACTGAAGTCAGTAATCCCAATGATCATGCAATTCTAATGGCTGTAATGAGAGGTGTGGATCCGGATTCTGAATTTGGAGACTGGTTGGCAGGAAAACCTCCGACTACGCTAGAGCGTTTCTACTCAAAGGCACACCAGTTCATAAGAAGAGAGGAAGCTAGGTGGGTAAGGCGAGATAAGGCACCAGGACCTGTCGAAGAGTCCATGAAAAGCAATATTGCTGTGAAGCAGTCCGGAGACAACTCGGGAAAGGTCCAAGTCAATGTCCAGAACAAGCCTGGGCAGCCTAAGGAGTCCGGAGGAAGAAATCAAGGGAAGAAGAGAGAAGCGGGGAAGTGGAAACCGAGAATTCCAAGCTACAATGAGTATACCCCGCTGAATGCGTCTCTTGAGAACATTTACCTATCAACCTGTAATACTTTTCAGTACAGAAAGCCACATCCAAAAGAGTCAACCGAGGAACAGAAGCGGACCGGGAAATATTGCCGCTTCCATGAGACTTATGGGCACAATACAGAAGAGTGCAGACACCTGCACGACGCTATAGAGAAGTTGATCAGGCAGAAGAAGTTACAAGAGTTTGTGAAGGATCCATAGGAAGGAGGACAGGGAATATCCAACCCAGGTCGTGCACCAGCCCCGCGTCATCCCGAGGAGCCTTCCCGAACTGTGGGTAGACTAGTCATAAACACAATCATCGGCGGACCTCACCCCGCGGATAAGAATTGGCAAGAGATGGAGCGGTATGCAAGTTCCCTGAAGCATGTAGATTTCGAATGTTGTTCGAACACGGAGGATGGGACCCTTGCTAAGCAGCTGCGCGTGATGACAGACGATATAGTGTTCAGAAACAGAGATGCTGACCAAGTGGAGGCCCCAACCATCGACCCGATGGTCATATCTGCGGCAATCGGACCGGCCTATGTGAAAAGAATTCTGATTGATTGTGGAAGTTCTGTCAACATCATCTTCAAGAAGGCTTATGACCAGATGAAAATGGAAACAAAGGACTTGAAACCGTCCAAAGCTCGTATACATGGCTTTAATGGTGCAGCGACCGATGCGGTAGGATATGTTGAGTTACCAGTTGAACTGGGACAAGGCGAACATCGCACGGTGCGAATCCTGCCCTTCGTAGTTTTGGATGTGGATTCTCCGTATAATGTATTCCTGGGCCGACCGGCCCTGGCTGAGTTTAGAGCAGCATTAGCCCCATGGTGCCTGACTTTGAAATTCCCAACTGACAAAGGAGTAGGAGTTGTTCATGGCGACCAGGCGACTGGTCGTGCATGTTATGTGGCAGAGCTCAGAGAGGCCCATCGGAGGGAGAAAGGAAAGGTTGCGGACATTCCGGTCCGCATCCTTAATAATGATGATTGACAAGTAGTGCCCGAGCCCTGGCTCGGGCATAATTCTCGGATCTTCAGAGACATAGATCCGAGAGATGACGATGAGAAACCCAGGGAAGAAAAGGCAGCGCCGGCTGAATTAACAATTGACATTTCAGTCAGCCGAGACGATCCATCGCGAGTGCTGAAGATCGGATCACAACTCGGCCCCGCAATGACTGAAGACCTTAGTGATTTCCTCCGGGCAAATCTTGATGTTTTCGCCTGGGTGCATTCTGATATGTGCGGGATTTCTCCCGCCATTACGTGTCATATGTTGAACATAGACCCAAAATACGTCTCAGACAAACAAAAGAGGAGAGGAATGGACCAAGAGAGGTCCGCTGCTCTCAGAGAGGAAGTGGACAAACTCAAAGCCAATGGGTTCGTCCGCGACGCCCTCTACCCCGAATGGGTATCGAATCCCGTGCTGGTGAAAAAGGCAAATGGGAAATGGAGAACTTGCGTAGATTATTCCGACTTGAACAAAGCATGCCCCAAGGACAGTTTCCCGTTGCCTAGGATTGATCAGCTGGTCGACTCCACTACAGGACATGAGCTGTTATCATTCATGGATGCATACTCGGGTTACAATCAAATCCCGATGCATATTCCGGACCAAGAACACACCAGCTTCGTTACAAATGTCGGGCTATATTGCTATGTAGTAATGCCCTTCGGACTGAAGAACGCAGGAGCGACTTATCGGCGTTTGGTGAATCGAATGTTCAAAGACCAGCTTGGTAGGACGATGGAAGTCTATGTGAATGACATGCTCGTGAAGTCACGACAGTCAAATGACCACATTCGAGACTTGGCTGAAATGTTTGACATACTCAGATATTATGGGATGAAGATCAACCCTCTGAAGTGTTCCTTCGGCGTTGCGTCGGGGAAGTTTTTGGGATTCATCGTCAATGCTAGGGGAATTGAAGCTAACCTAGAAAAGATTCAAGCTATTTGAGATGTGCAAGTGCCTAGGACTATAAAACAGGTACAGAGCTTGAATGGAAAAGTAGCTGCGCTGAGTCGATTCATATCTAGGGCCATGGACAAGTGCATCCCTTTCTTTGATATAATAAAGAAAGGGAAGAGGAACTTCGAGTGGACATCCGACTGTGAGGAAGCATTCCGGGATCTGTTGAGGCATCTGGAGAGTCCACCAGTGCTGTCAAAACCAGTAGACCATGAGATGCTATACATATACTTGGTTGTATCCCCACATGCGATAAGTGCGGCTTTGGTTCGCGAGGAGGACCGAATGCAGAAGCAGTGTATTATGTTAGCAAGCGTCTAACGGGGGCAGAAAGAAATTACCCTAAAATCGAAAAATTGGCCTATTGCTTGGTGATTGCATCACGTAAGCTACGCCCATACTTTCAAGCACACTCAATCAGTGTTTATACCGATCAACCCCTACGGCAAGTACTCCAACGACCAGAAACTTTCGGAAGATTGCTAAAATGGAACATCGAATTGAGCCAATTCGATATCGCCTACTTACCACGAAGAGCCATACAGGGGCAAGCGTTAGCAGATTTCATCGCTGAGTTTACCATACCCGATGAACCAGATAATCACGATGTCATTCCCCCTGTTCGATGGAAATTGTACACCGATGGAGCATCAAACGACCGTTGCTCCGGTGCTGGTGTAGTCCTTGTAACTCCGGAAAATCGGTCGGTTTGTTACGCTCTGAAGCTCGATTTTCCGGCTACAAATAACGAAGCAGAATATGAAGCACTGATTGCGGGCTTAAAGCTCATTGGAGAACTCGGGGTAAAAACAATTGAAATCTTCTGTGACTCACAGTTGGTGGTCTACCAGGTGCGAGGAGATTATCAAGCAAAGGGACAGAAGCTTGCTCCATACCTTGTTCTGGTTCAAGAACTGCTATCAAACTTTGAGCGGTATGACATTTCGCATGTCCCGCGTGAACAGAACAAAGAAGCTGACTTATTGGCAAAATTCGCAAGCACTGGCGACGCTCAGCAAATGGGACTGTTTCCCGTTGAGGCAATGCATGCCCCAAGTATAGACACAATGAAAGTTGATTTTGTATTGGAAACAGGAACCGAGAGGGAATCGTGGATAACCCCGTTCAAACTATACCTAACAACCGGGGCTTTACCAGAAAAAAGGAGCAAAAGACGACAGGTCCTTCGAAAGGCCGCGCGATACGTGGTGCAGGATGGATTAATGTATAGAAAGGGGTTCTCAGTTCCCTTATTACGGTGCATCGCTCATGATGAGACCAAACGGGTCTTGAAGGAGGTACACAAGGGAGAATGCGGTGACCATACTGGGGGGCAAACGCTAGCAAAAAAGATCCTCCGCTATGGATATTACTGGCCGACCGTAAATCGGGATGCTGCAGACTATGCAAGGAAATGTGACAAGTGTCAAAGATATACAAAAATCCCGAGGACTCCGTCAACAGAACTCACACAAATGGTTAGTCCCTGGCCATTCGCAATCTGGGGAATCGACATAATCGGCTCTTTGCCTATATCCAAAGGTGGTGCGAAATACGCAATAGTTACGGTCGACTACTTCACAAAATGGGCTGAGGCAGAACCTTTAGCTACAATCACCTCTAAGAAGGTCATTAACTTCATTGTACGAAACCTTATATGCCGCTTTGGCCTCCCTCGCACCATCATTACTGACAACGAGACGTAATTTGAAAGCAGAGAATTCAAAGAGTTCTGTTTAAAGTATGGCATCGAGAAGAAATTCGCCGCCGTTGCACACCCAAAAGCTAACGGACAAGTCGAGGCCGTTAACAAAATAATCTAGTCCATACTGAAGAAGCGCCTGGAGAAGGTCGGAGGCAAGTGGGTAAATGAGCTCCCGACGGCATTATGGGCTTATAGAACTACCCACAAATCCGCAACCGGCCACACTCCATTTGCCTTGGCATACGGCTCGGAAGCCGTTATACCCGTGGAACTTGAAGTTCCATCACATCGAGTGACATATTATGATCCCAAGACGAATAAGGACCTCTTGTTGGAATCACTGGACTGCATCGATGAAAAACGTGAAGAGGCCGAATTAAGGGCGGCAGCACATAGGCAATGAGTCAAGCGTTACTACGACGGCAGAGTCCGCCCAAGTGTTTTTGATGTGGGTGATCTCGTTTTGAAACGAGTTTTCCCGGTACCGTCGCGTATGAATCCCAGCTGGAAAGGTCCGTACGTCATTGAACGGAAGCTTGGAGAGGGAACATTCAAGCTAGCGACTGTTGATGGCGTGACACTCCCCCAGGCGTGGAATAGCGAACATTTGCGACATTATTACATTTAGTATGTTTCTTTCCTGTTTTAGGCACAGTTATTTCCTGTATGTTTTCATTCAGTCGTAACTGAGTTTCTTTTTAACTATGTAATCAAGCAGTTTAGTTGTTTTTCATTAATAAAGGCTTGAAGCCGTATTTTCCACGAACTACCAATGTTTCTATATCTCATAGTCGGGTGACAAATTACTAGAACTACATTATCCTGTACGATGTACGAACTCGTATAAACGACTTCAATCTCCGAGTCCCCTGAGCGCGGACCGGAGTACTCTAAGTCCCCGGAGCGCGGACTAGAGTATAAACGATTTCAATCTCCGAGTCCCAAGAGCGTGGACCGGAGTACTCTAAGTCCCCGGAGCGCGGACCAGAGTATAAATGATTTCAATCTCCGAGTCCCCTGAGCGCGGACCGGAGTACTCTAAGTCCCCAGAGCGCGGACTAGAGTATAAACTATTTAAATCTCCGAGTCCCCAGAGCGCGGACCGGAGTACTCTAAGTCCCCGGAGCGCGGACCAGAGTATAAACGATTTCAATATCCGAGTCCCCTGAGCACGGACCGGAGTACTCTAAATCCCCGGAGCGTGGACTAGAGTATAAACGATTTCAATCTCTGAGTCCCCTGAGCGTGGACCGGAGTACTCTAAATCCCCGGAGCACGGACTAGAGTATAAACGATTTCAATCTCCGAGTCCCCTAAGCGCGGACCGGAGTACTCTAAATCCCCGAAGCGCGGACTAGAGTATAAACGACTTCAATCTCCGAGTCCCCTGAGCACGGACCGGAGTACTCTAAATCCCCGGAGCGTGGACTAGAGTATAAACGACTTCAATCTTCGAGTCCCCTGAGCGCGGACCGGAGTACTCTAAGTCCCCGGAGCGCGGACCAGAGTATAAACGATTCCAATCTCCGAGTCCCCAGAGTGCGGACCGGAGTACTCTAAGTCCCCGGAGCACGGACTAGAGTATAAACGATTTCAATCTCCGAGTCCCCAGAGTGCGGACCGGAGTACTCTAAGTCCCCGGAGCGTGGACCAGAGTATAAAAGATTTCAATCTCCGAGTCCCCAGAGCGCGGACCGGAGTACTCTAAGTCCCCAGAGCGCGGACTAGGGTAGAAACGATTTCAATCTCCGAGTCCCTAGATCGCGGACCGGAGTACTCTAAGTCCCCGGAACGAGGACTAGAGTATAAGCGATTCGAACCTCCGAATCCCCTCAATGCGGATCAACTTACTCTAAATCCCTGGAGCACAGACTTAGAAAAAAAGTCTAAGTACTCAAGAAATGTGAAACAAGAAGTATGCCACTCCGAGGAATGTTCGAACAACGCGAGAATGGATTGGGAAATAATGCAACTCATAAGGACTTGAGTTATGACCACAGTTAGTCAGCAAACCAAAAAAGCAAGAGAATCATTCAAGCGAAAAAGAAACTAAACTTCGTTCAATAGTTCGAAATGGGGTTACACAGTTATTCCTCCGAAACTTGAAGTCAAAAATCTATCTATACAAACTACGGAGACAAAAGATAAAAGCAGTTACAAGACTTAAGCAAAAAACTCGTCGAACGAGTATAGCAATTATTTCTTTGGCTTCTTCTTCTTGTCCTCCTTTGCTTTCTCGGATGACTCCTCTCCCTCACACTTCTTCTTGGATTTCTTGCTTACTAAAGAAGCGGAGTCAGGAGTAGGAGAAGGAACATCCAATGGTTTGGACCTGCCCGGGAGAATGATCTTCAAAGGCCTGTTCCGCGGGTCGGTGAGTTCCAGTATTTCAGGCTCAGTTTTGACCTTGGCTTTTTTCTTCTCCTCTTCGGTGAGACGCTCTTTCATGCTCATCTTCGAAGTATGTTCAGAGGCGCCAGTGATCTCGATTTCATAGCTCCCTTCGGCAGGAGATGAAATGTCAAACTTATCATCGTCTAGCGCCCCGATCACCTGAGCGTCAGGACCAGGAGTTACTCCCGCATGAGCAACATCGCTTGCTTTCTCTGCCTCCTCCTTGGCATCATCGCTCCTCGGAGTTGGCTCGGGGTCAGAGCAACCTGCATGAAAACATAAAGAATGAATATTAGAACGAATAACCACTGCTGGAAAGTGACAGATCTTTTAACCTAAAAAAGAAGAGTTTCCTACCGGGTTCTGGCTAGCTATCAGTTGCGCATGGAGTTTCACCCTCCAGAATGGGAGATAACACATGAACACCGAGCCCGGGATCTTCAGGATCGTAGCCGGCATGCTGCTCGAATGGGTCAAGTGTCGGCCGACCGGCCGGTTGAGCAGTGGGAGGAGCAGTAATATGAGGAGCCGTAGGCTTAGCCCCAGATGGGCCAGCTTCATCACTTTTCTCTTTTGAAAGGGGAGAGCCTTTGCTATAAAGCGCCAAAGCTGCGGATAAATCCGCTGGCTCGTTCCCTCTAAGAAACTCCTTCACCAGGGCATCCTCATCAACCTCCTCAGAGCCCGACTCGATTTTCCTGATCTTCACTAAAGTTTCCCAGGCCTCGGCTAGGGATTCGAGATAGCCCTCGCCCAAGAATGTCAAGTCGCGATGCATAAGGACGCGGGCGCCATACTCAGCAATCAACGGGTCAAACATACACTTGACCTCTTCCCTACCGGCTTCTGCGGCCGCCTCGAGGCGAGAGTCAATCTCCTCCACAGCTTTTCTTTTGCCCTCCTCATGGGCTTCGTCCTTCATTTTTTCAACCCCAGCAAGTTCGTCATCGATCTTCGTTTTCAGGAGCCGAGTAGCAACGATTTCATCACAATATCATTGTGACTCTTCTTGAGCAGCTACTTTATCCTCTTTCTCCTTGGAGAGTAATTCTTTCAACTCTCTGACTTGTATGGCAAGCGCGTCCCTTTCTTTTTGGATAGAATCTTTTTCTAAAGCAAGGGCACCGCTACGCTGGACCGCTTCATCAAGTTCCTTCTTGTGAGCCATCTCTAAACGAGTGACTGCCTCAGCAGTATCTTTTGCGCTTTGCTCAGCGGCTTCCAGCTTCGACTTATACGAAGCGAGCTCTTCGGCTTGATGCTTGATGATGTTCTTGTCACAGCCAGCCTCCAATTTCAGACGATCAATCTCATATTGTCGCTCAACAGACACCTCCGAGATCTTTTCAACCAAGTGTACAAACGTGTCATGTTGAACATAGACGTCGTTGTTACAGGCAATGGCACTCTGCTTCACGTGCCCAGGGATATGATGAATAGCTGGGAGGAATTTCAGACCATCAAAGCAAATTTTTGGAAATTTGGCCTTAAGATCGACCATCTTTTCTGCTACAGTTGGGTCAACCGCGGGAGTAGGGGGAGGAGGCCTTGGAAGTTCTGCTCTTTTTCGTTGCTCCCGAATTTGCCTTGTACTCGAAGAACCAGAGTGTTGTTCTCGAGGAGCATCAGGTTGGGACCCCTTCTGTGAAGACTTCTCTCTATCCGACTCAGTTGGAGGAAGAGGATCACGGGACTGTGAAGATTGGGAATATGCCTTCTTACGATAAGACGAATCGCGAGGACGGTTGTCTCTATCTTCGTAATCATCTCTGTCCCTGCGTCTGCCCAAACCTGAATCCCGTCCGGGATGATGAAATATGGAAGAGCCGTGAAGGCGATCAAGTCCGTGAGAGCGCCCCATGTCACCTACAAGGAATAGAGATAACAACGAGTTAAGAAAAATCCGGGAAATAAGAAAAAACTTGAAGTGTATGATGGAATGCGTATGTGCGTGTGTGTCCTAGTGTTCCCTCCGACAGACCAGTTCTTTTGTCTTTACTAATCGGAGTATTATCTCCCTGGACTGGGAGTTAAACTCCCGCATTGCCTCTAGCGGGCGAAGAAAACTTGAGGGCTTCAGGATCGTCAAACCCGTAATTAAGTATATCGTCGGGGATGGAAAGATTCGACAAACCCCTTAGAGAACTTTCCATGTGCTGTGAGGAAGCCTCTTTCTCTGGCGGGATAAGCGTAACTTTTGAAGTTCCGCCAACTTTCTCCTTCCGTATCTTGTATTTTAACTTTTTCTTTCCCTTCGAAGGGGAGGATGACGTTTCAATATCGTGAACTTCGACCACCGGATTCCAAACAGTACCCACATTCTCGCCTTGAGTCTCAGGAGCTTTATCCTCTTTGTGCTCACCCTCTTCGTGCGCATCGGGAGTGTGGCGTGATGACGATCCAACTTGTTTTTTCCCTTTACCGGATGCTGGCTTGGGAATGGAGACGCCCTCCGGAAGGCTAATCCGACGACCAGGGGCTAGCAAGCTGAACCTCGACAATGATTCATTCGAAATGATGGTTCGGATGTCTCGTTCCTCGGCAGGAAGAGCTCTAATGGCCTCAACGGCCTCAGAATATCCTCAGCCCTCCGGACGCGGGTTGATACCTGAAAAGATGAAACGAGGAGTTAGGAAAAGCATAACTCCAATTAAACACGAATGATGACTTAGCGAGGAGACTTACTACCTTCAACCCATCTCCTCGCAAAACCAGGAGGGCAACGCACGTAGAACCATTCCTGTTTGTACAGGGCGAATTTACTGCATGCTCCTGTCAAGATTTGGCATTTGTGGTACGGCTCGAGGAACATGAAGGAAGGGCTATCTTTCCGTTTCTTGATCATATAGATGTACCTGATGTCCCCAGAAGTTGGAGGTCTAGAGAAGACGGCCATGAAGAGTAAGTAGGTCCCATATAGAAACGCGTGACCGTTCGGATGCAGCTGCGACGGGGCAATGTCTATGTACTGCAACATGTCCCGAAGAAATAAATTAAATGGAGGCACGCTGCCCATCCAGCACATGAACTTGTTGCAGGTGGTATATCCGACTGGGGGCAGGTGAGGACGATCGTGTCGCGAAGGGACTAACACATCGGCGAAAGGAATCCCATGGATGGAACATATTCGTCGAAGTGCGGCTTCATTGATCTTCGAAGCTTGTGAGTCGATCGGATTGTCTAAAAGAATTGTTGCCTCCAGGGCATCGGGTGCTAAGTTATGGGCAGGGGAAGTCGACGGATTTGAAGTGTCAACGGCTTCTTGCCTTGATGATGGCCCAGGCCTATCAGATATAGTGGCGGAGCTAGACTTCTTAGACATCCCCAATAAATAGTGAATCCGTCTAAGTACCTGTGAAAACTATTCTTGAAAAATGTTCAACGTTAGAATTAACAACACGAATATTCCCCCCATGTGGTGTGTGAACTAGTGCAAGCAATCGTGTAAAAGCGTTGAAAGTTTGAAGGTCGCAAGGTTGTTGATATAAAACTGAGCGTCAAGTCATCGCCTTCGAAGACCGTCATCGCTGACCGTCCCTAGAAGCCAGCCTTTTTGGTGATTGCAATTCCAGATCTAGAAAACGTATGATAATCTAAGTTCAGATTTATGTTTACTGAAGCTAGGAAGTTAGTGATCCGGGTCGGCTTCACATATGCTAGAATGCTTGGGCCCTGTTTCTTGTTTTACTATACGAGTAGATATAGTTAATAAGTGTTCAGCATTTGCGACTAGTCAGCTAAGTCTTTGTTCGGCTAAGTCATTGTTCGGCTAAGTCATTATTCGGCTAAGTCTTTGTTCAGCTAAATCTTTGTTCGGCTAAGTCATTGTTCGGCTAATTCATTGTTTGGCTAAGTCATTGTTCGGCTAAGTCATTATTCGGCTAAGTCTTTGTTCGGCTAAGTCATTGTTCAGCTAAGTCTTTGTTCGGCTAAGTCATTGTTCGTCTAAGTCATTGTTCTGCAAAATTTTGGTTCGGCTAAGTTGTTGTTCGGCATGTAAGTCGTGTTCGGCCTCGTTTTGTTCGGCATGTTTTAGCCTAAGTATGGTACGGCGTTTGTGACTGTTCGGTTGAGACGTCCATCAGCACACTGTCCTTAACAGTGGCCTCATCTCTTCCTCCATCCACACCGAACCATGAGGGCAAATTGTTCGGAAAGTCATACCAGACCATACCGCTCGATGCCCCTAATCATGTCCTACTTCCTCCATGTTTCTCCTTCCTCCAATCTGGTCCGGCATAAAATACTTATGCCGAACCACAGTACGTCTACCAATGACTTCCTAGAAAAAACCATCCCTATTCACTCTTCCTTCCACCCTCGTTGTGTGACTCTGGCAACTTTTTAGACACTTTAGTCAAGGCTCGATTTATCCCATCAATTAAGGGAGTTTGAGCGTAAAGACTGAATTTAGATGAAAGGATCGGTACCTAGTTGGTAAGGTGAAGACTTGGGAAGAATCGGCGAATTGTATGTTGGCTGGTAGCTTCGGCAGGTGCGAGGCAGAGGTGTTAGAAGTGTGAAAAGGGAAAGAAGGATGGAGGTGCTGGCTTTTATAGGGAAAACAGAAGAAGTCGAAAAGGCTACATCCGGTGGAACCGGTCAAAGTCACGTCGTTCGGCATCGGCGTATAGAGATGTCCGGCACTGAAGGATCGTTCGGTTACAAATGTCTTGTTCGGCATTTAGAACACGCTCGGCACACACCTAAACCACTGGAATTCTCAAAAAGGCATCTCCGTTCGAGGTTGGTCAAGGATTTAAAACGAAACGAGAAGGTTACATGACTCAAAGCGTACCACGTTCGATCACGTGATACACTTTGGGGGGCAAGTGTTTCCTGGAGATTTGACCAGGCAACTAGTGCTCGGCATCCAGGAGTACTCGGCATCTAAGAGTACTCGGTATCCAGGGTTGTACGACATTAACAAGCGTTCGGCCAGAAGGCGCGTTCGGCCAGAGAGGATCGTTCGGCCAGAGGGATCGTTCGACCAGAAAGCATCGTTCGGCCAGAAGGCACGTTCGACCAGAGAGGATCGTTCGGTCAGGAGCATCGTTCGGCCAAAAAGCATCGTTCGGCCAGAAGGCACGTTCGGCCAGAGAGCATCGACCGGCCAAAAAGATCATTCGGCCAGAAAGCATCGTTCGACCAGAAGGGACGTTCGGCCAGAGAGGATCGTTCGGTCAGGAGCATCGTTCGAAAAGAAAGCACGTTCGGCCAGAGAGCATCGACCGGCCAAAAAGATCGTTCGGCCAGGAGCATGTGGTTCGGCATCATTGTGTTCGGCCTATCTGGTTCGGCATACGGCGACCACTGTATTTGGGCCAGAGTGTTCGGTTGCCGAGCCCACCTAGGAAGTCCAACCCATCTTTGTCTATAAATAGAGGGGCATAGGCACAGTGAAAAGGACCTTTTTTTGGGAAGAGAACACTAGGGAGACTCTGCCATTTTTGAGACTCATCTTCTTTACCTAGCAACTCCATTCAAACATTTGATTACGAATTGTATTTGTAATCAATCATTAAGAAGATCAATAAAGTCAAACTTCAAAGTGGACGTAGGCAATTACGCTGAACCACTATAAATCTGGTGTTCTTACTTTCTGCATTTAAATTAGTATTGTCTTCCTTGTTTAATTTATCTTCATCACTTATATCTCTACACAATCTCTTTCTACGAGGTTAGTGACTAATTTTGGTGCTAACAGCAGATGCTCCAAACATATGACATAAAATGCACGCATGCTATCAAACTCACTTCCATGGACGGTGGCACGGTCACTTTTGGGGATAATTCCGAAGGATATGTTATAGGGATTGGAAACATCATCAATGTCGATATATCTACTTCTCCTATTATTTCAAATGTATTATTAGTTAAAAACTTAAAAACATAATTTACTAAGTATAATTCAATTATGCAATAAGGGATTTAGAATCGATTTTGAAAAAGATAAATGCAATATCTTTGTTAAAAATAAAACTTTAAGTTTTGAAGGAATCACATCATCGGGCAGTCAAACAGATTTTACGATATTTAACAAACACCAAAGATTATGGTCTATTTTATCCAAAAGGCAGTTTGTTTGAACTTGTATCTTACAATGATGTGGATTTTGATGGATGCAAATTAGATAGAAAAAATACAAGTGGCACATGTCACTTTATTGGTCAACCGGTAGTTTCGTGGTTTAGTAAAAAAATAAAATTGTGTTTCTCTGTCGACATGTGAAGCCGAATATATTTCTACTACTTAGCTTACGCTCAAGTAATATATATGCAACAAACAGTTAAAACTATGGAAAAATTATAAACAAATCTCCAATATATTGCGATAATACTAGTGCTATAAATCTATCTAAAAATCCAATTAATCACTCACGAAAAAAACATATTGATATTCGTCACCATTTTCCGAGAGATATGTTGAAAAAGAAATAATAACTCTTGAATTTGTTAATACTGAAAATCAAATAGCCGATATTTTTACAAAGCCATTATGCGAAACAACGTTTATCAAGTTAAGACGAGATTTAGGAATTTGTTCGTATAGTGAATTGATTAACTAAATTTACAGAAATAATTTTCGTACACTTAAATTTGTAAAAATAGCTCATATAGACTTTCAATTGGTTATATACACTTAGATTAAAAATAAACTACATAAAAATTAAACTAATAACAACCATATAAACCTAACCTCATTCAGAAAGTATATATGGTTAAACTCCTTTCCCTTAACCAACTCTCGAAAAATAGTAAATAGTTATATTATAAATCAGCTTACATTCCTTCTCAAAACTTTGCTGTGATTGTTCTAATTATTAAAACAAATATTACTCAAAATGTCTTCCGATCACGACTCCACTTATTCAACTATCGACTATAAATCTCCCTCATCAGATAGCACTTATGTTTCACCAACTAAATCCACTTCTACATTGATTCATTTAACCTCTCTAAACATTGTTGCCAAACGAAGGTATCATAATAAACATAGCATCTCATTTGAAAGAAACAGATATAAACTCTAACATGAAAAAATTCAAACAAAAATATTTTTGTGATTTTAAAAATGATCAAAGCAAAATAAATGGAAACAAACTTAAAGGAAGTTTTGTAGTGCAAAAAATTAGAAAATACAATAGATGTGAAATTTGACAAGTTAATAATTAGTTTCATAAATAATTGGAAGACAAATATTTCTCGTTCGGTTTTTTAATAATGACAATAGTAAAATGTATTCTTTATAATCTATACAAAAACAAAGAAAAACAAAGGAAGATAAAGGAGCTAAAATCAGCTAGAGTTACATTAAGGGAAAATTTTCAATTGTTAATGAAAAATATGAATGAATCAAAAATAACTTAAGCGCTTTAAAATGCAAATATAGAAGCTAAAAAAGGAAATACAGCTCTAAAAAAAGAAAATAAGTTAAAAAAGATGAAAAATGTAACACCCCCCGCTTTAATGACAAATAAGATCAATTGAATTAACATAATTGCAAAACAGTGAAAAATATAAATGTCAAATATATGCATTAAAAGATATTAAGAGGTTACATAGATATATGCAACCAATAAGTGTGTGATTAATTGACGCATCAATCAATTAAAAGAGGGATTAATTAAGAGACATAGAGGCGTCAATTAGTTAGAGAATATGTCACGTTTATAACATTAATTAATTAAGGGATTTTCTAATAAAGGGAAATGTACGTGGGGAATAAATTAAATGATAACATACATATACTAATTTACAATTGACGCAATCAATTAATTGAGAAATTAATTAAAGACGTTAAGTAAGCGTCAATTAATAAAAGAGAGAAACTTATATGTCAATTAATTGGGTAATGAATTGGCGGTTTAAATATGTACGACTAATAAATGTGTGATTGAGTGACGCATAGGCATTAATTTGGATATCGATTAACATGGGAAAATGTGTCAATTAATTTATTGGCAATTAGTTGAGCATTTTAAAAAGGGTGTCAATTAATCAAAGAATATGTCATTTTTACAATAGCTGATAATGTAAATTAATTAGCTAGAAGAAAACGCCAGTTATAGGATTATTTGTTTCCAAGTTAAAAAAATTGGAACGCGTACAAAAATCAAACAAAGTAATTAGGTTTATGATGAAGGTAAATTAATAAGAATATATTAAAAAGTATAACTTTTATATGTATTCAATTAATTAATAGAGGTATTAATTGACGTGTTCAAATAGATAAGAAATTATAACGTATACGAATCAATTAATATTGGATATATATATATATATATATATGTATGTATGTATGTATGTATGATCTAATTAATTGGATAATTAATGAGAGAGTCTTATTTAGAAGGAAACGTGAATTAATATGGTCGTATAACAAAGGAACAAATGAATGACGTTGGAGAATTATACATTATAATCTAACGTAAACAAATCAAGTTCTGATGGTGAGGATTGTTTTTAGGGTTAATCGGATGGTTCCTAGTTGTTCACCGCACCTATAAATTAAACGTAACTTAACCCTAGCCCACACTATTTTCTCTGAATTAGCTGCTATCGTTTACAATAAACTCCTCTTCTCCCTCTTCCTTTCTCCTCTGTTAATCAAATCTTTCCCCAAACTAAAAATAAAATTAAGCAAGGAAATACATACAAACAAATCAGAGAATTGCGCAAACCAATCAGGGAATTTACAGCGAATCAAAAAGGGGAAAAATGGAGAAAAGCGTAGTTGAAGCTAAGGACGACATGTGAGTGGATTTAAATTTTAAATCTTTTACATTTATGATATATTATCGTTAGATTCCCTTTTAATTATTTTAATTCAGCATTTATTTCAGTAATTAGTTCTACTAATTTGCTATAACTGTAAATTTTAAGAGAGCTTATATTTAATTATTATTTATATGGAAAAGAAAGATAGTAATCCAATTAAATATGAATAATATTAGGCTTAACAGTTATAGAGAAGGGCATAAGCCTAAAAGCAAGAAATTCACAGTTATTTACAGTTATTTGCTGTTATTTACGTCTATTTTAAGTTGGAATTTAGCCCGTAAATATTAGTTTCATTTTATTCCTTTTTACATGAATAAAATAGTAAATGAGAAGAATTCACAAATATGGACTAAAATAAAGAAACACAGGTTTACAGAAATTAGATGTAAAATAAGAAAAACTGAAATAAAAAGAGGAAAAGTGGAAATTTATCGTAAATCATGCCAAAAAGGGATAAATAAATTGATTTGGAAGTTAGTAATAAATTAGTTGGTTGGTTTAGAAAAGAGAATACATTTCCATAGTTTAATATTGCAAAAATAACGATAAACGTAATTGCAAGAATAAAAGAAAGAAAAAGGGAATCAGTGAAAATAGAGACATTTCTGTATTTTAAATTACCCAATAGTTAAAGAAAGAAATATCTTGCAATTACGAGTTATTGTTTATAGCATTAGTTAGTATTAAAATATGAAAATGGATTTTTAACACAGTTTTTGTAACCAACCAAATATAATAGAATTACTTCCTAGAATAAATGAGAATAACCTGAAGGATTAAAGAAATTAAAGAAGAAGAAGTAACCAAGTTAATTATTTGACAAGACTAGAAATGATAAATAGAAATGTGCATAGATCTGCATTTACTGCGCATATAATAGAATAAAAGCAAAGTAGTTATTATGATAAGTAAATTTGTGACAGTCGGATGTAGTCCCAAGCCAAGATTGTCATATAATATAAGAAAACTAAAGAGAATTCATATCATAATAAGAGAAGACATACTAGAATTGAAAAGAGATACTTGAAATTACATTTAATAAATGTAAATTATAAAAGAATATAGAAGTAACAACTGCAAGTATAATTATAACATAGGTTATAATTAAAGATAACAAAAGAGGCTTATTTTAAAACTTAAACTAAGTTAATAAGAAAACATAGAAACATGGCCCATACCAACAACATTCCCTTTCAGTCGGGAATTGATGGTCTCACAATAGTTAGGTGAGGCTGGGACAAGCTTATGCTGATTAGGGTAAATAAGTAGCCAACAAAATAAGAAAAGTAAACGAAGCAATTCATCATAGATTTCACCACAGAAGAAGCACATCCAACTTAGTTATTTTGGGCCAGAAGGAAGTACAAGACTTCAACGGGACATGAGGGTACTCTAGGATGGCCCTCTGGGGTAGGCCTAACGAAGCAGTCCCCCAGAGGCAGGTCTGTAGGTGTTCCATCAAGAGAGTATGCCTTGACTGCTTTTGCATCGCAAGATAATTATAGGCAGTCAAAAGGGTTGATGATTGAAGTAGAATTTTCGTATGACACCGTACTCTGACTTGCGAGTAGGTTTTAGTGGGCAGGACCCAAAAGGATAGTCGCATGCGGACATCGGGCCATCATCAAACCAAGAGCGAGTTCGGGAAAGACTAGAGTTAAACCAACAGGCCAATGATTCTTTCACTGTCGAGACATTAAATGAGAGGCACAACCAATTGGATGTTTAGGTTGTTTGCAGTAGGGCACATCCACTTAGCTCTTTAGAGGTCTTTCGATTAGTTGAGGGATGGTTGTGTGGGGCCACAGCCACGATGAGAAAAGAGACAGACCAAGTAGAATATATGTATTGTAGGCCTAACGAAGCAGTCCTTTACAGATATAGAAAATCCCCGACCGAGTTCCGTACAATGTAGACCATGTTAAGCGGGATTCAAGGAGTAGACAGAACGATTACATATAGTCCTCTAGGCATGCACTAGTGGTACACTGTGGATGTCCGAGCATTAGTATAGGCTAGTGCGGACGTAGTTTTACGTTTTCATAGCAGATGACAGAACATCTATATTATAGGCCTCACGAAGCTGTCCTTTACAAATGTAGTCACAGAACGCTCTAGGAGCAAGACGATGGAGTCCTTTTCGAGGAGGATACTGAAGGTACTATGGGTAGTACCTAGGACCGATGCGGTCATTGGGCGTATAACTACATATATATTAGTTATTAAGTTTTAATCTACTAGGGAGTAGATGGGTACGATTCACGCACAGAGGCGAGAGTATTATGAACCCAATAAACCTAATACAACAGTAAATGGAAATAAAACGATATATGTAGAATTAAGCTTAGAAGTGTATAGTTTGTCCATTCACCAGAACTTTAGTTCTGACCCCCTCCTCATAACATCCTACAGGATAGGTAGATGGCAGAGACTTTCCAGCTTTGAGACACTTGTTTAGAAAGTGTTATTATATTGGTGAGTATTTACTTACTATTATATTTTAGTCAGTTCTGCTGTGAAATATTTATCTGAGCTCTGATATATTTGTCTTTGCCTATTTGCAGGATACCAGAAACCCAACTCGCGCTTCAGTGGGCTTGGATTTTAGCATTTTTGCGGAAAATTCCAGACCCACTGGAATTTGGGTTGTTACAAAAAATGAGGATTTGAAAAAATAAAGAAACAAAAAGAGGATGATGAAGAATAAGCGGCTGAAGACGAGAATGCGATTGAAAAAAGATAAATATATTGATGAAGATATACATTCCGTTGAAGAAGAAACTGATGAAAATGAGGATGCATGATGAGGACCATGGTGTACAAGGTGATACAGTGAAGATGAAGGTGACGACGACGACGATGAAGGAAATTGTTAGAACCTCCAGTTTATGTTTCAATGGTAGCAACTACACAATTATATATATATATATATATATATGTGTGTGTGTGTGTGTGTGTACGTTATCAAGATTACATGTATATGCTTCAAGAAGACACCATACTCAAAGAAAAACAAAGCGAAACAAATATCTATCGACCATACTATAGTTTGTAAGGTTATTCTATTGTAAAAGAGTCTTAGATAGAATATTGTTAAGGTCTCTTTAAGTATATATGCATACACAATCACACACTATTTCATATGCATCAAAATTTAGTTGGAAAACTGATTTTATTACTCACAAACATCTGTGATAAAACCACAAACGTCTGTGACAATTCTCGGGTAAAAATTTTCTGAAGTCACAGACGTCTAAGGTTTTACCATAGACGTTCGTCATATGTAAAAACTGCCAATTTTGAAAAGACACTTCTGTTTGAGATTAAAAGAAATCACCCTTCGTCGAAAGGTTGCAGCTATTAACATGAATAGATCTTCTCAGATAGTTACAACTCTTCATCTGCACCCTTTTGAATTTATAAATACTATTTTGATTGAGATGTAGAAATTAACTAAACTAGAATTAATTGAATATTTTCTCTCTTGATTTCTTAACAGCTTCTTGCATATACATTGCTCACATACTCTCAATCTATTATAACCAAAATATAATTTTGGTTAAATCACTTCCTACAACTCAAAGCATTCATATTCACATACTTAAACGAGATCATAGGAAGGTTTATACTATCAGTCAAAAACTGTGTTATTTGGAACACAAGACTATCAGAGATATACTTTTGTATTAGCCTATTCCTCCGGACGAAGCGAGGGTCAGTTGGTTAAAGGAAATACCGAAGGGGAGCTTCGGGACTAGATGTAGGACGGGGACATGAACCAATATAAAAACTCTGATTTGCATGCTTTTTATACTTCATTATTTATTGTCTACTATAGCACTAGCTCATACACTTGCATATTATACATAGGTTAGATAATATATGATCCACAAGATTTTCAGAAATGATAATGATGAAGGTAACAGTAATGATAATAATGGAAACGAGCAAACAAAAATTTCATGGTGGTGAAGATGATGATGATAAGGATAATAACAATAGAGATGATGATGAAGATGTAAATGGCGATAAGGCTGATAAAAAAAATAAAGATAATAAAAATGATGAAAATAAAAACATTGAAGTTGAAAAGAATTTAGATGTTCAAACCAAAAAGATAATGAAATGGAACAAATAAATACAATGAATGAAACATATGATAGCGATGACCCAAACTTCAGCAATATGAAATAAGCGTCATACAAAAAAGAACAAACAATGACAAACAAGAGAAGACCGAATACAAAAGAAAAACATCAACTGAAGAAGAAAAAGAGGAGGTAGAAAATTGTAAATGTTTACAAAAGAATAAATTTATTAAGCAAAATTCAGCCTAGCGAGTATTTGCTTAGTAAATATTTGCTTGACAAATGTTTGTCAGACATATGATCGAAAATAAAATATTTATTGATCGAATATTTTGATAAACCGGGTGAAAAATTAGAAAAGTTGATGATGAATTAAGAAGATTTTGGCGATGAAGAGAATGACGTAAATCAAGAACAAAGCAACATCTTTAAATTTGAAGGTATAATATTCAAATACATAAAAATTTACATTAAACACATATATTTGCTAACCAAAGATTTGATGAAGAATATATTATTCAAAATTAATTATTTTCACAGAATGTATTGATAAAAATATATAACATAATTACCTATTATAACAAATAGCATGTTTAACAAAAAGTATTCATGAAGATGTTGAAAAAGAAAGATGGAAATAGAAAAAAAAAACATGACTCTTAGAAGCATAAAGGTAAGATGTCAACAAGATTATTCATTATGTCAAATATTTACCAAACACTAGTTATACCAATATTAACGAAATTAAAGAAAAACCAACACTCAACTCTCCAACTTTAAAATTACTACCAACAAAATAAGATTAAGACAATATAAAAATATGTTCTCATGATAGCCAGTTATACATAATTTACATAAAAAACAACAAACATAGGTGTGAACATATAAAGATATCAGTTATCATGCAAATATGTTCTCATGATAGCCATTTATACATAAATGACACATAAACATACATGTAGTTTATTCCATATAAACTTAGTAAAACCAGACTAAAATTTTCTTTTTTCTTCTTAGAAAATCATATTATTGTTCAAAAGTTTAATTGAATTAAAATCGATGTTTTTGTTGTTAGGAAAAAACCTGACACGATAACAATTATGTGCTATTGTGCATATAAAACAAGGCAATCATACTTCTTGAATTTTTAGTACTACCACACCCTTAAAATACTCAGACTATCGTAAGTATAAAAACTCATACGTTATAGCACTTTCAAAATAGCTATCATAAAACACAGAATACATAGCAATCGTAAAACATAAAACTAGGTGTTACGGCAACTTCAAATAGCTATCGTAAAACCTAAAACACGTAGCTATCGTAAAACATAGAATACATAGTTATTGTAAAACGTAAAACTATGTGCTATCGCACCTTTAAATAGCTATCATTAAAATAGAAGACACGTCTATAGTAAAATATAAAAACATGTGTCATTGCACCTTTAAATAGCTATCGTAAAACATAGAATACTTAGCTATCATAAAATATAAAACTATGTGCTATCGTACGTTTAAATAGTTATAAAATACAGTTATTATAAAACATTGCCATCGTAAATATTCATAGAGTTTACATAATTATCATAATAATATATTTATTTCTTTAAAAGCAATTACTTTTCACCAAATCATGATATATGTTAAATTTCTGTTGGTACATCAAAAACTTAACAGAAATATTTTAGGAAAATTCAAATATAATTTCTCTTGCGCCCAAAATAATTATTAATATTATAATTGACTAATTAATTGCTATTTGTAATTAAATTTTCTCTTTATCAAATAATCATATCGATTAAAAATATATGGAAAAAATCCCAAAAATTCTCAAAAATCCCTTTTTTATCTTTTAGCATAAACAAAATTTCAAGTAAAATAATTATTTTTCATGTTTTAACTAAATAAAACACAAAAGCAAGCATTTTCTCAACTTGGAAAATTCATAGAAAATCCAACAAAATTTGTAAAATCATGAAATTAAAAACCCAACCTAAATTAATATTTTTAAGTACATATCAATATTTCAAATAATTTAGATATCTTAACATAGCTTTAAAATCCAAAAACCATTTGTCCATAATTTCACAAATGCTTACCATAAATCCATATAAATGATTATCCCAACTAAGAACATGTTCTAACATCATAACAAATTCGGATCTCATCCAATTACGAACTAGAACAAACCAAAAGTTGGGGATTTTACTATTATTCACCTTGATTAAGTCTGTGTAGAGAGATTTGCCTTGACTTCCTCTTTTCCAAGCTTTATCTTTCTTCTTTGTTAAGAGAGTTTAGTTTCTTTTCTTTTATTACATTTAGTACAAAGAAAAAAAATGAAGAGCAAGGAGAGGAAGATAATTATAGGATTAAATGAGCCTTTGCATTCTTTCCTTAATTCCTTTTTCTTTATTAATTGGATACCTTTATTCCATTCTCATTATAAAATATTACTCCATTTAAATTTTAAATCGAAATAAATTATGGCAATCCCTACACTTTCACACTTCACCCGCATTATTTATTTGATTACCTTTTTAATTAAATATCAGGAATAATATGTCATAAAATAGTGGTATTACACGTCCGAGCTCTTTGAATGATTTTTATTGCTTTGTTCACACTAGATCTGAAGTAATTATAAATCTTGAAATTACATTGAAGATTGATAATAGCGGCACCTCTCTTAAACTATGAAAAAGTACGTGGCCAATATCATCTTTCTGTTGCAGGATTCCCTCTATTTATAGTTGAACTACGTTGTTATTGGGCTTCTAGGTCATCAAGGTGGGAGTAAAATATGTCAAATGGTTAGATCTAAAAAGATAGGAGATAGACCAGATCAATACCCGAATACTTATGAATCAGTACCGATCTATTGTTCTTATGGATTTCTCCTACTTTTCTTCATGCTAGCTCCTTTATATCTTTTGTTTATCATTCTTTGATGCTTCTGTGCTTGTTCCTCCATGTATTCATGGAGAATGTTGGTCATATAGAGGGAATCTATGCATCGACATCGATCTATAAACTTTGCCAAAATTCTTTTCTTTTACCTTTATATTTCTTCTATTCATTAAAAATTAAGGGGAAATGGAAAAATTTATGGGTCGTCAATGATCTATTCATGGATCGATACCGATCCATTGACTTAGTCAATTTCCTCCTTTTCCCTAGCTACACTTCGTACTCGATTGTCTTTGAGTTACACATCCATTTCCTTATCATTTCATACTCCAATATCATCGAAATGTTGCTTTTGTGAAAAATATTGGATTGCACTTGCCACCCAAATTACGCTTCTGTGAATATAAAGCGTTCTTTGATGAAGACAAATGACCAAACCATAATCTGTGCAGATGCTTTCATTACTAAAACAGCCTCCATGGAATGTGGAGTTTTCAAAATGCCTCGCTTCCACACCATCATCGAGTCACGTGTGTTCGATAGATATAAATTTTGTAGTTTTGTAGTTTAGAAAGCTTGTTCCCTTTGTTTGTCAATAAGAATTGCTCTAGTCCATGTTCAAGTAGGTACATCCATCCATTCCAATTTTCCATTTTCCTTTTTTTTCAAATAGACTTTATGAATCGATACCGATCGATCCCCTTATATAATTTTACACTTATAGGTTTTTTTACCACTTCACTTCCATCTGCTATTGAGTTTTATTGCCTTCCAGTGCTTTTACTTCAACTTAATGCTTTAGAGATAATCCAATTCGAGCGTTTAATCCATCATTTCTTCAGGTTTCAGCCAAAGGTAGAGCAACTGTGACGACCGCCCATGACCCCTGCACCGAATCTAGAGATAGTGCGCTGTAAAGTGTGTCAGGCGACCATGGACGATTATCAGGGTAGATTAAAACAACAGAATCTATCGTATTACTCACAGCGCATGGACAAAATATAATAGAACATATGTATATTGAAGCTTTACAGAACAAAATGACATCATATAAAACTCCATAGTAGTTGAATACAATCATCCAAATAGTCAATACATCAAGCCTCACTACATATCTCTCAGAGAATACAAAACAGCGGAATATCCAGTACATATAATAAGAAGATAATATGCAACCCTCCAGCTCGTCTTCGATATCAGCATCGTGAGAAGAGGACAACACCTGTCACCTGCTACCTAGCCTAGATGTGAGTTGGAACCTGAGATGTTGGCAAACTTATCGATAAGACCTTCTCTTGTGGAAAGGATTGGCGAGAGCCAAAAGCGAGACGATAAGCTTGCCAAAATTATCCGTGAATTGGAATCTGGATTGGATCTAGAAAAGGATAAAGGATTCGAGGTCGATCAAGAGGGTTGGCTTCGGAAGCAAGGACGACTAGTTGTTCCCGATATAGATGAATTGAGGAGTGAAGTTCTGAAGGAAAGTCATCACTCGAAGTTAACAATTCATCCGGGTGGAAATAAGATGTATCGGGATATGAAGAGAACCTACTACTGGGAAGGTATGAAGAAGGATGTTGGAAATTTTATTTCCAAATGTATGAACCGCCAGTTGGTAAAAGCCGAACAGAAGAAGCCAAGCGGATTGCTTCAGCCATTAGAAGTTCCTACATGGAAGTGGGAACAAGTGTCGATGGATTTTATCGATGGATTGCCTAGAACCAGAACGGGAAATGAAGGGATTTGGGTCATTGTAGATCGCCTGACCAAGAGTGCAAGATTCATTCCTGTTCGATCGACTAGGACTGCATCAAAGTTGGCCGAGTTGTATGTTAAGTGGATAGTTCGATTCCATGGTATTCCAAAGAGTATAGTGAGCGATCGAGACCCATTGTTCACCAGTGGATTTTGGAAGAGCTTCCAGGAAGTTTTGGGAACCAAGTTGTGTTTGAGTACAGCTTATCACCCTCAAACAGATGGTCAGACCGAGAGAGTCAACCGAGTTTTGGAAGATCTTCTTAGAGCATGTGTTTTGGACTTCGGAGGATCATGGGAAGATCACCTTCATTTGGTGGAGTTTGCATACAACAACAGTTTCCAGTCTAGTATTGGTATGGCACCGTATGAGGCATTGTATGGAAGACCGTGTAACTCTCCGACATGTTGGTTGGAAACTGGAGAAAAGCTGATACTTGGGCCAGAGATGATTCGGCAAACTTCAGATTGTATAGATATCATTCGGCAACGAATGAAGGCAGCCCAAGATCGTCAGAAGAGTTATGCTGATAAGCGTCGTAAGGATTTGGAATTCGACATGGGAGATATGGTTTTTGTGAAGATTTCTCCACTGAAGAATGTTATTCGATTCGGGAAGAAAGGAAAATTGACTCCGAGATTTGTTGGACCATTCCCGATCATCGAGCGAATTGGAAAGCTCGCCTACAGATTGGAGTTACCAGAGAAGATGTCGAGTGTGCACAATGTTTTTCATGTATCATATCTACGGAAGTATGTGCACGACTCGAGTACGGTGGTTTCTACTGATAGCTGTGAAGACTTAGAAGTTGGTCCAATTGATAGAAGACCTCGTAAGCCGCTTCATGTTGTTGAAACTGACACGAAACAGCTTAGGAGGAAGGTAGTTAAGTTGCTCAAGATACAATGGAGTGATGATGATAACGACTGTACGTGGGAGGTGGAAGAGAGGATGAAGGCAGCTCATCCTAAACTCTTCAAGGTATGGCCCTAAGGTGTCGTCTCATCTCGCGATATTGTAACTTGTTCTAAGTCTTAGAATTCTGTACGCTAAGTTAGAATTGGATGCATGGTTTGTTGATTGCTATGGATGGTAGGCGTACAGAATAGTATTTGATTGCTTTGTTTGCTTGGAATTTCGGGGGCGAAATTCCTAAGGGGGAGAGAATGTAACGACCCGTATTTTCACGGATCGAAAAGTTCGTTCAAATCTGGAATTTTCAACATTTTAGGTCGTTTCAGAATTTTGGTTAAGTCCTAAGTCGTAGCCGACTTATGAGTTCTGGACGAGTTAGTGATGAGTCTGGGCGAGTTAAGGACTTAAGGGGTAAGTCGGCGATGACCTAAGGAAGAGTAGTAGGCGACCTAAGTATTCTGGAGTTAGGTCGTGGGGTAGAGTTAGGTCGGCAACGACCTAAGGAAACTGTTGTGAGCGACCTAAGTGTGGTATTGGATAGTTAAGTCGTCTAGACGACTTAGTAGATAGGTCGTATCCCAGTTTGTTCGCGACTTATGTTAGGTCGCGTAGATGTTTAAGGGTTTAGGTCGTAGACGACCTAAGAGATAGGAGACTTAAGAGTCGTTGCCGAGTTAAGGGATACAATCTAAGGAAGTGACCGACTTAAGGTTGATAAGTCGTAGACGACTTAGGAAGGGTACCGACTTAGGAGATAAGTCGAAGCTGGGCCAAGTGAGTAGGTTGTATGTCTATTAAGTCGTATACCCTGTTATGTCGCACGTTATGTTGAGTCTTAAGTCGTATAGGTTGGGTCTGTTAAGTCGTAGCTTGGTTAAGTCGGAGGCCCTTTTTAGTTAAGTCGTAGGCGCATGCTATAAGTCGTGACCGACCTAGGAGATAGCTGTTTTATTGTGAGTCGTTGTAGCGCTTGAGTTGTTAGGTCGCAGATGCTTCTGGTTAAGTCGTAGGATGGCATAGCTGTAAGTCGTAGGTCGTATGGGGTATAAGTCGGAGGCGACTTAGGAGATAGCCGAGTTACGACTTAGTGAAATTTCAGCTATAAATAGGATGGGTTTTTCTCACTTTTTAGGATCCGGATTTTGAAGCGACGAAGTGCTGCCATTTTGAGAGCTCGACTTCTACACTTCTTCACTTCTTTTCTCCACTCTAATCTAGTGCTTCCTTTCATCCAAATCGAAGATCAAGATTGAAGATCCAAGAGCTAAAGTTGAAGATCTTCATCCTTTGAATCGAAATTTCTTCATTTGAATCGGATTCGTGATAGATCAAGCTTGGTCCTTCGCTGTCCAGATCTGAAGCATATTGATTTGAGGTTGTTTAGGTGATTTGGTGAGTGGTGATTATCTCTCACACGGATCCAAAGGAGTATATCGGATTGTTGGCTTGATTTGGTGTTAAAATAGTGATTTCCATGCATTTTCTTCATCCTAAGAGTAGATCCATATAGATCCATTGTTCATGATGATGTTACATCCATTTTATCATATGTTAACCTATGCAAGTTCATTCATCAAGTTTGTAGAGATATAATCCATGTTTTCATGCTTATTGGACTTTCAACTCTTTAATTACGAAAATGCCATTATTGTTATAATTGTCTACTTAGATCATTTTTGAATGCTTGATTGTTTGGATTGATGTTTGATTTGATTAATTGTTATGAACTAGATGATTGATGATTAGATTTAGATCGAAGACGATTCAAAAGCTAAGGGAAAGGCTCTTGAATTGGGAAAGCTGCTCGTGGCATATGTAGCGGGATGATGAAGCTCTTATGCATAGATTTGATGATGTGATGTTGAGATGAGGCTTCGTGAGGATGTGATGAAGCGAGGCAATCATGTGATGAAGACTTGGTCTAATCCAGACGGGATCATTCCAAGCATGTTGATAACTCGGTGATATGATTCGAGTTGAGGATAATGAACGGATATGAGAATAGTCGTCGAGGAGGATGACTAGGAGGTTTGGATAGCATCGTTGTTGAAGGTTCTAGCAAGCTCTAAGCAAGAGTACGTTTGGGCAGATTCGATAGTCCTAACGACCAACTGTTTAAGGTCGAGTACTCTGGGCAGATTCGATAGTCCTAGGCACGGGTTGCGACGACGTGCGGGAGTTATGTCTAGAACCGGGGTTTCCATTAGCCCTTGACGGACGGCTGAAAGAATGTGCCGGTCATTCAATTAACGGTGATATCGAAGCAATGATAACAGTGATAGCCAGAGTCATGGATGTTTGGTTGTATCGTCATTCGGACTCAAGAGCGGTATTTTCTGGGTGCTTATCTGATTTAGGCCTTGGTACTTGGAAAACATCGCCCTTGACTCGAGTGATAGTAGCTTTACTTTAAATTGTATGCTCTGCTATGTTTGCTTCTGCTTAGTGTGTGTCTGGGGCTATCACTGTAGAATGAGGTTGGAGTGGGAGGGTTGCATTCCTATTCCTTTTCCTTTATGCTCTTTTGGTATGTTGTTAGTTAATTTACTGCTCACTAAGACTGTTGTCTGACTCAAGGCTTTATGTTTTAATTCTTATTGCCTTGGGCTGTTCGTCCATTTTGGGACGGGCAGACTAGGTAGCAGGTGACAGGTGCTGTCCTCTTCTCACGATGCTGATATCGAAGACGAGCTGGAGGGTTGCATATTATCTTCTTATTATATGTACTGGATATTCCGCTGTTTTGTATTCTCTGAGAGATATGTAGTAAGGCTTGATGTATTGACTATTTGGATGATTGTATTCAACTACTATGGAGTTTTATATGATGTCATTTTGTTCTGTAAAGCTTCACTATACATATGTTCTATTATATTTTGTCCATGCGCTGTGAGTAATACGATAGATTCTGTTGTTTTAATCTACCCTGATAATCGTCCATGGTCGCCTGGCACACTTTACAGCGCACTATCTCTAGATTCGGTGCAGGGGTCATGGGCGGTCGTCACAGCAACATTTCTTCTATGCGATGCTCATCTTCATGTCTATCGATTCCATGTCTTAATTGTAGCCACCATCCGTTTTTTTATCATTGCTCATTTTTTAGTCAGCTTATGATGTTGTTGGACTGATGGAGAGGAAGAGTTGATCGATGTCATGCGAGGAAAGTACATGCTTTGGTTTGGATGGAGATGGATCTACTTATAATGAGGAGTTTTCTCAAATTGAAATTATTTAAAACCAAACTCACAAATTCAGTAATGATTTGATGAATTTCATGTTACCAATACAAAGGTTTCGCCTAATTTCATCATCGACATGTCCTGGAATATACATTCTGTCAACACTTGTCTTAATCGACGACAAAAGAGTATTTTCTTTTCAGAAATTGCACCATCTCTCTGGGAAATACTGTCGTGAGTCAAAAAGTTGGATCCATTTGGGCCAGTTAATATAATTTTATGTTAACAGTTTCCATCTAACACATAGTATCATAATGTGTTAGAGCTTGTTTGTCATCATGAACAGCCATTTTCTTTACAAAACCCACTTTCATACATCGTCCACAAGAAAAGACATACATATAATGTAGGATACAAACCGCCTCCACTCGATGTACAAATCCGTTGAGTCGACACACGCCACGTGTAACAGTCCACCATCTACCTCTATGCCCATACTATCCAAGTGTACTACTAAGTAATATTGTCGGATAATACAGAGAATGATGTTATATGGGGTACACACGTGAATATATCTTGGGCTAACACTAGTACATATTTCAACAAACGAATAAACAACTCACCTATACATACACAGTATCGACTCAAAGTAGTATATATGCGAGTCTCCGGGATATAACAATACACAATATATAATAAATAACAGGGAACACAGAGTAAAGATTGCAGCGATAAGATATAATATGAAATATATGAGACATTGGGAATACAAAACATCCCAAATATCACTATCTCAATATAATACAATGTACATAAGTTATATACATTGCAATGATATGCATACACTTTATCTACAACATACGAATAGTGTACAACAAATCCTAACTATCATGTCTCCATTATTGATACATAACACAAGCTGGTCACATCGTCCATGTACTTGAAATATTTTGGATTGACCCGAGTATTACATAAATAACACACAGGTCAGACTATACCTAAATCAAGAGTCTACATACATACGTACGTACATACATACATACATACATATAGAATGTGTAGGATAAATAATTATGTCATAAATAATGTGAGCATATAAAATAATAACTACCATAGATCCACGTAAAAAGATGTCATCACCCATTTAAAACACACCAATCAAGAAATCATAAAGATAACATAAATGGGTGAATCATCCATATCAAAATCATCATCGGACTCCAGAAATCATCGATGAATGAGATATTCTCAAGTATAGTCAGGTTAGCATACAACAATGTGTTAGTCCTTGAGATGATGGTTTTGATGACAATAACCTTAGAATAAGATTATAAAATATAAATACTAACATTATAGTTTAGATATATATGTATATGTAGGATTTAACCATGCATGTATCAAGAATGAAGACTGTACAGTATAGAGATTCAAGATATCAAGATTGAAGACTCATGAGTATCAATAATATCAAGAATAACAAGATTATCAAGAGTTCAAGATTTCAAGAATAAGTAATTTAATTAGGAATTTTGTTAAAACTCCTAGAAAAGAACTGGCATCTTAAAATCCAATTTAGTCATGGAATGGAATCCACTTCGAGCCCGTTAAAGGGATGGAACCCTAAGTAGGATGGAACTTACGAAAAATCTAGTAGAACGTTGTTTTGTATCCGCTAACTTTTATTCAAATGATTTTACAAAATTATCTTATTTTCAAAATGATTTCAAAACCTTCTTTTTAAAAAGAATCAAAAACATCTATCCTGATTTTAAATACTTTTAGCCTCAAAATAATCTTTATTTTCAAAATCAAGTTATCCTTAGTTTTAAACTACCTTTAATAATAAATTTAATATTTATACTTAGATTTAAATATAAAATTATAGTAAAATTATATATATATATATTATTCTCTATATTTACTTATGTATTTTAACTATAATTAAGTATATTTATAAAGTTTAAAATAGTTTTAATATAAGATAGAAGTAATTTTCAAAGAAAAACAAATCACCAAAATTTCCTTTGGGATGTCGACATACCCAAGATACCCATGTCGACATAGTGGCAGTTGGTTTCAAAAATTTGAATTTCAAAAGAAGTGTCTATTCGCCATAATCTTTCATGAATGGACATGGCTGTTGTTCTTCTAAGGGGATGTTTTCAACGAATTTTCAATAATATTTTTCTGGTTTTCACTCCTCTTCTTCTTCCACATTTCTTTATATATATTCTTACCATTACTCCGCCGAAATCACAATTGAATCTAACTAGATCATCTCTGGTTTGATTCTCTATCACTATCTCAACAAGACCTCAGTGCTATTCAGAGTTATAGGCTTCTTTGTAATCAATCGAGCGAGTAAAGGTGTGATTGTAGTCTTGGAAATCAATCAAGTGAGAAAAGGTATGATTGTAGCCTAAGAAATCAATTGGGTGAACTTGTTGCTCGGGAAATCAAGTATCTCTACCCAGAGTATTGTGAATCTGGAGTGGTGTACCTCGTGGCCTTGAAATCGAGGGTTGTAATTGTAAAGATTGCTTTTGAAAGGAAATCTGTACTTGTGTGCGGGACTGGATGTAGGGTAACTCCGAACCAGTATAAAATCCGGTGTGTTCTTTCCTTTACTGCTTTTACTTTATATTTGCATCTGTGTTTGAATCTGTGATCATATCTGTGTCTGAATATTGCGTACATTTGTGTTCAAATTAATATAAACTCGAAAAGAATTAGTAATTCCTTAAAACACTATTCACCCCCCTTCTAGTGTTTATACTAGCCTTAAGATCCATAATCCGCATTTCTCACATTTGGTATCAGAGCAAGGTTTTCAAAGTTTCATAATCTGAATTTTGAAAAGTTTTCAAAATGGCTACCAACACTGGTGCTGTTACTAACACTAGTTCTATTACTACTGTTACTAGTTCATTTGTAGAAGGTCAGTCTACTGTCAGACCACCACTTTTTAATGGTAGTAACTATGAATATTGGGCATATAGGATGAAAATATATTTACAATCTGTAGGACTAGACACTTGGAATATCACACAGAATGAATATTCTGAACCCACAACTGATTTTGCACAGTGGACCGCTGAGCAAAAGACTGTGTCACAAAATAATTCTAAAGCAATGAATATTCTGTTTTGTTCACTTGATAGGAATGAATTTAATAGAGTGTCAGTTTGTAAGTCTGCATATGAAATCTGGAAAACTTTGCAAGTTACTCACGAAGGAACAAGCAAAGTTAAACAGACCAAAATTTCCATGCTCACAAATCAGTTTCAATTATTTAAAATGAATTCTAATGAGTCTATTTCAGATATGTATAGTAGATTTCAGGATATTGTGCATTCTCTAATATCCTTGGGAAAGGAATTTTACCAAAGAAGATCAAGTTAGAAAAATCTTAAATTCTCTTACTCTAGAATGGGATCAAAAGACACTTGCGATCGAAGAGGCAAATGACATCAGTACCTTAAAGATAGAAGAATTAATTGGAAATCGAATGTCGTTTGAAGTCCAAATGATCGGGAGAAGAGAAAGCAAAGCATCTGAAAAGAAATCAATGGCATTCAATGCATTAACCGATGGATCAGACTCAAACAGCGATAATGATGAAGAGATAGCCTTTATGACCAAGAATTTTCGGAAATTCCTGAAATACAGAAAGATGAATAATCTCAAGAGAAACATCTATAAGAACGCTGGAAATTAGAATGTAGTGCCAAACAATATCAAATGCTTCAATTGTGACGAATCAGGCCATATCAAAAGAGACTGTCCGTATCCAGATAAGCAAAACTTCCTATAAACAATGATTCCATAAAGAAACGAAAACGTGCTTTTACTGCTACTCTAGATGACTCAGACTCGTCTTCAAGCGATGATGATTAAAAGACAGATAATTCAAATATGTGTTTCACGGCAGTTCACGACTCCAACGAATTCAGAAAACGGACTCAGAAAAAGGTACACATTTACAATACAATTGGTTGAAATTGCATGCTTAGAATTGATTGCTTGATAGATTGATTTTGAATTGGTGTGTTGTTTGAAATTTAAAAATTTTATTTTTTATTATTATCTTATTATATTTTTTTTTTTTTTATTAGTATCATAATATTTTATGGAATATACTAATAATATTCCAGATATATATAGACATTAAAAATAATAAGAATATATATATATATATTAGAATTCTTATGAAAAATAAATTATAGAAATTCAAAGACACATGTCGACATGGTCCCTACCATGATGTCAACATGGGTACATAATTTGAAATTCAAAATTTGAATTCAAATGGTTGAATTTCCCTCCACCTTTTCACTTCATTCAATTCTCTGAAAAGGCATCTTTTGACTAGAGAATATGTCCTTTGAGAATCTATTTATTCACTATCTTTTATCACATCTTTTCACTTTCATTTTCAAATTCAAACTCTCTCTTCAAAACTTCAAGCTCTCTACTCTCTACTCTAATGGCTTCTTCAAGCAACCCTTCCACCATGAGAATTTCCATAAAGATAAAAGAGCAACTCTTCAATGATTCGGAGGCCATAAAAGCATACATCAATTATGCTAACTATGGAAAAGTCCATCCCGGAAAGTTTGCTTTATTTCAAGATTTTTCTACTTATGAAATTGATTCTCTTTTTGCAAATAATCACGTTCTTAGTCTTATTGATGCTTCTCAAAATGATTTTGTTTGCTATCCAAATCTTGTTAAAATTTTCTATGTAAATCTTAATCGAGGATTTTATAATGGAAACGATGATGAAATTTGGAAGAGTGTCAAAGGCACTAGAATCGTTTTAAATTGTGATCTTTTGGGTATCTCAATTGCAAGAATATGGGAATGGATCTTTCTAGTTTTAATATTGATGAAAATAATCGTGAGACGTTTCTTCACATTTTTGAATTCAAAAATCGAAACTTTCGACCAAAAGCTAGAATTGTCAATCTTCTTTTACAACATACTTTGACCCCAAGATCGGGGAATTTTAACAATCCTACTTCAAAAGTTTGCAAAGCACTTTTTGCTATTTTGGAAATTATGATTTTAATTGGGTGCAAGTTATTTTGGATGAACTTTGTCCCAAAAATCTTGAAATGGGTGAAAATACTTTGTATCATGGAATCTATCTCACTCGGATTTTTAACTATTTTGGAGTAGATTTCAAAGGAGAAGAATTTGTTTCAAGAAAGGTTTTCAATCACTCAAATATGTCTCTTATGAAAATTCCATTTGTTTTTCAACCTTATGAGGCTATTGCCGAAAAGGAAGAGCGTTTGGCTCATGAAGAGATGGAAGAGGAGGAAGAGGAAGAAGAAGAAGGGGATGAAATGGAAATAGAAGAAGAAGAAGAAGGTGAAGCATCCTTGGATAGTATTGACTATCCTCCTAATCCAACCAACAAAACTATTCTCAAAAACCAAAAGACCATTGTTGAGAATCAACGGATTCTTAAACGATCTGTTAGTAAGAAGTTGGATAAAATTTCATCCAAGATGAACAAGTTTATTTCCAAAGTAAGCAAGAAGCTTGGATTATCTTCATCTTCATCATCCTCTAACTAGTTCTATCTTTTCATTTCATGTTGTATTAGTTTAGTTTGTTTTAATGTTCATATAGTTCTTTGTGATTAATCATTGTATCACTCTATTATGCAATGAAATTGAATTCCTTTTTCTGTTATCTAGCTTATCTTATCTCCAAAATAAATGTTAGTATATTATATAAATATATATATATATATACACACACACAATTATTCACAAAATCAAAATAAGCCATCAAAATTCACTGCACCACGTCGACATCCCCCTATGACCATGTTGACATGTACTGGTCAGAAATGACATTTCATTTTAAATTTTGAATTTGAATAACTACCTTATGTCTATTCATTTCAAAAGAATTTCTACACCTATAAATACCTATTTCTTCCAGAATTCATCACTCAATATTATTTCTTATCTACTTTGTCTATCATTCTTCTCTCAAACTAAAATATGGCCAATCCAATTCATAATTTAACCGAGAATCTTAAAGAAACTCTTAATTCTTTCAAGAATATTCTTCTGTTCATTCTTCGTAACCAGCGACACTTAGAGTTGAGTCAAATGCAGATGATCAAGGAGCAAGAAAGGCATTTCGATGCAATACGAAGGATGATTTCCTCCCTGCATAAGGATGATAACGAAGCACATCCTCCAGTTTCTCTCACCAATGACAATGAAAATTGGGATGCCATTAAAACAGACCCTATTTTTGGAGAAGAAGGATGGGTAGAAGTTCCTCGTAATGTTTGATTTGATTGCTTTGTTTGATTTGAATTGTTTGCTTTGATTGATTTGATTTCATTTGTTTTGATTTGATTTTTTATGGATTGATATTTTGTGTGGATTGATATTTGTTGTACAAAACATGTATACATATGCATTGATATTTATATGATTTTTGATTAATTATCATGTTTATCAATCTAATTACCTCTTAATCTATATATTATATACTCCATTGTATAGTTTATTAATGCAGGTACTTTAGTACAAGAATGAGGGGGAGGTATATAGTTTGGAGTTAGTTTTTTTGTTGATGACAAAGGGGGAGAAGTATAAAATAGGATAGTTAGGCAGAGATTAAGGGGGAGTTACCAGTTTTAGGGGGAGTTATTAGGATAGAAGTAATATTTTATAAACAAAGGTTGTCATCATCAAAAAGGGGGAGATTGTTAGTCCTTGAGATGATGGTTTTGATGACAACAACCTTAGAATAAGATTATAAAATATAAATACTAACATTATAGTTTAGATATATATGTATATGCAGGATTTAACCATGCAGGTATCAAGAATGAAGACTGTACAGTATAGAGATTCAAGATATCAAGATTGAAGACTCATGAGTATGAAGAATATCAAGAATAGCAAGATTATCAAGAGTTCAAGAATAAGTAATTTAATTAGGAATTTTGTTAAAAATCCTAGAAAAGCACTGGCATCTTAAAATCCAATTTAGTCATGGAATGGAATCCACTTCGAGCCCGTTAAAGGGATGGAACCCTAAGTAGGATGGAACCTACGAAACATCTAGTGGAACATTATTTTGTATCCGCTAACTTTTATTCAAATGATCTTACAAAATGATCTTGTTTTCAAAATGATTTCAAAACCTTCTTTTTAAAAAGAATCAAAAACATCTGTCCTGATTTTAAATACTTTTAACCTCAAAATAATCTTTATTTTCAAAATCAAATTATCCTTAGTTTTAAACTATCTTTAATAATAAATTTAATATTTATACATAGATTTAAATATAAAATTAAAGTAAAATTATATATATATTATTCTCTATATTTACTTATGTATTTTAACTATAGTTAAGTATATTTATAAAGTTTAAAATAGTTTTAATATAAGATAGAAGTAATTTTCAAAGAAAAACAAATCACCAAAATTTCCTTTGGGATGTCGACATACCCAAGATACCCATGTCGACATAGTGGTAGTTGGTTTCAAAAATTTGAATTTCAAAAGAAGTGTCTCTTCGCCATAATCTTTCACGAATGGACATGGTTGTTGTTCTTCTATAAATAGGGGATGTTTTCAACGAATTTTCAATAATATTTTTCTGGTTTTCACTCCTCTTCTTCTTCCACATTTCTTTATATATATTCTTACCATTACTCTGTCGAAATCACAATTGAATCTAACTAGATCATCTCTGGTTTGATTCTCTATCATTATTTCAACAAGACCTCAGTGCTATTCAGAGTTATAGGCTTCTTTGTAATCAATCGAGCGAGAAAAGGTGTGATTGTAGCCTTGGAAATCAATCAAGTGAGAAAAGGTGTGATTGTAGCATAGGAAATCAATTGGGTGAACTTTTTGCCCGGGAAATCAAGTATCTCTACCCAGAGGATTGTGAATCTAGAGTGGTGTACCTCGTGGCCTTGAAATCGAGGGTTGTAATTGTAAAGATTGTTTTTGAAAGGAAATCCGTACTTGTGTGCGTGACTGGATGTAGGGTAACTCCGAACCAGTATAAAATCCGGTGTGTTCTTTCCTTTACTGCTTTTACTTTATATTTGCATCTGTGTTTGAATCTGTGATCATATTTGTGTCTGAATATTGCATACATTTGTGTTCAAACTAATATAAACTCGAAAAGAATTAGTAATTCCTTAAAACACTATTCACCACCCCTCTAGTGTTTATACTAGCCTTAAGATCCGTAATCCGCATTTCTCACACAATGCCCAAATATATATCTCAATCTCAATAATAAGAACATTATCAATATACAGGATAGGTTGCCTATCAGTATAATAAGAGATATGAGAATTCACTACACCCTAGACTCCTATTACAGGATAATCTCATCTCCTCATATAGAGTAACTCCGAATAAATCATAATGGGAGAATGACTGTATGATAAACACGAAGTCCCAAGAAGAGTCATGTCTAAACTAAGTGGGGTGTATCAATAGTATATTCCAATCTACCACTTTGCTAGAACCAAAAAGGAGATTGATGGCATGGAACCCACTCTATAGTCATACAGACTCTACAGTCTTCGGTTACCTTGACGGTCATCGTGACACATATGCACTAATGTGCTTGTCAATGCAAGGACTCTCGATCATGACCATGTATTTTCCTCTATAGGTAACAGACTACTAACCTAAGTGACATAGGGGTGGTCGCACACAGCGATAGCATATAGCTATAATAATATAAGGTGTCATAGATCAGGGTGCGACCCATGGATCAGGCTGTTAGGGTGGATTTTTGCCATCTTGTCTTCTCCAAAACCAATAAAAGGAGTACATCATAATAGTAGCACATAGTATCAATAAATATAGGCACGAAGCCTTGCTCATCACTAGGCACGAAGCCTTGCTCATTGAAAAAAGGCACATGCCTTACTCATTACTACAAGCATCACCTCACACCCATATAACTATTCTAGTTACGTGAGTGTCATTTACAATGAATAATCAAATAAATATCACATTAGCACCCCATACCACCGTGTGATATTCAATCGTTTATTCACTGCTCATAAACTACACTCAATCCTCATAATATTCTATATAACGAGTCCAATGAATAACCAGAGAAATATTACCAAAAGTCCCATACCAGATGATATATTAGCTCCATTTATTCAGATTCCTCATCACACAGAGTTAAACATCACAAAATCATATAGAAGGATGTCACCATCGTATCGTATCAAAACTACTAATCAAATCAATACAAACGATGAACCATTCATAATATCCAAATCAATATAAAAGAGATGAGAAATCTGAAAATATAGAAATCATGCCCACAATCCCAATTTAACTTAGAAATGAAATAGTAATAAAGGTTAACAAAATCTCCTTTTCCTCATTACTTAAAATATCCCGTTAAATCCCTTATGTAAACTAATAAATTATAAAACATAATTTAAAACATTCTAAAATTTCATTTAGAAAACATTTCTTATTTTTCAAAAATAATATGAGATTTATCAATAATTATTAAATCTAAGAAACAATTTTTGATAATTAATAGCAATAGTTTTAAAAATTTATAAACTATTAAATTGCTAATAAAACCTACTATTAAATAACTTTTCTTTATAAATCACACATTCAATGCTTAATTATTTTTATAAAAACACAATTATTTTATATATATTATATATATATATATTATATTTGTTTATTTTTTCACAGCAAAAGGCGCCACCGGTTGACCGTTGGTAATCGACCGATAGGCGGTCGACCAATAGACTTATTGCTGTTGTGATTTTCTGAAGCTAATTTGGCTTTCCCTAAACAAATTCCGACAATCTCCTTCTCATTTCACCTCCAATTCGATGCACACAACAATTATAATCCATACTTCGTTCCAATTCAAGCATATATATATATATATGTAATTACATGATTAAAACATAGTTCGCGAGTAGAAATACTCACCTTGAAGTTATAGCACATACTTTCTTCTTCTTCCATTGTTACACTTCAAGAACATCGCACCATGAACTAAACCCGAACTTCTATATAATTAATGGGGCAATAAAGTGTTGAGATGAATATATAATAATTTAGGGATATATGATGATTTATTTTAATTTTAATTTGATTTGTAAAGAAAGAGGGTTTGCTTCCAGAAAATGGGAAAAAAGGACAAGAAGTCCTCGAATATAGTGAACGTGCTTATAATTATAAAATGAAGGGAAAATTTTGGAAAACGAAAGGACTGGATATTATGATGAGTTTTGGGCTTAGGAAACTTAGATTTGGGCTTTATATAGATATTAACATTTTTCTTTCTTTCTTTTCTTGTTTTTCATTTCCACTAATTCCATTTAACACAAATCAATATAAAATTCCAAAGTAAATCATATTTTCACCACTTAAGTATTTACTCAACATTATAGAATTTTATAGAATTTATCTTTCATATATACTTTTATTTTAAATTAATTATCTCAAAACAATCAATTTAGCCCACTTCAACAATAATTACATATTAACCCCAAATTTGAATCAATTTTCCATATATAACTTTGCAAAATATTATTTTTATATTTTAACTTATTTTAATTTAATTACCCATATTTACATTTTAAGTCCATTTATTAACTCAATTCCAAATCTATTCTCATTTAATATTTAGAATTCCATTTTAATTAATTAAGTTATTATTATTAACTTTAATTAATTACTACTTAAAACCTGTAGTTACAATCATGTTATTCTTTGCTGATGAGCAACTACCCTAAAATTCGCGTCTTATCAGTTTTCTTCCACTAAGTCGAGGGAAGTTAACATCAGTTCCTCGTTCATCTTGAGGTCATAATGCTACATTGATAAGGATGGACTTCTTCTTCAATCGGTATCATTGCTTCAAATCCATAAATCATTACAAATTAAGTATGTCTAGATGCAGATTTCTAATCATTCGATAAGCCCACAAAGCAATCGGTAACTCATCAACCGAATTTCCTTTTGCTTATTTTATCCGCTTCTTAATTATTGATTTGATGATCTTATTCACTGCCTCTAGCTATCCATTTGCCTATAGGTGCTCCATTATCGAGAAACTCATCTGAATTCAATACCAAGCACAAAATTCTTAGAACTATGCATTCTCGAATAGATTTGCATCATTGGTAATGACCTTCAGTGGTACTCTAAATCTACAGGAAATGTTCTTAACTAAGAAATTAATCACATTTCACGAAGTGATTATGGTGAGTGGCTCTACCTTAACCCATTTTTGAAATAATCCACTATAACGATCACATACTTTCCTCCCTCTTCGTGCCATTGGTAACATTCTAGTAAGTGGAAATTAGCCACAAGGGCCTCTTTAGCAAGTGCAATTAGTTTCTAGGACACACCACTGAAATAATTACTTTTAAGGACAAAATGCAAAATAATTAATTTCTAAGGCCTAAAAACCTATGAAATTATGCCATTGAAAATAATTGGATTGTTGACTTTGTTCTTAAAAGTAATTATTCTGCTGACTTTGGCCTTGAAATTAATTTCTATGGATATATGTCCTAGAAACTAATTGGACTGCAAAGTTTGTCCTTCTAGTGAAATGCCCCTTCTAGTAATATCAATTTTCTGCACCTCAAATGGTTGTGGGCTAACCATATGTGTAAGCTAGTTAGGCATGGCTTTTGGCATCTTCATAAATTTCTAACACTTGTTGCATTTTTAAGAAAATTTCATTGCATCCCAGTTGATAATAGGCCAGACATATCCTTAAGGAAGTAAATTTTTAGCTAATTTTTCCTTCAGTATGATCCCTGCAACTTCCTTAATGCACATCTACAAGGATTTTCTTTGTTTCATCCTTATCAACTGTAACATCCCCCACTTGAACCCAAAGATGAGTGTCGATGATGCTGCAACCATCACAAAAATTATCTTCTAATGAAAATTTTGAGTTTAGTATAATATGAATACATAGATGAGTAAATAGGGAAAACTAACATTGTTCAGTACATATCATATTCTTTTTTATTTTCATTATAATTACTTGAGTCAAAATTTCCCAAGTCACATGCCCATGCAGATATCAAATATAATAGAAAGTAACATCATAAAGATTCGGGTCCATATATGAAGATGCGGCCCACACACTATCATACAACAGAAATAAAATCTTTATTAGGTATAGAGCCTCCTGCTCCGTCTTCAGTCCTCGTACTACGACCATTATTCCAAACCTGTCCAAGCCCATAAACTCAGCTTGCTTTAATGAGTACTCATGAGTTTATGGGGAAAATAATAATAAAAACATGGGTTAAACATAAAGTCTGGTGTGAATAATATTGTCCCCAAAAACAAGCATATAGTAAGACCAACCTGGACTGCACAAGTTAGGTTTTCTCCTCACTATTCAACCAATAATATGTGAAACACTTTAAAATCTTGACGCAAATTATATATTATTTACGTCTTCAATTAAATACTTCCTTAAGTGGATTTTCTTTACTATTGTGCACCCTATGCTGACCCCACTCGAGTCCTGGTTTAGATTGTTTTTAAATTTAAGTATTAAATACTGCACTCCCTGCACTGACCCCATCCGAGTCCTAGTTTCCCTTATAAATTCTTCTTTGATCTATAAAGCATTCATTTAAAGTATTGGATGCAGCACCCCGCACAATTCTAATATACCTTACTTTATTATTTGGTACTGTGCCCTTGTGCATAACTTAGCTTTCCGTTAAGGTTTGCCTCTTAATCCGTACTACTTGGAATCACCACTGCGGTATTCTTTTAAATTCATTCTTTAGAAGTTTCTCTTATATAATACCGCTTGGAATCACCCACCGCAATATCCTTTTAAATTCATTCTTTCATTCGAACTACGTACACACAACCACTATCGTAGTATTTAATTATTTAGTTAGTTAAGCCTTGGACTACAAAGAAACAGCTACCCGCGGTCCCTCTATATTTATTTGCTAAATTTCCTTACTACTTGGCGTTAACCCACCACAGTAATTTATTTACTTATTTTTCAAATTTCTTGGAACCATCACACCATAGTAGACTGCAAAGAAAACTACATGGAGCCTTAGAACGCAAAGAAACCCACTTGCAAGACCCCTCACCGTTTCAGGGTGTGCATTTGAATAAGCGTCCCCACCTAGTGTCAATAGCCATTCCAACCTATCTTTGTCTAATCCAAGACCCCTCCCCCGTTTTGACCTGGCCTCTCCCTAAGTCCTATCAACTTATCTTTTATATGTTTTATATGTTTATCCATTTTACCACAGAATCCTCTCAACCCACGCAGTATGCTCTACACTTTACTTATTAAGTGTTCCTTTCTAAGTTTCGACGTAATATCATCCCTTCATATTCAGTACAGTACACTTACTTATAAAATATAGTCGCTGCCCTAATGTCATTCCCTGACAACTCTGACATTCATGACAATGCCTTTACACGTTTCATTATCCCATTAGTTCTTATTTCCCTTTTTTTATTTGTAGTGTTGTTTTTAGAGAATAATTTGGATCTTGTCTCCCTTTTTCCTAAGCCCTGTTAATATATTTTTCCATGGATTTTATTCCCCGGCATTCCTTCGGTACCCCTTTACCCCAGCGCAGTACCTAGCTATTTCACCCTTTTATTTTCTCATAGAAAATTCAAAAAAAATTCTCTAAAATTCCTAAACCTCTATTCTTCCATAGTTTACATGTATTTTGCCTTTTTAAGAATATTTCACCTGTTATTTTCAAGTTAAACAACTTCAAAAATTTATATAAAATAATATGAGCTTAGGAAACTCCTCAAACTTTAAACCCATGTTATACCAAAATTTATCAATAGTATAAACAATGATTATCTTCCTAAGAAAATTCCTACGCTCTCTAATTATACGTATTACAAGAATTATGTTGTTTTGTTGTATGAGGACCGAATGAAATGAGCTCGTACAAAGAGAATAATACTGCAGGCCAAAAGCAGTGCCCTTCAGCATGTCCGAAGCCCAAAACATCAATTTGTAGCGGCAAGAATCAACGGTTGAAACAGCCAACCAGATAATGAACGGCTTAGATATAAGAGGCCACATGCATGGAAAACAAGCCCAATCTTTGCCTCCTAGGTAGTATGGTTAAATGTTCAGAACAAGCTCAAATCGTAGCTGCTCAATAGGTCACTCCAGCAATCTAAGGAGAATACTCTCCACCAATGGCATTGTAATACTGGCTATAAATAGGTGGCAATCCCAAGGCGTAGGATCTTCTGGAATGAAAAAGAATTGAGACATAAAATAATATTATACTTCCCTAAATTAGAGCTCTGTTTACAAATCCATTAATGGCGAAAATGCATAATCTCAATGTAATAAGCCTCTCGGTTAGATAAGTGTGAATAAATAAGGAAAGGATGGTGAATGTAGGGACTTTCAGCCTGAACCACTATAAATGTATCGGTGTTACTTTCTGCACTTTACCTTCTCTGCATTTGCTATTGTGACTCTACGTTCCAACATTTCATAACTAAGTTTGATTAAATCACATATCAGTAATCTCTTCGTCGAGTTCAATATTCCGACTATTTTATGGAGCTATACCTTCGGACCTCGGGGTGTTGGTGTAGAAAAAAATTTGCACTAACATTTTTGGCGCTAGAAGGAGGGCACGAACCTCCGCATCTTGTTCCCTCTCGAAAATCGAATAGAACATTCCAGTCAGTAATGTCTAGTTCTAAAAATGAAGAAGTCATCTCAGAACTACCTCTCAACTTATACATTCAGCTCATTGAAAAACACAACAATGAAAGATTGGTCACCCTTATTTTGAAGAAAGAGAATGACAAAGAATATGACCCTATCTATGAGCTTCAAGCTTCTTAGATCAGGCAGCTTATGGGGTATTTTTAAGAATCCCTATAGGAATTGGCCAAACTCCGGAAGAATGTTAAGACCCTGAAAGTGAAGTTAGGGATAATTCCACCGAACTGTTAAAATATGAAAGTTTGGTTTCTTCCAATAAGAGGACCTCACAATCACTCAAGATGGTGAGTCTCGAAAGAAATTGAAGCGGGACCGGGTTCTCATTCCACTCAACCAAAGCTTGTCTCAGATATTCTTGGAAACTCATAAGACTTTTCTTACTCGGATTAAGAAAGAAGACCCAAAGAGTGAGAAGTATTGTATTTATCATTTGACAAATGGGCACGAGACAGATAAATGCCGAAAAATTTCTTACGCAGTCGAGAAATTTATACAGAAAGGGAAAAGAATTCCATGTAACTCGTGTCAAATGAATGCATATGACGCTTTTCTATAAAGATGAAGTTGCAAGAAGAATCCACTTTATAAATCAAATTCCTATGGTTAAATGGAAGATACCAGTCTCATTAATATGCTCTTCTCAACTATAGCCTCTCCCGCAAAAGTGTTAACTCTAAGGGGAACCTTATGGTTTCGAATTCTTAAAGTTTAATCAGCAAATCTTGTTTTCTTTTTTCGATGCATTCTTCTTTGGCATAAACCTGTTTACTGAATCTTTACTCTGAAGGTAAGTTCAAATCTCAGCATTTACGGTATCTCTTTTGGTATATCCTCTCCCTTTAATAACTTCTGCATATAATACTTGCATTTAAAATTTAAGGACTGAAACTCTTCTATTGATCCGACGAGATCAATGAAGAATTTCACTTTTCCTAAAAAAATAAAAATAAATAAATAATAATACTGATTCTATACATAGTCTTCTTCCTAAAACTTAGGTCAAACTTTCTATCGAACAACGTGATTTCAAAAGTCTTTTACAAAATATTCCGAAAGCACTTTTTTCAAAGGATTCATATTTTCCTTTACCAAGTTACAACTAGCGTTCCATTTGGCTGTTATACTTTTTGATGGTCGGCATCCGCCAAAAGTGGTTCTAAATGGATGATGCGCGCCAAATGTGGTTCTAGATGGTCGATGCCCGCCAAAAGTGGCTGTAGATTTGGACCCAATGATAAGTTAGTAGACCTCTCCATAAGAGCACCCCCATAGTGATGCGCTACAAAGTGTAAGGCCATATCACCAGGGTTTAAAAAAGCATCAAAAAGTAGAATGCATGCTAATAGTGAGTCATGGTCATGTAGTACCATGCATTAGGTTGATTCCCAATAAGATTAGAAAGTAAGGTAGATTCCCAATAATAGTGAACCATGGTCAAGTAATACTCAGCATTGTGTTGGTTCCCAATAAGATTAGAAAGTTGAGTAGATTCCCAATAATAGTGAGCCATGGTCAAGTAGTACCATGCATTGGATGGGTTTACAATAAGATTATGAAGTTGGGTAGATTCCCAATAATAGCGAGGCATGATCAAGTAATACCATGCATTGGGTAGGTCCCCAACAAGATTAGAGTTGGGTAGATTCCCAACAAGGATGGAATGCTAGGGAAAATTTCCTAAGTTAAGTTATCAAGTAGATTCTCGATAAATAGAGAAATAAAAATGTAACGACCCGTATTTTTACGGATCGAAACATCGTAAAACTGTTGTCATTAGATTGATAGTATTGTTAAGTCGTTCGAAGCTTAAGTCATGTAGTAGCCTAGGTTGTATAGAAGATTGGGACGACTTAAGAGATTGGAGCGACCTAAGGAGTTTGTTCGTGATGGGACTTAGGTCGTGAAGAAGGTTAGGTCGTGGAGCGACTTAAGGGGGTAGATGACTTAAGAGAGTTGGCGACTTAAGAGAGTTGGCGACTTAAGAGAATTGGCGACTTAAGAGTTAGCGTCTTAGGGAAGTTAAAGACCTAGGGGGTTAAGCGAGTTAACGACTTAAGGAAGCTAGGTCGTTCGAGTGACTTAAGGTTTTGGGATAAGTCGTTGAAGTTTAGGCTGTGTCTATGTTAGGTCGTAGACGACTTACGTTAGGTCGCGTAAGGACTTAAGTCGTTAGGTAGTGTTTGTGTTAGGCCGTGTATATTTTAGGTCGCGCATTAGTGATAAGGCTTAAGTCGCAGGGTTGTTAAGTCGTTGAGTTGTTGAGTTGTTGAGTCGTATCTTAGTTAAGTCGTTGAGTCGCTATGCGTGTTAGTTAGGTCGTAGACGACCTATGTTAGTATGCTGCGTATAGTTAGGTCGTTAGATGACCTAAAGGTGTTAAGTCGTATCCCAGTTGAGTCGCTAGGTCATGCGCATGTGTGTTAGGTTAGGTCGTGACTTCTGTTAAGTCGCATCTTTGTTAAGTCGCGCAAGTGTTAAGTCGTAGGCATTTTTAGGTCGTGGGTCGGAGGAGTTAAGTCGTGGGGTTTGTTAAGTCGTGGACGACTTAAGGAGGACGGACGACTTAAGGATTCAGCCTATAAATACGGGGTTTTTCCTCACTTTTTGGGATCCGGATTTTGAAGCGACGAAGTCCTGCCATTTTGAGAGCTCGGGTTCTACACTTCTTCACTTCTCTTCTCCACTTTAATCTTGTGATTCCTTCCATCCAAATTGAAGATCAAATCGAAGATCCAAGAGCTTAGATTGAAGATCTACATTCTTCGAAGAGAGATTTCATCGTTTGAAGCGGAATTTTGATAGATCGAGTTAGATCCTTCGCTGTCCAGATCTGAAGTGTGTTGCTTTTGAGGTGTTTAGGTGATTTGGTGAGTGGTGGTTATCTCTCACACGGATCCAAAGGAGTATATCGGATTGATGGCTTGATTTTGTGTTAAATAGTGATTTCCATGCATTTTCGTAAACTTAAGTATAGATCCATTGTTCATGATGATTTGACATCCATTTTACTACATGTTAATCTATGCAAGTTCATTCATCAAGTTGTAGAGATAGTGCTCATGTTTCATGCTTGTTAGATTTGGACTCTTTATTTACAAAATTGCCATTATTGTTATAATTGTTTATTAGATCATGTTTGAATGCTTGATTACTTGGATTAATGATTGACTTGATTGATTGTTATAAATTAGTTGATTGATGATTTGATTTGGAAAAGATGGTCGAAGATGATTCAAAAGCTAAGGGAAAGGCTCTTGAATTGGAAAAGCTGCTCGTGGCATATGTGGCGGATAATGAAGCTCATATGGATAGATTTGATGATGTTGATGTTGAGATGAGGCTTTATTATGATGAGATGAAGCGAGGCATGGTATGAGATAGCCTTGGTTTAATCCAGACGGGATCATTCCAAGCATGTTGATAACTCGGTGAAATGGTTCGGGTTTGAGGATAATGGTTTGCTCGAGAGGCGCTTGAGCTAGTATGGAAATAGTCGTCGAGGATGATGACTAGAAGGCTGAGGTTTCATCGTTATTGAAGGTTCTAGCAGACTCAAAGCAAGAGTACGCTGGGCAGATTCGATAGTCCCTAAAGACTGATTGTACTCGAGTACTCTGGGCAGATTCGATAGTCCTAGGCATGGGCTGCGACAACGTGCAGAGTTCTGTCTAGAACCGGGGTTGCCATTAACCCTTGACGGACGGCTGAAAGAATGTGCCGGTCATTCAATTAACGGTGGTATCGAAGCAATGATAACAGTGATAGCCAGAGTCATGGATGTTTGGTTGTATCGTCATTCGGTCTCAAGAGCGATATTTTCTGGGTGCTTATCTGATCTTGGTTTAGGCTTTGGGGGTTTGTACTTGGAAAACATCGACCTTGACTCGAGTGATAATTGCTTTACTTTAAATGTCTGCTTTGCTATGTTTATTTCTGCTTAGTGTGTCTGGGGGCTATCACTGTAGAAAGAGGTGGAGTGGGAGGGTTGGATTCCTATTCCTTTTACCTTTATGCTCTTTTGGTATGTTGTTAGTTAATTTACCGCTCACTAAGACTGTTGTCTGACTCAAGGTTTTATGTTCAACTCTTATTACCTTGGGCTGTTCATCCATTTTGGGATGGGCAGACTAGGTAGCAGGTGACAGGTGATGTTCTTAGTTTCCAACGATGCCGATGACGAAGATGAGCTGGAGGCTTGCATATTATTTCTTACTATATGTACTGGATGTTCCGCTGCTTGTATAATTCTCTGAGTGATATGTAGTGAGGCTTGATGTATTGACTATTCAGATGTTTGTATTCAACTATTATGAAGCTTAATTGATGAGATTCTATTTTGTGAAACTTCACTATATATATTCTCTATTGTATTTTATCCATGCGCTGTGAGTAATACGATAGATTCTGCTGTTTTAACTTAACCTTGGCAATCGTCCATGGCTGCCTGGCACACTTTACAGCGCACTATTTCTATGTTTAGTGCAGGGGTCATGGGCGGTCGTCACATTTGGTATCAGAGCCTTGGTTAATCGATTTTACCCAACGCTCGTTGACGTAACTACGTATGAGAGACGTAATTGTATTTTGATGAATGATTACTATATATAATATAGTAGCTTAGAAGGATTTGAGTCCTTTATGCAGTTGTTTCTCAAGGTGTGTTAATCATTACTTTTTATAGATATTGAGAATGAGTCGAAGAGGGAGACCAGCTGCTAGGGAAGGCCGTGCTACTGAGGGGGCTGCAGATTATGCTACTATGTTCGAGGCTATGATGACTTCAATCATGAGAAGGATGCCAGCTCTGGGGCCATCAGTAGATGTTGGAGTTCAAGTTCAAACTCCAAAACCGGTGGATTTTGCTAAGCCGTGTAAAGATTATACTGCTCTTGGAGGAAAGGTTTTCTTGGGAACAGAGTCAACTATTGAAGTCCAGAGATGGATAGATGCTTGTAGAAGGATCTTTGGTGACTTGGGAATCGAAGATGCAACCAAAAGGAAGCTCGCATCAAGACAGCTTCAAGGAAGAGCTTCTGATTGGTGGAACTCTATCACCATTGATACTCCGGAGGAAGAGATTACTTGGGTGCAATTCCAAGCCAGATTTGAAGCTAAGTTCATTTCTACAGCTCAGAAATCTGTTCTGTTCAGGAAGTTTGTGGAGCTCAAGCAAGGTGGAAGACCAGTTCTTGTGTATGTTTCTGAGTTTGAAGCTTTGTCCAAGTATGCCCGGTCGTATATTGAATCTTCATATCAGAAGAACGAGAAGTTTGTGACAGGCTTGGACAGTTATCTTGGGAGGCAGTTGGTGGATCATTTAGACGATTCATTTAAGAAGCTTGTAGAGAAGGCTCTCAGGCACGAGAATCTGTTTCCTAGAGAAGAATCTGTTGTTGCTGTGGCCAAGGAAGAGTCTAAACCACAGCAGGGTGGAAACAAGAAGAGGAAGCTACAGCAGCAAAAGGGTAAGGATGGCCAGAAGAAGCCGAAGGGCGAAGTGACCTACTACAATTGTCAGCAGAAGGGCCATTTCTCCAGAGATTGCAAGAATCCAAAGGTGTCGGTGAAGTGCCACAACTGTGACAAGCCGGGGCATATTAAGAGGAATTGTCCAGAACCGCGGAAGGACAAGCAGATTGTGCAAGCTTATGCTTTGGGGGCTGTTCCATCATCTTCAAAAGCTCCTACCGCTGAAGAGAAAGGAAAGAGTGTGGCGGTTCAAGGTACTCTTTCCATATGTGGTGTTCCAGTTAGAGTGTTATTCGATACTGGGGTGTCGCATTCTTTTGTTTGTAATGAACTTGTAGGCCGGTTGAGTTTAGAACCGGATATTGTTGATAGGCCATTGGTTGTGACTAATCTAGTTGGGGGTTCGTCTTGTTTGTGTATGCTATGCCGTGGTCTGATTGTATCGAGTCATGATTGCTCTTTTGTTTGTGATTGTTTTGTTCTAAACTTTGCGGGGTTCGGAATTATTTTGGGTATGGACTGGCTTAGGAAGTATGCGGCAAAGGTTGATTGTGAAAGGTTGGAGGTGACAGTCGAGAATGTGGAGGGGCGAAAGGTTGTGATATGATGTAAGCATGAGGAAGGCGTCTTCATGAGCTTCATGTATTCGCTGGTTGTTCCACGGGATGGACTGTCATCGGTGCCAATCGCTAATGGATTCAAGGATGTCTTTGATGAGGTCAAAGGGTTACCACCGCATAGAGAGATCGAGTTTCGTATCGATCTAGTTGAAGGAGCTAGACCTGTTGTGATGCCTCTTAGGCGGATGGCGCCTAGGGAACAACAAGAGTTGAGGGTGCAAGTTGATGATCTTTTACAAAAATGATTCATTCGGCGTAGTGTTTCCGAATGGGGTGCACCAGTTGTGTTTGTAACCAAAGCGGATGGATCGTTGAGGTTGTGTGTGGATTATCGTGAGCTGAATAAAGTGACTAAGTAGAACAAGTATCCATTGCCTAGAATAGATGACTTGTTTGATCAGCTTCACGAAGCTAAGGTGTTTTCTCAGATGGATTTGGCAACAGGATTTCACCAGTTAAGAGTGGCTAAGGATAGTGTGCCGAAGACTACTTTCAGGACACCATCCGGTTTCTTTGAGTGGATGGTAATGCCGTTTGGATTGACCAATGCGCCAACATATTTTGTGGATCTTATGAATGGAGTGTTCAGAGATCAGTTGAACAAGTTCGTACTAGTGTTCGTGGATGATATTTTGATTTATTCCAGAACAGAAGAAGAGCACAAGACGCACTTGCGTATTGTTTTGGAAATCTTACGAAAACATCAGTTGAAGGCTAAGTTTTTGAAGTGTCACTTCTGGAATAGCGAAGTGAGGTTCTTAGGTCATATTATCTCTGGAAGCGGAATAGCAGTTGATCCCGCCAAGATAGCAGCAATCCAGGATTGGGGTAGACCTAAGAATGCATCTGATGTAAGAAGTTTTCTTGGATTAGCAGGATACTATCGTCGATTTATCAAAGACTTTTCCAAGGTGGCTGCACCATTAACAGGATTGACGAAAAAGAACCAAGTATTCAGATGGGATACTAAGTGTGAGCAAGCTTTCAGAATCCTGAAAGAGCGATTGATAAGTGCTCCTGTTTTGACTATTCCAAGTGGAAATGATGAGATTGTGGTTTACACCGACGCATGTGGTACTGGACTTGGAGCAGTGCTGATGCAGAAGGGTAAAGTTGTTGCGTATGCAAGTCGACAACTGAAGCCGCATGAAAGGAATTATCCGACTCATGATTTGGAGTTGGCAGCGATTGTATTTGCTCTGAAGATGTGGAGACATTATCTATTGGGAGTTCGATTCGAGTTGTTTACAGATCATAAGTCGTTGAAGTATATTTTCTCTCAAAAGGATTTGAATCTTAGGCAGCAACGATGGCTAGAGTTTTTGGCATCATATGATTTTGGTATAGCCTATACTCCGGGAAAGGGTAACGCAGTGGCAGATGCGTTAAGTCGAAGACATGCAGGATTGGGAGCCATGTTTTCGGAATGGAAGAGTCTCGAGTATCTGGCTGGATTTGACTTCAGGCCTAGATGTGAATTGGAACCTGAGATGTCGGCAAACTTATCGATAAGACCGACTCTTGTGGAAAGAATTGGCGAGAGCCAAAAGCGAGACGATAAGCTTGTCAAGATTATCCGTGATTTGGAATCTGGATTGGACCCAGAGAAGGATAAAGGATTCGAGGTCGATCGAGAGGGTTGGCTTCGGAAGCAAGGACGACTAGTTGTTCCCGATATAGATGAATTGAGAAATGAAGTTCTGAAGGAAAGTCATCACTCGAAGTTGATAATTCATCCAGGAGGAAATAAGATGTATCGGGATATGAAGAGAACCTATTACTGGGAAGGTATGAAGAAGGATGTTGGAGATTTTATTTCCAAGTGCGTGAACTGCCAGTTGGTAAAAGCCGAACAGAAGAAGCCAAGTGGATTGCTTCAGCCATTAGAAGTTCCTACATGGACCAATATCGATGGATTTTATCGATGGACTACCTAGAACAAGAGTGGGAAATGAAGGGATTTGGGTCATCGTAGACCGTCTGACTAAGAGTGCAAGATTCATTCATGTTCGATCAACTAGGACTGCATCAAAGTTGGCTGAGCTGTATGTTAAGTGGATAGTTCGATTCCATGGTATTCCGAAGAGTATAGTGAGCGATCGAGACCCATTGTTCACTAGTGGATTTTGGAAGAGCTTCCAGGAAGTTTTGGGAACCGAGTTGTGTTTGAGTACAGCTTATCACCCCCAAATAGATGGTCAGACCGAGAGAGTCAACCGAGTTTTGGAAGATCTCCTCAGGGCATGTGTTTTGGATTTCGGAGGATCATGGGAAGATCACCTTCATTTGGTGGAATTTTCGTATAATAACAGTTACTAGTCAAGCATTGGTATGGCACCGTATGAGGCATTGTATGGAAGACCGTGTAACTCTCCGACATGTTGGTTGGAAAAAGGAGAAAAGCTGATTCTTGGGCCAGAAATGATTCGACAGACTTCGGATTGCATAGAGATCATTCGGCAACGAATGAAGGCAACCCAAGACCGACAGAAAAGTTATGCCGATAAGCGTTGTAAGGATTTGGAATTCGACATAGGTGATATGGTTTTTGTGAAGATTTCTCCACTGAAGAATGTTATTCGATTCGGGAAGAAAGAAAAATTGACTTCGAGATTTGTTGGACCATTCCTGATCATCGAGAGAATTGGAAAGCTCGCCTATAAATTGGAGTTACCAGAAAAGATGTCGAGTGTGCACAATGTTTTTCATGTATCGTATCTACGGAAGTATGTGCACGACTCGAATACAGTGGTTTCTGCAGATAGCTGTGAAGATTTTGAGATTTATCCAGTCGAGAAGAGACCTCGTAAGCCGTTTCGTGTTGTGGAAACTGACACGAAACAGCTTAGGAGGAAGGTAGTTAGGTTGCTCAAGATACAATGGAGTGATGATGTTAACGACTGTACATGGGAGGTGGAAGAGAGGATGAAAGCAGCTCATCCTGAACTCTTCAAGGTATGGCCATGAGGTGTCGTGTCATCTCACGACATTGTAACTTGTTCTAGTTTTAGAATTCTGCATGCTAGGCTAGAATTGGACGCATGGTTAGTTGATTGCTATGGATGGTAGGCATGCGGAATAGTTTTTGATTGCTCTTGTTTGTTTGGAATTTCGGGGGCGAAATTCCTAAGGGGGAGAGAATGTAACGACCTGTATTTTTACGGATCGAAACATCGTAAAACTGTTGTCATTAGATCGATAGTATTGTTAAGTCGTTCGAAGCTTAAGTCGTGTAGTAGCCCAGGTCGTATAGAAGTTTGGGACGACTTAAGAGATTGGAGCGACCTAAGGAGTTTGTTCGTGATGGGACTTAGGTCATGAAGAAGGTTAGGTCGTGGAGCGACTTAAGGGGGTAGACGACTTAAGAGAGTTGGTGACTTAAGAGAGTTGGCGACTTAAGAGAATTGGCGACTTAAGAGTTAGCGGCTTAGGGAAGTTAAAGACCTAGGGGGTTAAGCAGGTTAACGACTTAAGGAAGCTAGGTCGTTCGAGCGACTTAAGGTTTTGGGATAAGTCGTTGAAGTTTAGGATGTGTCTATGTTAGGTCGTAGACGACTTACGTTAGGTCGCGTAAGGACTTAAGTCATTAGGTAGTGTCTGTGTTAGGTCGTGTATATTTTAGGTCGCGCATTAGTGATAAGGCTTAAGTCGCAGGGTTGTTAAGTCGTTGAGTTGTTGAGTCGTTGAGTTGTTGAGTCGTATCTTAGTTAAGTCGTTGACTCGCTATGTATGTTAGTTAGGTCGTAGACGACCTATGTTAGTATGCTGCGTATAGTTAGGTCGTTAGACGACCTAAAGGTGTTAAGTCGTATCCCAGTTGAGTCGCTAGGTCGTGCGCATGTGTGTTAGGTTAGGTCGTGACTTCTGTTAAGTCGCATCTTTGTTAAGTTGTGCAAGTGTTAAGTCGTAGGCATTGTTAGGTCGTGGGTCGGAGGAGTTAAGTCGTGGGGTTTGTTAAGTCGTGGACGACTTAAGGAGGACGGACGACTTAAGGATTCAGCCTATAAATACGGGGTTTTTCCTCACTTTTTGGGATCCGGATTTTGATGCGACGAAGTCCTGCCATTTTGAGAGCTCGAGTTCTACACTTCTTCACTTCTCTTCTCCACTTTAATCTTGTGATTCCTTCCATCCAAATTGAAGATCAAATCGAAGATCCAAGAGCTTAGATTGAAGATCTACATTCTTCGAAGAGAGATTTCATTGTTTGAAGCGGAATTTTGATAGATCGAGTTAGATCCTTCGCTGTCCAGATCTGAAGTGTGTTGCTTTTGAGGTGTTTAGGTGATTTGGTGAGTGGTGGTTATCTCTCACACGAATCCAAAGGAGTATATCGGATTGATGGCTTGATTTTGTGTTAAATAGTGATTTCCATGCATTTTCGTAAACTTAAGTATAGATCCATTGTTCATGATGATTTGACATCCATTTTACTACATGTTAATCTATGCAAGTTCATTCATCAAGTTGTAGAGATAGTGCTCATGTTTCATGCTTGTTAGATTTGGACTCTTTATGACGCAGCGGATTAAACAAAAACAAGGTAGATCGATGAAAGTAGCAATCGGTGGATTGATGAATACTGGAATGCCCAAATTCGTTGATCCGAAGATACTGAATTCTAGCTATCTCTGACACGTTGATCGCGCACGATACCGTGAGGAGAGATATACAATTCTTCGAGCGTTGATCAAGCGCACTTGATTCCGCGAATTGGCTTCAGCGATCGAAGATTCGAGCGCACTCGAATGTCGAAGGTGGAGATTGGAGATTACACTCGACTACCAATTTGGATGAAAGCACAAAGCTAACAAAAACGAAATTTATTCAAATCAACTAAAAAAATTACAAATGGCACCACCGGCCTATTTATAGAAGTTACAACACACGCCACAGAAAATGTACAACTCATAAGTCGTCCACGACTCAAGACACCACACGACTCACCTTAGGTCGTATGCGACCTAACAGACCCTACGACTTAAGAATGTATTACAAACACATTACAACATAATTCCAACGACATATGACTTATAATGAACGACTTAAAAACATACGACTTAACAATATGTTTAACGACTTAAGAAATATACGATATATTACAACATACGACTTATACAACTCACACGACCTAAAAAAAATGAACGACATCTGGAGCGAGCGACCTAAAAATGAACGGCATCCCCATCGGTGATCTAAAAGAAGCGGCTTCAGAAAAACTTCGCGACCTAAGTCTTCACGACCTAAGGCTTCACGACTTAAAGCCTCGCGACTTATAGTGAACGGCTTATCTCCCCAGATCTTCCCACGACCTAGCATAGGTCGTAACTCGTTAAGTCGTTCGAGCGCCTTTCCCTTTAGCTTGTTAACTCGCGGTTCTCCACTAGGTCGTTCTCGACTTATGGCTTCTTTAGGTCGGTCACGACTTAGTCCCTTTAGCTTGTTAACTCGCAATTCTCTACTAGGTCGGTCACGACTTATGGCTTCTTTAAGTCGGTCACGACTTAGTACTTCCTCGCGAACTTCCTTGCTAGCTCCCATGGTCTTAGGTCGTAAACGACTCAACCTTTCTGAGCGACTTAAGATTTCGTTAGGTCGGTCACGACCTAACACTTGGCCTGCATCATCCTCCCCTGGTTGAGAGAAATTCGTCCTCGAATTTGCTTCTTCCTCCTCCGTAACACACTCATCCCCATGGTACGGAACTAAGTGTTTGACGTTAAACACATCAGAAGTATGAATATTATTCGGCAATTCCAATTGATATGCGTTCTCATTGATTTTCTTCAAAATTTTTACTGGACCAATCTTCCGTGCTTTCAATTTATTGTACGTTCCCACCGGAAAACGATCCTATGTTAACACTGCATAAACCAAATCCCCTTCATTAAATTCAACACTCCTTCGCTTCAGATCTGCAGATCGTTTGTACTTCTCATTCGCTTTCTCCAATCGTTCCTGAACGATTTGATGACATTCTGCCAATCCATCAACAAAATCAACAGCCCGTTTAACGATTCCCTTGGATTGTGGTACTATCGTCAAATCCAACGATCCCTTTGGTAAACTTGAATATACTATCTGAAATGGACTGAACCATGTACTGCGGTTTATAGCATGGTTATGAGCAAACTCCGCTTGACATAATTTCATATCCCAACTCTTCAGATTATCTTTCACAAGACATCTCAACAAATTCCCCAACGATCTGTTCACGACCTCGGTCTGTCCATCCGTCTGCGGATGATAAGCGCTGCTAAAGTTCAACTTCGTTCCCACCATCTTCCAAAAACTTAGCCAAAAATGACTTAGAAATCTAGTATCCCTATCCGACACAATAGATTCTGGCAATCCACGAAGTCAATATATCTCTTTGAAAAATAACTGAGCAACATGAACAGCATCCGCCGTCTTCTTGCAGGCAATAAAGTGTGCCATTTTCGAAAATCGGTCAACCACCACATAAATGGAATCATTACCACGCTGCGTTCTCGACAATCCCAACACAAAGTCCATACTCACATCAACCCAAGGCTTAGTTGGTACAGGTAACGGCATATATAATCCAGCATTGGTCGCATTTCCTTTCGAAACCTGACAGATATGACATCGCTCCACAAACCTTTCCACTTCTTTCCTCATTGATGGCCAAAAGTAAGACTGCGAAATCAATTGTAATGTACGGTCTCTTCCCACGTGGCCTTCTTCATGTAGCTCCTTCACAATCTTCATTCTCAAACTACAATCAGGTATGCACAATCGATTTCCTTTGAACAGAAAACCATCTACCATCAAAAACTCATCCATCTCTCCCTCCTTGACTTTATCAATAAACTTTGCAAAGTAAGGATCATCGACAAATAATTCTGGCAACACATCAAACCCTGTCACTTCAACTTTCATTGTAGTCAACAGATGATTCCTTCGACTTAATGCATCTGCTACCCGATTCGTGATTCCCGATTTATGCTTCACCACAAATGTAAATTGTTGTAAGTATGCAATCCACGAAGCATGTCTCGCTGAAATCTTGTCTTTCCCTTGTAAATGCTTCAATGCCTCATGATCAGTGTAAAGAACAAACTCTTTCTGAAATAGATAGTGTCTCCAGTGCTTAATAGCTTGTACAACAGCATAAAATTCCACATCATAAGTACTATATCTCATCTTCGCTCCTGATAGCTTCTCACTGAAATATGCAATAGGACGTCCCCTCTGACTCAACACTCCTCCAATCCCAACCTTGGATGCATCAGTATGAAGTTCAAACACTAACTGAAAATCTGGTAATACTACAATTGGTGCAGACGTCAGCAACTCCTTGATTTTCCCAAAAGCATCCCCTGCTTCCTTTGACCATGAAAACTGTTTACCCTTCATACAATCTGTAACAGGCGCCATCACACTACTAAAGTGTGGAATAAACCTTCGATAGAATGAAGCCAACCCGTGGAAACTACGAACTTCCGTTATCGTCTTGGGTTGCGGCCAATCTCTGATAGCTTCAACTTTACTTTGGTCCACCTGTATTCCTTCTTTCGATACAACATACCCCAGAAATAAAACACTCCTCGCCATAAAAACACACTTCTTCGTAGCAGCGTAGAATTGTTCTTCACGAAGGATAATTAACACTTTCCTCAAATGCTGAACATGCTCCTCTGTACTAGAACTGTAGATCAGAATATCATCAAAGTAAACCACCACAAATTTCCCAATGTATGGCCTAAAAATTTGGTTCATCACTCTCATAAACGTACTTGGTGCATTCGATAGAGCAAACGGCATCACCAGCCATTCATACAATCCTTCCCTCGTCTTGAATGCTGTCTTCCATTCGTCCCCTGGTCTAATTCGTATCTGATGATAACCACTTTTAAGATCAATCTTCGAAAAGATCACAGACCCACTGATTTGGTCTAACAGATCATCAAGCCTCGGCATCGGAAATCTGTATCTGACAGTTATCTTATTCAGTGCCCTGCTATCCGTACACATTCTCCATGAACCATCCTTCTTCGATACGAGTAATGCTGGTACAACACACGGACTCAAGCTCTCTTGTATACGCCCCTGTTCAAGCAATTCCTCTACCTGCCTACGCAACTCTTCATGTTCTTTCGGACTCATTCTATAGTGTGGTTTATGTGGCAACACAGCACTTGGAACAAGATCTATCTGGTGTTGTATATCCCTCAACGGTGGTAATTCCGTTGGTAGCTCTTCAGGAAATACATCATCAAATTCTTCCAGTACTGGTTTTACTTCATCAGGCATCTCAACCACTTCACTGCTCTCACGCCCAATTAACAAAAACACTTCAGGCTCCTCTTCAACCTCCTTAACAAACTCCTTCAAGGATAATAAAGTTTTCAGCTCTTCAATCTCCTCCAGTTTGTTTTCTTCCTGTTGTTGATTCTTTGGAACTAGAGTAATATTTGTGCCTTCAAACATAAAGCTATAACTGTTGGTACAACCGTCATGTTGCACCGCCCTATCATACTGCCACGGTCTCCCCAGCAACAAATGACAAACATCCATATCTACCACATCGCACCAGATTTCGTCTTTATATTTCTTCCCAATTGAAAAATTCACACAAGCCCTTCGTCCAACCTTCACCTCCCCGCCTTTCCTCAACCAAGCCAACTTGTACGGTTTCGGGTGTTTCTCAGTCTTCAATGCCAACTTCCTCACAGCCTCTGACGAAATTATATTATCACAGCTTCCAGCATCAATAACAAATTTGCAAACTTTCCCCAGAATAGTACATGTCGACTGAAATATATTGCTCCTCAACCAACTACAATCCTCCTCTAGCTTTGGTGTCAAACAAGACCTCCTCATCATCAGATTACAACCTTCGTCCCCTGACACTTCTTCTTCCCCCTCATCAGGTGGTGAATTGGAACATTCAGCTTCTTCATCCTCATCCTCAACCTCTGCTATCATAGCTCTCTTCTTCAGCTTAGGACATTCATTACTTTTGTGGCCCATTTCTTGGCAATTATAACACTTGAAACTATTATTGACTTTCGCCTTCCCAACCTCATTCACAACTGGTTTTGCAACAGCCTTTGAAACATTAGAACTTCCACTAACACCCTTCACTGGATTGTTGGAATTTGTAAACACACCACCTCCTCGTCTTCCCTGTTTCTCCCAAGCCAACGCTTTCTGGTGTGCTTCGGCTACAGATCTAGGATCAAACATGTTAACCATATCTTGAATCTGCATTCGCAACCCCCCAACAAATCTAGCTGTCAATTGTTTCTCTGTCTCCATAATATCATTCCTTGCAATCAGTTGATAAAATTCATCAGCATAGTCATTCACAGACTACGTTCCTTGCCTCAAGTTTTGCAACCTCTGATACATAAGCGATTGATAATTATAAGGTAAGAATGTGGCTTTCATCATTTTCCTCATCTTTTCCCATGATTCAACCTTTGACTTCCCCATCCGTTCACGTGTAAGTTTGGTTTGCTGCCACCATGCCAAAGCTCTACCTCTCAACCTTGTAGCAACCAACTTCACTCTACGATGTTCTGGAACTTCCTTGACATCAAAAATCTCGTCCACATTCGACAACCAGTCCAAAAACTCTTCAGCTTGCATACCTCCTTTGAATTCTGGAATTTCAGTCTTCATCCCAGATTCCCACTTGTGATCATACTCCGACTGATTTCTTCCTTGTCCACGTCCTCGTCCATGAACACTACCACCATCATACTCTTCTTCAAAATCTGATGTATATCGATGTCGATCCTGACCACCAACATCTCTACTACCATCACGTCTTCCACCAACATCCCTTCTATCTACATTCCTTCGTTCTCGATCATTCACATTCCTTCCACGTCTTTGATCATCATCAACACTTCTTTCTCGATTGGAATGTGGTGAGACTCTACTTCCCCCATGGTTGGATTTAGGCGAAACCCTTCTCCGATTCTGATTCATCTCCAACATTATCTTCTCTAATCGTCCAATCCCTTCATTAAGTTTCTCACTAAAGTTTTCATTAATTCTTTGCTCCATCTCATCAGCTTCTTCTCTTCTATACAAAGCTTCTACGTTTTGGTGACGATTAGCTCTTCTCGGCGGCATGATTTGAAACTTTACAAACTATTCAATTCTCGGCTTGACTTTCAAAATGATACCAAATGATGTACACGGCCTTCACTTGCTTAGCTCGGCCGAAGCTCTTCAACACTTCAAACTTCAAATTCTCGGCTCTAAGACTCGATTTAGCTATGATTGGCTAAAACAAGCTCTGATACCAAACTGACGCATCGGATTAAACAAAAACAAGGTAGATCGATGAAAGTAGCAATCGGTGGATTGATGAATACTGGAATGCCCAAATTCGTTGATCCGAAGATACCGAATTCTAGTTATCTCTGACACGTTGATCGCGCACGATACCGTGAGGAGAGATCTACAATTCTTCGAGCGTTGACTAAACGCACTTGATTCCGCGAATTGGCTTCAGCGATCGAAGATTCGAGCGCACTCGAATGTCGAAGGTGGAGATAGGAGATTACACTCGACTACCAATTTGGATGAAAGCACAAAGCTAACAAAAACGAAATTTTATTCAAATCAACTAAAAAAATTACAAATGGCACCACTGGCCTATTTATAGAAGTTACAACACACGCCACAGAAAATGTACAACTCATAAGTCGTCCACGACTCAAGACACCACACGACTCACCTTAGGTCGTATGCGACCTAACAGACCCTATGACTTAAGAATGTATTACAAACACATTACAACATAATTCCAACGACATACGACTTATAATGAACGACTTAAAAACATACGACTTAACAATATGTTTAACGACTTAAGAAATATACGACATATTACAACATACGACTTATACAACTCACACGACCTAAAACAAATGAACGGCATCTAGAGCGAGCGACCTAAAAATGAACGGCATCCCCATCAGTGATCTAAAAGAAGCGGCTTCGGAAAAACTTCGTGACCTAAGTCTTCACAACCTAAGGCTTCACGACTTAAAGCCTCGCGACTTATAGTGAACGGCTTATCTCCCCAGATCTTCCCACAACCTAGCATAGGTCGTAACTCGTTAAGTCGTTCGAGCGCCTTTCCCTTTAGCTTGTTAACTCGCGGTTCTCTACTAGGTCGTTCTCGACTTATGGCTTCTTTAGGTCGGTCATGACTTAGTCCCTTTAGCTTGTTAACTCGCAGTTCTCTACTAGGTCGGTCACGACTTATGGCTTCTTTAAGTCGGTCATGACTTAGTACTTCCTCACGAACTTCCTTGCTAGCTCCCATGGTCTTAGGTCATAAACGACTCAACCTTTCTGAGCGACTTAAGATTTCGTTAGGTCGGTCACGACCTAACACTTGGCCTGCATCACTTTATTTACAAAATTGCCATTATTGTTATAGTTGTTTATTAGATCATGTTTGAATGCTTGATTACTTGGATTAATGATTGACTTGATTGATTGTTATAAATTAGTTGATTGATGATTTGATTTGGACAAGATGGTCGAAGATGATTCAAAAGCTAAGGGAAAGGCTCTTGAATTGGAAAAGCTGCTCGTGGCATATGTGGCGGATGATGAAGCTCATATGGATAGATTTGATGATGTTGATGTTGAGATGAGGCTTTACTATGATGAGATGAAGCGAGGCATGGTATGAGATAGCCTTGGTTTAATCCAGACGGGATCATTCCAAGCATGTTGATAACTCGGTGAAATGGTTCGGGTTTGAGGATAATGGTTTGCTCGAGAGGCGCTTGAGCTAGTATGGAAATAGTCGTCGAGGAGGATGACTAGAAGGCTGAGGTTTCATCGTTATTGAAGGTTCTAGCAGACTCAAAGCAAGAGTACGCTGGGCAGATTCGATAGTCCCTAAAGACTATGATTGTAGTCGAGTACTCTGGGCAGATTCGATAGTCCTAGGCATGGGCTGCGACGACGTGCGGAGTTCTATCTAGAACCGGGGTTGCCATTAACCCTTGACGGACAGTTGAAAGAATGTGCCGGTCATTCAATTAACGGTGGTATCGAAGCAATGATAACAGTGATAGCCAGAGTCATGGATGTTTGGTTGTATCGTCATTCGGTCTCAAGAGCGATATTTTCTAGGTGCTTATCTGATCTTGGTTTAGGCCTTGGGGGTTTGTACTTGGAAAACATCGACCTTGACTCGAGTGATAATTGCTTTACTTTAAATGTCTGCTTTGCTATGTTTATTTCTGCTTAGTGTGTCTGGGGGCTATCACTGTAGAAAGAGGTGGAGTGGGAGGGTTGGATTCCTATTCCTTTTACCTTTATGCTCTTTTGGTATGTTGTTAGTTAATTTACCGCTCACTAAGACTGTTGTCTGACTCAAGGTTTTATGTTCAACTCTTATTACCTTGGGCTGTTCATCCATTTTGGGATGGGCAGACTAGGTAGCAGGTGACAGGTGCTGTTCTTAGTTTCCAATGATGCTGATGACGAAGACGAGCTAGAGGCTTGCATATTATTTCTTACTATATGTACTGGATGTTCCGCTGCTTGTATAATTCTTTGAGTGATATGTAGTGAGGCTTGATGTATTGACTATTCAGATGTTTGTATTCAACTATTATGAAGCTTAATTGATGAGATTCTATTTTGTGAAACTTCACTATACATATTCTCTATTGTATTTTATCCATGCGCTGTGAGTAATACGATAGATTCTGCTGTTTTAACTTAACCTTGGCAATCGTCCATGGCTGCCTGGCACACTTTACATCGCACTATTTCTATGTTTAGTGCAGGGGACATGGGCGGTCGTCACAAAAAAAAGGAGTGAAAATAGAATAAGAACAAGACGAAACCCCTGATTGTGCCACTAGGCTGGCTCTAAATGAGGATCCAGTGATAAAACTTAGTTGGGTCCAAGATCTTGTTTCGACAAGAAGTATACAAGGGGTAAGCGATTGCCCATAAAGAGAAGATTCTAAAGCACGCTTAAAGTGACGACATAAGAAATAAAATCGAAAAGAGTAAAGTTCCTTTACATATAGTTAGTCCAAGGAGATTTTATAAGGGATAGGCTGAGAAGAATGCCTAAAGAAATAATATTACAAAAACTAGATTACAAAATCGAGAGCATCAGAGGATAAAGCATGAAAACGAAAGGAGGAGATCCTTCTGAATGAGCAAGCCGAGGTGGCAAGCCAGGGCCCTCCGGAACAATCTTAGTTCTGTAATCCTGGAAGGAATTTATTAGCAACATCATCCTTAGCCTCCTTTCCTCCCTTCGTCTAAAAAGAATGGCGATGTCATCTCCTGAGGTCAGATATTGGTTTAGGGCTTACTCTTGTCCAAGGTAAACTGACTGTTAATTTTCAGACCTAGCTTTGACTCAAGGAAATTACTCTTAATCTCAAGGGCCTTAAGAGTTATGTTTAGCTTCTGAAGTTTAGCTATCTTATCCTCGTAAGATTGGTAAAGAGAAGCGTAGTCTCGTTGAGTTTTTGAGCAGTTCGGGTAGGGTACTCCTTAGGGAACGTCAACTTAAGATCAATAAAGAGAAAGATGGGAAATAAAGAAGAACTCCACATAGGCTACTCTAGCTTGAAATATTAAGTGACAATCGCATCGTATAAGGTCGAATGGTAATTCAAACATTAAAAAGTCATCAAGAAAGTTTCATGCAGAAAACTATACAAGCCAATAGTTATAGAAGTCATATTACTACAAGGACAAGTTATGGTATGTTTTCTTTATCGAGCGTATTATCAGGAGTGTCTTCTTGTACCTCCTCATTAGTAGAAGCAGCTTCCTCATCCTCCTTTACCAGGAGCTCGGCTTCATCCTCCACAATGGCCTCGGTCTCCTTTTCCTTCTTATGTTCCTTGTACCTTTTAGCAAAGTTAGCTTCCACCGTGGCAGCATTTTTTCCAAGATAGCTTAGAGAAAAAGGTATGCTTTGGTCTCAGTGGTGAGCGAAAGCTTCAAACAAGACCTGGAAGGCTCGTTTACTGGTCTCCTTCTCATGCTCTTCTCTAGCGATATAACATTCTTTATCAACCACCTTGGCCTCGGCTTTCTCCAACCCCTCATCCCTTTCCTTCAAGGCTTTCTCAAGAGTCTCGATCTTAAGATCCCTCTCTCTAGAAGTCCTACCTAATTCCCCTACTTGAGCATTCACCTTTTGAACTTTAGCTTTGAATTCTGCAAACTCCTTTTTTGTTGCTTCGGCAATAGCCACTGTCTCCTCCATTTTTAGCCATCCATGTTGAAGGGTAGAGATTTTCGCTACAGTCTAAAAAAGGTGACAAAATAAAAACAAATATTGGAATTATAAACCTACAAAAAAATTCATTCCTACCTTGATGCTCTCTCGAAGGCTATACTCGATTGCTCTTTGAATTCTTAGGGCAGAGGTTGGAGGTCTAGCATGTGTTTCAGTGATGACATAGAAAAGGTCACCTTCAAGTTCAGCTCTTGAGATTTCTACCGCTTGCTTATTTTTCTCGGCAAGCAGACCCAAATCTTTTTCTTGGGAACTTTCGGCTTTGGAGGATCTGGAGATGTTTTGCTTCTTCGAACCGAGGGTATCTTTATTAGGAAGCAACAACTTGGACCTTTTCTTGGCCCCCTTTCCCTTATCTTGTAAGCCGACCTTCTTGGAATAAGAAGTCAATGCAACAAGGAGAAAAGGATAAGGCTAAAATCCAAACCAAGACTAGGTTGTGATAATAGCATAAAATAAGCCAGTCTAATGGTTAAAGGGTGAAACCCTCAGTCTTGCTTTTCCTAGAATTGGATTCGATTTCTTCTCCACTATCAACAACTATGACAGAAGCTTTCTCGTACTTCCTAGAGGTATTAAGTCTGGCAAATTTAGTGGAAGGAAGTACTAGACCTTGAACTTTCAGTTTGCTTTCGATAAGAATCAATTGTCAGTATTGCTGTAAAGATGGAATCTTCATAACTTCCTTATACCCATCCTTAAATTGATTTGTGCCAGCTGGGTCACTGCTCTTCTCGGGTCTCACTGTTTGAGATTTAACAAAATAAGGAAGCACGACCTAGAATATGGATAAGATTAAAAGAAACCAAAATATCCAAGGACATACCTCATTATTAAAAGATGTGACTACTTGATCGAAAGGGGCCTTAACAAAGAACCACTGACGTGGCATTATTTTGCTGAATGGATCCATTAAAGGAGACGGTCTTAAGAATTTGAGGAAGTACATAGGAAATTTCCCAATGGACTTAGACTCTAGCAAGTTGAATATGTAATTGATCTCAGCAACAGATATATCCCGATAGCCTTTCACATATTATAGAATCGTTATAGCATACAAAGTTGAGTATGAAGTAGCCAAGAGTTGAAAGGGATCAATGCCATAAAGTTCCAAGACCTCAACATATAAAGGGGCTAGAGGCTAAATTTCGTGTTTTAAATGTTCTATGGACCATATAAAATACCCCATTGGAGGGTTACTAAAATGCATCCCGGAGCCAAGAGCGATTGTCTCAACCCCCATGATCCCGTAAGAAGACAAAACTTCATGAAGATCTTGCTGAATTTTGATAGGAGCATCCATTTCCAACCTAAGGAAAGGGGGAAAGGTATCTAATTATTAAAAATAAAAGTTAGCATTATCCCTAGAACTAGGATTAAGTAGGTTAAAGGCAACGAGAACCCAAATATAATTCTTAGTTAAGCAATAAAAGGAAGAATATCGATGATGATTTTGGCAATCCTAATAAGAATAATAAAATTAAAAAGAACTTACTGGATCAAGAGCAGATATCAAAGGAAAAATCAAAGGAAGCTTGAAAATATCGATGGTGGTTTTACAATTTGGTCAGGTGAAAAGAGGAGAGAAAGAGGGAAGATTGTTTACATTATGAAGGAACAACACAGATTGAAGAGAGAGAAGTTTCTCACCGTAGATCACGTTTGACAACTGTCCATAAGAGGAATATCGAGAGATTTTCTCGTCATACGCCAAATCATCTTTGCACAAGAAAAGAGGGATGCTTTTTGAAGATAACCAATCAACTACTGACACATGGACTCACATTTAATGCAAGATCAGAATCCATCCTTTCAAAAGTCCAGTCCCGGATGATCACTTATAAATTCCATGCTACAAGTACCATCTTGACCTCACGGTCTCAAATTAGATTTCGCCTCTTGGCGCTCAAACAATTTCTCTTATCACTTAGCCTAGATGGCTTCAAGTGACGAGAAAGATTTAAAAAGTTTTAACCTCACAGTCTCAAATTAGATTTCTCCTCTCGGGGCTCAAACAATTTCGCTTATCATTTAGCCTTTATGGCTTCAAGCGACGAGCATGATTTCAAAAGTTTTAACCTCACAGTCTCAAATTAAATTTCACCTCTTGGCGCTCAAACAATTTCTCTTACAACTAAGCCTAGATGGTTTTAAGTGACTAGCATGGTTTCAAAAGTTTTGACCTCACGGTCTCAAAATTAGATTTCCCCTCACGACACTCAAACAATTTCGCTTAACACTTAGCCTAGATGGCCTCGAGTGACGAGCATAGTTTCAAAAGTTTTGACCTCATGGTCTCAAATTAGATTCACCTCTTGGTGCTCAAACAATTTCGCTTACCACTTAGCCTAGATGGCTTCAAGTGGCAATCAAAATTTTCAGAAGTTTCGACCCCACGGTCCAAACTAAATATTATCCTTTCGGCTTTCAAAACCTTTAAATATTCGTCACTTGACCTAAGTGACCAGTTTAGTCTTCGCCTCTGGGCGTAAAATTTAATCCGATATTAAGCAAGATGGTTTGTTTTTCCAACTCAAGTTAAAAATTTGTTCTCTTGTTATCCTAGTTCCTCTAAGAATTAAGTGCCAAAGTCTCTTCCATACAAATAGTACAGACTGAGCCCAGAAGATAATCAACAAAAATGAACTAAACCCGCTTACATCAAAGTTCACTCCATATTTCATATATGAAGTAAAATTTGAGGGGCAGGTGTTGTACCAAAATTTCTCAACAGTACAAACAACGATTGTCTTCCTAAGAAAAGTCATAGACCCTCTAATTATATGTTTTACAAGAATTATTTTATTTTAATGTATGAGGACCAAATCAAATGAGCTCGTACCGAGAGAACAATACTGCAGGCTAAAAGCAGCAGCCTATCAGCATGTTTGAAGCCCAAAACATCAGTTTGAAGTGGAAAGAATCAATGATCGAGATTGCCAATGAGACAATGCATGGCTCATATACAAGAGGCCACCTATGTCGGAAACAAGTCACCAATCTACGCTTCCTAAGTGGCATTGTTAGACGTTCATAATATGCTCAAATCACAGTCATTCAATAGGCTACTCCAACAATCAAGGAGAAGCTCTCCACCAATGGCATTACGACATATTGGCTATAATTAGGCAGCAATCCCAAGGCACAAGGATCTTCTGCCACGAAAAAGAATTGAGACATAAAATAATATTGTACTTTCCTAAATTAGAGCTCTATTTACAAACCCAATAATGGTGGAAATGCATAAACTCAATGTAATAAGCCTCTCGGCTAGATAAAAGTGACTAAATAAGTAAAGGATAGTGGATGTAGGGACTTTCGGCCCGAACTACCATAAAAATATCTCGGTGTTATTTAGTTTCTGCACATTACCTTCTTTGCATTTGCTCGTGACTCTATGGTCCAACATTTCATAACCTAGTTTTCGGAGCTATACCTTCGGAACTCGGGGTGTTGGTGTAGACGAAAATTTGCACTAACAACCCACTTAAGAAATCTTGATTTAAACATTACATAAAATTTCGGTTTTGAGATCAATAAAGTAGGGAGAACACATGTAAACATCCCATGTTCACTCATCCTCCTGCAAAACATTCAATAAACCTTTAGATCTTTACATGTAAACCGGTATGAACCCCATCATATATAAATCATTTCGGTCTAAAGCGAACCCATACATATAAGAAAATCGGTTTAGAAGGGTTAAGTTTTACTCACTTGGATCTTTTAGCTCTATAGCTTTAGCCTTTTTAGTTTCTTCTAGCTTGTGTTTTTGTATCTTTTTCATATTTGCCTTCTTATGCTCCCACCATTAAAGAGTTTCTCTAGCCTTTTATTTTTAGTTATAGTAGAATAAATGAATGAATAAAAATGAGTTATGTATATTGTCCCCTAATAAGTTTGGCCTGGGCCCTCATGTCTTCTTCTATTAATTCATTTCCTTTTTCCCTTTTTGTTTATACTGCCCTTTTCCTTTAATTATCTTGTTTACTTAGTTATAAAATTTAAGGTTATTACAGTCTCCCCTCTTTAAAAGAATTTCGCCCTGAAATATAGTTAGTCCTCGCCTTCATGCTTACCCTAAGCACCCCATGAATTCCCAATCCATGCATACATAAAATGTACTAGTACTACCTACTAATACAGCAAACAACAACAATATCATATATATATATATATAAGCATTATGGCACGCGCTTCACGCGTGATGATAGCACATTCTTCGCATGTAAATTGATTTTTTTATAGAATATATGTGTTTAACATATTTAAAAGAAATAATTTTCTTAAATATGTAGCTGCGTTTTTGCATTGGAATCATGTGTAATCGGTTTAAATTTCACTTTTAAGTTGGAACATTTAACTTTTTGTTAGGTTGATTTTTGTTTTTGTTATCAATTAATAAAGAGCGAAAACATATAGGAAGTTTAATTGTTTGATCATATATTTAAGTGACACTAAGTTTGATAATGTATGTAGGGGAGCATATTGAATTTGTAAAAATGTGTAGTTGTTAGATCCTATTTTTAAGTGATAGTAAAATTTGGTAATATTTATAGAGATGCATTTGTAGAAATTTACGCTGATAGCAAAAACAAGAAGAGAAAACCAATAAGATAATAAAATTTAATTATATTATTTTTTCAAAATTTTTGAATGATATATCACTTACCACTTCAGAAGTAAATTTATCATCCCAGTCATAATCATCTTTTGAGAGGGACTTCTATTGTCATTTGTTGATTTCTAAACATGTACATTATCTTCCATTGAACATGCTTTTGGAGATATATTATTTTAGTGAGTCGAACTTTGCTTATCATAGTGTTTAATATCCATTGGTTGACTGATTTGTATGTTGAAATTAGTTTTTTAATTAATATATATATTAAAGCAATAATAACGTGATGACCAACATGTACTTTTGCACATTTTTTATAAGAAGCGTAATCTTCATGCATATTTAAAAATAAAAAATAATATGAAAAAAGAATAAATCTATTTTTGCACTCATCAAGTTTCTCATACATATACGTTTTGATATTTGTATCATTTATTCACAATTTAATGCATAACTTTAAAATTCATAAATCTCTAGATATGGTATCCAATAAAGCAATATATATATATATATATTCATTTGTTTAAATTACTTAATCGAAATCAACTAATTAAATCGTTTCCTACATTTTAAAACCATAAATCTCCAAATATGACATACAATAAATCAAGATATATATTCATTTGTTTAAATTAATTAATCAGAATCAACTAATTAAATCGTTTCCAACATTGTAAAACTATTTCCGTTTTGATATTTGTATCATTTATTCACAGTTTAATGCATAACCTTGAAATTCATAAATACCTATATATCGTATACAACATTTTTTTAAAATAATTACACATTAGCATATTTTTTTCCATGTTTTATATAAAGGGCAATTTTGGAAGTACGCGGTCAGACCAAAAATTTGCACTTCCAAGCCAACTATTACTAAAGATAGATATATATATATATATATATATATATAAATGGTCTACATCAGCACAACTCGATACATAACACATTCCCTAATCTGTGACAAAAAACTCTGGATAGGTCCTCCTAACCTTATCCTATATTTCCTACGTGCAGTCATCCCGATCTGCGCTCCACTGAACACATACTAGCTTCGCTACCTTGTTACGGAGCCACTTCTCATCTTGATCCACTATCTGAACTGGTCCGTGCAAATAAGTCATATCTGGTTTAATAACAAAGTCTTCTACTACCCTGTGATCAACTACTGCTCCTGGATCCCTAATGCATTTATGCAATTATGATACATGAAATACATTATGAATCCAGGCAAAAATACTAGGTAGATCCACCTTATAAGCCACCTTCCCAATACTTCCTATGATCGGAAATGGTCCTGCGTATATGGGTGCTAACTTCATAGCTTTCATGAAATGATCACGCCTCTCATCGGAGAAACCTTCAAGAACACTTGAGCGCCTACTGCGAACTTCAGTTCCTTTCTTCTTATGTCGGCATAACTCTTTTGCCTAGACTGTGCTGCCCTCATCCTAGTTCAGATCAGGTCTACCTTCTCACTAGCATCCTTCACCAAATTTGGTCCTAACACAACCCTATCTCCTGCTTCCAACCAGCATGCAAGTGACTTACATGGACTTCCATACAAAGCATCAAATGAAGCCATCTCAATACTGCTCTGATATATGTTATTGTATGAGAACTTTACCAGATGCAGATAATCTTGCCAAGATCCACCTAAGTCTAAAATACATGCTCTCAACAAATCTTCTAGGACCTTGTTGACCCTCTCAGTATGCCCATCTGTCTACGGATGGTACACATTACTCATGTGTAGTTCTGTACCTAATACCTTCCCTAGACTTCTCCGAATTTTCATCAGTGAACATCAAATCCCGGTCAATAATAATATTGCTTGACACCCCATGCAATCTCACTATCATCTTCACGTATATTTATGCTAACTTTGATGCAGTTCTCTTAGCCTTTACTGGAATGAAATGGGCATGCTTAGTTAGTCTATCAACCATGACCCATATAGCTTCATTCCCTGTCCTTGTCCTTGGCAATCCATCTATGAAGTCCATAGATACTGAATCCCATTTCCACACTAGAACTTCTAAAGGCTGTAGGAGCCCACTTGGCTTCTAATGTTCTGCCTTCACTTGCTGGCATGTAAAACATCTTCTCACATACTTTTCTACATCTTTCTTCATTCCTTCCCAAAAGAAACTCCTCTTCATATCTCGGTACATTTTCGTACCTTCAGGATTTATGGTAAACTTTGAACGATGGCATTCATCCAATACTTCCTTTCGCAATTCTCCAATACCCTGTTTATACAACTTGTCATTCTTTCGCTGTACTCCTTTCTTATCCACACTGAACCCTAACCCCTGCAGTTCTACTGCATTGACTCTTGAGTCCAAACTCCTTATTGTGCCTACGTAGAGCTTATCATTGTTTTGCAGTTCAGCTATCCTTTCTCCCAACATAGGTCTGACTTCTAAGCATGCTAATATCATGGTTGCGCTGCTTGATCCTACACTAGACCGATACTACATATTACATGCAGACAACGTTTCTAACACAGTAAATTCTTCTAACATTGTCAAAACACAACTTTATTGTTTTCGGCTTAAGGCATTAACCACTTTGTTTCTTTTTCCTGGGGTATACTCCATCCCAAAATCATACGATGCTAGGAACTCTAACCATCTCTCCTGCCTCATGTCCATCTCCCTCTATAAGAACAAATATCTCAACGACTTGTAGTCAGTATACAACTCAAACCTCTCCCCCAAGAGATAATGTCTCCAAATCTTCAATACAAAGACTACCACGGCCAAATCCAAATCATGCGTTGGCTACTTAACTTCATGGGGTTATAACTGCCTAGATGCATAAGCAATTACTTTACCCTTCTACATCAATACTATGCCTAACCCCAATCCTGATGCATCCATATACACAGTCATACCATCATTCCCTTCAGGCATTACTAAGACATGTGCATTTGTCACCTATGCTTCAGTTCCTGGAATGCCTTCTCACACTCCTATGCTTAGACAAACTATCATCCCTTCCCAATCAACCTAGTCATCGGCGTAGCTATACTAGAGAAATATTTAATAAATCCCCAGTAATAACCAACCAATCCTAGAAAACCTCGCACCTCAGTCATAATCTTAGGTCTTTTCCATCCAATTACTGCCTCTACCTTTTCTACATTTACTGCTAATCCTTCTTTCGAAATTACATGGCCTTGAAACTTCACTTCCCTTCTCAAGAAATGGCACTTAGAAAATTTTGTCTTCAACTTATGCTATCTCAACATCTTCGACAAAAGTTTTAGGTGAACTGCATGCTTCTCCTCATCCTTGGAGTACACTAAAATGTCAACTATGAACACCAACACATATCTGTTGAGCTTATCTTGGAAAATCCTATTCGTCAAGTCTATAAAGAATGCAAGCGCATTAGTTTGCCAAAATGACATAACCAACCACTTGTAAGAACCATACCTAGTTCTGAATATAGTTAAAGGAATACTTTCCTTCGCAACTCTTAGTTGATGGAACTCTGTAGCCAAGTCTAACCGCGGAAACACCTTAGCTCCACTCAATTGATCAAAAAGGTAATCTATTCTTGGCAAAGATATCTATTCTTCACCATCATCTCATTCAGCTTCCGATAGTCTATACATAGTCTCAAAGGCCCATCAGACTTCTTCACAAACACTATCGTTGCTCCCCATGATGAGCTGCTTGGTCCCATGAAGTTCTTCCCTTCTAAATCTACCAATTTCTTCCTCAACTCTTCTATCTCCCTCGGAAGCATCCAATTATGTGGTCGATTAAACGGTTCCATCCCAGATAGTAAGTCAATGCGGAACTCTACTGGCCTTGGGTTGGCAACCCCGAAACCAGTTCAAACACCTTCCTAAACTCCTTCACTACTCGTACTGCTTCCAGCTTCTCTTCCTCCCAAGCTAATGCATACAAAGCACACCTACGCACTGCTCCACATTCTTCTAAAGCTACATATACTCTCCCTATACGGTCATGATGACTTAGAGTTATTATCCTCTCAGTGCAGTGCACCCTAGTACTATACCTTTCCAACCAGTCCATCCCTAAAATAACTTCGAAGCCTATGAAGTCAAATACGTATGGATCATAGTAAAACTTACACCCCCTATCTCAACATCTAGGTTAGTGCATCTCAATCCGAGACTGAACGCTTCTATCTGATTTGCTACACATATGGATGTGACTAAATAGGTAACCTTTAACTAAGTATATCAACAAAGTCTTAAACTATAAAAGAATGTGTAGCTCCAGTATTAACCGGTACTCTAATTGAAATACCAAAAATCAACGCTATACCTTCTAAGACTTTCCCTTTGCCTCTCTCCTCTATAGATGGTCCTTCCCTTAGTCCCTCCAAAGCATATACTTACGCTTTAAGCTCTAGGCAGTCCTTCTTCAGATGTCCCATCTTATCACACTTGAAGCACTTTACCCTTGCAACATCCTTAGGCATGGGGCACTTCGAGCACAATCTCCCTTCTGTCCGCAGTTGTAGCAGATAACTTCTATAATGGCAAATCAGCATTAGCTACTGCACCTATCCCCTACGGCGCTCCATTCTTGCCTTTAGTTTACGGGGTGTACTTCTTATTCCGTTTTTCCTTGGGCCTCATCTCCACCCCTCTCTTCTTTTGATACGTGCTATCATATCTTCAGGCTATGTCCACTACAAACTCATAAGGAGATGTTAGATGAGCCATCACCTTATGATCAAGCCCTTGCTTCAAGCCTCTAATAAATTTCTCATTTTTATTCATAGGAGTGTTAATGATCTCCCTACCATACTTAGCCAATGCATTGAACTTCTGGATGTACCCCTCCATTGTAAGGTCACATTGCCTCAAGTCAATGAACTCCCTCTTCAACACACTCTACTGAGACTTCGATATTAACCGAGTCTCAAACCCCTCCTTGAACGGTTCCCAAGTGATTCCCTCTTCCGGAGTTTCTACAATTACCATCTTCCACCAATCCAGTGCATTTTCATGTAATTGCCTTGATGCCGGTCTTCTCTTTTGCACATCATTCATCCTAAGTCACAAAATATACGCTTACAGCTTCTCAACCAATTCAGCACTTCTATTGTAGGCTCTTTCCTGGAAAACATCTTTCCTCCAAGGTTTCTATAATCTTTACTCATCCTTGGAAAATATTCCCTTACCACCGCAGTTCTCAAATGTATTACCTTCAGTGCATCTTCCCGCATCATCTGGGCCATGAACTATTTAAATAAGACGTTCATATCCATACACGCTTCATTAGCTGGCGGGATAAATTCCTTCCCTACTACTCTTGGAATTATTTCTTCCTTTCCTCCATCAATCTATGTTTCTTCAATCTCTCTTTTTGCAGTTGTCCCTCCTATTATGATTCATTTGCTTCTCGAATCCGTTGTTAAGCAAGTCTTCATCCAAATGAAAAGATAGGAAGTGAAATCACAATAGAAGAATAGATATATCTCCTTACATATATTTATATAGAAATATATAAATATTATATATATATATATATTAGCGCATCCCCTCCCCAAAGTGTTTATTTTTAATTACTGCTCTTATCTTTTAGTAGCTCTGTTTTATTTAGGTGCCCTAAAGCTATGCTCCGTTACCAAACTATAACATCCCCCACTTGAAACCCAAGATGAACGTCGATGATGCTATAGTCATCACCAAAATTATCTTTCGGCAAAAAAGCGAGTTCAGTGTAATATGAATACATAGATGAGTAAACAGAGCAAACTAACATTATTCATTATGTAGCAGATTCTTTTTGATTTTTATTATTATTACTTCGGTCAAAATTTCCTAAGTCATATGCCCATGCTAGGGTCAAATATAATAGAAAATAACATCATAAAGAGTCGAGTCCATATATGAAGATGCGGCCTACACTCTATCATATAACGGAAACAAAATCTTTATTAGCTAAAGAGCCTCCTATTCCATCTTTAGTCCTCATACTGAGGTCATTATTCCAAACATGCCTAAGCCCATAAACTCAGCCTACTCAAATGAGTACTCGTGAGTTTATGACGAAAACAATAATAAAAATACGGGTTAGACATAAAGTTTAGCATGAATAACACTGTCCCAAAAAATAAACATATAATGAGACTAACCTGCACTACACGGGGTAGGTTTCCCCCTCACTATTCAACCAATCAAATGTGAAACATTTTAAACTTCTGATGCAAATTATTTCTTCTTTACATCTTTAATTAAATGCTTTCTTAAGCAGATTTTCTTTACTACTACGCACCCTGCGCTGACCCCACCCGAGTCCCTGAATAGATTATTTTTGAATCAAAGTATAAAATACTATGCTCCCTATGCTGACCCCACCCGAGTCTTGGTTTCCCTTATAAATTCTTCTTTGATATAAAGCATTCTTTTAAAGTATTTGATGCGGCGCCTTGCACAATTCTTATACACCTTACTTTAGTCTTTAGTGCTGCGCTCCTGTGCAGAATTTAGTTAGCTTCCCATTAAGGATTTTCTCTTAACTCGTACTGCTTGGAATCGCCTACCGTGGTATTTTTTAAATTCATTCTTTAGAAGTTTCTCTTATCTAGTACCACTTGGAATCGCCCACCGTAGTATCCTTTGAATTCATGCTTTCATTTGAACTATGTAGACCTAGCTCCCCTTGTAGTATTTAACCATTTAGTTAGTTAACCCTTGGACTACAAAGAAATAGCCACCCGCAATCCGTCTATATTTATTTGCTAAAATTTCTTACTGCTTGGCGTCACCCCACCGTAGTGATTTATTTACTTATTTTTCAAATTGCTTGGAACTACCATACCGTAGTAGACCGTAAAGATACCCATATGCAGCCTTAGACCATAAAGATATCCACATGCAGCCTCTAATCATTTGTCTAATTTGGTACTACTTGACCTTCCCCACCGTAGTTCCTGGAAGTTAAAAGTCTCTCCTAACCTTTTCTGGGTGTGCATCCAAGTTAGCGTCCACCCAGAGTCAATAGCCCTTCCAACTCCTTACCTTTATCTAACACATGATCCTTTCTCCCATTCTAACCTAAGTGACTAGCTTAGTCTTTGCCTCTGGGCATCAAATTTAGTCCAACCTTAAGCAAGATGATTTTTTTTCCAACTCAAGTTAAAGATTTGTTCTCTTGTTATCCCAATTCCTCCTTTCATAATTATGTGCTGCGATCTCTTCCATACAAATAGTGCAGACTGAGCCCCAAAGATAATCAAGAAAAATGAACTAAACCCACTTACATCAAAGTCCACTCCATATTTCATATATGAAATAAACTTTGAAGGGCTTGTGTTGTACCAAAATTTCTCAATAGTACAAACAACGATTATCTTCCTAAGAAAAGTCATACACCCTCTAATTATATGTATTACAAGAATTATGTTGTTTTAATGTATGAGGACCTAATGAAATAAGCTCGTATAGAGAGAACAATACCGTAGTCCAAAAGCAGCAACCCATCAGCATGTCCAAAACCCAAAACATCAAATTGTAGTCTTAAGAATCAACGGCCAAGATGGTCAATGAGACAATGCACGGCTCAGATACAAAGAGGCCACCTACATAAGAAACATGTCACCAATCTATGCCTCCTAAGTAGCATCGTTAGATGTTCATAATAAGCTCAAATCACAGCCACTCAATAGGCCCCTCTAGCAATCCAAGGAGAAGACTCTCCACTAATGGCGTTACGACATACTGGCTATAAATAGGCAGCAATCCCAAGGCGCAATGATCTTTTGGCATGAAAAAGAATTAAGGCATAAAATAATATTGTACTTTCCTAAGTTAGGGCTATATTTACAAACCCATTAATGGCAAAAATGCATAAGCTCAATGTAATAAGCCTCTCAACTAGATAAGAGTGACAAATAAGGAAAGGGTAGGGACATTCGACCCGAACTACTATAAAAGTCTCGGTGTTATTTACTTTCTGCACTTTACCATCTCTTCATTTGCTATCTGACTTTACGATCCAACATTTCATAACATAAGCTTGATTAAATCACATCTCGATAATCTCTTCGTTGGGTTCAATATTCCAAATAACTTCTAGCTTGCGTTTTCGTATCTTATCCTTATTTTCCTTCTTATGCTCCCATCATTAAAGAGTTTCTCTAGCCTTTTATTTTTAGTTTGAATGGAATAAAACGAATGAATAAAAATGAGTTATGTGTATTGTCCCCAAATAAGTTGGGCCCGGGCCCCCATACCTGCTTCTATAAATTCGTTTCTTTTAACTTTCTTGTTTAGCCCACCTTTTTCCTTTAATTAGCTTATTTTGTTAGTTATAAAATTTTATGGTTATTACATCAACACACCTTAGAAAGGGGGATCAGAATCCTTTCCCAAATAACATTTCATCTTGCACAATGTAATATGGTACCTTATGTAAGAGCTTTTGTTTTCATTTTTAATCTTCAAAAGATCTCCTCTATCAAATATTCCTTATATGGAGTCTTCCGTGATTGTAAATTATGCAAGGAAGCCTACTAAGGCTTTTCCATGAATTTCCTTTTAAGGATGATGAGTTATCTCATAGTGACTCATCCCAATATTCCACTTTCAACGATCGTCTCAAGCTTCATGGTGATGTAATACTTGTCTGAGAGGTTGATCCATCAACACGCTTATTTGATGGGCTTAGAAATAAGGACGTAACTTCCTTAATGCTATTAGTAAGCAGTAGGCTAGCGTTTGTAGCTTAGGATAATGCTTTATGACTATAAACCTCTTAATAATGTAATATATCATCCTTTGAATCTTTGCCACCTCATGTACCAATGCTGCACTTAATTTGTGAATTAATATCACCAAATAGATGTACACGTCTTCTCCTTCCAAAAACTTTGATAGGATCAATGGTTTACGAAGATGTTTCAACAGTAGTTGAAAAGTAGCTTAACATTCATTCATCCATTGAAACCTACTCCTTTTGTTCTTAAGGGCATCAAAAAACGGTATACACTTGTCAGTTGCTCTCGAGATGAATCTACTCAAAGCGGCAACCTTACCATTTAAACTTTGCATTTTCCTCATATTCCTTGCGACTGTAACCTTCTTCAATGCATAAATCTGCTTTAGGTTAGATTTTATATCCCTTAAGTTCACAATAAACCCTAAAAACTTTCCTTATGCAACTCCAAAAAACATTTTAATGGATTCGGTCTCATTTAGTACTTTCAGAGAAGATCAAACATTTCTAAAAGGCAGTCTATGTGATTTGTCAATCTTCTTCACTTTACCAGCATATTGTCTAAATAAACCTCCATAGTTCGTCTTATTCGTTGTAAAAATATCTTATTGACCAGTCGTTGGTAAGTAGCTTCATAATTTTTCAAACCAAACGATATAACCTTATAACAATACCCTAAGATATGTAGGATGTGCATTGCAATCTAATTGTATTCGGAATAAACATCCATAAAAAATAGTATTTCAAGTCAGGCTGTTTTATCCACGAGCTAGTCTAGCTATGGAAGTAGAAAGTGGTACTTTGGTAATGCATTATTCAAATTTGAATAATCGATGCATGTGCGCTACTTTCTGCTAGGCTTCCTAACCATCACTGGATTAACTATGCAGTTTGGGTAGAGTACTACATGGATAAAGTTGTTTGCCAATAACTTATTCACTTCTTTCTTTAACACAATGGACCTCAACCCTTTAAATGGTGACTTTTTTTCATGTCCAAACTACTGCATTGGTTGTAATACTAATGGCTTCTATTAATCAGATTAAAGCACAAACTCCTCAAAATCTCCATCCTCCTCCCGATCTCAATCCTCTTTCATAACCAAACCCTGGGGTTAATAGGACGCTAATCGACAAAGATGGATTCCAGCTAGTGAATCGCTGGAGAAACCGCCAACAAGCACCAAGAACCCAACCATACCAATTCAAGAAAAAATATAATCCAAGAGCCAGATATCAGAATGCAGCGGCAAGATTGGGAAAAATTATACTCGATCTCCTCATGATCTTTGTTTACAACAACACTGTGATTTTTACAAGTCAAGAATGAATATAGGTCAATTGTTGTAAGTTTAAATCTAATAACAAACTTATACATCGTTCACAGTTCAATTTTGACCTACTTTTACAGAAACACAAAATATACTGACCGAAATATGGAAGACGGCCCTGTAAATTTAATATTAATATACAACAACAGAACTGATGTTACAATTTAGTAAGTCAAAAATTGAATTTCTAAAATCAAATTTCACGCCGAAGTCTTACATTTTGCATTGTTGTTAGTATGGTTTAAACTGATTATTCTTATTAAAAGTACAAAATAAATAAATAAAACTGTTAATTAACTATCATTACTTTTTGAAATTATCACAACTTACAAAAAACAAAAGATACCCAAAAAAACATAATCTAAGAGTAAATTAACTGTAGAATCTAATTATCACTCTTTTTCATTCAGTTGCAAAAAAATAAACTGAATATTCCTTTCAATTTACACTGAACTATTTACACACACACACAACTGATAGCAAAGTTAGAGTTGAACTTTTTAAATAAAAATGTTGCTGGAGAAAGAAAAGAACACAAAGGTAGAGAGGAGAATGTAATAATCAGTGTTAGTGCTTTCTATTGATTATTGTAAAAAAATCCGTGAAGAATCCGAAACGTACATCATTTTTTATCTATGTTGTGTTCAATTTTTAAAAGTTCAAGTTTTATGTGGTTGGGCTAGAAACATAGACAAAGAGGAGGCCGTAACTGTCTAACTGGTGGAATTTTTTATTGAATCCTTCAAAATAAAATTGCTTCAACAATACCCTAAGATATGTAGGATTTGCATTGCAATCTAATTGTATTCGGAATAAACATCCATAAAAAATAGTATTTCAAGTCAGGATGTTTTATCTACGAGCTAGTCTAGCTATGGAAGTAGAAAGCGGTACTCTGGTAATGCATTATTCAAATTTGAATAATCGATGCATGTGCGCTACTTTCTGCTAGGCTTCCTAACCATCACTGGATTAACTATGCAATTTGGGTAGAGTACTACATGGATAAAGTTGTTTGCCAATAACTTATCCACTTCTTTCTTTAACACAATGGACCTCAACCCTTTAAATGGTGACTTTTTTTTCATGTCCAAACTACTGCATTGGTTGTAATACCAATGGCTTCTATTAATCAGATTAAAGCCCAAACTCCTCAAAATCTCCATCCTCCTCCCAATATTAATCCTCTTTCATAACCAAACCCTGGGGCTAATAGGACACTAATCGACAAAGATGGATTCCAGCTAGTAAATCGCTGGGGAAACTGGCAACAAGCACCAAGAACCCAACCATACCAATTCAAGAAAAATTATAATCCAAGAGCCAGATATCAGAATGCAGCGGCAAGATTAGGAAAGACGATCCCCAATTCAGACTTAGGAATGCTAAGGTTTCCGCTCCAAAAATGGAGGGAATGGTTCAGGCCAAAGGCAAAATGCTATTTTCATGGGTCGATATGTTAAATAATGGTGGTATTAGTTTGGGCTTATCGAATCTTGACTTTGTTTCCCCAATTAACATAAATGGTATAAATGTCATAGCTATGAAGAAGGAGGTCGGACGGAGGATGGAAATTAAATGGGATAGTTCAGTGGTTGTATATGTCTTTAGCGAACGCCATCCATATCATCATTTCAAAGCATTTGTAGCCAAAACATGGAACCAACCCATCAGGTAATTTTGAAATTTATGCAAGAAGTAATAGGTTTTTCATTATAAAATTTGCAAATCATGAGGACTGTATCAACGCCATTAGTGGTGGCCCTTAGTTTCTCTTTGGAAAACTTATAATTTTGAAAAAATGGACAAAGAAAGTGATCTTGATAAAAATCTGCTGTTGCCTCTACCTATGTGGATCAGGCTTCCTGATCTGAACCTGAGACTATGGAATAGAGAAGCATTCAGTGCAATTACAAATGTAGTAGGCATTCCAATGAAACTAGATGAAAAAATGGCAAACGAAACTTGACTTAGCTATGCAAGAATTCTTGTTGAAATTAAAACGGATGTTGAACTATCAAATGAAGTCTACATAATAATGCATAATGGGGAAAATCTGATGCAAAGAATTGAATATAAATGGATTCCCCCGCGATGCAATACATGTATATGCTTTGGGCATAATCAGGAAAATTGCAATTCTGTAAAAGTATGAAAAGAAAAGGCTTGCATGGAAAAAGATATGCACTCTGTTGATGAAATCAGTAAGGAAAATGCAATGCACTATGTTGATGAAACCAGTAAAGAAAATAGAGCATGTGATGCAGATACTATAGAGCCTTTTGAGGCAAATATGCTTTTGAGTAAAGAAGTTGGTAATGAAAACATGGAAAATACCATTGGATTGGAAAAAATTGATGTTGCAGACAAGGAAATTCGTTTTGAAATCAATGTAAATTCTAAAATAATTACAGTTGAAAAAATAGAGAAGAAACTCATGTAAACATGGTAATGGCAGTTGAAAAAACTCAGTTTCCAATGAAGCAACAATTATAGATTCAGCAGCAGCAACCGAGACTGCAGTAGTTTCGAAAAAGGCCACTGATAGCATGCAAAAAAGTGGAGCAGCTGAGAGTGAACATTTGCAGCAGTCCATAAGCTTTACAAGCAACAAAGGATAAAAAGAAAGCCAATGGGGATTATAGCATACATGTCATTGAGTCCCCACCCAAAATGATAACTCAAGTTTATACATTGAAGTAAAGAAAATAAATACAACAAATGCAAATAAACAAAGTGAAGAAAATGTAGTAGATCGGAGAAGTAATGTTGCTGCATCATCTGCATTCCCAAATGAGGTAGCCTCAACTCTGAATGAATTGGACATTGTAGTAGACCAAAGCAGTAATGAGGAACTGTTGGTCAGTGAGGAGAACACAGTTGTTCAGAGAATCAATGCTAAAGAATCTCCTCCATTCTCAAATGCTACCATGAATGGGATGTTGGTAGAATCTATATCCCCTAAAAATAAGAGTAAAAAGAAAAAATTGTAGAATAAGGCATATAAGTGAAATAATCTCAGCTAATGCTGGGGGCAGTGAAGAAAGGAAGAATTTAGAAGCAAACGCATCTTGGGAAAACCTAAATGGGAGGAGTAGATTAATGCCCAAGAAAAAACAGCAAGCAAGAAAATGGGCAGAAAGGCTGCAAAGGATTTTGCATAAAATTATAGTATCCTTTAATAATATTGTTTAATTTTATAGCAACTTCAATTATAGCTTGGAATACAAGGGGATTAAACTCTCCTGAAAGAATGCTAGATTTAACTAGCTTATCAAGTATTCATAAACCTAGTATAATAGGAATCTTGGAGCATAAATTGGAAGATAGGAAAATTAATGAATATGCAGTTAGAGTATTAAATAACTGGAGTATAATAGATAATGACAAAATGGAAGGTAATGGCAGAATTTTGGTATTGTAGGATCCAAATATATGGCAAATTAAACAATACTCTATTAACCTACAATATAGTCACTGTACATGTATTAATAGAGGGGGGTAACTTATAGAAGTTACTTTTATTTACGCTTCAAACAGTGAAATTGAAAGAATCATGCTTTGGAATCACCTCGAATTATTAAATAATAAAATGAAAAGCCCTTGGATTTTATTAGGGGATTTTAATACTGCCATGCACATTTAAGAAAAAAGAGGGGGAGTTCCTATTCCTTATAAAAAATTGGAGAAAGTTAATAAATTTTTATTAACAACAGAATCAACTGAGCCTATTATTTTTGGTAATAAATTACATGGAAATCTTGAATTTGTAGAAATATACACGGTAAACTATGTATAATTTTATTAATCAGGAATTCATAAATATTTTTCCTAATTTAATTGCAATACTCTTCCTCAAGCGATTAGTGATCACACTCCAATACATATTTCTTTAGCAAAAAATAATTTAAATAAAATAAATGTTCCATTCAGATTTTCGAATGGATGGATAGTTGAAAACACATATAAAGAAGTGGTTAAAAACAGTCTTACTATTTCTATACAGAGCACAGTCCAGTACAAATTCAGTAAAAGATATTACAACAAACTAAAATCAGTTTGAAAATTTTGAATAGGAATAAACCAAAAACCGAAGTCAGAAAAATTAGAGAGGAATGTGAGAGTTTGCAAAGCTTTATAGATAATGATAGCTCAAATTATTCTCAAGTAAATCAATTTTTCCAAACTTAAGATAAACCGGTTAATGCTCTTTATATACAAGCCATGAACATGAAACAAAAAGCTAAAGTAGATTGGCTAACAAATGGGGATGAGGCTAGCAAATTCTTGCGAAAATGTCTAATAGGAAGCACCAAAATAACATTGGAAAATTATTTAGCGCCAATGGTAATATAATAAATGATGTTTCTAGAATTAAATCTGAAGCTATTAATTATTATACCACTATATATAACGCTGATAATTATCTAACGAACTTCCCGAATATAGAAACTAGATTTTTACTACATTCTAATAGTCGGGAAATACTGCTAGCTCCTATAAGCATGGAGGAGATTAAAAAAATCATTTTAATGCAAATAATGATAAAAGTTCGAGTCCAGATGTGTTTGGAGAATATTTTATAAAGTACACTGGGAGGACATTAAAAAACAATAATTTGAAGCAATAAATGAGTTTATGGTCAATGAGAAAATTTTGAAAAGTATTAATCACACATATATTATTTAGTACCAAAAGTAAAAGTTCCTAACAACCTTGGAGACTATACACCAATCTCTTGTTGTAGTTTTATATACAAAATTATAGCAATAATTCTTTGTAATTTTTTAAATATATTTTTGCTGAAAATCAATCTGAATTTATTCTAGGAAGTCTTATTTATGAGAATACTTTATTAGCTCATGAAATGATAAGAAATTTTAACCAAGCAAGAAAAAATAAAATGTGTGTAAAAGTATATTTGCATAAGGCTTTTGATGAAACAGACAGTTTATAATACATATGATGAAACAACTAGGGTTGATGAAAAAATTTGTGCTTTAATAGAAGAATGTATTAATAATTTTACTTATTCTATACTAATAAATGGTTCTCCAACTGGTTTTATACATAGTAAAAGAGGCATAAGGCATGGTGATCCCTTTCACCTTACTTATTCACAATAGCTATGAAGTTTTTTTCTATACAAATGGAATTAGAAAAAATCAAAGGAAATATAAAAGCAATTAATAGAACTGAACCATGTATAGAATATTTACTATATGCATACGACTTACTATTGTTTTTAAATATAGATGAAGAAAGTACTAACACCTTGATGAAGATATTTGGAAAATGAATGAGTATGCTGGTCTGCAAATAAATGAGTGTAAGAGTAATGTATATTTTAGCAAAACATGTACAAGGGAATCAGATTATTTAACATTTTAAAGTTTCAAGTGGGAGAGTTTCCAGTCAAATATTTAGGTTTGCCATTTAGTATGAATCAAATAAATGATAGGGATGTTGTGCCAGGTTACTGGATTAATACAAGGTAGATTAGAGGGACGGTCTAGCAAACTGCTCACGTTAGTTGGTAGACTAGAATTAACTCACACAGTCATCACTGCTATTATCATGTATTGGCTACAAACTCACAATATCCCAACAAAAGCAATTCAAAAAATAGAGAAAATGTGTGCAAACTTCATACGGAAAGGAAAATTTCATGAAGTCAGCTGGATAAGTGTATGCAAATCAAAAAAATCAGTAGGCACAGGATTGAAATTTTTTTAGCAACATAAGTGCTGCATGCAAATTATTCTGGAAATTTATAGAAGGAAAATCTCTGTGGGCTAACTGTATGAAAGGAAAATACCTTAAAAAAAATTTTGGACTATGCCAGTAGACAATCATTACTCTTTTACTTGGAAAAATATTTTAAATTGCAGAGAAATAGGAATAAGGTATCTTAAAAGGCAGTTTAAAGATGGGAAGCTAACCAGCTTCTGGTTTGATCCATGGATACATGGAAAATCTCTAATGAATTTGTTGGGATCGGTTAATATATATCGGTTTGGAGACGAGAATGCTAAGGTAGACTATATCATTGAAAATCATGCATGGAATACAAATTTAAAATAAGTGGCATTAATATTCAAAACAACAATAGAAAAAATAGTAATCAACCCCAGTATTTCAAAAGATAAATGGAAATGGAAATTAAGCTCATAGGGCAAATTCTCATTCAAAAGCACATGGGAAAACATAAAGGGAGTTGAAACAGAGGTGGATTGGCATTCTGTCATTTGGAATAGAAAAAATTATCCAACAATAGAAACTTGCACTTATTTTGCGATTTTGGACAGATTGCCTACTAGAGTTAGATGTAAAAAATGGAATACAAAAGAAGAAGAAGACACATGCTTTCTTTGTAAAGAAGAATCAAAAAGTAATGAGCAGTTATTTTTTGAGTGTGCATACTCTATGCACATCTGGTCTATTTCAAAAAGAATGCTCAGTCTCAGTAAAAATCAAACAATACAAAATATAAGGAGCATTATTTAATTCATCTAGGAAAAATTCAAGTAAAAAGCTAAGAAGTTCAATTGGGCAAGTATAATCCTCTCAACTACTATCTATCATATTTAGAAAGAAAGAAATGCAAGGCTTCACAACAACAAATAAAAGAGCAGTTTGCAACTTTGGAAAGATATAGAACTAGATAGTCAAATCATATTTAAGAAATTAAACAAATTACAATCATATGAAAGTAATCAGGTGCAAGATCTATATGAATCAGATAACAATGAGGAACAATTGGAGTTATACTTACAATGCGGGAAATAAAATTCTAATATTTCCCGTAGTAGAACAACTAGAGCTGGCATAGAAGAAAGCAGGGTTGTGTTAAGGGGTGGCCAATTCCAAAACAATATCTGCAATAGAAACAATATCAAGTGAATACATGAAAGCAAAAACAAAGGTAAATCTAAAGTCTCACCTTATATGAATGGAATCTACCACTCTGACAAAACACAACCAACCGCAAATCAATCTATGCCTAAGATAGAAGTTTAGAGGATGTTAGTTATTATACTGAATTCAAATGGTAATTATTACTGAAGTAGACTTAATAACAAAGTGTACACTTATCTGTTTGGAACCAAGGAGAGAGCAGTTATCAGTATGAAGTACAAAATAGCGGGACTGAATTAAGAGATTAGGATGCTACCAATCTCGAATGCAATTCTACTTAAGGCGGCAGATACCATGCTCAAATCAAAAGAGACTTTTGGAAGGGAAGTAAACATGTATTAAATAACTATAATTTAATTGCTAATACAAATATAAGTTCTAATCTATCTTTTGATTTACCTGATTTAAGCATGAAGTGCCGCGATAGCGGTTATATGCCTGAAGAAACTCATCTCTTTCAACAAGGAAACTATATGCAACTAGGCATCAACAATCAGAGATTAAGAGTTAATATTAACAGAACCAAACTTAGCAACAAAATCATCACTTATCTGTTTAAGTTAATAGTGAAAGCAGTCAGCTTCAAAATCAACTAAAGCCAAGTATGAATGAGCATAAGCTATTGGGTAACTATCTCAGCAAATCAGAAGATAAACACTTCGATTCGACTTGGAAGCCGCCATAAAAGCCTATATTCAAGTTAAAAGTTGGATTATGCTGTCTTCCCGAGTGCTATACTTTGTTCTAAAACATCCTGAAGCTGCTTATATCTAGAGGAAGCTTGGGTTGTCTTCTCAATTGAAGGATTCTCGACAAAATACGAGATTAATACCAAGTCGCCCCAAATCGTCGATGCCCTAATTCAATTAGGGTTTTCTTTTGTTTTGTTTATGAGAAGTTAGAATGACGCTGGGATTATTAATAAAGCAACGTGGCTGTTAAAGTATGTATTGAAGTGGATTATATTTTCCATACCCGTTTGTTTTTGGGTTACAGGCCTTGGGCCACAACTTTGTTTTCCATTTTTCAAAAAAAGGATTTCTTTGGTTCTATATTGCGTCTCTTTTGCTTCATAGAAACAAATGTCATGTTGATATTCAATGCATGGCATTCAACTTTAGGCAAAATCTCACATATGTCAAATGAGTCCATACAAACCCATCTTGATTCGCCCTTTAAAATCCAATTAGTTTCTTTTTCGTCCTTATGTTGAGTTGAGAGCCAATTTGACAATCTTTATTATATCATCTTCATCTATTAGAATCTCATCCATCAACTTCACCGATCCCACCCTTGCCTTGTTGGCCCTTTTTGTGGGTCCATAACTTCATTCTTTTCGCTATTGGACCCGAGTTGAGTCTCAAATGGTAGTTATTAGGCATCCTAATTTTTGATGCAAAGAATCTTCTATGCATATTTTCTTTTTTCCTTATGTCTCGCTTCCCTCAACTCCGTAATGTAACATTCTCATCATGTTCCTTGAAACCTTTGAATCACCCCCAATTTCATAAGCTATAGGAAACTTCGTGAATAAACACCATGGAGCTAGAGTGATCCTATAGCCATTGACAACCAGTCTACCCAAAAATACATTATAAGCAGTATATTTGTCTGCTCTGCAAAGTTTGTCTCCCAACCGCTCAATCTACTTTATACATCCAACTAAAGATGTTTTCTTTGTGGAATAATCCTACAAGCGAGAATTCAAGGCGAAAAGTCCTCCTTCGATTGGATCTCGTCAATTGTTTTCTTAAATAAAATATTCATCGAGATTTTCTTTCAATCGGCACTCGATGAATAGTAGTTGGCCATCTTGGCTACAATCACCATCAGAAAAAAGTCGGTACTTCGACCCTATATGATGACCTCCTCCACCTCCGGTACCTAAATCGTCAATAATATATCCTATAGTGTAGCAATGGTACCCAACAAATGGAGGAGAACTGTTAAGCTACAATACAATCAATCAATAACATGTTGTATATCTCATTCTCATAACATATGAACAAAATATAATATCAAACATAGATATAAAATAGGCAAGACAGTATCATGATCAAATAAACCAAAATAAACATCATCAGGTTGCAGTGTGATTCATAAAGTGGAACATCACAGAACACATACGAGTTTATACATCTCAAGTAAATCATAAACTGCATAATACGAAACCGTCTCTATATAAGTAAAGCGATAATAATGCTATAGCACTACAAATTAGAATAAGCGGTAGTAGCTCCATAAAATAGTATATAAGTAAGCGTAATCCTCCTGCTCATCCTTCGCATAGCTCCATGCACTATCATCGTACTAACTCTCAATCTACTCATTTTCTAGTACCTGAAAATATAATAAGTAGTGCAAATTATCTCGAGTTGAACAACAAACTGGTATGAGCGATGTATAAACCTAAAACAATAGATTTATATATATTGATATAACGTAAATAAGAGCAATATGGTATGAAAAAGTCATACCTCACCTGTTACCGCATCCAACAAGTTAGCATATGGAAGCATCATATGCTAAAATACCAATATAAGGGGTATTCAACTCCATCTCAACAAATACTAAGGTGTTAAGATATTAGACTAGATAATACCTATCATCAACAGAGATAATCATAGTAATCATTTACCAAAACTCCTATCATATCTGAAGTGGCTTAGAAAAGTAATGGCTCTCGTTGATCTAATGGAAGTACCACTCAAATGACCCTGCTAGTCAAGACATTCAGATGTGTTACTAACAGACGTTGGTTGGCAAGTGTCCATACCTAGTAAAGGTTGGATTAACCAACTAATAGCACAGTCAATCTTGTCACTAGAAGCTGCTCGTTGGTAAACATCCGTAATTGGTAAAAAATCTCCCATAAGGTAATCCAACTCCAGGACCTGCACATCAACCCCTCTCCTCTAGATAGTAATCGTAGTGCACATATGTTGTTCCCCCCACTAGTCACCCCAAGCTAGAACTTGCCTTGCAAAACAAACCGTATGCTTCATAATGGTTAACCCTCTTCATCCTTAGTTAATATTATGGATCAGTACTGATCGATCCCCTTAGCTGGATTTTCTTTATTAACTCAAGTAGACTCATATCTCTTCCTTCAACATTGGTCCTAAGATAAAGCGCGGTTCGATACCAATCCATCATGGATTGGTACTATTGGGCCAAAAAGTGGCACAATACTCCAATATAATAGAAGAGAGTAGATCTAAGTAGTAATAACAGCAAAATAGTAAAGACACAAATTTTTATAGTTATTCGAAAAAATCTATGGCATACATCCACTTTAATCTTATTATAGATTGTTTTATCACAAGTACAGAGGCTTTACAGTTCATTTTTAGGTCTAGAAAAGTGAGAGTAAGCCTTTAGGCGATAAAATCATGGTAGAGGTAGAAGATGAAGTTGAGAATGGCCTAAAGTCCTTTAAAAGTTGCTATAGGCTTGCTATTTATAAGAGAATTGCCCATCAGAGTCGCCAGACCGCTGAAGGCCATATATGGATCCAGATCCATGAGAATGGGGGAAATATAAGGTCTTCCGTAGTACAAAACCAGTCGAAACTGACATTAAACCACTCGGTAAAAGTGGTTTTTCCTTGTGAAAATTACCACTTCTTCCTTTGCTTCATCTTGCATCTTCAAGTCTTCAAGCTTCGAGCACTTTCTACTAGATGTGATCCTCTTGGTACCGCAAGGTTTGGCTCCATCCAATACTTGTCCTTTTCTATATAGCTTTAGCATTATTCACCTGCAACTTTGGAGTTGTTCACCTACTCCTTCAGCTATGTGCTCTCAGATGACCACTTTATAATCATGTCACTTGATCATGGCAAAACTATTCAAAATAGCACTGCGAAGACCTCTCGGTATCGAGTCCTTATGAGGACCTCTCGGTACTGATAGCTTTCCACTATCACCATGGGACTTCAAGCTTCTTGAGTTCTCTTCCAAGGCCATCTTTAGCTTTCCCCCGAGGTCTTGAACCATTTCGTCTTCATCCTGACATCCGTATTCACTTGGAGGCTGCCTGGTTTAAACATCGAATAACACTTGCCCTCCAAAGTATGCTTCTGTTGAAAACGAAGCGTGCTTTTGATTAAGACAAGCGGTACATTGTTGTCTGCCGAGTCCATTGGTTTTCTAGGAATCACTTTGAGGATTTGTCTCTATTCCGAGGGCATCTGTTTAATTACTTTATATAGTCGATGAATCTCTCTCCACACCAAGGTTTAGATATACACATTATGAAGCTCGTTTTGCGCCTTAGCGAGGTAAGACTTCCTTTTCTTCTTTTTTATTTTCATTTTTCCTTTCTTTTTTTATAAATCATGTCGACATTGAGAGGAACCTGTTGGTATCAACATGAATTTCCACTTCACCTCAGCACTATATAAGTTGGGGACTTATAATTTTCATCCCACCTTTTCACTTCTTACTTTTACTCTACCCCGACTCCTTTTATTCAGTGCCGACCCCTACAACTTCAAACCCTCGACCACCACCATATACTTTAACAAGGTTTCCTTCACACTTTACCTCGGCATCCGCTGTCTCTACCAACAATCGCCACCACTAGTACTCTAATCCTTTGATTCATCCCGAGTATGACCCGAAGTCATCACCATAACCACCTAGCTTTGCATTGCTAGACCTCTTCTTGGTGTTGTCTTTGCATTGGAGGAGTCCAAGGAAGAGAACGTTGCTACTGTTGAGGTTGTTTTGGTAGCAGAGGAGAAAGCAGAAGCTTAGCTTTTATGGCAATTTACTTCTTATTGTTATATTCTTAATTGGAAAGTATAGCAATTCTTTGAGAGATTGGGTATTATTACTTGTGATGTTTATGTGCTTGGGATGGTAGAGCATAATTTAGGGATTTTGCAATGTACACTTGGTCATATTACTGATTTTTGTAAGAACAAGAATAACCACTTTTTACAATATAAGGTGAAATATTATTTGAAATTCTATGTGATGTTTACCAACATCAACTTATTGATAATTAGTTGTGTTATGGTTGAATTGGTTATGATCATGATAAGTGGATTCTGGATTGTAAAAGCTCATTCCCGATGCAAGATTATTTTGTTTCATTTTGGAAATTATTTCGTATTTTTATTATGGTGATCTGAACATTTCTCAATTTTTTTGCTATAGAGTTTTACCTCGAGCACGTCGTAATCTTATTAGCAATTGATGTGTGACATATGTCAATATTTATGTTATTTAAAAAAAATGGTAAAACCAATAAAGCAGGCACCTCATAACTTGCTTATTTTGTTTTATTTTGTGAACCAAACTAGTTCTGCAATTTAGGCCACAAAATTTATTTTCATAAATTTAAAATCATTGAGGGTTTGTTATTTGGATTTCAACTATCCTTGTTTCACTAAATGGGGTAATCTGAATCCTCATATATTTCAAGAAGGCCTTAGTTCAGATTTGGACTGAAGAAGTTTTGATTTCATAATAATTTGGATTTGCAACAAGCTCTGATCCCAATAGCCATGTTGGTTCCATGTTGCTAATTAGTGTATCTCAAGTGCTAGTGATAAAAAGTGCTTTCGTAATATATAAGTCTGATTTCATAATTATCTTTCTTCTGGAGATATTTGATCGCCACAAGCATTTCATTTAGCTAATTAGTGTATCTCAAGTGCTAATAAAAGGTGTTTTTGTAATATATATGTCCGCTTTCAAAAATAACAAGTAAATCAAGCCAATTTCCAAAACATGGACTTGTCAGATGCAAATGGTACCCTGAGTTCATCGTACTTCTTAAGATTTAATGTGTGTGTATGAGGTTGTGTGCAACATGTATAAGTAATATAAGAAACTGACATATCTTAAGTAAGGACACTTCCCATGCTTTGTTGCTTCCTTTTCTTTCTTATACTGTTCTGACCAAATCTCAGATTTAGCGTTGCGACGAGAAGCTGACTTAATTTGCTTGTCCTGAAATATGGCAATTTGCATTTGCAGAGTAAGAAGGAAGTTCTCCAAAAGGACTGTAAGCTAGGTGCTATAGTAATTTAATAATAATATGCCTGAATGTTCAGGGAGTCTTTGCAGTAAAATCATATAATACAACATACAAACAAAACATGTCACTATTTTAATATTTGAGGCCCACGTCTTGGCTAATCAAGGAGTTAAATAAAAATAAAATATTGTTTGAGTTTGAATAAAAAGTAAAAACTGTCTTATTTAGCTCTGGAATTTTTCTAACCAAATATTTTTTTATCTAAAACGCTGAATATACAAAATTATAATACCTGTGTTCTACAACATACGGTTGATTAAGTGTGATACTCGACTGAATGATAGTTGAAGATGAATTAAAGTTTTTCCACAGGCCGTTTGTAACCACTTGTTCTGTCATTGAATGTCCAATAACTATGTAGTGTGTATTAGGCAAAATATTAGAACATACGCAATTAGAATCACAACTTCTTAGCTCGTGTCTAATTATAAATAGGTAAACATGATATTTTTATCAAAGATGAATGGTAATATATGCTGATTGATTTTTCATCTAAGTGTGTTTGCATGTCAGATGTCCACTGACAACTATCCATGCTGTAAAATATCTTTTTACGAAGAAGTGTACATGTCATAGTGAATTCTAAACTGATTCACAAGCCACAAACAAAATCAAATGTAAAGATTATCTTACTGATGTCGTTTTGTTTTGTTTTGTTTTGTTTTTATTTTTGAAAAAAAAGAACAAAGTATCAGTAAGATAATAGGGTTAAATTTTCACACATATAAATTAGAAGTTTAATATACTGAATCATTGTTACAGCATTCTATGAAATGTTGTGGGCGTTAATAACTGTATTGAAAGCTACACCTATCAGTTGCTGACCGGTTGAATCTTACAGAAGTATCTGGGTGAAAGATTAAACTTATTTGTAATTCAGTGTTGAGATGTTTCACCATCATGATTGATTGAAAATTTGATCAGAATTGCGTATATGCCATTTACATACATCAACATCTGTTACAATTATTGATGAAGATCTTTGAAACATAGAGCCCACATTGTACAAACTAAAAAAATATCTAGATGCAACAACTAATATTTAGTGTTTGTGATGAAATTATGAATCGACCAAAGTACAAAATTTATTCTATTGTTTGTTGTTGAGTCATATGAAGACAATTTAGCTTTTGTTGCATTTACTTGTTTGATTTCTAATTCAATGAGATCTCTGAAGTTAGCGATTTTGAAATATGTTATACAGGACAATATAAAATAACAACACTGTCCATCATCAAATTTTATCTTAGAGTAAAAGTCATTGTAAGTTGATGTTAATAATTGCACAAATATCCACTTGTATCTTCTTCTTTTCATTAAACATAATTGAATGAAGATGTGTTCAAATTTGTAACTGAAATATACTTGTTGTATATACTTCTCTAATAGATCGTTATGTATCATTAGCTTTACGATAAAAATAAAAGTGTTTAATGTTTTAGCATGCACTGTAATAAAGGGTCTTTTATCAATGCAATTATGCAAATCAATAATTTTACTGCAAATTTTACATACATGATTCATGATATATCTACTTGTACACAGGATCAGTTGATTAGCTTAACTTGGAACTTGCATTGAGTACATAAATAAATTTCTAGACCTCAAACTTATCCTTCTCCCTAAATTATGTTTTCATGATTAGCATGTTAGCATAAAAACATCTTAACAAGTTAAGATTATGTTCTTATCATCAAAGCATAACCGCCTATTTCAAGAATATGATCAAATCTTTTGACTGCATCTGCATAAACATTTACAATTCTGATGGAATTTGATTATCCATGGTCATCGATATTTGCTTTCCATTTAGTCATTTACAATTTTGATCTTTCATGCCCAGTAAGTGTTTTGTAAATATGAATAACTTGATCTAGGCTAATTTAGAAACCTGACTGTTAGTTAAATTCAAATAAGAAATGATTTCCTTTCCTCTTTTGCATCTTTAATGTCTTAAAACTTGCACCTTTGCTTATTTTTGGTATTCCATTGTGATGGTAACAAACAAGCCGATTTTTTGAAGACTATTAAGCTTCTTTTCTTTCTAAACTTAGTAATGGTTAAGGGCCCAAACTAGAAATTTGTCCAGGGCCTAAAATGACATAAACCAATTCTGCTCATAGGTAAGTTGTTCTTCAGCATATATATCATGTAAGCATGTTTTCAACTCTCCACTCAAGTCCTTTACCTAATTCAAAAATGTTACATGCGTTTCCAGGTAGTTGATATCTATGACATCCGTTTACACATTTATCACACTGTCACTTGAGATTTACGTTATAATGTAGTTACCACACTTGTAGTTGTAATAAATTTTTTGCTTCATTTTTTATTGTACCATGCATAAATGAAAATACTTTGATCATTTTATCTATTTGCTATTGATAAGATATTCATCATAAATAAGTTGTTCATTGTGATTACATAAGGTTGATATATTTTATTTTTGTTCATGTCAGCATCATTTGCATTAAAATATGTCATTTGCATTTAAATTTTCTTTTATAACAAAATAACTCATGCACTGTTCATTTTTGCTCAGGATCTGCTCACTGGAATTCAAAATGAGCAAGATTGGGAATGTGATAACGAGAGCTCAAATGCAAAAAAATATTGACGAACAAAAAAAGAAAGGTGCAAGAAATAAGCAGCTTGAAGACAATCAAGTAGATGATGAGATTCATAATGAAGACAATCCACAAGCATTAGAAAAAAATCAAGTACAAACTTTTTTCATAATAAATCTTGCTTCATTACTAAATAATGGATTTATTTCAATTTACTTGGCGATTTTCCTGTTCGGCTACTAAATAATAAATCAAGTACAATCTGAACCTGTTTGCTGAAATCATTTTGAGAAATTTCAATCTAGGGTTTATCTGTAGTTATGCTTATGCTTTTGTTTCCTACCCCTAGGGTGGATGCTTTTCGATATCTCTTGTTCTGTCTTCAAAATCCTTTCAAACTTTGATATTCATTTGAAATCCTGTCATATGTGTAATCTGAAACTTCTCACTTTCAAAAATATACAGTTTAAGTACTCGGAAGAATAAACTTTAATGAATGCCCAGTTTCATATGGGAGATTTTACAGGTATATACTTCTGTGAACTGGTTTTTGGAAGCATAAAATCTTCTGTCTAAGGTCAAGGATTTGTAGTTATACAAGTTCCATTTTCTACATAAGTTCTGAATATATATATAAACTTACGTAGGCCTCCAGTTTTTAGGAATGCAGTCCTCTAATATGTTCACAAAAGTTCCAGGTTTTTAGGAGACATAAAGCTTGATATAAGTGCAACTTGATATAAGTGCAGGATTTTACGCATGCATAAAACCAAGTTTAATGGGAGCATATATGAAACTCGAGCAAAATTTAAACTGTATATTTTTGAAAGTGAGAATTTTATGGGCTTTTATGATCTAATTTGTAAATTATTTTTTTTATATACAGAAAATAGGGAAGAAGAGTAAGGCTGTGAAAAAGAGAGGTCACATGCAAAAAGAAATTGACGAACATAGGAAGAAACGTACAAGAGAGGAGCTGTTTAAAGACAATCAAGTAGAAGACGAGGTTTCTATTCCAATATCACTTGAGAAATTATTGTTTTTATTGACTTTGCATGATTTTATTGCAAAATGGGGTAGGAAAATAGGAATAGTTAATTCTCCATTCTCCTTGAGATAGGAGAGTAGAAACCTTCCTGTTTGGGCCACCCAGTGTAGAAATTTCCTGCCATCCCAATAGATCAGTTAAAGATAATCCATTAATCCATAGATCAAACCAAAGATTAGTGCCTTTGCTATTTGTTGTTTCTTTGTTAATCAATCCTCTACTCATTTGCCTTGCTTTGAGAAGTGTTTTCCAACTGTAATATGAAATATTATCAAATTGGACAACCCAAATTTTTTTTATTGTGACATTATCTATTTCTAGTCCACCATGCCCCCAAACAATCAGATGTTAAGTTTTAACATGTTCGCTTACGACAAATCTTCCAATTTTGGTATACCAAATCCACCTTCTACTTTTTGTTTACATACATCAGCTCAATTTAATTTGTGGGATATACTTTGCCATATAAAATTTGAGCATATCAAGTTTTTCTTCTTAATAACGGACATGGGGTCTGACAAAAATGCATCTAGAAATCAATAATGAGATAAATAACAGTTTTATTAAGTTCAATTATGCCACTTATATTTAACAACTTATTATTACAATTGTTAATTTTTCTATTTATTTTGTCCAATAGTGGCCAGAAATCTCTTGCTTTAGTTTACTAGTGAATAGAGGAACACCCAGATACAGTGTTCTTTCATGTTGAATAATTTTGATCGGTAATATGTAAATATGATAAATCAGTTAAAGTAATATTTTAAAGCAAGGTATGAAAATAGTAACCAAAGCTAGGTGGTTTAGAAATTAAGAGTTAATTATTTAACTTAGAAAAGCATGAAGATAAAGTATGTGGGCATGAACCAGCATGATGAAGCAAAACCATATTCATCTCTTCTTGGTGTAATAGTTACCCTAATTAAAAGATCTTTTACATGAAACAAATTTGAGTAAAATATATATTGAATCGTTATGATTAGTAATATATCCATTTATAGGTGAACAAATGATAAATTGATAAAAATTCAAAATAAATACTGAATATAATAATTGAAGCAAGCTATAAAACATTGATTATGTTACCTGTTATGTAACCATGAATATTTTTTCATTTTACATACTTGACAAATAACCATTTTACAGAAATAACTTTATGTAGTTTATATTAAAATAACTGAAGAAATACCTATTTAGCTTAGGAGAAGCTGAGAGATAAAGTGCGCGTAGGTGTCGCAATGAAGAAAAATCAAATTCACACCTCCTCGGCATATTAATTACCTTGTTAAAAAGTTCGGGTTCTTCCTTCTTTGTTTGCTTAATCCTCTTTGATTCATGTACCTATAATAAATCATTTAAATATTTTGTATCTTTACAGTTAATTTGTTACGTATGTCCAAAAACATTGCAAGAAATTTCCTACATCAACTGCACCTCCACATGTTCGAAGAACTCGGAGTTCTTCGACCATCCCATAATGTGTTGTGAATCAAACGGGAGATGAATGTTGCTGACAGGCATTCATTCTCCCTGGAAACCCACACTTTCTTTGTGGTTTTGTTTGGGAACCATTGTAGATAACACTATATGTATGCATGTGTATGTGTGTGTATAGTGTTTCGTGGCTTGCTTCTTTCAGGATGTTGGTCTGAAACTGACTTGAAAGTGGATGGCAACAAGTCTTTATTTATCTCTTTATTTGGTGATGTGGATAGTTTGTACAAGTTAACATGGTATACACAATACCTGCTGCTTATATGAATGTGTATTACCACATACAACATACTTTGGGGTATATGCAAGAAAGTACACTACATGTCTGAAGCATTTTCTTGCATTAGAAGTTGCTGAGTTTGAAGCTCCTCCCTAATCTTATTTGAAAGAAGATTGCCTTTGCCGAATTTATCTTGAGACCAGTCTCTTAATTTCCTCCTAAAACATCGGATTTGTTAATATTCCATAAGACAGTGTAGGGGTATGGTGGTGGTAGACAGTGTAGGGGTTTGTGGAATAGGGAACAGTTGAATGAGTTGTGGTAGTTGAATGAGTTATAGTCACTGGTGGCTGTTGGAGCGGTTGCTGCAGCAGATGGTTTGAGAAATGTATGGCAAAATGTTGGAGTGTTAGAAATGCTTCAACAGATGGTTGCTGCAACTGAGAAAAGTGAGGTTAACATTGCTTTAATCTATTTTCCATATTGGGAAAATAGATCAGTAGAAATAATCAATTGTAGTTTCTAGTTCATGCAGTTCATGCACTTGCTTTAATGTTTGTACACTGTAATAAAAAATATATATCACATTTCTATTTGAGCATACACTTGTTTTAACATTTTCTGTTTCTTTGTGTTAACTTCGCAGGCTTATTTGGAAGGAAGCAAGGTCCTTAGTACGCAACTAGATCAGATCTTGCATGTTGGAACTCTGTAATGTTTGTACTCTGTAATATTTGGAAGGATTGCTTTAATGTTTGTACTCTGTAATGTTTGTACACTTATTAAATTGACATTATTTTCTGTTTCTCTGTGTTAACTTGGCTGCAGGCTTATGTTTTATTCAATGGTTATGCACTTGCTTTAATGTTTGTACACTGTAATGAAAAATATATCACATTTCTTTCTGAGCATGCTCTTGTGTTATATTTGTTGATTATAATCTTTATTCGTTTATGAAGATTTAGTTTGATTGCTATTATTAAAATGTAATATATAGGCATAGCTCTTGAAAAGTGTATCTACGATTTTTATAGCGGCATATATGAGCTGTAAAAGAATTTATCAATACTATAACATGTTGATTTAATAGCGTGAAATGACCGCTATTGAATAAATATTTTATAGCGGCAAAATGGTGTTATAAAGATTTCCAATTCCGTTGAGATTTAGCTGTATTATAGCGGCTATAATGAGCTATTGAATAAATATTTTATAGCGGCAAAATGGTGTTATAAAGATTTCCAGTTCCGTTGAGATTTAGCTGTATTATAGCGGCTATAATGAGCTATTGAATTAACGTACCATAGCGGCGAATTTGCGTTATAAAACTAAGCTCAACTATAGCGGCATATTTTGTGTTATAAATATTCAACAGTTTTTTATAACATGTCGATATACAACGCTTATCAAACCGCTATGGTTGTGATTAATAGCGGCTATATGCCGCTATAAAAGACACTTTTTGTTGTAGTGATTTCCTATCTATGTGAAGTGGTACTTTAGCTACCTGACTTTGGGCATCCCCTATTGACTTTGCCTATCTATAGGCATTAGTCAAGATCAAAGGGATAAGGGCGAATTGTTTGATCGACCATTATGATTATACTCCTTTTATCCGATCATTGATCCAAGGAGTTGGTCGATACCCATCTCCGAGTACCTATGTAAGATGCTAATCATGCGGCATATGATTTAGCTTACAAGAACACGGTTCCATAGGTTCTAGAAGCTAGCTTTATTTATGGACGAATGAAATGGCAAGTCCTGCCTTGTTATATTACCTCCAATCCACTAGGGTGGCTTATTTGTAGAAAATAAAGTAAATATATCTAAGTGAAAATAACATCATAATAGGTCACTATCCCATGCCCACGGGATTGTGATCCCATCAACAGTCGTAATAGGTCATTAAAACAAGGTCCCCTACTTCGAAGGTACAACTTCAGACTTTGGTGTTAAAATGTCGTGCTACTTTCTCTGGTGAGCAGCTACCCTTAATTGAACCGCTTCTCATTTTTCATCAAGAAAGTCGAGCGACTCAAGCAAGAATTCCTCGTTCATTTATGGGTGTGCTATCACCCCCTCTACCTACCCATTCGCCTATGGGTGTATAATTGCCGAAAAGCTTTTCTCAATTTTGTATTGGTTGTAGAAATGCTTGAACTTGGTCCTTTGAAATTGAGTTTGATTGTCAGTATAATCTTTTGCAGGACTCCAAATCTGCATATAATATTATTTGTCACAAAGCTGACCACTTTCCTCATTGTGAACGTGGCAAGCGGTTCTGCTTCTGCCTGCTTTGTGAAGTAATGCACCGCAGCGATATCGTACTTAGCTCCTTCTTTCGACATCGCTAGTACTCTAATTATATCAATTCCCTAAATCATAATGGTCTTGGGTCAGCCACTTGCGTAAGCTCCATGGATGTGGCTCTTGTAATCTACGCAACCCTTTGATATGTATCACACCATCTAGTGTAAACAGTAGCATTATGGTTTATCGTTGGCTAGAAGTATCCATAATGAAGGATCTTCTTCGCTACGATCTATACCTAGTGTGATCGCTGCAACTACCCTCATGAATTTTGATGAGGATTTACCTAGCCTCATCCTTGGTTACACACTGAAATAGAGGGTTGAGAAACCTCACTCCTTGCATTATGAATCACAACACTTTACGAAGGAGTTCCCATTTTTCATTTCTTCCTTTCAGGTGAGTTCTCTTCATCAAATAATCCTTGATCGAAGTGATACATGAATCCTTTTCCTCCTCGTCCTCCAAGATCCAATCAACATCCATCTAGTCCATGCTTGGAGCTGATAAAACCTCCACTAGAACCAACCCCATTAACTGTGCATCCTCAAAGCTTGCCAATTTGGCCAGTGAATCAGCTTTCGTATCTCCTCCCTAGGGGTGTGTGTAATTGTGTAATGCTCTATACCGTTTGGTAGTTCTAGTGTCTTCATCGAGTAAAGGGGAAATCTCACACACTTAGCCTAGAATTCCTTTTTTACTTGGCAGACCACCAACTTGGAGTCACCGAATACATGCAACGCCGTCACCCATAGTTCTTTTGCTATCTTGAGCCCCGCCATCAAAGCTTCATACTCAACCTCGTTATTTATCGTGGGGAACTTAACCTTCAATGCATAGTAAATCATCTGTCCTTTTGGGGTTATGAGTACCACTTCTACCCCCAAAGTCATGTTCATTGGGAGCTCCATCTACGCATAATTTTCATTGGGAAAGTGGGACCATATCTTCTTGTTCCCCATGACGGACAATAAATTCAACAATGAAATCTGCTAACGCTTGTCCTTTTATCGTCCTTCTCGGATGGTAAGTGATATCATATTGGCTTAGCTTGATGTTCCATTTAAATAAACTTCTCGAGGTTTCGGCTCGATGCAGTACTTGCTTTAAGGGCTTATTCGTCAACACCTTTATCGGGTGAGCCTGAAAGTACGGTCACAACTTTATTGAAGCAATCAACAAGCAATTAGAGAGCTTTTCTAGCTTTGGATAGTTCTTTTTTGCTCTGATAAATTGCATGCTGATGTAGTGTACTGGCATTTGGATCCTTGCCTCCTCATGTACTAATGCTGCACCTAGTGCGTGAGCAAACACCACCAAATAGATAAACAAATCTTCTCCGTTCAAAGGACTAAATAGGACTGGTGGTTTTTCTCCTCTTTGAGGCCATCGAAGAATGGAATGCATTTATCAGCTGCCTTTGAGATGAACCGACTTAGTGCGGCAACTTTCTCATTCATGCTTTGAATTTCCTTTCATGTCCTTGGGACAGTTACAGATTTCAAGGTGTTAATCTGCTTCAGATTAGGCTTGATGGCCCTTGAATTCACAATAAAATCCAAAAATTTAACCAATGCAACTTTAAAGGAACACTTCAATGGATTTAATTTCTTCTTGTACCTACACAGCACATCGAACATCTTCGAGAGATCTTCCATGTAGATCGTCAATAGCCATGACTTCACAAGTATATCATCCACATACACTTCTGTGGTCCATTCGGTCTGGTCCTTGAACATGGAATTCACCAATTTCTGTAGGTAGATCTAGTGTTCTTTAGATCAAATGACATCACTCGATAACGGTATAGTCTCCAATCCGTTATAAAACTTGTGCGCTCCTGATCTGGAATATCCATCGCTATTCGGTTATAGCTGGAGTAAGCGTCCATAAAAGAAAGCAGCTTGTGTCTGGCAGTCCCGTCTACTAGCTGGTCAATTCTGGACAACATAAAATTGTTCTTTGGGAATGCTTTATTCAAGTTTGAGTAATCAATGAATGTCTGCCACTTCCCATTTGGCTTTTAACTAACACGGGGTTCTTTAACCATTCAGGGTACAATGCATTATAGATAAAGCCATTTGCATTTAGCTTATCTACTTCCTCCATCAATGCAGCAGATCGCTCCGAACCAAGACCGCGTCTATTTTATTTTAAAAGAGGATATTTTGGGTTCACATTCAATTTGGCACACTTCTCCAGTAAAATTTGCACATATCTGAATGCGTCCAAGTAAATACATATAGGTTTGCTTAGAGAAAATCAACCAACTCCTTTCTCATTTTGGCGCTAAGCTAAGATCCAATCTTAAGGACCCGAGTATGATCACTATATCGACCGGAAAGATGACTGTTAGCTTAGCTAGTGCTGCCCGCACTTCCTCTGATTTCTTCCTGGGATCCATAGACTTGAAGAATTTGCTATGGCTCCTGAGCCAGGACTTGGGCATTGGTTGCTATGTGTTCATAGTCTTGATGCAGAGAGGTTTCTCTGCACCCTTTCTTTTTCCTATCGCTTTTCCTCTTTGAGCTCGGTAACATAATGTTCTCAACCTGCACTTTGGTCGCCTCAAATTGATCCGACTTAATTCTCCATGGGGAACTTCATCATCAAGCACCAAGGAGCCAGTGCTACTCTGAAACTAGCTAGGTTTTGTTGGCCCAAAAAGGCATTATATGCTGAGAATTCATTAAAAACAAACTTCTGAACCCGCACGATCTTGTGTTCTCCTTTACCCAACTCCACGGACAAGTCAATAGCCCTGATGCGCTCATTTGCCTCTTCGGTAAATCCTCGAATCTTAAATATACAAGGCCTTATATCCTTGGGATTGATTTTCATCTGATCAAAAGTCCTTTTAAACATTACATTTACCGAGCTTTCACAATCCACTAAAACTCGAGGCATAGTAGTTGGGCCACACTGACCGTTACCACCATGGGATAAAAGGTTAGCGCTTCTATCCCATCAGAATCCTATTACAAAAGATTATATCATTGGTCATCAATCTCTGCTGCTTATCCGAAGCTCCATCCTTAGTGGCAAAGCAGCTCTTCTGTTGTGCATGCCTTAAAGAATTTGCATAACACTCTATTTAATTCCATCTTTTCTCCACTAGATGAGATCTTTCAATTATTGTATTTATCATGATCCTTCCATCAGATCACCTAGGCCTCTCTCCGCTGGGTCCTGGCCTACTCCCTTGAGCATTCAGCCCTTAGGTTCCAACATTCTATCAGCTATCCTGCATATATCTAACATATTGTTGCAGCCTTTTCTTACGGATCAACCCTTCAATTATATCTCTTAAATGGCGATGCTCCTTGGTATTATGCACAAGTGTCTCATGGAAGTAAAAATACTTCCATGAGCGCCTCTCAGCCTCCGTCGCCTCCCTATATGGTGGCTTTGTATATTTCTCTGTCCCTTGCGTGGAAAGGTTTATATTTTCGATCGCATCATTTAGAGGTGTGTATTTTTCTAACTTCATATTCCTTAAACGCTTTTTGGCATCATTCCTCCTACCTCTAGTGTCTTGATTTCTTTTCTTTTGGTTGTTTGTGTTAACAATATTCACAACAACATTACCGGTTTTCTCACCAATTTGTTTAATAGCAACATTACTTTGAACTACTTCTCTCGACCATCCACCACTAACCTTCATGGAACTAGGTTCGCCACTTCCAAGTGCATAAACTAGTTAGCCATTTGGTGGAACTCCTCCATGGTAGTCGGCTACTTTATCCTCGACCATTTTCCAAAATCCATATCCGAGTGTATCCCTCGAATCAAAGCCATCAACAACAAATCTTCTTTCAGATTATTCACATTTGTTACTACAGTAATAAACCCATTCAAAAAGCCTTTCAGCGACTTTTCATGCTGAGTAGCATAGAGCCTGAACTACTCCAAAAACTTCTTAGCCAATTCATCAAAAGTTAAAATTGATTTTGGCAGGAGCCAAGTGAACTACATCGATGCAATTCCATCCAAAAAGATGGGGAAATACCTACACCAAATTGTACCTGTCTTCCTGGCACCATCCATGTGCCATTCATGCTTAAATAGACGCTGTCCGGGATCAGTTGTCTCATTGTACGATGTCACCAAGGGTATTGTAAACTCCCTAGAATATTCTTCCCATAAAATGCTCTATGTGAATGAGTCCTGTTAGGTGCAGAACCCCACTCTTCTTCTTCCTCCATCAGTTTTCTTCCATTAACCACTTCATCGTATCAGCAATATGTTCCTTACTGGCCTGGTGATTTGAAAATCGATCGTCAAGGGAAACCCCGAATGCTTGACTCCACAAACGGTCTCAATTCGCTCGATGACATCTAGGCTCCCTTGTCTTTGGAAGAGCCACTTCTTTGGATCTTCTATGATGCATATTTGGCTCTATGGCAATTGTTCGAGCACCAGCATCATGTGCTCAAGAATTCGATCCAATGTCATTGCCATTGTCCTATAAATCATCCTTGATATCGTCCAAATTGACTACATTAAGTTATTTCAATTTAGGACCAACCCCCAACCTCTTAGTGCCAGTTAATTTCTCTCGGTACCGAGTGGTCCACCTCTAGACAAAACTTGACCACTTCCTCTAGTTGCTCTCCTTGATGTTCAAGCAGTTTTCTCCTTCATTTTTTGCTTTCCATCTCTCCTGTTCTGATCGGGTGAAGAGGAACTCTCTTCTTTAGAACTTAATGGTAATGCACCCTTGTGGCATTTCCTTTTCCTTTGAGACTGTTGAGTTAACAAAGCGACACCAACATCCATCTTCTCAACGAGTACTTCTGGCTATTCATAATTCCCTAATTCAGCTCCACCATCATCTTGTTGAACTCGACTCTTGACACCATCTCTTAAGGGGCCGACGGTCATGGGAGAGAACCTACGGTTGATTAGTCTCTTCATTATAGTGAAAAGCTTCATCTTCTCCACCAGCTGCAGCCTTGATTTCTAGATCTCCTACGGGTTATTAGTTCAACAATTGAATTTCCAAATAAACAACAAGAAGCTTTAGATCCAACTTCTACGCTCTAATCCAAAATAAAAGCAAGATTTACTCCTAAGAAGCTTTGTTCTCCGTGAAAGTACCAAAAATGTTGGGTCAAAAAGTGGTAGAACAAAAACAGTGAAGAAACATGTATAGTTATAGTGGTTTGACAAATTTTATGGCCTACATCCACTTTAATCTTATTATAGATTGTTTTATCACAAGCATAAAGGCTTTACAATTTGTTTTCAAGTCAAGAAAAGTTAGTTAGGTCTCTAAATGATAAGATCTGGGTAGTGATAGAAGATGAAGAAGAGAATGGCCAAAAAGTCCTCTAAAAGTTATTCTAGGATTGTTATTTGTAGGATAATTGTCTATCAGGGTCGCTAAATCGTTGAATACCAGGTAAGGATCCAGATCCATGAGAATACGAGGGTAGGAAAAGTCTTCCCGTAGCACAAAACCAGTCGGTACCAACATGAAACTACTCGGTACTAAGAGGTTTCACCTTAGCAAGTCACCACTTATTCCTTTGCTTTATCTTGCATCTTCAACTCTTCGAGCTTCGAGCACTTTCTGGCATATGAGATCCTTTTATTAGTGGAAGGTTTGGCTCCATCCAGTACTTGTCCTTTTTTGCATAGCTTTGGCACTGTTCCATTATAGCTTTGGAGTTGTTAACTGCTCCTTTAGATATTTCCCTGAGATAACCAATTTATAGTCTTGTCACTTGATCATAGCAAAACCGTTTAAAATAGCATAAGGGAGACCTCTCAGTACCAAGTACTTTTATGGACTAGTAAATACTAACAGCTTTCCACTATCACTTTAGGACTTCAAACTTCTTGTGTTCTCTTTCAAGACCATCTTGAGCTTGCCTCCCGAGTTCTTAAAGCATTTCATCCTCATCCTAACATCCATATTCACTTAAAGGTTGCTTGATTTAAACACTTAATAATAGGTGCTGATCCATACACTTAGTTATTTTCTTGTGATTTGATCCCTCTAGCCTTACCATTTGAAATTCTTCTCAAATCAGATCGGAAATAAATACATTTCTAGTTGAAAAATGGATCCAAAACACTTTTAAAACATTTATTTCAACATATAACAGCAAGAGTTATAAACCACTCCTATACCGATGGTAGAAACACCAAATCAGCCAAAATAAATGCAATTTAGTAATGGACAGCGAAGACTAGTGAAAATCCTTCCCAAAAATGACCATTTGATGATATCTAGTGATTCCCCTAAGCTTAGCCCACTTAATATCTTAACCTTACCAAAAATAGTATGATTTTAGGATTGTTTTGATAGAGATATGTTGATGGTGGTTTTGAAATAAGTTTGCATCTGAAATAGAATGAAGTAATGGCATCTCTAACCCAGTTACCCTTGAAATCTAATAATTAAAAGCCAAAAATACGGGCTTTTGGGCCCAACTAAAAATCTGTCTAAATTTAAAGTAGTCATATCTCTTAAACGGCTAAGTCAAATTAATTTTATGAAATCTCTACACAAAAGGGAAACTATAGTCTTCCATTTGGATCCAGAATCAGCTCATAAATTTGCTCATATAAAAAGTTATGGCCTTTACTGGTTTTATGTCCCAAAAATGTACATTTTTTATTCTAAATTCCAAAACAATCAATCTACAATATTTAACAAAGTTTTAACACATTTTTGATTCATTTTCATTTCATAAATAATATTTTACTTATCTAATGATAAATAAAAGTATGGGTAGTTACACCATCCCCAACTTAAGAATTTCATCCTTGAAATTCTAATGTCAAGCAAAAGCATAACCAAAACACCCATGAAATTATCATACACAACATAAAAGCATAGTAACCGATATATACTATCATTCTATCATGCTTAATATATTATCAAGCGAAAAAGATACCAAATGTGATACAAAATATGATAAACGTAACTTTACCAAATGAAAAGATCCGGATCATAAGGGGTCATTATGTCCTCTTTGGACTCTCAAGTACTATCACCGTCACTCTCGCTCAATTGAACCGTTAAGAGCTTTATGGTTAAGAGTTCTTACAACTTCAGGTTCAACTTTTAAGTTGTAGAGGTGATTCGGTTCAACTATCATGTCAAAGTCATACATAAATTTCCTTGGATGCAAAGCATGGAAAACATTGTGCACACCCACCATCTTCTGGTGTAGGCAGACTCTATATGCAAGATTTCCAATCCTCTTGAGTATTGGAAAAAGTCCTATAAATCTCAGTGCCAACTTCTCCTTATTATCGAACCGAACCGCATTTCTTAGTGAAGAAATTTTGACAAATACAGTACTTCCAATATAGAACTCTAGGTCTCGTCATCTCTTATCAACGTAACTTTTTTCTAACCTTGTGTAGCTTTCATTCATTTTGAAATGATTTTTGTAACAACTGCACCTTAATGTGCCCGAATTTCGACAAAAATCGAAACCTAAGTTTATTAGGGTACAAATTGTTGGTTTAGGTAATATATAATAAACATGAGCATATCAGAAATCGATCAAACTAAATACACAGCAGAAAAGAAAATATAATAGGATATAAATACCGACTAAAGCCACTACCTCGAAACCAATGATATTCCTTGGTCATCCAATTGCCTTGCCAGTACCGAGCATGAATAAGAAGACTTCTCCATCAACCATTCCGTCTTGCTCCAGTGACATGTTCCTCTAAATTTATCCTGTGGATTGTAATGAGGAAGGGGTCAGAACAACATTTCGGTGATTGAAAAATTGCATATTTTATCTATAACATAAATTTATACCAATTGGTTTCCATTTAAATGTTATGTCTTATTACTTACGGTTAATCCGTTTAATTTCGTATGCACGTACGATATGTCTACCTAACCTTCTCTAAGGTATAATATATCGACATATGTCTGTTGTGCATACGCTACCAAAACTCAACCACTTAATACTTCTTGAATAGGAGGAGGCAGACCCAACAGTCATTTAATGCCTCATTCCTTGAAGCAGGCTCTTCACAATGTCAACGTTAATCTATCGGTCCTAGGTACAGAGATTGATGACTTCTATATACAGCTTTATAATATATAATTGCCGCATCTATCACTAATAATGTCTTAGCCATGAGAGAGATAGTAAACAAGCCAGTTAATCCCCTTTTTAACGGAATTAGGAAGACTTTGACAATTTAATACCTTATTTAAGGCAAGTCCCCATCATTTAATACCTAATCCAAGGCAGACTCCTCACTTATACCTATCTAGCTGACATTGCATGGAAATCTCGTCAGCCACTTAATACTTCCTATTGAAGTGGATTTTTTTGAGATATCATTTATCATGCCTAACTGCTCATCCTGACCATTTAATACTTCATATAAGAGAAAGAGACGGGCCCTCAAACAACCACTTAGTACCTTCAATCCCTGAAGCAGGTCCTATATTTTAGGGCATATCCCTTTTTTCCACGGGTCCTATGGTTGGAGATGTCTCACATCAGAAGTTGTTGTACACAATTGCTGGTAGCCTCTGAGTGAAGGGCAGACTTCTGTTGTGTAACTCCACTGACCTCGCATCCCAACCCACTAAATCAAATTAATTATTCTAACCTTTATTATTGGACAAAGCCCACTAATCTCTGTTTGCATATTTGAGGCTATAATTTATTTTAATGATAATTATACCACCTTATAATGTTTAACTGCTACCTAGCATGTTTTATTTATTATCTTCATAAATGTTCTTTGGTCCATAATGAATGATTGTTTACCTAACATACTTTTCCATAAACATTTATTTACTTACTCAAACCTTGCCATTATTTCTTCCTTACCTTTTCCATGGTTAACCTACCAATTTTATTAATCAGTCCCATGTCATCCATTTATAACTTATTTAAATTAATGTAACTCCCAATTTATTGCACCTTTATTGCCTATTCATTTTTGGAGTTACGATCCTTTAATCTTTATTTTCCAATTCTACCATTTATCACACGTTCTATTCTAATGTTCAAATTACATTTAATGCGAACATGAAATGCATATTATGTTGTATTAATTATATTTTTATTTTGAATGTTTTAGCTTAGTTATATATGTTTATAAATTTATTATTATGTTTCCAGTTATTAACCCTTTAAGTAAAATATATTTCATTCTATATTTTAATCCATTAGAATCACCGTTCCAAAAAGGTTTCCTGATATAATCTTCCATCAATTAACCTAAGTTAAGGGATTTGCTTAGATTGAAATTACAAGGAACTACTTATTTTCTTTTTATTGAAATTGACAGTGTAAACTACGGAAAGGAAATCCATACTCTACACATCTCTTTCTTCTTTTGATGTATATTCCTTGTCAAATCAAACATTGCACTTCTATGAATTTAGGATACTAGACAAATCCATGGAGATTAAACGGAAAATAATCACAACACATTAAAATATGAGACTCATATTTTAAATAGAATCAGAGCAAATCTAAATTACACTAATATTTTCACAACCCAATTGTAGATCTGAAGAAAATTATACATCTTTATCCATATTCAACTTTTAATTACTTGGGGATTGATTTCCAGATATGTGTGTAAACAATATTCCTTTTCATTTACGGAATATGTAAGCGGTATTTTATGTGCTTAACTCAAACGTACAAATCTTTAGATCTTTATTTAGGCATAAACATCAAATAAAATTCCAATGAAATAAATTCAAATGTTATGAGTAAACCACATCCCACTCACCTTTAACAGCTTTCCAAATCTTCAGATCTGAATATGATTTCTTGAATCAACTCCATTTCATTTCTAATCCCAAGAAATATGCATAAATGTGTATACACATACCATTGAAATTACAGATCTGAGAAGAGATTTTGAAAGAAGCTGAATATAGATTTATAATATTGAAATTTACCCTTTTAATTTGTGCAACGCTGATCCGCTCCTTCTCTTCTTCTTTTTATTTTTTGCTTTTCTCTATTTTGTATAAATACAAACTATTTTAAAGTTAGGAAGAATAGTGGAGAAGAGGAAATGGCAGAGCTTTGCTGCCCTAGATCAGAAAATATGAGAAGAGAAGGAAGGGGTTAGGCCTGTATTTATAGGCTCTTGGACCAGTCATAGCCGTTAGATTTTAAATATTAAATCCAAGCCCTTGGCCGAGGTTCAAATCGCCAACAAAATCCCTCGACCAGTCGACAGCGCCCCTATTAGCGGTTGATCGTTAGTGGTTGACCTACTCCATCACAGGGGTTGACTGGTGGGGTCCTGGTTTAATAATTATTTATTACCAATTTTGTTATTTAATTATTTTTGTTTCGATTTCTTTAAACGCCCATAACTTCTTTGTTTGAACTCCGATCGTGAAATTCCAAATATTAAAGTTTCTCAGAAAATCACAATGAATGCAATGGTGCATGTTTTATGGCTAAATTCCACCGTTTGCTAAAATTCCATTTTTGAAGCCTAATTAATAATTAAATTATTATCGTAAATTTACGGGGTGTTACATTCTCCCCCCCCCATAAAAATATTTCGTCCCCGAAATTACTCCAATGTTTAAATCATGGGGTACTGCAGTAACCATCCTAAACTACTCAAACTATTAGCCAACCAATTTTTCAGCCAAACGTGTACAAGTGCATAGTGTATCACAACATTGAAAATATGTATGCAGAATGATTCTATATTGGACCCTCCTATATGAATGTATTCTTTTAAAAACATTTTTGAAAATATGATGCAAACAACTTATATATATATATATATACACTGGTAGTTCTATATGTATGCAGGTTTTGAAAGATCTTTTTCATACAAAAATTTCATACTCTTATGAATAGAACCATGGATCAACCAATTTTGCATCCAATTTTGCATCCAATTTCTACCATCCAAAAATCTAATTTGTCGAATTTTCATCTCCTAAATGTTTACTCCTACGTCGGAAAAGAAATTTAGGTGGAGAATTTTACACTCTTACCACTCTATTTGGTACCAATCCCGTTGTACTTTGGAAATTTCCTCGTTGCCCTGTATTTTCTCCCAATTTTTTCATGTACAATATGCATAAGGAGACTTGTTTTCAAGCTTTAAAATGGAATTGAATCCAAAAAGGGATTCTTGTACGTCGTTGACAAAGTATGCGAATATGAATTCGAAGGCTAAAACATCTTTTCCCCTATTCTCGCGTGCATTTTATCCAGCATCAGGCTTAATGTACCGCTTAATTCATATTTATTAACCTATATATCTTTTCTAAGCTTAGTATATGGCATATTTACTAACCTATATATTTATTCTAATGATAATTATACTACCTTATAATACTTAATTACTACCTAGCATGTTTTATTTATTATCTTTGTAAACGTCCTTTTTGTCCATAATAAATGATTATTATCCCTACTGACGTTTCCACAGACATTTATTTATTCATTCAAACCTTGCCATTATTTCTTCCATTTCCTTTCCATGGTTAACCAACCAAGTTTATTAATCAGTCCCATATTGTCCACTTATAACTTATTTAAATCAGTATAACTCCCAATTAATTGCACCTTTATTGCCCATTCATTTTTGGAGTTACAATTCTTCCATCTTTATTTTCCAATTCCACCATTTATTACACGATCTATTCTAACGTTCAAATTGCATTAAATGCATAATACGCTATATTAATTATATTTTTATTTTGAATGTTTTAGTGCAGTTATATATGTTTATAAATTTATTATTATGTTTCCAGTTATTAATCCTTTAACTAGGATATATTTCATTCTATATTTTAATCCGTTAGAATCACCCTTTTAAAAAGGTTTTCCATTATAATCTTACATAAATTAACCTAAATTAAGGGATTTTCTTAGTTTGAAATTATAATGAATTATTTATTTCCTTTTTATTGAAATAGACAGCGTAAACTATGGAAAGGAAATACACATCTCTTTCTTCTTTTGATGTATATTCCTTGTCAAATCAAACATTGCACTTCTTTTATGAATTAGGATAATAGAAAAATCCATGAAGATTAAGCGTATAGTACTTCCAAAAATTTAAAATACAAAACTCAGATTCTAAATAGAATCAGAGCAAATCTAAATTACACTAATATTTTACGACCCAATTGTAGATCTGGAGCAAATTCTATATCTTTATCCATATTCAACCTTAATAACCTAGGGACTAATTGAAAGATCTGGGTGTAAATAATATTCCTATTTATCTACAGAATATGTAGGCTGTATTTTATGTGCTTAGTTCAAACCTATAACTCTTTAGATCTTTATTTAGGCATAAACATCAAATAAAATTCCAATGACATAAATTCCAATGTTATAAGTAAATTACATAATTTCACACTCATGTTTAAAAGCTTTTCAAATCTCCAGATCTGAATCTGATTTCTTGATTCATCACCATTTCATTTCTAATCCCAAGAAATATATATAAAAGTGTATACATGTACCGTTAAAATTAAAATCTAAGAAGAGATCTGTGAAGAAGCAGAATATAGATTTATAATATTGAAATTTACCTGTTTAACTTGCGCAACGCTGATCCTCTCCTTCTCTTCTTCTATTTTTTTTAATCTTATTCAATTTGTATAAATACAAACTATTTTAAAATTAGGAGGAATAATGGAGAAGAGGAAATGATATCGCTTCGCTGCCCTAGATTAGAAAATATAAGAAGAGAAGGGAGGGGTCAGGCCTGTATTTATAGGCTCTCGGAGCAGCCGTAGCCATTAGATTTAAATTAATAAATCCTGGCTGTTGGCCGAGGTTCAAATCGCCAACAAAAACCCTCGACTGTTCAACTACACCCTTATGAGCGATTGACTTCTAGTGGTTGAACTGCTCTGTCATGGGGGTCGATCAATGGGGTCCCGGTTAACTATTATTTATTTCCAATTTTGTCATTTTATTATTTTCGTTCTGATTTCTTTAAATGCCATAACTTCTTCTTTTGAACTTCAATCGTGAAACTCCAAATATGAAAGTTGCTCAGAAAATCACCACAAACGCAATGGTGCAAGTTTCGTGGCAAAATTCCACCGTTTGCTCAAATTTCATTTTTGGAGCCTAACTAATAATTAAATTATTATCGTAAATTTACGGGGTGTTACAATTTCCATCTTCTTCAATGTCTATCTTATCATATCCGACCCAAGTACCAATTTCTTTATCGTTTCCTACAATCAAGAAGGGATACTACATACTTGGCCATATAATGTTTTAAACGGTTCCATACTAATGCTTGACCGATAATTATTGTTGTGCTTGTATACAAATTCTACTAAGGGAAGATGATCTTTCTATGACCCTCCATAGTCAAGTATATAAGCTTGTAAAAGCTCATCAACTATATTATTCACTCTTTTGGTCCGACCATCAGTACATGGGTGATAAACTATGCTCAAATTCAGCTCCGCCCTTAGCGCCTCTTACAAGATCTTCTGAAATCCACTCATGAATAATGGGTCTCTACTGCTCACTATGCTCTTCGGTACTCCATGTAATTGTACTATCCAACACATATACAACTCAGCCAGTTTGTTATCATTGTGTTGGTCTTTAAAGGTACGAGTTTTGCGCTCTACGCCAATCTATCGACTATAACCCAAATGTTGTCATACCTTGCCCCAGTCCTAGATAATTTATCGATGAAGTCCATCGATATATGTTGTCACTTCCACTATGGAACTTTAACTGGTTGCAACAAATCACTCGATTTCTTTTGCTCGGCTTTGGATAGTTGACAATTCCTACATCTAGACATGAATGTCCCAAGGTCCTTCTTCGTTCCTTCCCAATAAAATGTTTGCTTCTTATCACTATACATTTTATTACCACTAAGATGGATAGTCAACTTTGAATAATGGCACTCTTGCAGCACCTCATCTCAAGGTCCATCTAAATTGGGAACATATAATCTCCCATATTTATATTGCTAAGCATCTTGGTCAAATAAATACCGCTTCGTCTCATTAGACTCTACTCCAACCTCTAGCTTCGTTATAATGTCTACTAGTTTGGCATTGTGATTCTGACTAGTACTAATCTGTTCTATAATAGTAGGTCTAATAGTCAAGCTTGAAACATATCTAGTTCATGCTCACATTTCGATCGGAAATCATCTCCAGCTAAAACTCTAACTACGCCCACTCTAAAAACATAGCTCTTATGCTGGCATGTCTCTAACTCATTGCATCTGCAATTGTATTTCCCTTATCGGGCATATACCAAATGTCATAGTCTTAGGAGGCTAAGAACTCAAATCATATCAACTATCATAGGTTAAGGTCATTCTATGAGAAAAGGTATTTCATTGACTTATGGTTGGTGAATAACACGAATCTTTCCCTTAGCTAGTAATGCCTCCATGCCTTTAGTGCAAATACTACTATAGCCAATCCCAAATCATAAGCTTGGTATTTCCTCTCATGCGGTTCAGTTGTCTACTCATGTAAACGACAACTTTACCTATTTTTAATACAGGCCCATGTCTGGTACCGCATCATCCATGTATACTGCCAACTTTTCGTTTCCACCTGAAATAACCAACACTGTTACACTCGTCAACCTCTCATTCAGACTAACAAAAACCTTTTCACATCTCGCATTCCATGCAAAAGTCTGATTTTTCATTTTTAAATGAGTTTACGGTGCAACTATCTTAGAGAGGTCCTTAATGAATCTTCTATAATAACCTACTATTCCAAGAAAAATTATTACATCGGTCGATTCTTAGGTCTTTCCCAACACCTGACTATTTCTACTTTGGTAGGATCAACAGCAATGCTCTGCTCCAAAATAACATGACCCAAGAACCTCACCTCCCTCCTCCAAAAGTGACACTATTTTAACTTATGCTTCCTTAATAGATCATGCACCACTTTCAACATCTTGTGTTCCTCTTTTATACATGAATAGACAAGAATATTATCGACAAAGACAAGAGCAAACTTATTAAGGTGATTTCTGAAAACATGATTCATAATATTAACAAAGCATGTCGATGCATTGGATAACTCGAATGGCATAACCAACCACTCATAAAATCCTGATGGTGTAAGAAATGCGGCAAATTGACACACCATCCCTCGTTGCTCTTGGTTGGTCAAAACCCATTGCCAAATCCAACTGAGATAACACCTTCGCACCGTGGTGCAGATCAAATACGTCATCTATATGTATGTGGAAGATGGTACTTATTCTTTCTCATTACTTTATTCAGCCCGTGATAGTTTACACAAAGTCTCAAAGAGCCATCCAATTTAGTGTCGAATACTATAGGTGCTCCCAACTAAGAAGTACTCTTTTAAATAAATCCCTTCTTTAGTTACTCATTTACATGCACCTCTAGTTTTTGCTGCTATATGGGTTGCATATGTTTCAAAGGCATAACAACAGGTCAAGGATCCTTTGCAAAATCAATATGGAACCCGATGTCTTCATGTCATGATAACCCTTTAACCTCCTCAAATATATCAGGATACTCCATTGCAACAGGTAATGACGAAAAATTATCATATGGGATTTCGAGCGGATATAAAATGCAAACCATCACTGCATCTTCGAACGTGTAGCTCAACTCTAGTTTATGCCTATCATCACTCTCTATCGTCACCAATAACCTTTCATGGTTGGGTACTACTCTGTATCTCTAAAGCTTGTCCATCCCTAAAATAAATCCAAATCCAACAGACCCAAGCAAAATAAATCATAAGAAAACATGCATTAATGGCTCGATAATATGACGTCATGACATACCATACTCAAATTAGGCGAAACTCCCATAGAGTCGACAGTACCAAGAGTTAGTAAACTAAGTCAAGTCTCAGTTCTAAGCAATCTACAGGGTCATTAGATATAAACGAATATGATTCTCTCATCTCAAACAAAACACAAACAAGTATATCATAAATGGAAAGCATACCTTGGATGGTTATGCGCTTCTCCTTATCCTTCATCGATATAGCACTTGACGAGCTCAGAATAGCATTCAGCACATAAGCTTTCACCACATGCCTATCCTTAGCAGTTATGGATGGTCCTTCTTGATATTTCTAGGCTTTATAGTCGAATTACTTCTTTGAAGCTGGATAATCCCTACATAGTCGCCCCTTCTCTTTGTAGTTGTAGCAAGTTGGATCAAATTTTCCTTTCTTTTTCCCCTCCTTGCTTTAAAGTTGCTTCTTTCCCTTGTTATTTTAAGGTTTCTTCCTCTTTCCACCTCTACCTACTTGTGGTTTAGACTCCTCCTTAGAAATAATAACTAGCCTTGACTTTGGGTATAAGCTCTTGTGCATCAAAGCCTTCTTAATAATCTTCTTGAAATGCTTATCGATATGATTTACTAAGCGCTCCCCATGATAATCATCTAGACTGGTTGTGAAATTTTTGTTCTTCTTTAATGAAGTGTCGATGTACGACATCTCATACTTTGACAAGGAGTAGAACTTTACCACATACTCAAACATAGACATATCTCCTTGCTTTAGATCAGCAAATTTCCTAAACAAGATAGATTTTTGAGCAGCCAGACTGAACTTCTCCTAAAACGAGCCTTAAAATGATCCGAGTAAACCGATCCTCAGAAGCAGCGGATTTGATCATTCCACTAACCCTTTGCTCTTCCTTGAAGTTGCATGAGGCTAACTTCCTTTTTTAGAACATCCTCTCACTTTGAATCATCAATTGTACACTTAAAGACATCTAGCCAGTATTGCAGTTCCATTGAAAATTCTATCACCATAAACGATTTTCCTCAAAGACTAGTATAGTCTCTGTTAAGCTTAGTAAAATCAACTCTAGGCACTTGCAGTTGTGTACCAGCACCTGCTACTACACCAGGAGCTTCTTCTTGGCTATTGTACATCATGTTCATCATCATACATGTGAACATAGTCTTTATATTGGGGTTAACAGCTATCCCGTTTCCTGCTCCTCATTTAACTTTAGAAATTGAGTTCCTTGTTGTGTTCCTTGTATGCTAACTTTTCTTATCATCTGTCAAATGAATAATTGGCCGCTCATAAAGGATGACAACATATGTGATACTTATGTATGCAATGCATCTTACTATATAGTTAAAAATCTAAATATAATATGTACGCTCTATCATATGTCATTCGATTCATTCTAATGAATATCTCTCACCCTATCTTTGATAGATCTACTAATGGTGACTCAGGTATTTGCTCAACCTAAGCTCTGATACCAAATGACATGAATAAATTAACCAAAATAAGCATCATTAGAGTGATGGGAGGACTATAAGGTCATACATCACAGTATACATTTGAGTTTATGAAAAAGTTAATAGTATAACCTAGGGGTAATTATGTAATTTGTTATATATGTCTAACTCTATAATCAATCTTGTTCGTAATAAAGGTGTTGGTTTTATCTTATATACATTGTCATATTGTGATAAGATCAATTAAATAATTAATTTAAAGTATGTTAACAAGAAAATCCTTAAATCTAATGTTATGTGATTGAAGTTGTAAATAGTTGCAATTATGAGTAACTAATCATGAAATAAAATAACATTTAGTTTTAAATATTCCCAGTCAAGATGTTTCAAGAAAGGATATCAACACATCTTTTGAGACCGGAGTACAAAACGCTTTCCAAATGTCGGGCAACATATTACTTATGGCCATTGGGGGGCACCAAAGGGAATGTACTCATAATTATTGGATAACTACAGAATGACTTATCCAAGGGTTTCCTATTAGTTGATAACAACAAGGTCAAACAAGAAATCTCAATGTTACACAATTCCCTCAACATGGAATACTGTTGATCTTTAATGTGGATACTCCATTTCAATTATAGTTAAATCATGGTATAACGATCCATCGAGCAACTATAGTTGGGTTTGATTTGAAGCATTGCAGCACTATTCAATAGAGAATTCACCTCCTTGATTAAATGAGGTTAGTATCACGATCAACAATACTCAACTCAAAGTCAAAATCTCTATCCAGAGTAGAATGATTAATAATAAATGTTATTATTGAACCAAGGACTTTGTTTTTAGATAAATCGAGTTGGATATGGATAATATTAGAATTTTGACTGATACCAAGTATGTGTCCTGGAGTGATATAGTTTTGATAAAAAACGTGTGTAAATTATTATTACTAACGGGTACCGCTTAAAAAATATGAAATTGGAATCTACCAAAAATATCTATAAGGGATGAATTTGGCCAAACTGTCACACTACTAACTAAGATGACATGTGAATATTAATATTTGAATTGTTCAATACCAATCGCTGATAGAATTCACACCTTTATGTTTCAAAAAACATTTGTGAATTCTTCAAAAAATATGATTTAATTAGTTTACAAGATGATATGAATTAATTTAATTAATTAATATTTAAGAAATATTAATTATCAATTTAATATATGTTTTGTGTGACGCCCTGGCTCCAATGACCAAACAGAGGGAGTTTACCGTCCGATAACTTGAATCATTAGGCATGGAAGGAGCGATCTCTCATATACATTACTCTGGGTCAACACAGATACATTTCAGTACCTGAATAAATCTAAAATAATACATATCTTATCTCGATGTAAGGCAATGTACATGGGTTCTAGAATTGAATAATATAGTATTAGAGACATAAATTAAAATTTCCCAAATAATAGAGTCGAAGTGAATAAAAACAGAGAACTTTACATCATATCTGAATATCTGATTACATCATCGCATGTATATACAACTCATCACATCATATCGACCGATACAATGACAATCAATGTTATTATAAATAATGTAAATATTCGCCATCATCAACTGCTTCAACTCCATATCATAGCTCACAAAGCACATATAGTTATAATATTGACCTACAAAACAACCTCAGACTGGCCCGAGGTTGTCAAACAAATAACAAACCCCGAGTCAGTAGCTGTGAGGTTAACCGAGCCTAAATAATAACATAATCAGTGTGATAGGTTTAAATACAACTCTACTTAGTTTTAAACACAAAGTCATCACTATAGTCAACACCCACAAATAATTTTCAATAAGCATTGTAATAAAAAACCATTTGAAAATAGATTTCCAAATTCGTTTCTTTCAAACCATTTCCACAAAATCACCTTTTCACGGAAATCCTATATATTTTAAAATCATATACCAAAGGTCTATTTTGCAAACGATATCAAAATACTAGTTTTAAATACAAATAATTTATCAAAATATTTCCCATTTTGTATAAAATCGATGTTTGTTATGTGTTTCCCAAATCAATTTGCAAATATAATTTATCCTAAAATATCTTTCCAAAACATTGTACAAAATAGCATTTCTCCTTTATTTGTTTAAAACTGCTACTTTTCTTTTATTGAAACCATTTAAAAAATATTCCATAATTTCATTAAAACTAGATTTATAAATACAATACAGTTTCACTAAATCTGGTTTAAATAAATATCTTCATAAGGTGAATGCTCGTCAAAACAGATCATAACAGATCCTAACATTATTCATTTGCAATCGACACCCATGAAAGGAACCTTTTTTGAAAGGTAATCGGTTTTGAAGTGGCTTGTTCACTTATATTAATAAAAAAGAAAAAGGACTAGTGTGGTTGAAATACCAAAGCAACTACAACAAAATATGTCTAAATGACCAAAGTACAAAGTGGCATACATGATACACATGACAGAACACCACATTCTTATAAAAGTGACATAAATAAGCATAACTAAGATGGAAATAGATTAGCAATGCTGTATTCTATTCCATCATCTAGATTATCCTGATTGTGCAAGGTTGGGAGCTTGTTCGGACCAAAAGAGGTGTCAATATCAACAGAGAGCTTGTCTTTAGGAGATTCATCACGCGTGAAGGTAGTGGTAAGAAAAGCATCAAGCTTAGCTAGGTCGGAGTTATCAGGCATTGCAGGGGGAGGTGGAGGAGGAGGAACACTAGTATGAGGGGTTGTAGCAATCGGTGGAGCAACTTTAGCTCGCCATTTTCTAGGAGTAGTTTCTCGATCGGAATTTAGGAGGGATTAGAGGAGAAGAAGGATTCGGATTGGCTGGCGCTGGAAGGTGAATGCAAGAGGGCTCAATATGACCAAAAGAGTGGCAATGTGAACAAATCGAGGACTGCCATAAGTAGGAAATGGAAATATGGGTGGTTATGTTGCTAGAAATAGCAACCGATAACTGAGAAGGAAGAGGCCTAGAAGGAGTGATCTTAATAAGAGCTCTAGCATATTCCAAACGATCCCTTCATTCAGTATTTTCATCAAACATTTCAATTCACCAATATTACTAGCTAGCCAGTCTAGGCCCTCAAGAGATTGCAGAGACGAGGAGATACAAGTAAATATGGCCCAGACAGGAATGGACACAACATGCTCACGGGCAATATCAACCGAGGGACTCCAACGAGTGACTATAAAAACTTTACCGTCAATTACATAGGGGTCAGCCTCCAAAACCATACAACGTTCCTCTTCATTTCCATAATCAAAATAATACATGTCCTTATTAAAGTGGACTTAAAAAGAGTCCTTTAGTTTCCAACGATTAGATAAAAATCTCTTTACAACACTATAAGGGAGATCATCATCTAAAAAACAACCTCTACGATCCAGGCTTGGGCTTTACCATTAAGTGATATCAAAAGAAAAATATCTAGATTATAAAACAAGTGGCAATCCCTTAAAAAAATGTAAAATCATCTAAACTATTTCCAAATGGGGAAATACACAAAATCATAATTTTATTTCTTTCGAATTGCGAAATTCTTAGTAGTAGAAATTCTATCAAAATACATCTGGATTATTTTATTCAAAACCTATAAATCAATCTTTATTTATATAAAACAATTAAAATTTCTTAATACGCTGTTATTCATATTTAATAAAAATCCAAATACACACGCACATCTGACTTCCTTTTTAATAAATGGATCTTTAACTTCTTTCAAAAATAAATTCAAATATAGTTCAAAATAAAGTTCTTTTAAAACACTATACCGACTTCTAATAGTTCAAACCACTCATTTCAATTAAATTTCTACCGTGCAAAACAATCAATATAAAAGTATATAACATATCATTTAATCATATATAATTCAGTTCAAACAATTCAACCATCGATTAAACAATTCAACCATCAATCATCTACTAATAGTAATCAAGACTACCAAACCTTCATAAATCAAACATATTATCCATATTTTCACTCTTCATGTGTGTGTGTGTGTGTCATATAGTCGTTTTAACTAATTATAATCGATAGATATAACTACTCGGTGCATAAGTTTATTCATATATTCTTCAATAAATCAACAACTACCCACTATTCAAGAATTGACTGGAAAAATATCATTTATTGTGAATTGATTTTTAATAATATCAACAAATAGCATTCAAACTCAAAATATGATACCAATTATAAAGAAGGTTCAATTCACTGAAGATGAAAGTAGGGTTATACTCATTTCAACCTTATAATTTAATCCAGAAATTTATTCATCGAATTATATATTTGCATTTAAATAAAAAGAAGTTTAATTATACTCATGGAAAATTGAAGATAAGGATAATTATAGTCACTTTTTATCCATTTCTTGCTACCAGAACGACATTCGCGCCACCGGGAAATACCATACACAACCTCCTCATTGCATAACAGAAGACACCATCGTGAGCATCCCCGACATCGTGCATGCAAACCATCAACTCTAACGACATCTTACCACTCACCAAGCCCGACATTTCATCATGTGCACAAACCGATCCAACAGCCACCATCTCCTCGCGACCTCACCTGCTGCTCGTCACCACTCGTAGGCTTTAACATCGACCAACTTGCACCTACGACCTGATGGTGCAAGCAGCCAGATGCACCCAAGCCTAGGGCTCCGTTCATAATTCCATACGCCTTTCTTCTTTTTTTCCCTTTTTTCCTACATGCAAAGTTTTTGATTTAGAGAAAGGGTTTTATATTGGCTGAAGAGATAAGGATGCAGGATAAGGATAAAGGAACGGGTGAGGAGCGTATGGGTTAAGGTGTAGGGTTCCAATATGGAGTAAGGGAATTTCAATTTTTCTTTTAATTTTTAGCTTTAAAAATTAATACCCAAAATTTAAACCAACCTAGGACACCTTATCAATTTAGAAATCCATCTTAGATGTTTTATCGTAATTTTATTTCATTTCAATAATAATTTCCTTTTTATTAAAAGGTTTCTTTTTAGTTTTGAACAATTTTAAAATAATTATTTTATTCTTTAAAATAATTTCGAAATTCCACCAATATTATTTAGTTTGTCAAAATAAATTTTCATACAACTTTTGGATATTTTGAAACACAATTACAATTCCAAATTTGAATTTTAAATAAGTATTCTTCCTTTTATTATCAAATAAATCCAAAATTTTAATTCATTGAAAAATATCAAGAATAACCTTTTAATACATTTTCAACATTTAAACTCTATTTTAAATCTCAATTCCAAATTTTATAATCAAACAATTGAATTTCTAATTTAATATTCAATTAAATTACCAAAATTCAATATAATATATTTAGTTTATTTTAACTCAGAACAGGATGCTATAGACTCCCCTTCTTAAAGAAATTGCATCCTTGCAATTTATTGGAAAGTACTGTAATCGATTAAATCAATAAAATTAATTATAAAATATCATATATATATATCATTATTTACTGATCTTTCACTACATCGCTATGATATAATCTCATATAATATATATCACTTATTCGAATTTATTTCATTGACACAACCATACACAAGGAATGTAAACATTCTATTTCACTCAGATGTATCACATAATATTATAAGCGTATCAATCAATATATGTATACCTTTTAATAATTCCTTTGAAAAATTTCTCAAATTTCAAAACATATAAAATTTTCTGAAATTTGCTAAGTGTTGAAAATGTTGAAAAATTTCGGTATAGTCTGCTTTATTCGGAGAGCCTTTCGAACAATTAAAATACGATAAGATAGAAACATATCAACCAAAACATGGTCGAAAGTAATTTATATATCAAAATTTTCCACATGGAAAATATTGCATAATATATAAAATTCTTTTAAGTAAAAATAAACTTTGTTTTTAGCATTTTAAAGTAATTTATTTAGTTTTATGCGAGCAAAAGCGAGTTTGTGCCACAATCAAATCCAAATGGCCTTCGTGTGCTCGTGCTTAACTCAAACCATTAAAATGAACACACTAAGTAGAACCATTTCATCATCTTCTAATTTCCATTCATAATAATCGTAAAGGTGAGGTTTTGAATTTATTTATTTATATATTTTTTCTTAGGTTTTCTTGCATTACCAATTTATCTCTATGTATAGCTATTCCTTCTCTTTTCATTCTCACTTGTCTACTGTCATTCTGTGATGATTCAAATTTGAATTAACATGGTTCACTATTTCTTATACATCATATAACTAGTAACTTGGGTTATTGCTAAAAGTATATGTTCTCCGGGCAAACACGACATATTTATAGTTTAGTATTTTTTTGAGCGGTTGCGCATTGCAGCAGCAGCGACTTTTAGTTTACATATTTTTTCTTTTAATAATGTGCTGCTGCATATATCAACAACCTATTTGTTGAAATTTTGTGTTTTTTTAATGTAGTCGAATCTTGACGATTTCAAATTCAAAACAAAATGAACTACTGCTACAGTAAACCACTGCACACGTCATTATGAAAGACGCCAAATCTCTCCATTCCTACTATAAATAATCAATGGAGATTCACAAGCAAGAAACCTAGAAACCAAAATATTTCTAAATGAAATGTGACGATGAAGAACAAAACTACCACCTTATATAGAACTTCAAGTGTGAAATTAAAAGAATTATACTTGTATGACTTTGTCACTACTCTGTAATAGTATATTTAATACTTATGTCATTTTGTGTATAAACAGTTAAGTAGTTTTAGCTTAGTAGGATTTCACTGAAGTTTCAAATTCTACTAAATAGTTCCAAATTCGAAACCTTAACATATTTTAAATAGTTCAACATTTTGCTAGGATATGCAACCAGAAAAACAAACCATCTACCTTAATGCCTTTTTTCTTGTCTTGAGAGCCTCATTCTACTAATGTTTCCACCATTCATTGTATCATAGTCATGCTTAGACATTAACTTAATTGCATATTGTTATAACATCTTTGCAAAACGAAAAGCAGGCTTAACACATACATTGTACTTGTTTCAATAACTTGACATTTAAAGAGTTCAATTATATATTTTAAAATTTCGTCACAAGGTAATAAGGTTAATTTGTAAGACATAGCCACTAAGCATTGCTCAAGCACTAATTTGTTGTCTTTACCTTGGATATTATTGCTTCTTCCTTTTTTCTTTCAATACAATGAGACTTTGGTCTTTTTTCTTTCAAAATTCATATTTCCCTTCGAATTATTTTTATTAATTTTTTTCTTATTTTTTGAAAACAATGCTTGCTTTTGTAACTTCCATATATTTTTATAAAATCATATACAACATTATTGATCGAACATTCAAATAAACCATATGTCACATCAAGCAAGCATTCATATCATCCATGTAAAATTCATTTTAACACATAAAAATCACACAAATATTCACATCATATTTATTTTTCATTTCAAAAAATAAATAATCTTTGTTTAATAAATCTTCAATACAAATACATTTATATATATATATAAATATACGTATATAAATATTTTACCCATGATTGATCCTTTTGATCATTCATAACTTCACCTTACAATTGAGAATCATATAAAACTAAAAATGAATAAAACAACCTAAGTCTTGCTCCTCTAAGGTCAAAATATATCTCCATCTCTGTATTATTTAAACCTAAGCTATGATACCATGTTATGACGCCCCAGCTCCAGTGACCGAGATATCATAGGGAGTTTACCATCCGATAACTCTGATCAATGGACATGGAAGGAGCGATCTCTTGTATACACTACTCTGATTCAACACAGATACGCTTCAATACTTGAATACATCGAAAATAATATATATCTCATCTCGACACAAGGCAGTGTATATAACTTATGGAATTGAATAATATAATATTAGAGACACAAATAAAAATTTCCCAATTAACCGAATCAAAGTGAATAAAAACAAAGAACTTTATATCATATCTGAATATCTAATTACATCATCTCATATATGTACAACCCATCACATCATATCGATCAGTAAAATGACATTTAATATTATTTATAAATAATGTAAATACTCTCACCGTCATCTGCTCCAACTCTATATCATAGCCTACAAAGCACATACAATTATAATATTAACCTGTAAAACAACCTCAGACCGACCGACTACTATCAAACAAATAACAAACTCCGAGCCAGGTTGTAAATATAGTTGTGAGTGTAATCGAGTTCACATAATAACATAATCAGTGTGATAGGTTTAAATAACTCTGCTATATTATAAACACAAATTTAGCACTATAGTCAACACCCGTAAATAATATTCAATAAGCTTTGTACTTAAAAAACCATTTGAAATTAGATTTTCAAGTTTGTTTTCTTTCAAATCATTTCTACAAAATCACTTCAAAATGGATTTCCAAATCACTTCTAAATCAATTTATTCATAGGAATCCCATATATTTAAACATACAATAAAGGTCTACTTTGTAGAGGATATAAAAATACTGGTTTTAAATACAAATAATTTATCAAATATGTCCCATTTTGTATAAAACCAATGTTTGCAATATATTTCCCAAATCAATTTGCAAATCTGATTTATCTCAAAATATCTTTCCAAAACATTACCCAAAATAGCATTTCTCCTTTTTTTTTTGTTTAAAATTGCTACTATTGGTTTATTGAAACCATTTCCAAAATATTTGATATTTTCATTGAAACTAGATTTTTAAATACAAAACAGTTTCATCAAATCTAGTTTAAATAAATACCTTTAGAAGGTGAATGCTCGTCGAATCAGATCATAACATTACTCATCTGTAACCGACACTCAAGGGAGGAACCTTTTAAACCAACCTCTACGATCCAGGTTCAGGCATTACCATTGAGTGATATCAAAAGCAATAATATCCAAACAGATTATAAAATAAGTAGAAATTCCTTTTATAAAGGTAAAATCGTCAAAACTATATCGAAATGGGGAATACAAAAAATCATAATTTTATTTCTTTCAAATTGGAAAATTCTTAGTAGTACAAATACTATCAAAATACCTATGGATTATTCTATTCAAAACTTGTAAATCAATCTTTCGAGTAATTTTCCAAAATTTCCTTTATAGAAAAGCTTGTATAAATAAACCATTCAACCTTTATCATTTAAATTCAAATTCAAATTCAAACTATTTATAAAATAAATCAATATTTATTTTATAAAAAAATTTCTACTTCAAAATTCTTATAAAGATCCCATATATGATTTTATTCAATTTCAATTTAAATCTCTTTAATATAGTAATAATTCTAATTCAACTTGATTTTAACTATTTTCAATTCAAAAGTTCAAATAAAATTTCTTTCGTACAAAAATCCTAATATAATTTATTTATTTCAAATTTTGTTGGAACTTTAAGTGAATTGATTAAAAAATAAATAAAAACAGGTTAGTGGTTATATATTTATGAGCTATTATTATAATTGAACAGCTATCAATGTATAACGTTAATATATATTTATCAGCCATTATTATAATTGAGCCGTTGTAAATGTATAACGGTTATATATTTATGAGTCATCATTATAATTACGCTATTGCAAATGTATACGGTAATACATATTCATGAGCCATTATTACCGAGTCGTTGTAAAAGTTAATGGTATTAAAAATTCATTTTAAATGATAATAAATTCAAATCCATTAACATTCTCTCACTTTAGTAACACATATAATTTCCATTCTACCTATTTAAAACGATAGATAGGAAGAAGAGAAAAAGTGAATAACAGATAATTTTTCTTTTCTTCTTTGTCCTGTGTATTATTCTCTCATTAAGAAAATTTATAAGTAATTAAATTAGAAAGTGCTATACTTAGAACAATTTTTTGTAGTTAAAACAACAAATTAACCAAATTTCAGAGGATGTTTTATCCTGAGGATGAAGCAGTTGATAGATAGCTTTACACCTTGAGGCTAAGCCGTTAATCGTCTTAAAGAGAGCGACCTAGTCTGCGACTCAGCCAAAAAAAGATGCTGCAGATTTAAATTGAGATAGATTAATTTTAAGATGATCATGGCTTTGATTGCTGACAACTATGCTACCTCAATGTCGATGTTTGAGATTCCGACTCTATTTGCTGCCCCATTCAGATTTGAAGGCTTGTATTCCAAATGATGGCACCAAAAGATGGAGTTATTTTTAACTACATGAAAGGTGGTACATGTGCCAACAACTGAAAAACCAACGTTGCTTGGAGAAGCAACAGACGATCAGAAAAAGGCTTTGAAGGATTGGATTGAACATGACTACCTCTGCAAAAAAATGTTCTTAATGGCTTAAGCGATGATCTGTACGATTACTACAACTTAGACAAGTCAGCAAAGGAGATATTGGATGCACTGCAAAAGAAATATGATACTGAGAAAGCTGGAGAGAAAAAAAATATGATGTTAGTCGCTATTTGAAGTTCCAGATGACGGATGACAAACCTATGGAGGCGCAGTCGCATGAGCTCCAGAAAATTATGCATGTGATCATCTCTGAAGGTATGGCTTTAGATGAATAGTTTCAGGTTGCCGTGTTAATTGATAAATTACCCCCTAGTTGGAAATATTTTAAAAATAATCTCACGCATAAGACTAAGGAGTTTCCTTAGAGTGTTTGATTACTCATCTTCGTGTTGAAGAGGAGGCCAGAAAACAGGACCAGAAAGAAGAGGTGCTTGTTGTATTTACTAACAACACCAAGAAATCCAAAAACAAGAGTCTGAAATCAAGTGCAAAAAATTTTAAAAATCAAATCGCAAACTAAATCAGAACCCTAACAATCAGCATCAGAAGATTCAGCATAATACCCCCCTAAAGAATGGTACTGGATAGTTGTTCTTATGTTACAACTGTGGCAAACCAGGCCATATGGCACGAAAGTATCGGAACATGTCAAATCCTTCACCATAGGCTTACCTGACTGAAGAAGCCTTTATGGCTATGCTTACCGAGATCAACCTAGTCGGTGGATCAAAAGGGTGGTGGGTAGATATTGGTGCTTCTTGCCATGTCTGCTATGACTATGAAATGTTTAAACATATAATGCTGCTAATGATATGAAAGTGATGTTGGGAGATTCTTACACCACTACTATTGCTGGAATTGGGGCTGTTGAGTTAAAGTTTACCTCTGAAAAGAATTTATTGCTTAAAGACGTAATGCATACTCCAGAGATGAAGAAAAATTTAGTATCTGGTTTCTTATTAAATAAAGTCAATTTTACTCAAACTATTGGATCTGATGTGTATACCATCACGAAAATGGTGTTTTTGTTGGTAAAGGATATGTTGTAGATGGGATGTTTAAGTTGAATGTTGTAGTTAATGGTTCTGTTTATATGCTGTGTGATTTTAATATTTGGCATGTTAAACTTTGTCATGTTAATAAGTGACTAATTCATAACATGAGTAACTTAAGCATAATCCCTAAAGTTTCCATAAATGATTTAGAAAATTATGAATATTGTAGCCAAGATAAACTTACTAAGACCTCACATAAATTTGTGTTTAGAGAGTTAAAACCTTTAGATTTAATACACACCGATGTACGTGAACTTGATGGTGCTCTGACCAGGGATGACAAACACCACTTTATTACTTTTATTGACGATTGCTCTGATTTTACTTATGTTTATCTCATGAAGAATAAAAGTGATGTGTTAGATATGTTTAAATTATTTGTCACTGAATTGAAAATCAAGCTAATAAGAAAATTAAAAGATTTCGAAGTCATAAAGGAACAGAGTATGAGTCTAACTTATTCATTGAATTTTATAAGCAACATGGCATAATTCATGAGAGGACCACACCCTATTCGCCTGAAATGAACGGTAAAGCTGAAAAAAATAGGACTCTTATTGAATTAGTAGTAGCTATTTTATTAAATTCGGGTACAACATCTTACTGCTGGAGGGAAATTTTATTAACTGTTTGTTATGTCTTAAATAGAATTCCCATATCTAATAACAAAATATCATCTTTTGATATTTTTAAAAATCATAAACCCTACCTGTCTTATTTTAAAACTTGGGGTTGCTTAGCGTATGTTCGTATTCCTGACATAAAAGAATAAAATTAGCAAGTCGAGTATATGAATGTGTTTTCATTGGTTATTCCCTTAACAGTAAAGCATATAGATTTTTTGATTTGATTGCTCGAGTTATTATTGAGTTAAATGATGTTGATTTCTTTGAAAATAAATTTCCGTTTAAACTTAGGAATGGTGGGGCCACTTCTACCACTAATAATCCAATAATCAGAAATAATGAACATAATATGGAAAGTGAATATGAACTTAGAAGAAGTAAAAGAGTTATGATAGCTAAAGATTTTGGTCCAGAATATTATGCTTATACACTAGAAGAGGACCCTGCTAATATTAAAGAAGCTCTTTTTTCTTTGGATTTAGATCTCTGGCAAGAAGCTATAAATGATGAAATGGAATCACTTGAATCTAATAAAACTTGGCATCTAGTTGATTTACCTTCTGGTTGTAAAACTATAGGTTGTAAATGGGTACTTAAAAAAAAGTTGAAACCTGATGGTACAGTTAATAAATATAAGGCTCCTAAAGGATTTAGACAAAAAGAAAACATTAACTTCTTTGATACTTTTTCACTTGTCACAAGAATAACATCAATTCAAGTATTAATTTCTCTTGCTCACTATATGATCTACTAATTCACCAAATAGATGTAAAAACTTCCTTTCTGAATGATGAATTAGAAGAACGGATTTATATGGACCAACCCGAAGGTTTTATTATACCTGGTCAAGAGCATAAAGTTTGTAAGTTAGATAAATCTCTATATGGTCTTAAACAGGCACCGAAACAATGGCATGAAAAATTTAATAATCTAATTATTTCACATGGTTTTAAAGTAAATGAAAGTGACAAGTGTATTTATTATAAACCCGAGAATAACATTTGCACTATCATATGCTTATATGTTGATGATTTACTTATATTTGGTTCCAATATTCGTGCTGTAAATCATGTTAAGTCCATACTATGTGCCAATTTTGATATGAAAGATCTTGGTAAAGCAAGTGTGATTCTTGGTATTAAGATGACTAAGTCCGAAAAGGAATTTTTTTTGATCAATCTCATTATATTGAGAACACATTAAAGAAATATAATTATTTTGAATGTAAACCTGCTAGTACACCATATGATCCAAGTGTAAAACTATTTAAGAACACTGATGAATGTGTAAGATAGTCTGAATATGCAAGCATCATTGGCAGTCTTCGATATGCCAGTGATTGTACTTGACCCAGCATTTCATATGTCATGGGATTATTGTGCAGGTTTACTAGTAGATTTAGTATAGAGCATTGGCATGCTATTGAAAGGGTCATGAGATACCTTAAAAGAACTATGAACCTTGAATTACACCATCAAAGTTTCCTGCTGTCCTTGAAAGATAAGTGATGCAGATTGAAATATTTTATCAGATGATTCCAAAGCTACTGGTGGATATATTTTCAATAGGCAGAAGGAGCTGTTTCTTGCAAAATCTAAGAAATAGACTATCTTGGCTCAATCCACTATGGAGTCAGAAATGATAGCACTAGATAATGCTAGTGAAGAATCAAATTACTTAAGAACTCTGCTAGTTGAGATTTCTTTATGGGAAAAACCGATACCAGCTGTGTTGATCCACTGTGATAGTACCGCGGCTATTACAAAAGTTGAAAATCGTTATTACAATGGTAAGAGATGACAAATTCGTCGTAAGCATGGTACTGTAAGAGAGTATATATCTTTAGGATCTGTAAGAGTGGATTATGTACGTACTGATGAGAATTTGGCGGATCCTTTGACGAAAGGACTGGATAGAGAGAAAGTCTTCTCTAATGGGACTATCTTCCTTATATTGTTGAGTCACGCACAATGGTAACCCGACCTAATGATTGGAGATCCCAAGAACTAGGTTCAATGAGTAATAACAAGTTGTAAAGTGATATGAGTTGAACATGCTATTTTTATATACGTAGAAGCATGTATTCTTGAAGTGATTAGAGGATGAGTTAATAGAAACTCTTAATGAGATCCATACTCTAAATGGAGTGAAGTACCTACCTTCAGGAGTACTCTTGATAGACTTACCTATGTGGATGTGGAAATGTGTCCATTTCCTATAGAATTTTAGGTAAGATTCCTATAGCATTCACTAAACTGGGATAGACGTGTATGGTTATAAATACACGGGCTTAATTGGTAGCACTTTAGAAAGGTTGTGTGTGGTTTGATGTCAGGAATAGAGTTCAAGAGTACGAGTCACTCTTGTAAACAAAATCTTACTCACTACGCAAAGGTTCAAATCGAAAGATACCTTTGTTTATGGACAATCCTACATTTATGGGAATTGCTTGGAAATATTTTTTGATAATTCAAGTGGGGGATTGTTGGAACTTTAAGTGAATTAAGTAACAAATAAATAAAAACAGGTTAATGGTTATATATTTATGAGCCATTATTTTAACCAAGTCATTGCAAATGTATAATGGCAATATATATATTTATGAGCCATTATTATAATTGAGCCGTTACAAATGTATTACGGCAATATATATATATATATATATATATATATATATATATATATATATATATATATATTCATGAGCCATTATTATTGAGCCGTTGCAGAAGTTAAAGGTATTAAAAATTCATTTTAAATGACAATAAATTCAAATCCATTATCATTCCTCATTTGTAACAACCCATAAATTTTAAACGGTTTGAATAACGTATTTAATTGAATTTGTAAGAAATTTTAAATAATAATATTTTGAAATAAAAATTTAATGTTTGGATTACGTATAACTAAATATAAGTAGTTGAATTAGATTTTTATTTGATTTTAATACGAAATTAATATTTGTATTTGTTGAAATCTTTCCATTAAGGAAAGAGAATGTATTAAAATGAACATTTAATTTGGTAGTTAACATAATGATATTTTATTTATAAGTTTTAAAAGAGAAATTTTTTTTCAAAATGTTTTCCAATATAATAATTATTATAAGAAAGATATTTTGAAATAAAAGTAACAGGTTGTATTCTGTGAATTTACAATTTTTTTTATTATTTACTATAAAGCAGTAGATAGTTGTTATTATTTTATATGTTAATTTAATGATTTAAAAGTTAATATGGTTTCAATTGGGAATGATATTTATTTTGATGTTAAATAATAAATTTATCTGTAGCCTTGCATTCCGAGTAGGAAAGAAATCACTTCCCTAGACGTTCAATTTCTTTCAAATCTAGTTTTGATAAGTTACGTGTAAATTTCTACGCTTCCCTTTTTCCTCATTTTTATAATAGGAATAAAAATTCGCGTAGCAGTTTCAAGCAAATTTATTTCTCTTTAGAAGTTTAAAACCCGTTTCAAAGATTGTTTGAAATTCACATGTATAAGTGTCTCTTCTTTTCCATTTACTCCTTTACAATTAATAGGAACAAAACCTTTGATTTTCATTACCATTCAAATGAAATTCTTTTATTTCCTTAATGTTCTTATACCATTAATTAGTACGTTTCTTTATTTAATCTATCCAACGCAATTATCTCCTAAATCAAATATCACGCGCAAATTCATCCTCACAGGAATTATTTCCTGCCATTTCTCCAAGCAATCAATACTAGTTTCATTTAAATACTCAACCTTGTACGCAAATAAATTTTCACCACCTTCCCATGTTATAAATATTTCTTGCGTTTTAATCAACGCATTTGCTTCCTAATAAATTTTAAACGTGTATAAAATGTTTGCCAAAGATTTCTTGCAGTTTCCTTTTGCTAAATTCACGCAATCAATACCACTGTAAATATTCGCTCAAATCTTTCTTGCCTATATTCTCTCACCTCAATCAATGCAATCGTGTATAATTGATTTAAATTTATTTCTTGCCTATATTCTCTCACCTCAATCAATGCAATCGTGTATAAATATAAGCCTCGTACACAAATAGTTTTCAACTGCATCTCAACATTTTCTTCATTTCTTCTTGCGTGCATGAGCTCTGAAGGTATGGCCTCCATGTTCTTCTTATATATATATATATATATTTTCCATGCTTTGCTTCTCCCCTCCCTGTCCTGCTTCCAATATTTTTGACAAATCCATCTTTATATTTCAACTCGCGTTCACAAATTTTCACATTATAACAGTCTCCATTTAATTGATATGTAGCATAAAAACTATATCTACATATATTTTTATGTTTAATGCTTATGTGAATTTTAAGCCAAGCTTTTCAGAGACGTATATATACGTTAGTCTTATATCTTATTTGTTATTATAAAATATTAGTAATATACATATTTTGAAAATATAATTAGATTTTTATTCCTGTTCGAATATAACATATATTAGTATGGCAGCTGAGTGTTGTAAAAGCATTTGTGATTTATGTTGTAAAACTAAAAATTTAAATGTATAATTTTCATCTCAATTCTAGTGTATATATATAAAAAGTATGTTTTGTTTTTTTTTTCTTCTTTTCTGTAGTGCTTTCATAATGTACGGTCTATATATATAGATTGATTTTCTCAGTATATGCTTTGAATTTTGAGTAAACTATATATAAATATGTTATTTTAAAATGCGTGTTTTTAAATAAGTGATGATTTTTATATATATTATGCCTATATTTTATTTTGTGTGTGTGTTTAAATGTAATATTGATTTAAGAGGAAAAACGTTTATGTGTTTAAATTTAAGTATTGATTTTTCAATAATATGATGATGTTTTGTTTTAATATGTATTTTAAATTTAATTTCAGTTTCAAACAATGTGAATATTTTATTTGAATATCTGTCTTAAATTAAATTTATTGAGATTTTAAGGAAATTTAAAAAACACATATAATATGTACTCTGTTTATATCAAACCGATTGATTTTTTTTTTCTCATCGATTTCTATCTATCAGCTTTGTCATCAAATTCGTGCCAATTTTGCTTTGCTTCAAAGTTCGTGTTGGGATCCATAACTGACCTCATTATCGTTCTTCTCTAGCCTCGAAAGGTGAGCAATCACTCACGATTAACGTTCTTTTATTTATTAAATTTGGTTTCAATTGAAACGACAATTGAAATATACTACTGAAGTTAGTAAATCTGTTATATATGCTATTATCTATAAACTGTTCACCTATGGGATATGACACCATATCCTATTGTTTATAATTTATTTAATTACTGTTGATATATGCCTGTTGTTATATTATTATCATATCCTGTTATATTATTATTATTATCTGTTATCACTCTACAAGTTCTCTGTAGTTTAGAATTCACTATGGGTTGAAATGATACATACCCGAACGGACTTTAGAATAGGAGAAAATCGTTATGGGTTGAAATGATAGACCCAAGCGATTTTCATTTGAATTCAATTTGGGATTGCGGGTCGAAATGATATCTACCCGTATATATTTAAATTACGGATTGAAATGATAAATATCCGTACTACTTGACCATAGATATGAAATTATATACAGACACTGTTGGTCCATATATAAATGTTTTAGAAATAAATTCTATGGTTTTGGAAAGAAATATATAGTTTTAATAAATGTTGATTCTTAAATTTTTATATATAAAGGGTAATGATATATATATATATAGATTTAATAATAATATTTAATTTAATTAAGATTGATCTAATACATATAATATGTTTAAGTGTTTAAATTTATATTTCAAACTAGATTTTGGTAATAATTTGAATAAGTTAAGGTTGGGAAGATAATGTGAATTTAGTTGAAACTGTATTCAATAAAGAATTTTAGTTAAACCTATTTGAAACTTATTGAAATTGAGATTTAAGATATGATTTATAACTTGGGTTTGATTTAAGTAATTTATTGAGTATTTCTTGTTTAAATAAATTTAAGGAAATATTTAGGAAAAATGTAATTTAAGGCTAGTTAAATGATATTGAATTTATTAAGTGAATATTCCCTAATTAAATAATAATGAAGTTAAATCAAGAGCTATATGAAACTGTTAAATTTAACTTTGAAAATGTTGAATATTAAAGCTTTGAAATATATTGAAAATTTAAATGGTCTATTGAGAACTGAATTGAATTGATAAATTGAGCTTTGAATACATTTGAATTTGGAATTTGAGTTGATTTAAATCGATTTGTGAGACTTGAGAAATTATAAATACTTTACTTTATAAATTATTTAATATATATACACTATTTTGGAAAATAGATATATTTGAAATGAAATGATATTTGGGTTTTGAAGTATAAATTTAATTGAAATGACCACGGTGTTATAGTGTATATTTCTACATTGTAGATAGTTCCACAGATCCTTAGAGGATGGTTATCCCAAACATCCTCTAAGTTAGTTGTATTTCAGTTGATATTTCACTTGAGTTGGATTTATTGATATAAGAATGTTAATCCTGACTCGAGTGTTTTGTGTTTTGCTTTACGCTCGGGTTAGACCGAGTGATACAGCATTTGAGGCTCACCTTTGGAGTTTGGAGCTTCGTTTGGAGATCCAACTATCGACTCAGCTTTCAGCTTTTCTAGTTGATTTGTTCAGAGAGGTCATCTGTTGTACTGGAGACTTCACTGCATTTGAGATATTCTGTTGTATTTTATTTCTAACTCTAATGTTTATATAGTAGCTTCATGAACTACTATTTATTTATTCTACTGCGTATTATTGTATTACTCTATGTCTGTGATTCTGTGATTGATTTATTTACTGTATATGCTGGGTTTTGCCAAATTTAAATTAACAATCTATTGTTTTGAATTATTCAAGTCAGACATGTATGGATTTATTGTTGATTTGAATGGTCCAAAATAACGAGTTGTTACATCATTCCTTCACTTCAGTAATGCATACAATTTCCATTTTGCCTATTTAAAACTATAGATAGGCAGAAGAGAAAATATGAATAATAGACAAATTTTCTTTCTTCTTCTTTGTCCTCCGCATTTTTCTCTCTTTAAGAAAATTTTCGAGCAATTAAATCAGAAAGTGCTATACTAGAACAATTTGCTGTAGTGCAAACAGTAAATTGACCAAATTTCAAAGGTTGTTTTATCCTGTGGACGGAGCGATTGATAGATAGCTTTGCACCTTGAGGCTAAACCGCGAATCGTCTTAAAGAGAGGGATCTAGTCCGCGACTCAGCCAAAAAAAAGATGCTACAGATTCAGATTGAGGTACAACAAATTTATAAACCAAAGAAAAATCATTTCAAATAATAATATATGCACTTCTATTTACTTTCAAAATCAAAATACACACACACACACACACTGTTTTATCTATATAAAACAATTAAATTTTCTTTGTAATTCAAGATAAATTCGTACGCTATTATTTATATTTAATACAAATCCAAATATACGTAAACACACATCTAACTTAATGTTTAGAAATCGATTTTAACTCCTTTCAAAAATAAATTCAAATATAGTTCAAAATAAAGTACTTTTAAAACAACCTACTAGCTTTTAATAATTCAAGCTACTCATTTCACTTAAATTTCTACCGTGCAAAACAATCAATAAAAAAGTATGCAGCATACCATTCAACCATATATAATTCAGTTCAAACAATTCAACCATCGATCAAACTATTCAACTATCGATTATCTACTAGCAATAATCAAGACTACCAAGCCTTCATAAATCAAACATTTCATCCATATTTTCTTTCTCTTCATGTGTATGTATCATATATTCGTTTTAGCTCATTATAATCGATAGATATGACTACTCAGTGCATAAGTTCATTCATATGTTCTTCAGTAAATCAACAACTACCCACTGTTCAAACATTGATTTGCAAAAAATCATTTACTGTGAATTGATTTTTAATCATATCAACTAATAACATCCAAACTCAAAATATTGATATCAATTATAAAGAAGGTTTAACTCACTAAAGATGAAAGTAGGATTATACTCACTTCAACCTTATAATTTAATCTAGAAAGTAATCAAATGAATTATATATTTTTATTTAAATAGAAAGGAGTTAAATTATACTCATAGAAAGTTGAAGATAATGATAATTACACTCACATTTTATCCACTGCTTGCTCATGAGAATGACATTCATGCCATTAGGAAACACCACACACAACCTCCTCATTGCAGAATAGATCGCACTGTCGCGAGCTTCACCAGTATTGCGCATGCCAACCATAAACTCCAACCACATCGCACCACTCGCTAAGCATGACCTTTCATCGTGCGCACAAACTGAGTCAACAACCACTATCTCCTTGTGACCTCACCTGCTTGTCACCACGCATAGGCTTTAACATTGGCCAACTTGCACTTACGACCGGACAACACTAGCAGCCAGATGCGCCCAAGCCTAGGGCTCCGCTAGCGAGTCCATTCTCCTTTTTTTTCTACATGCAAAGTTTTCAACTTGGGGAAAGGGTTTTATTCCGACTGAAGAGATAGGTATGCGGGATAAGGATGGAGGAACTGGTAGGGAGCGTATGGGTTAAGGTGCAGGGATATAGGGAGTAAGGGAATTTCAAATTTTCTTCTAATTTTTTGTTTTGAAAATTAATACCCAAAATTTAAACCAACTCTCTTAACTCATTTTGAAACCAATCCGGGACACTCTATCAATTTAGAAATCCATGCAAGATGTTTTACTGGGATTTTGTTTCATTTTAATAACAATTTTCTTTTTATTAAAACGTCTTCTTTTAGTTTTGAACAATTTTAAAATAATTGTTTTATTCTTTAAAATAATTCCAAAATTCCACAAGTATTATTTATTTTATCAAAATAAATTTTCAGACAACTTTTGGATATTTTAAAACGCAATTCCAATTTCAGATTTGAATTTTAAATGAATATTCTTCTTTTATTATCAAATAAATCCAAAATTTTAATTTATTAAAAATATCCAAAATAACCTTTTAATACTTTTTCAACATTTAAACTCAGTTCTAAATCTCAATTTCAAATTTTATAATCAAATAACTGAATTTCTAATTCGATATTCAATTAAATTCCCAAACTCTAATTTAATATATTTATTTTATTTTAACTTCAGAAATGTTACAGTTTGTATGTTTTTAGTAGTTATTTGGATGTATATATAAAAGTTATATATGTGCATACCGATATACAATATTGGTATGTATTTAAACATGTTTTAAATAGAGATAATTACCTAAATGGGATTATGGAAATTTTGTTCCATAAAGGTAAATGTATGGCAGAACATGTTAGGGAAAGATTGACTTTTTCTTCCTCGTTCTCATGGCTAGCCTCCCTATTCATTCAGGGCCAAAAAATTTCCATTTTACCTAAAAATAAAATAAAATAATGTGCCATATCCAATTCTAGCAAAGTTCGAATGTTGACTTTAGGAATTTAAGGGGAATTTGCAAATCAAGGTTTCACTAATTGGCCAAATCTACAAGGTACAATTTCTAATCATATTTTATATATTTGTTGTAATATTCATGTCAAGATTTTATGTATATATTATTGTCTCACCATGACTTATAATTAATACCATAATCTAAATTTCTTTTGACTGTTTTATGATAAAATCATATCATATTATATATATGTATATATACATTTTATTAATAAATATATGAACCTTATGTTTATCTTAAAACAGTTTAATTTAACATGCATATATATATATATACGTTGAATGTGTTGAAATTATTTTTTCTTCATATATATATATATGCATATATTTATAATGTTATCACTTACTCATAGCGTTTCTGCTTTATATGCTATTCATATGATTTTTCAATGCTATGCATTATCTCCCTCCTTTTTCCTTTGTCTCTTGAATAACAAAAGAAAAGAATGCTCACTTCACTTCTTCTCCCTCTTTTCTCTTCGAAAAACCCTAAACTACATCACTTCGTTGTTCAAAAACCCAAAATCAAATCAAATCAAGCCCCTTCAATCAAAAGAACCGCTCTCACATATTCTTGCTAAATCATGTGTAGTAAATCCAATGTCACTGCAATTCGAAGAATCACCATCAGAGGTATATTTTTAGTTAAAAAGTTTGATGATTGTCTAACTATTTGTATGCTGTAAGAGCCTCATTTTGTTATAAGAAATATTTTTTAAGTTAAAACAAATGCAAAATTTCTGAAATTTTATTTAACTTCATAATGGTTATGGCTTAGTTTTTCAATGTTATTGAATTAACGAGTGTAAAACTAACTAGTACCTTTTCCCTATAGTTCAATATTGGATATGCAATATGCACTAGCCATCTGTTATTTGTAACAGTCTATATCTAACATACCTGCTATGTGCTGAAGCTTCTGTTTGATTATTTGCATGATTTGAATTCTGCATACATTTATATTATTATGACTACATAATGTTTGGCTCAACGTCAAGCATTATGCTTTATTTCAGTTAAGCTTTCAGTGGAATAACATGAGATATCGATCCTAAAAAGAGGTGCTTTCTATGCTCTCCCTCCAGATTAACTTCAACTCTATTAGACTGTTATGTATATTTCACCTTTAAACAAGTGGAAATACAGAAAGCAGAAGCTATATTTTTGCTGTATGTTGAAATTATGATGCAAGATATTGATAAAATCTTGAGTGTAATATCTTATACGGTAGACGTATGATATATCATTGAATATTATATTAGAAAATAACCAACTATGTTACCATATTAAACAAATTGCCATTAAGAAGATACATCATGATTAAATATATTGAAAAACCTTAGCAAGAGATGAGCAATCCCAATAACATCGATAAGCTTGCCAAAAAAATATGAAGAAAACATGCACAAAAGCTCCACAAACTCAAGCACCAATTGTACCAACAAACATAAGAAGAAAATCCCATGAATCTGCAAAGCAAAAAAGTTTTAAAAAGAAGACTTGTTTTTAATTTTTATTCTTGTCATCTTCTTCTATTTTCTTGTTACTTTAAGCATGTTGTTGATCGACTTTTGTTATGTCTTCAGGGCCTACTACTAAATTCATAGTTTGTTTCTTTTTATTTAGGTGACAATAAGGAGAGTGAGAGTTTGGAATGAGTTAGTTAAGTGAATTCTAATATGGAAATATGGGTAGAGATAAAGATGCAGGGTTCTAATGTAGTGTGTTTGGTAGTGAATGGCTACTTCTTTTCATTTATGATTTTAAACTATTGGGCCAACTAGTTTATTGGCAGGTTTTTATTAATTACTGCTCCACTATTTTTTTCTGTTTGATTTTTACAAGGTATAGTGAATTTTGTAGGATCAATATTAGGCAAGGATTTAATTTTTGTGCGTCTGGTAAGTTTTTAAAATTAATTTTCTTAAATTTTAATTAGGATAAAATTTTTTAAACAATACATCTAACTTTTATTTATGATATAAATTCTAAGTTAAAAAGAAAAATAAAATAAACAAACCTGATTCTATAAAAAGTATACTGTTTACAAGCACATGAAAGAAGCTTACAAATAATAAGCCTAACGTAAGCCATAGAGAAACGTGAAAGTTCAAAACAGTAAGAATCATAATCCACAAGCCTTTGCCACCGATTTATTAACATGGTTTATAAGCTAAATATAGAAATTCTTTGGGCAAAGCTTTTTTTCTCTAGTATCCAAACCATTAATAAAATTTGTACTCAATAATTATTACTCTCTTTAATTAAGCCCGATTTGATTTCTTCTCAAGATGAGTACTATTTTTTTACAAAGAATTTGTTGTTTTGAGATTTATTATCTGGTTATTCTATTTTTTTACCTTTCATTTGTTAGAATTTGTATAAACGATATATTTTGTATAAATTTGATAATGTCAATGATTTATTGGATTATAGTCAAGTTCCTTTATGTTTGACTTTGAGTTTAATTAGGTGGTGTATTTATCTATAAATGTGTTACTACAAAATAGTTTGGGATATATCCCATCTATGTCTTATTCTAGTTGTCTTTATGATGGATTGGTTAGTTTTTATGATTAACTAGTTATTTTTATGCCTTACTCTAGTTGTCTTTTAGTATAAGACCTTTTCTATTATCAATATCATTTTACACTTGATAAGAATATTCTTGACCTAACACATTATGACAAGATAATTTGGGATGTAACCCATCTGTGTCAGGCCGGCCCTGAGATAAGGTTGCCCCAACCCAAAATATTTTATTAGCATTAATAAATACACTAAGAAACCAATGCAATTGATTCGCATTTTAATAAAAACACTAAGCTAACCAATGTTGTTGGGCATGCTTAATCATTCAACTAGTTGGTTTAGTTTTCATCTTGCATTTCATAGGTAAAACCATGCATAAAGCTCAAGATCTTTTATCAGTATAAAGAAAATGACATATTTGAATAATTTATACGTACATTGAAACTTCAAGGTATAAACGGTTTACCCAAAACCAGATTTACACTACTATAAATGGAGCTATTTTCGATGAAGATTTCCGACGACCTTTGAGTCTTCGTCGTTCATTTTTCGACTGCTTCCGACTGCTTATTTAATTTAATTTATCACATTATCATAATATATTAGTTATATAATATGAAATTTGTTTAAAAGTACTAATTTAGATCCTAAAAATAAAAAAGATAATTTTATTCAATTATTCAAATTTATGATGGTTTGTGATTAATTAAATTAGTGTTGTTGATAATCTTTGGTTGTATAATGATACTAGATATTTTACTTTATTGAAAATCGAACACAAATAATCATTTTATGCAACTTTCAGTCCATCAATTATACAACTTCAATGAAATTTATGATACATAATAGTTTTATGAATTTAAATATATTTTTTAACCATTGTGTAACTATAATTAAAAAAAATTAAATCAATTTGGAAAGGTCAGTAAGAGGTTGTATTCATTAATATTGCTTTCATATTCATTGATAACCTCTATTTAATTTTTACAATAAACTAAATTTTTCTAAAAAATTATTTTACATTAAATTTATTTTTAAAGAAGAGAAATTTTAATTAAATATATAAATTTACCATCGGCAGTCGTCGCAAGCTGTTGCTAATAAAAGCCGAGGATGACCATCAGAAGTCGTCGGAAAATCTCGATTACAAAGCAGCCCAGGCCGAAACATTGTCATTATCTTCTTCCTCTACTTAAAGCATAATTTCTCCCCCAAATACAACCACCTCCATTGCCGGTCGCTGCATCCCATCCCCATTCGTTGGAATCTTCACCAACTTGCAATCTCCAACCATTTATGCCTTTAATTCAACAAAAATCAGATATATTCTTCCCCTAAACTAATTAATCTAAAATGTGGTGAAATTAGTGTCAATTTGTGGTTGTATTTATTGATAATAGCCCACTGATTGTTTAGCAATTGTATATTGGTTGATTGAGGTATGTTAATTACGATTATTAGTGTTCAATTCCGAAAATTAAAGTATAACTAGGGCTAATTTGGGTTGATTAGTGTATGTGCTTATTACTGTATAATTTAGTGTTAATTAGTGTATATGTTAGCTAAAATGTCAACAAAAATAATTTATTTACATAATCCTTAATTAGTTTATACCCTTAATTATATATAAATCTAGTTTACGTGCATGTGGTAAAATAAACAAAGTAGTGTAAAAATTCAAATTAGTCTTAGCTAAATGTTGAAAAAATTAAATTTATTTACTTTTCAATTGTTACGAATTCAAATAATGAGTTATGTATATAAAGCTAATATAAAAAAATTAGTGTATAATGTACTTTATTTTTTAAAATATAATATAATATTTATAATTTGTTAAAATTGAAAATACATAAGATTTTATAAAAAAGTAAAAAAGAATAATATATTATATAATTAATATAACATTAAAATATAAAAAATTAATGTATATTTCTAATATATTATATAATTAATAAAACATTAAAATGTATAATGGTAATATAAATAAATTAGTGTATACTGTACTTTATTTTTGTAAATCCCATAGAGAGTTTTTGTGACGCCCCACTCCGAGACCCACATTAGCAAAGAGTATTACTAGGTAACACCGTCTGCTAATACGGAGAATAGAGCTGGATAGGAGCGACCATCTATAACCTTGTCTTAATTATCTATTGAATACGCCGACAATTGGCACTTCTTACTGATACCAAGCTGTGACTCCCCACTCCGAGACCCACATTAGCAAAGAGTATTACTAGGTAACACCGTCTGCTAATACGGAGAATAAAGCTGGATAGGAGCGACCATCTATAGCCTTGTCTTAATTATCTGTTGAATATGCCGACAGTTGCTACTTCTTTCTCAAATGCATCGACATATCCAACAAATACTTAATACAAAGCCATAGGTGGCTGAAGGATCTATTAGAATAAAATATAACAACTCAAATGTAATACACATCACAGAACAGTAGATCATCACATACATTTACACATATACAGATACATTATAGAGTTTTCAAAATGATACATGTCAAGTGGTAAAGCAAACCACAATATACAGGCGAGACAAAAGAATACATATCAGAGTTACAACCAAAAAGGACTACACAAAAAGCTATAACAAAAAGGAGCTAGCGGAATAGTCCATGCGGAAGCAAAATAGGCTAAGTCCAATGTACCTAACCTGAAACATCTCGGTCTGACCCGAGTATAAAATACATGGGTCAGTCTAGCTAAACAAATCAGTTAGACAAAATAAATGATAATGAACATACAAGATCATAAAGTACCACCAAAATCTCCAAAAGAGATAACCAAATCATCTAACAAAAGATGAATCATAACAAGCCTCATATCATCGGCAATCCCAATAAACAAAGGATATCATATCCCAAACAAGCCAAAAGGCAATAACAAATACCAATAAAGGTAACACAAGTTTCCACAAGGTAATCGCTATATATCGTGTGGTTCAAAGAACCTACCCAGAAAGGCGATACACTAGGGAAATATAATTGTCAAAGAAACAAAAGATGCTCGAGCTTAGTACTGTATAACAAGGATTCACAAACCCGAAGGCAACAAACCCAAATATCACTCGAGCGGTGACAAATGACCAACTCCAAAAGCAATACTATAGGGCAACAAACCCGAAGGCACAAACCCGAAGGTACAAACCCGAAGGCAACATACCCAAAGGCAACAAACCCCGAAGGCTCAAACCCGAAGGCAACAAACCCCGAAGGCTCAAGCCCGAAGGCAACAAACCCCGAAGGCAACAAACCGTAGTGGCGAAGGTCCGGAGGCCCAGTACTGGACACCACTAACTGGCGGAATGTGTCACCACTCACAGAAAGGAACCCGAAAAATGTTAACGTGAGTCCCATACCACACGTTCGCACTAAACGGTTTACTAACCGTTAGTCAATTTCACACTCAAAGCAGTACAAAGTTCACCTCATATCATCAGTAAACTAGACCAAAGGTCAAAACGGTCAAACGAATAGATTAGGAATTAACTGAAAAGATGAACAAATGTGTTCATAGCACGTGTTTTATCTAATCATTTAATTCTCCTCCCTCTTCGCTCGGAGTGCAAAAGTGTGTGTTTTATATAGAATTTATAAGTTGGAGAAACGAGTTTTTAATACAATTTAAAAAGGTCATTTATAAAAATCCGTGTACGAAATCAAAAAGGAATCGTCAAAGTCAAATATGCAATAACAACTAATTGGAATCGACACAAATCGATAAAAATTGGAAACCAAGCAAAATAGGCAAATTGGGCTGAGACAAGCAGATTCAGACGTCTGAATTGTATATTTCAGACGTCTGAAACTGGAGCTTAGGCAATACTTTGCCTAAATCATATCGGAAGCAATCAGATGAGTGACGATGGCTAGGGGTTTACGCCAAACGACTACCCAACCTTCAAGACTCACCAATACACTCCGACCAACATGCCCAAACAACCATATAAGGATTTTTCATAGATTTTGACTTCGAACGCCAAAAATTGGAATATTAATTAAACCAATTCAATTCAAAAGCAAATGGACAAGGAATATATGTTAGGAATTGCTACCTAACACTATCAAAGATATAGACCTAGATGTAAGTTCAAAAACTCACCTTTTATACCCAACACAAATGATAAGCTCTAGAACAAGCAATAGGTTAATCTCTCTTCAACAATACCACAAGAACTTCAATCTATAATCAAAGATGAAGTTTTTTCTAAGTTAAGATTTTAGGAATTTCTGAGAATTTGAAGAGGGATTGAGATGGAGAAGATGAAAAGAAGGCTTACCTAAGATTCTCTTTGATTTTGGAGCAAGAATTTGAGTTTGCAATTGAATCTAGGGCTTGGAATTTTTCTATTTCCCATTCTCTTCCCCCATTTTCAGTAGAGCTTGAGTTTTAGGAAATGAAATGAGTGAATGGAGAGGAGAGGGGCTGAGTTAGGGTATAATATGAGTTGGGTGAAGCCCAAACCCAAAGCTCAATTAGAAAATAGCCAAATTCTACTCAACTCCAAACATATCGATGTTTATACTCAAAAAAGTAGCGAACACCATTTTGAACTCAATAAAAGTGGTCCCAAGTTCAAATTGTTGATTCTCAACCTCATTCCTGATTCAGACGTCTGAAATTTCCAAACCAGACGTCTGAATCTGGAAAAATATGAGTTCTCTAACCGCATTCAGACGTCTGAAATGAACGATTCAGATGTCTGAATCTGGAAAAATAGAAGTTGTCTAGAACAATATTCAGACATTTGAATTGTCCATTTCAGACGTCTGAAAATGACAATTTTGGCCTATTTCCTTTCTGGTTTGATTCGAACAATTTCAGACGTCTGAATCCCCATTTGACAGTTTTTCCCCAATAGACACCTCCTTATCTCGATCCACAAAGACATTTCACTAATTTGACTGTTCTTTTACGAATAGTGACTTTCTCGGACTAAAATTCGACTAATGATGCTATATTTAAATAAAACATTTAAAATATACCATCGTAAAATATGCAGGTTGTTACAGTTTTTGGCCCCATCTGACAAGTATTATAGATGATCGTTATATATATATATATATTCGTTTTTATTACAAAAACGAACATCAATATTCATCTGATACAATATTTGTCGGGTTTGTCCCCGTATTGGACAAGTTATAGAAAAAAAAAGTAATTACATTTTGTAAATCATTTCATTTTAAACGGTTCATAAAATTTCGACAGTACTTCCTTTTTATTTCATATGTACACGCATTTGTGTATGATACATGGAATAAAGGGAAAGTGCTGCTGAAATTTTGTTGAATCGTTTAAGATGAAATGATTTACGAAATGTAATTATTATTGTGTTTATAATGGAAAGTAGGATGACCGATCATTAAAGTAGAAAATAATAAAGTTAAAATATAATATTATATTCATAATTTGTTAAAATTGAAAATATATAAAATTTTATAAAAATTTTTAAAAGAATAATATATTATATATTTAATTAAACATTAAAATATAAACAAATTAGTGTATAATGACAACATATTATATAATTAATAGAACATTAAAATGTATAAATGAATTAAAAAATAAGATGTCAATCCATAAAATGATCGGTAAATTTATGAATTTCTATCATATTTTTTGAAATAGAAAAAAATGGTCAATTATTTGTTGATCGGAGGAGCTGGATGTATCAACGAAAGGGAATGAGAGGCTCAATAAAGGAACATTTTTATAATGGTGTATACGTATTTATTGAATTCGCTTTAAGTAATAATAGAAACGATAAAGAAATTCGTTGCCCGTATAGTAACTGCAAACATTTGAAGCATTTGAAACCGGATATGGTTAAATTTCATTTGTGTCAAAACGGTTTTGTGCCGGATTATTTTATGTGGGACCATCATGGAGAACTTATCGCACCTAATCCTATAGTGTTAGAGTAGGATGTGGGTAATGACAATATTACGACGAATCCCATAGAAGATATGGTTGAAGATGCAACACGATCAATGTACCATACGGTTGATGATGACGATGTAAATATTGAACAAGAACCAAATATTGGAGCAAAGAAAATCTACAATATATTAGATGCTACTAAAAAACCCCTTTGTGGTGGCTGTAAAATTGGCACTCAATTATCAGTAATTGCAGAATGCATTGCTATGAAATCTAAATTCAACTTCACAGAAGCCGAATTTACAGTTGTTGTACAAGCTCCAAACCGATGTATGCCACCTGATAATTTAATGCGTGAAAATCGTTATAAAGTGAAAAAACTTATGTCTGCTTTCGGTTTGCTGTACCAAAAGATAGATACATATTTAAATAGTTGTATATTGTTTTGAAAAGAGGACATCAATTTTAGAAAGTGTAGAATATGTAATGTGGAAAGATACAAACCAAGGAAAAAGAAGGGAAATGAAGTTCCATAAAAGAGAATGCATTACTTACCCATCACTCCTAGATTTCAAAGGTTATATGCATCTACTATAACTGCACCTCATATGAGATGACATAGTGTGAGAACACAGAATGAAGGTGCCTTAACACACCCAGTTGATGGAGAAGCATTGAAGCATTTTAATAAGACTTATCTTGCTTTTGCAGCAGAGAGCCATAATGTTAGACTTGGTTTGTGTACGGATAGATTTTCATCATTTTCTCAATTTGGTATTAAATTTTCATCTTGGCCTATTATTATTACACCTTATAATTTACCTTCATGGATGTGTATGAAATCTCCATATATGTTTCTCACTATTGTTTTCCCTGGCCCTGATGATCCCACACAAGGAATCGATTTGTATTTACAACCATTGGTTGAAGAGTTGAAAACGATGTGACATGAAGGAGTTGAAACATACGAAAATTCAAAAAAAAAAAGAATTTTCTTATGTTCGCTACTTTGTTATGGACCGTTGGTGATTTTCCTACATATGCAGCTTTTAGGTTGGAGTACGGTTGATCGTCTAGCTTGTTCTTATTGCATGGAAGAAACACGAGCATTTTTTTTACCGCATGGAAAGAAAATTTTATGGTTTGATTGCCATCGACGTTTTCTTCATGTTAATCATACTTTTAGAAAAGCTAATTTTTTTTATAGCTAATAAAGAAGAGACTAGACAACCATCAACGATTTGGTCAAGCGTAAAAATATATGATCTTGTAAAGGAATATCCAAAGGTACATGAAACTTGTAACGACCCGTAATTTTCGATAGTTAAAAATAGTTAATTTAATAAGGTTTTGTGATTTAATGTTGGAAGAAATAAAATTTATGGTTTAATGATAAGAATGTAACTGGAATAAAATGTAATAGTATTAATTTAAGGTAATTGATAACTACTTTAAATGCAATTCCAATTAATTAAAAGGATTAAAAAGTTATAATTGGTTGTAGGTTGTAAACTAATTATAATAACGTGTGTATTAATTGATAATTGGATTTAAAAGAGCAATTAATAATTTAAAAGTTGATTAATTAACGAAATAATGTGTAATAAATTGAAATTGGATAGAATTAGCATAGTGTAAGTTGTTATAACATTTGTTTGTAAATAACAAACTTACAAATGTGATTAAATGTAGGAAAAGGTGACAACTGTTATTTGTTACCAATTCAATTAAATCAATTATAATTAAATGTAAATAAATGTTACATTAATGTGAGTTAAGATAATAACTGCAAATTGTGAATGTAATAAAATGTATATAAATGTTAATTATATTCACAAGGCAATAACTGATTTAATAAAAGAGTGAAACCAAGATAAATCAATTTATTGGGATTTTAAATTCTATTTAATTTGAAAAAATCGATAAAATTCAATATAATTGAAATGTAGTAGTTAATACAAATAAAAGATGGAAATTGTAGCATATTAGTGAAATAAGATATAAACAAATGTTAACTATGGTAATAGAGTAACAATTGATTGAATAAAATGTTAAAATCAAATTAAATCAAATTTATCGGAATTAAATTATAATTAATTGGATTTAATTACAGTTGAAATTAGACACTGTAATTAGTGTAATTTATAACACTGAATTGATATGAAAGTTTGTATTAAATCATTTTAAATGTCTAAGTAATCAAAAATAATAAAATTTGTTAGTTATTAAAAGTGGAATTAAAAAGTGATTTAATCAATTTAATAATAATTTATTTAATTAACGTGAAAATAGCCATTTTGGCCACTGTCTCGGATTTTGACTAAACCAGTTTCATCGAATCCGTAACGGTGAATTATTGTAGGATTTCAAGTTTCGTAGCGATCGGACTTGTCGTTTGATCGTACGGACTTGAAACGCGTAGAAATTAATTTAATTGAAATCAATTTGGAATAAGCAGATTTTAAATCTAACTTCTTCGTACGATGAAATTAGGACTTCAAACCTGTTCCATTGAGTTTAAAACTGTTGAAAACATATATTTTGATATATGGGATGACCCACTTTCGTTTTGGGGTCAGAACGGGCTTTCGGGTCGTTATTGTCAATTCGAACCAGTTCGATATGTTCATTCTTTTTTATTGGGGTTCGTTAGTATATATTGTTTTGTTCAAAACCCTAGCAGCCTTTCATTTTCTTATTATCTGTACATACATTTTATCTACAATTATATCTGCTTCTCTCTTGTCAATGGCAGAAACCAGTTCAAACTCAAACCCTAAAATCCAATTTCAAATCAATTTCAAAAATTTAAACTTCTCCAAACCCTGACAAATTATATGCCGTTTCAAAGATCTCGACGAGCGCAATCCAAATCTGTGATTTTTTTTCCGATGTGGTTCATCATTTGGCCAGAAACTGGTGATTCGTTACCGACCGTTCGTATTAGGTTTTGGGGGATTGAACGGTGGATCTTCGTCCAGAGAGCGATCGGGGGGCGGTGTTAGGAAGAGGGAGGCAAGTAGGTCTTGGATCTGTGCTTCATTCGTCGTATGGTGGCCTGGAATTGCCATGGGTGGTTGCCTAAGGCGTGGCGGCGGCAGAACGGTAGGCTGAGGCGGAGGCCTCAGCGATGGCATGGGGGAGGTCGGCTCGGAGAGGGAGAGGTTCTGGCGTTGGTCGATCGTGGTCAAGGCGAAGGAGTCGGCGGCGAAATTGTGGGTTAGGTGGCGGCTACAGGGTGTGCTAGGATTGCCAAACGAAGCTTTTCGCGTGTTGACGTGGTAAACGTGTGTTATTATTTAATTATTTTATTTATTGAATAACATAAATCGTAAAACTTCTAATTTACATAACTTTTGCATACGAACTCGGATTTGGGTGCGGTTTGTTCTGCTGTGATCATATCAAAATTCCGAACATTTTAACACTGGTTTGGACAAATTCCAAGACTGTTGAATTTTAGGTCTAAATTGGATTTTAATTCAATTTAAAATGTAAGGTGAGTGTTTTAACCCATTCAAAATTACTAAACTATCTTATGTTAGTTAAATTAAATTTATGATGTGATTAGACATTAATGGATCGACGTTTGGTATGTTTAAATTGTCATCCTAGTTAAATTTGACTTTTATTGCATTTAATCATCGTTTAATTTAATATTGAATTTAAATTGTCAATTTAATACCTGTTATTGAAGATAAGTTATCTATTATGTTTATTGATTGATTTGGATGATGATTGTGATGGATGTTTGATTATTGACATTGGATGACTAGATGTTGTTTTTTATATTGTTATAACACTGCAAGTTCCCTATGGGTTGAAATGGTACATACCCGAACGATCTATAGATTAAGGAAAAATCGTTATGGGTTGAAATGATAGACTCGAGCGATTTTATGGATTTTATTTAATTCGGGATTATGGTTTGAAATGATATATAACCGTAAAATTTTAAATTGCGGATTGAAATGATAAATATACATATCACTTGACCCTAGGGTAAATTATATACGGACAACGGATTGGTTAAATTAAATAATTTTTGAATATTTAGATTTTGAATTCAATTAACTGGTAATTTGAAATAGAAATTTGATTATATAAACTAAATTATTTTCGAAAGTCCATGCGTAAATGTTGAAATTGGAATTGATTTAATGAATCGTTTAAAGGATTTAAATTTGAATTTCAAAGTTGAAGTGTCTAATATAAATGAATTATCGAAATTGAGTTATTGGAAATGTTTGGATATAACTTTGAAATCTATTTTAAACTAATTTAAACTATATTAATCAATTTAAACTATTTTTAAGTTATTTTAATCTATTTTATCTCCTTAATTCAAATTTATCTAATTTAATCTATTTTAAAATTTATTTAATCTATTTTAAATCTATTTAATATGACTTAAATCTAATTAAATCTATTTTAAATTTATTTAATCTATTTAAAATCTATTTAAGATAATTTAAATCCATTTAATCTACTTTAAATCTATATAAATCATTTTAAATCTAATTATATCAAATTTAAATCTATATTAAACCATTTCTACTATTTAAACTATTCTAATCTTTTTAAACTGTTTTTAAACTATTAAAACTATTTATGCCTATCTAAACTATTTTCCAAATTTTCAGACTTTGTAAAGAGAAAGTATTTACATTTAAATCCTTGATGATAATACAACCTAAGTTGGGTTTTGAAATTGATACTTTTTGTGAAATGACATATTTGAGTAAATATGATGATTTTGGAACGAGGATCTAATTAACCTATCTTATCGATAATTTTATAAGTGAATATGATTTTTGACAGTGAATATGATTTTGAAGTGAATATGGTTTTGGAAGTGAATATGATTTCGAAAGTGATATGGTTTGAAAATCGAATATGATATTTTGATATTAATTATGAATTGACTTTTGAAATGTAAAAGAACCATCCGGTGTGAAATAAGCGGTTGGTTGTTGTGACACCCCACCTCTATACTCACACTAACCAAGGACACTACTGGGTAATGCCGTCAATTAGTACGAAGAATAAGGCTGTTGAGGAGCGACCATCTGTGTAATTGCTTTGTGCGAGTACCGATATGTCAGATAATATGACGTGCATTTCATTTCAAGAGGAAATCCGGCATATCAAATACAAACTCAAAGCTACTACACAATGGCTATGTGGGCTTCGAAAACAAATATAGAAATAAGCATAACACAAATCAGTCATAGATATTCATATCACAAAGGCGGAAACAGATATGAATATTACACATAAAAGTGTACATCAAAATAGTGGTCATACAAGATCCACTACATCACAAAAGAATAGGTACAAGTGCTAAGCAAAAGAATATGTATACATCAAGGAGTCTCTATCTCAAATGTATAAAAGCAAAAACTACTAAGCTAAAGTAGTTAGCCAAAAGTCAGAAGCTAGGCCCTGCTATGAAGTCAAGTGGAAGCACCTGTAACACCTCGGTCTGACCCGAGTATTATTTAAGAAGAAAAATAATAAATGGATCAGTCTAGCTATAAATATCATATGAGATGAGAAAGGATAAGAGATACCACAAAAATGTATGATAACAATAATGCCATACTGTGACAAGTATACATTCAATTACAATAAAAATCATACAATATCCCAAATCTCGTCAAATATCCAAAAAGAATATCACATTCTTTAGCTTATTCACCAAACCCTAAATATTGACAAAACATATCAATGTCAATCGCAAAAATTGGTGAAACACAAATTCCAGAAATCAACAATTAGAAATCCAGAAAACACAAAGGGGGAGGCCTATCACAAACGGGAGCATGAAAACTCACCAACACGTGTATCACAAACGGGACGCTATCCCATGGTCGCTAACCATAGAGCCGGTGCAACAACGTAGTACAATATCGGTATGCCCGAGGAACCTGATACTTAAGTAATTCGGAACAACGATGTAGTACAATAACGGTACGCCCGATGAACCTGATAAGCTGGAACAACGACGTAGTACAACAATGGTACGCCCGATGAACCAAACTCCATAAAACCATAGGTCGCTAGCCTATAAAAATTGAGACGAAGCTCCATAAAGCGAGGTACAGTCCCCCACGTGGACAAAGAGACATCGCATATCGCTAGTCTAAACCATAAAATGATCACCATTGATCAATGAAAGTGTAGATTACACTAAGCTAGTAAATAAATGAGTTTATCTTCATGTCCCATAACCACTGGCTTAACTTAAATATTTACGAACATATTGTAGATTTCCACTTGAAAATTGTCACAAGATTTCAATCGAACAAGTCTAAGAATTAACCGACGAAGTAAACGCAAGCGTTTCATACCACTTGTTTTTGCTAAGTCGTTTAATTGGATTTCTCGTACGAATGAGGTAAAGGTTTGTATATACTAATAGATTGGAAAACGGATTTAAAAACGAGTTTTGTATTAAAAATGGTATTGAAATCATCTTTGTGAAAGCGTTTGAATATTTACTACTAGTATAGAAACCTTTGTATTTTTAAAAGTGACAAATCACAAAAATAATTGTAGAAACAATCAATCAACCAAAAATTCACATTCGATGACGTGAATCAAAACCATAGAAATCGATATCAAATCCATCAAATGGATATTCCCAAAAATCCCGAAAAGAAGTCATCGAAGTCGATAATAAATGATAACGACTATTCGGATCAACAAAAATCGACTAAAAATGGAAATCCACTCAAAACAGGTAAGTTGGATGAAATAAGCAGCTTCAGGCGTCTGGTGGTTATCCCAAACGTCTAGTGGTTATCACAAACGTCTAAGCTGAGGCTCTGGAATTTTCTTCCAGACCGCCCAGACGTTTGGGATATAAGCTCAGACGTCTGGGATATAAGCTCAGACGTCTGAGCTGAGAATCTGGAATTTTATTCCCGTAGCTCCAGACGTCTGACCTTAATACCAGACGTCTGAGCTGAAGCTCAGGGCAATATTTTGTCTTGGCCAATGATGGCCAATTCATATCGGAAGCGATTGGATGAGCGATGATGGCTAGGGATTTACGCCAAGCGACTACCCAGCCCTATAGGCTCTCCAATACACTCCAAACAACAAGTCAAAACATCCATAACAAGATTATCATAGATTTTGACTTCAAAATACCAAAAATTGGATAATTCGACAAACCAATACAATTCAAAAGAAAATGAACATGTAATAGATGTTAGGAATTCATACCTAACAACTATCAAAGGTATATACATAGATGTGAGTTCAAGAACTCACCTTTAAACCCAAAAACACGAATGAGAAGCTCTAAAACAAAGGAAAGGCCAATTCCTCTTCAACTTCAACTCAAGAAGCTCCAATCTAAGCTCATAAGCAAATATTTCCTAAGTTAGGGTTTTAGGAATTTCTGAAAATTGAAGAGAGATTGAGATGGAGAAGGTGAAGAGGATGCTTACCTAAGCTTCTCTTTGATTTCTAGAACTTGAATTTGAATTTCCTAGTAAACTAGGGCTTAGGAATTTTAATTTCCTTTTCTTTTCCCCATTTTCCTTTAGCTTGAGTGTTAGGAAATAATAGAATGAATGATGAGGAGTTGGAGGAGGAGTTAGGGTATTATGTTGGGTTAGTGGGCTGAAACCCAAACCCAAAGCCCAAAGAGAAAAATAACAAAATTCTACTGAACTCCAAACATATCGATGTTTATACTCAAAAAGGTCGCAAACGCCATTTTGGACTCAATGGAAGTAGTCTCGAGTCCCAATTCGACTGTTTACAAAAAGTAGCATTTCGGACTTTAATCCGACTAACGATGCCATATTTATATTTCAACATTTAAATATACAATCGCAAAATATGCGGGTTGTTACAGTTGTTAAAGAGACCAGGATTTGATATTATCATACTCTCTGCCTATACCGAAAACTACTTTAACAACTGTGTACGTGTGGAGATTCCAGAAATGAAGTAGGATGGTTTGGCGAACGATTCTGAATGAGGTATTTACGTGACCCTAACTCCCGTGAGTCAGCTTGATGTGGCTAAAACAAGAGCTACGCCGGGCCAAGTGAGGTCATTCCTCATATTGGACACATTTCTTCGATACCATTCTATTACTTTGTGATTGATTTGGTGGCTATCCCTTGATTTTGATTTGGGAGTGTGTTCCGAGGTGGGTGGTAGTCGCTGCTATGCGTTACCACCAGTCCGGATCCGCAAAACGGTAGAATCCTACCCTGGGCATTGCCTCGCGTGCCTTGTCGCATGCCTTATCGTGCCTTCTACATGTTTGTTTTGTACCATACCTATGGAGTGCCCTTTGGGTAAACCTCACGGAGGAGCGTAGGGTACTGTATAGACTATGGGAATATATAAAATGTTTTAAGGGGAATATAGGTAACGCCTTAACGCTATTTTAATACTTTACTGTAGACATATTATAATAGCGTATTGTACTATATAGTAGATAGTTTAATGGATCCTTAGGAGATGTAAACCCCGAACATCTCTTAAGTTATTGCACTCACATTAGACACTGAATAGGAGATGTCAAACCCCGTAAACATCTCTGATGCCATTACACCCATATTTATTTACTGTCGATTTAACTTATATAATATCTTTTAGTTCTGACTCGAGTGTTTTGTCTTTTCAATTCGCTCGGGTCAGTCTGAGCTTTTCAGTTTATCGAAGATTCTTTCTGGAGGATGAAGACGAAGATTTTGTACGATTATTATGTATTATATTTACTCTACTGCATCATGTTGTCCCGCTGCATTTATTTATTATTTGTCCATGTTTTATGTAACTCCGATCTGTATTATAAAGGTTTAATCAATGTTATTTGTAAACAGCTTCATGAACTGTTTATTTGATTATTATATTTTGCCATTCCGCTGCGACATTTGTATTTATTTTCTTTCTTTCTCTGCTTTTTCTTATTTACCCCATAACAATCTTCCCATTTGAATGGTTTGAGTCTGACGTGTGTGGTTTATCGTCGATTTAAACCGTCCAAAAAGAGCGGTCGTTACAGTTGGTATCAGAGCTTCGGTTTAGCGATAACCTTAGCTTTGTGAGGTCTGACTCATATAAAATAGGGTAGTAATACCCTAGAATGAGTCGCTAATTGTATATATATGAGAGCGTATTTGTTAGTGTTATAAAAGGTTTTTGTATTGTGTTAATTTGTTCCGTTTTGTATTTATAAATTCTGGTCGGTGCATAGGACGCTATGACATCGATATGGATTTCTAAACACTGAATAGGACAGACCGACACAATATTGTTTTGAAATATAGGTAAGTGAAATAATTTTGCCTATTATATATTTTTGTATATAAAATAACAGATTTTATATATGATATAGTTGGATGTAATATGTTGTTTGTCAGGTAGAAAATGTTATAAATATTGATTGGACATAGGCTTTACAAATAAAGTAAATATAAATTTGAAATTTAGAATTAAGTTCCAGGATTTTTGAAATTTCTTTCAAAAGATTTTGGAATATAATATTAGTAGTATTTAGAAGTATTTTCCGATATGAATATCTCAAGATGATTGAAGGGAAAGATTTAAAGGAAATAAGTTCTGTACTCCCCTCTCTGTTGCTTGAAAATAATTTCGGTGATGAGTGCATGCATCATCGACGTTCATTTTCGAGTTTCAAAGTGGGAAGGTTGCTGTAGTAGTCTTACTACACCTCTGTTTTGATGAATAAAAATCTTAATTTTGAATTTCTAAATATGATTTGATCTATAAAGGATAAATACATATATTATTTTCTAAGTGACTAAATTGAACCCAGAGTTTAGTTCTTAAATTTTGTGATAATCAGTAGTTTTCAGTTAATGTAATAAAATGAATTCTTAACTATTTGAAGGTTTGGAAGCTGCTAAGATGTGAAATAAGAAATTAGATGTTAAGAAATTAACGAGATAGAAAGAAATGGAAGGTTGTCATTTATAAATTAAGGAATGGAAATAAGGAAATGTAACTATTGAACATTTTGTTACTAAAATACATATGATCACTTGTGTATCTTTCTATTGCATTCTAAAAAAACACACACATATATATATAACTTACCAAATTATAAAAATTTGTAATGTTAATAAGAATATGTAATGGAATATTATACAAGTAAAACCTAAATAAAGAAAATGTTCAATGTAATAATGTTTTAAAAAGATTATTAAGATGTATAAGCTTAGTGCAAACCTTAGTAAATAATTTGAATGCTACTAATTAAAGTAATAAAAAGGTGAACACGGTAAGTAGATAATTATAAACTTAATTTAATGTTGAAGCCATTTATAAGTAAAATGAGTATTACGTTAATTGATTGGTTATAACTTCAGAGAACATTGGAAATGATTTAGAAATGGATTTAATATTCAATAATACTATATATGGAAGAATGAATGTGAAAAAGAAATAATCTATAAATGGTGAATTGAGTTGTAAAGAAACTTATCTAATAATGTATATCTAATAATCAAAATAAAATAACTTAATTAAGCAATGAATGTAAAGTAGTAAATGAAAGAAAATGGCATTGTATGAATAAAGGAAAAAAATGAACTTTTTTAAGTAATAACGAATGTAAATTAATGAGAATAAACATTATATGAATAAGAAAAGAAAAGTAAATGATGGGAAAAAAGGGGGAAATCAAACTAAATTGTAAATGTGAAGTAAACTGAAAAAAAATGTAAACAATACTTCAATAATGAATTCATTTGTGATCCGAATAATTGAAATGGATATAACTTATGTAAGTAAAGAATGTAAATTAATGAAATAAGCCTTACATGAATGAATGAAAATTTAAAATTTTGTACGTAATAAACGTGAATTAAAGAAAAATCACTGTATGAAAAAAAAATGAACACTAAATGATGTGAAAAAGGATAAATAGAGTAAACTTAAAAATGTGTTGAATTCTGTGTTTGTTGGGCTTATGGATTGGTTGGGAAAGAATACTTCTATTTTGTATAGAGATGTATAAATAAACTATAAATTTTTATCTACAACTGTTGAGTGTATGGTTTACTTCATAGTTTATTTATCATTTTATATGATTAGAAGTTCTGAACCCGAACAAACCATTTGTTTGGTTGCTATGGATGGATGATTGCTCTCTTTGTTGAAAATGATGTTTGTACTGTTGTTTGCAAATGACTATTGTTATATTATGATGTTTTGTTTGTTATTTGTTGAAACAACTTAAATATTTTCTCTTTTACTTAATTATTAACCTCTTTGGATTATATAAGTGAAATACAGGTATGGAAGCAATAGCTACTGCTTTTGGTTTCATAAACAAAGCGTTGTTGCCCGACCAATAAGTACGTTTTCGGATTACGGTTTATAGCGATATTATATTGTTTTCCTATGGTTTGGGATATATTATTTTGAAATATGTGATATATATTGTATTATTGATATTATTATTTCCCCCAGACCTCTCCGTACAAAGGAGACTCTGCCGAAATTTTCCGTAAATTTTGGACTTAGAAAAATTCTGTGAAATGTTTTCCAAACTTTCATTAACTTGAATATGAAGGATTTAATTGTTTATAAATTGATATATTTTATTTAAATTATTTAATTGTGTAAATTAATTATTTATAAATTTAATATTTTGATCAAGATACATTGATTATATAAATTCCCTCTTTTCCCTTCTTTTTTCCTTTTCGAAGACGAAAAGTTTTGAGTGGGGGAGAGTGTAACGACCCGTAATTTTCGATAATTAAAATAGTTAATTCAATAAGGTTTTGTGATTTAATGTTGGAAGAAATAAAATTTATGGTTTAATGATAAGAATGTAACTGGAATAAAATGTAATGGTATTAATTTAAGGTAATTGATAACTGCTTTATGTAATTCCAATTAATTAAAAGGATTAAAAAGTTATAATTGGTTGTAGGTTGTAAACTAATTATAATAATGTGTGTATTAATTGATAATTGGATTTAAAAGAGCAATTGATAATTTAAAAGTTGATTAATTAATGAAATAATGTGTAATAAATTGAAATTGGATAGAATTAGCATAGTGTGAGTTGTTATAACATTTGTTTGTAAATAATAAACTTACAAATGTGATTAAATGTAGGAAAAGGTGACAATTGTTATTTGTTAACAATTCATTTAATTCAATTATAATTAAATGTAAATAAATGTTACACTAATGTGAGCTAAAACAATAACTGCAAATTGTGGATGTAATAAAATGTATAGAAATGTTAATTATATTCACAAGGAAATAAATGATTTAATAAAAGAGTGAAACCAAGATAAATCAATTTATTGGGATTTTAAATTCTATTTAATGTGAAAAATCGACAAAATTCAATATAATTGAAATGTAGTAGTTAATACAAATAAAAGATAGAAATTGTAGCATATTAGTGAAATAAGATATAAACAAATGTTAACTATGGTAATAGAGTAACAATTGATTGAATAAAATGTTGAAATCAAATCAAATCAAATTTATCGGAATTAAATTATAATTAATTGGATTTAATTACAGTTGAAATTAGACACTGTAATTAGTGTAATTTATAACACTGAATTGATATGAAAGTTTGTATTAAATCATTTTAAATGTCTAAGTAATCAAAAATGATAAAATTTGTTAGTTATTAAAGGTGGAATTAAAAAGTGATTTAATCAATTTAATAATAATTTATTTAATTAACGTGAAAATAGCCATTTTGGCCACTGTCTTAGATTTCGACGAAACTAGTTTCATCAGATCCGTAACGGTGAATTATTGTAGGATTTCGAGTTTCGTAGCGATCGGACTTGTCGTTTGATCGTACGGATTCGAAACGCGTAGAAATCAATTTAATTGAAATCAATTTAGAATAAGCTGATTTTAAAGATAATTCTTCGTACGATGGAATTAGGACTTGAAACATGTTCCATTGAGTTTAAACCTATCAAAAACATATATTTTGATATATGGGATGACCCACTTTCGTTTTAAGGCCAGAACGGGCTTTTCGGGTCGTTATTGTCAATTCGAACTAGTTCGATATGTTCATTCTTTTTTATCAGGATTTGTTAGTATATATTGTTTTGTTCAAAACCCTAGCAGCCTTTCATTTTCTTATTATCTGTATGTACATTTTATCCACAATTATATCTGCTTCTCTCTTGTCAATGGCAGAAACCAGTTCAAACTCAAACCCTAAAATCCAATTTCAAATCAATTTCAAAAATTTAAACTTCTCCAAACCCTGACAAATTATATGCAGTTTCAAAGATCTCGACAAGCGCAACCAAAATCTATGATTTTTTTTCAACATGGTTCATCATTTGGCCAGAAACTGGTGATTCGTTACCGGCCGTTCATACTAGGTTTTAGGGGATTGAACGGTGGATCTTCGTCCAGAGAGCGATCGGGGGGGCGGCGTTAGAAAGAGGTAGGCGAGTAGGTCTTGGATCTATGCTTCGTTTGTCGTATGGTGGCATGGAATTTCCGTGGGTGGTTTCCTAAGGCGTGGTGGCGGTGGAACGGTAGGCTGAGGAGGAGGCCTCGGCGATGGCATGGGGGAGGTCGGCTCGGAGAGGGGGAGGTTCTGGCGTTGGTCGATCGTGGTCAAGGCGAAGGAGTCGAAGGCAAAATCGTGGGTTAGGTGGCGGTTACAGGGTGTGCTAGGGTTGTCGAACGAAGCTTTTCGCATGTTGACGTGGTAAATGTGTGTTATTATTTAATTATTTTATTTATCGAATAACATAAATCGTAAAACTTCTAATTTACATAACTTTTGCATACGAACTCGGATTTGGGCGCGGTTTGTTCCGCTGCGATCATATCGAAATTTCAGAGATTTTAACACTAGTTTGGACGAATTCTGAGACTGTTTGAATTTTTGGCCTAAATTGGATTTTAATTCAATTTAAAATGGAAGGTGAGTGTTTTAACCCATTCACAATTACTAAACTATCATATGTTAGTTAAATTAAATTTATGATGTGATTATAAATTAATGGATCACTGTTTGGTATGTTTAAATTGTCATTCTAGTTAAATTTGGATTTTATTGCATTTAATCATCGTTTAATTTAATATTAAATTTAAATTGTCAATTTAATACCTGTTATTAAAGATAAGTTATCTATTGATGTTTATTAATTGATTTGGATGATGATTGTGATGGATGTTTGATTGTTGACATTGGATGACTGGATGTTGTATTTTACATTGTTATAACACTGCAAGTTCCCTATGGGTTGAAATGATACACCCCCGAACGATCTATAGATTAGGGAAAAATCGTTATGGGTTGAAATGATAAACTCGAGCGATTTTATAGATTTTATTTAATTCGGGATTGCGGTTTGAAATGATATATAACCGTAAAATTTTATATTGCGGATTGAAATGATAAATATCTGTATCACTTGACCCTAGGATAAATTATATACGGACACCAGATTGGTTAAATTAAATGATTTTTGAATATTTAGATTTTGAATTCAGTTAACTGGAATTTTGAAATAGAATTTTGATTTATATAAACTGAATTATTTTCGAAAGTCCAAGCGTAAATGTTGAAATTGGAATTGGTTTAATGAACTATTCAAAGGATTTAAATTTGAATTTCAAATTTGAAGTGTCTAATATAAATGAATTATCGAAATTGAGTTGTTGGAAATGTTTGGATATAACTTTGAAATCTATTTTAAACTAATTTAAACTATATTAATCAATTTAAACTATTTTTAATTTATTTTAATCTATTTTATCTCTTTAATTCAAATTTATCTAATTTATCTATTTAATCTATTTTAAAATTTATTTAGTATATTTTAAATCTATTTAATATGATTTAAATCTAATTAAATCTATTTTAAATTTATTTAATCTATTTAAAATCAATTTAAGATAATTTAAATCCATTTAATCTACTTTAAATCTATATAAATCATTTTAAATCTAATTATATCAAATTTAAATCTATAGTAAACTATTTCTACTATTTAAACTATTCTAATCTTTTTAAACTTTTTTTAAACTATTAAAACTATTTAGCCTATCTAAACTATTTTCCAAATTTTCAGACTGTGTAAAGAGAAAGTATTTACATTTAAATCCTTGATGATAATACAACCTAAGTTGGGTTTTGAAATTGATACTTTTTGTGAAATGACATATTTGAGTAAATATGATGATTTTTGAACGAGGATCTAATTAACCTATCTTATCGATAATTTCATAAGTGAATATGATTTTTGAAAGTGAATATGATTTTGAAGTGAATATTGTTTTGGAAGTGAATATGATTTCGAAAGTGATATGTTTGAAAATCGAATTATGAATTGACTTTTGAAATGTAAAAGAACCATCCGGTATGAAATAAGCGGTTGGTTGTTAAAGAGACCAAGATCGGATATTGTCATACTCTCTGCCAATACCGAAAACCACTTTAACAACTGTGTACGTGGTGAAGATTTCAGAAATGAAGTAGAATGGTTTGGTGAACGATTCTGAATGGGGTATTTACATGACCCTGACTCCCATGAGTAAGCTTGATGGGGCTAAAACAGGAGCTACGCCGGGCCAAGTGAGGTCATTCTTCCTATTGGACACATTTCTTCGATACCATTCTATTACTTTATGATTGATTTGGTGGCCATCCCTTAATTTTGATTTGGGAGTGTGTTCCGAGATGGACGGTAGTAGCTACTATGCGTTACCACCAGTCCGGATCCGCAAAACGGTGGAATCCTACCCTGGGCATTGCCTCGCGTGCCTTGTCGCATGCCTTATCGCGCCTTCAACGAGTTTGTTTTATACCATACCTATGGAGTGCCCTTTGGGTAAACCTCACGGAGGAGCGTACGGTAGTGTATAGACTATGAGAATATATAAAATGTGTTAATGGGGATATGGGTAATGCCTTAACATTATTTTAATACTTTACTTTACTATAGACATATTATAATAGCATATTGTACTACATAGTAGATAGTTTAACGGATCCTTAGGAGATGTAAATCCCGAACATCTCTTAAGTTATTGCACTCACGTTAGACACTGGATAGGAGATGTCAAACCCCGTAAATATCTCTGACGTCGTTACACCCATATTTATTTACTGGCAATTTAACTTACATAAGATCTTTTAGTTCTGACTCGAGCGTTTTATTTTTTCAATTCGCTCGGGTCAGTCTGAGCTTTTCAGTTTATCGAGGACTACTTTATGGAGGATGAAGACGAAGATTTTGTACAATCATTATGTATTATATTTACTCTACTGCATCATGTTGTCCCGCTGCATTTATTTATTATTTGTCCTTATTTTGTGTAACTCTGATTTGTATTATAAAGGTTTAATCAATGTTATTTGTAAACAGCTTCATGAACTATTTATTTGATTCTTATATTTTGTCATTCCACTGCGAGATTCTGTATTTGTTTTCTTTCTCTTCTTTTTCTTATTTACCCCATAACAATCTGCCCTTTTGAATGGTTTGAGTCTGACGTGTGTGGTTTATCGTCGATTTAAACCGTCCAAAAAGAGCGGTACAAAATTGGAGTACAAATTGAAATTTCAAGTAAATTGATGATTCATAATTGGTGCAAATAAAGTATATTTTGGGAGTTACCTTATTGGAAATGTCTCTTACTTCGTCATAATAATAACGTGATGCACAATGAGAAAAACGTGTTTGATAATGTGTTTAATACAATTTTGAATGTTAAGGGGAAGGCTAATGACGATTTGAAATCAAGACGTGATATAGAAGAATTATGTAAGCGTCCCGAGCTTCAGATCAAGCCAAACGACACTAAAAACCAAAAGAATTCTACGAGTCAGACAATAACCAAATAAAATTTGTATTAAAATGGGTGGAAGGATTAATATTTCTTGATGGGATTTCTTCTAATCTTCGTAGATACGTCAAATTTAAAAACAATAAACTAAGTGGGATGAAAAATCATTATTGCCATGTAATGATAAATTTTTTATTACCCATTGTTTTCAAAGAATTATTACCCGTAAAAGTTTGGATGGTTATAACAGAACTTAGTTTGTTTTATAAAGAGCTTTGTTCGACTATGTTAAAAGTTGAACGTCTACGTAAACTTGAAGTAGATATTCCTATACCGCTTTGCAAATTAGAGAAAATATTTCCTTCAGATTTCTTTAATGTAATGAAGTATTTACCTGTTCATCTTAAATCTGAAGCGCGTCTTCGAGGTCCTATGCAATGTGGATGGATGTATCCATTTGAGAGGTAATAATATTAAGTATGTTAAATATTATTTTAATTACATAAGTAAAATTTAATTAAAGATAATTTTTAGTTGGTACTTAAAATCATTTGAAGAAAAAAATTAGACAAAAAGAACGAGTTGAAAGTTCGATTTGCTAATCATATATCGAAGAAGAAGCTTCATTCTTTTTCACTCATTATTTTAGTGACCATGTGAAATTATCGTTTGAAAGTGTTCCACGTAATGATGAAGACGTTGAACAAGATTCTTCTCAAGTAATGTTATCTATTTTAGACAACATGGCCGACCTGTTGGAAAACGTATGGAATGGTTAGACGATAGAGATTACCATGTAACACACACATATGTTCTTCCTAATTGTGCTGAAGTTGCACCATTTGTTAGGTAATATTAAATAATAATTCTTGATATATGAATTTCTAAATTCATATTTATTTCAATTATACTTATAGATTATAATGCAATATATTATAATATCTGCAGTATTTACGAATCATAATATCCACGCGACAATCTCAATAAAGAATTTGCTTATTGGTTTTCAAACTATGTTTATGATCCGAGAAATTGTGTAGTTGACGAAGGATTAAAACAGCTTGCATGGGGACCAAAAAGAAATGTAAAGACATATCCAATATTCTTTGTCAATGGATTTAAATTCAACACCAAAGAATATAGTGCTGAAAAATTAGCTAACAATGCCGGTGTATTTGTTAAATGTAATGATGATCCAAATAACCATATAAATGATTTTTACAGCATTTTAACCTAAATTTGGAATTGATATATTTCACACGATCTGTAGAGAAAGTTTTTTATTTAGATACAATTGGTTCAGCAATGTTTCTGGTTCTGGAATCAACGTGTACAAAGATTATAATCTTATTGAAATAAAAATTCCTCGCATTACCATAGGTATGGTCCTTTTGTACTAGCTAAACAAGCACTATAAGTTTATTACGCTCCGTATCCATCTCCAAAAAGAGATAAAGCAGATTGGTCAGCAGTTTTTAAAACAAAGGCAAAATTTATGTTTGACGGAAAGGATATTCCAGATGAACAAGATTATCAGGCAGATCTTCAGCAAAATAATGAAATAATAATAATCGATTATCATATTAATTTTGGGCCTGTAAACGATGAACCAAATGTTTTAGTAGAAGCATTTAAGATTACAAAGGAAAACGATATAGAGTACGAGACTGAGTCTGGATCAAAAAACGACGAAGACTGATTATTAATGTACATTTTGATAGAAGGTAATTTAGGTGATTATTAATGCTACCATTTTTCTCATAAATAAATGATATGTTTTCCCATAATTTAATGATATGTTCTCCCATAATAAAATGATATGTCCGTGACAGATATTATGTCTCGACATTGGAGATCTTCTCATTCATTCGGTTCTCCTTTTTCTAGTCAGAGAGGGACCAGTATGGGAGGCAATGGCGGTGGTCCATCATAGCAAGCAAAGCGTCCCATAGTAACATTAGCGGTTAAAGCGAATGGGAAAGTATCAAATTTATTGCAACATCATAAATATTTTATGTATGATATATTATTCGTGATTTATTAAAGGTCTATATGATATTTAATACAGGGGCTTTGACCTAGAGCCCTCAGAAGTTGTTCTTGATGTTTCTAAGGCTGTTTATAAGAGTAGAATGACCGCGTGCTGGCCTAAGTAGGATAATATCTCACCCCACATCTTAAAGTGCATCTGGTAAGACTTCATCGTAAGTGTAAATCTGTATTTCATTTTATATATAACCACTGTCCAATTTGTTGATTAAGTATAAATATATAACTTATTTTTTTCAATGTGCAGGGGGCGATAGACTTACAGGAACCCAACCTTCTCCTTTGTGGAAATTACTGGATGAAAAAAATAAGGAAAAACTACCGCGATACAATGTAGACCATAAAAAAGGAGGAAAAAACTCGACTAGATGAGTGTAAACTATGACAAGCTTAGGCTGCTTTCTGGGAAAGTGATGAAGCGAATGTAAGTTTACTAGTCTCGTATATTTATTAACATTTTAGTAGAATTAGTATAATAATCACACCAATTTACAAATGTGAAATATACTGTTCATTTTAAATTTACAGACAGAGTCGGAGAGAAACTCTGCAAATAGAAATAAAAATCCAGTCAAACATCACGGGGGTTCGAAGTCATTTCAGTGTTACCGTCAAGAGCTGGTAAATTTATTAATTGTGATTATAAATAGTTATTACATTATATAATTATAATTATATATATAATAATAATAATAATATGTAATAATTATTTCAAGAAATAGAGCGTGGTCATCCCATCTCTTAAATGGACGTGTTTGTTCATACTTATGCTATCGAGCATGAAAATAAAGATGATATAGTAACATACACATGACATGACTTGAAATCACAACAGGCCATGGTAAACATATTTTAAATTATAAGTTATTAATAATTACTTTAAATAATAAGTTATAAATAATTAAAATAATGCAGTATGAATTTTAAATGTAATTTTGTTTGGAATCGTAGAAAAAATTCATGAAAGAACGAGAAAACTGCTTGAGGAAACGGGATGGGAAGAGCTGACCGCTGACGAGGAGGAGGACCAAATCTTTGACGCTATCATGAAGCCGACAACGTGGAATAGACATTATGGTTATGGTAACCAATAGGTATGTTTATGTATAATATAATCATGAACAACATATAATATATTGATTTTATTAATCACACTATATGATACTCATACACTTTGTCAAACAATGTTACAGGCTAGATGCAGGCAAAGCGGCTATAAGGAAGCTCAGGACAACGCGGAGATTGCAGAGTTAAGAGTTAGGATTACTAAGTTAGAGGAACGAGATAGGCTTCGGTCCGTGGAGATGACCCAGTTGTTAGATGAGTGCATTACTGCGATATGCAGGAGCATGACATATTTCCTTCATCAGCGGGATCCGAAGGCGATGATTATGTTTGATGGGTGATTTTTTCTGTTTGTGTTGGGACATTGTATATATATGTACTTTGAGATGGGTGAGGTCGTTTGACTTTGTTGCTATGGTATTTGAGAGTTACATGTACTATTTGAGATGAGTAAGATTGATGTGATTTGATACATTCGAAGATGTTGGATGTGTTAGGTTGATTTAAGTTGTTTTGAGATGTTGTTGGATATGTTTGATACATTTTAAGATGTATCTTGATATGTTGACCGATTTGAGTTTGGTTTATCATATATTGTTGGATGTTTGAGTATATTGTGGGTTGTTTGAGTTTGATTTATTGTAAATATTGATGTTATATATGTGATTTGGTCTTTGATATACATGATTTATATGTATGAAATTGAGCTATGATATATATTGATATATATATATATATATATATATATATATATGTATGTATGTTGTTTGGGGTTGAAATACTACTGAAATAAAAAAAACCTCCAAATTTCCGACGGCTTTCTGGTACCAACTAATCGAAAGCTATATTCCGACGGCTTGCGACACTAAATTGGATAAACCGTATTCTCTCACGTGTACATGACGGATCGTCGAAAACCTTCGAAAATGTCGTCGATAGCCGTCGAAAATAGATCAACGGAGCCGTCTGAAAGCCGTCGGAAAGATGGATCTTCATTGACCTTTATTCTGACTGCTTCCGACGACCGCCGACGGTTTAATATCATCAGAAATACTTATGTTCCTTGTAGTGTTAGAGTCGTCTAATACTTCTACTTTGCATGCAAATTCATACTTAAGTTCTCACCTGCTATCTTTGTTTCTGGAAAGTAAGTTTAACAATCAATCTAATCTTTTCCCGCTTTGTACCGTTGACTAATAAGGAAGTTCTTATTGTTCTTTCAAAGCATTATTCTCTTATATTGTACTTCTGAATAAGTAGTATGATTTTACTAGCTGTTGGAATATAATTAGAATAATTTTATTCTGTACCAAAAAAAGAGATTTTGTGTGAGAACGTGAGTACGGAGTAATATTTATACAATCCTTCTGCATGAGTTAAGGCATAATCTTTTTATTTTTGAATAGTGGTTCTTAGTGTATGCTAGGGGATAGGAGATCAAACCTTAACCTCTAGCAATAAATCAAAGTAGAAGCCTCACCATGTAAGTAGAGGCATAATCATCTAGTCAACTTTATATATTGTACAACAAAGTGGTCAGAGGAATGTGGTTTATTGTTTTTTTACTAACATGGCTACTCGAAGATGATGCTATGAGATTTTGAGTTTTAGAAATTTAGAGCAACACTATTATGATCTTAACCACAACACCTAACAACTGTGAGGTTTCCTATATCTCTACAGGAGGTGGTGTGTAACAACCCGCATATTTTTATGATGATATATTTAAATGCTTTATTTAAATATAGCATCATTAGTTGAATTTAAAAGTCCAAAACATGACTTTTCGTAAACAGTCGAATCCGGACTCGAGACCACTTCCATTGAGTCCAAAATGGCGTTTGCGACCTTTTTGAGTATAAACATCGATATGTTTGGAGTTGAGTAGAATTTTGCTATTTTTCTATTGGGCTTTGGATTTGGGTTTCAGCCCACCAACTCATCTAATACCCTAACTCCTCCAACTCCTCTTCATTCATTCTATTATTTCCTAATACTCAAGCTAAAGGAAAATGGAGGAAAGAAAGGGAAATTAAAATTCCTAAACCCTAGATTACTAGGAAATTCAAGATTCAAGCTCCAAAATCAAAGAGAAGCTTAGGTAAGCATCTTCTTCATCTTCTCCATCTCAATCTCTCTTCAATTTTCAGAAATTCCTGTAACCTAACTTAGGAAAAACTTCACCTTTGATAATAGATTGAATATTCTAGAGGTGTTGTTGAGGAGAAATCAATCTTTGCTTGTTTTTGAGCTTCTCATTTCTATAGTTGGGTTTAAAGGTGAGTTCTTTAACTCACATCTATGTCTATAGCTTTCATTGTTGTTAGGTATGAATTCCTAACATTTATTTCATGTTCATTTGCTTTTGGTTTGAATTGATTTGGTTAATTTTCCAAATTTTGGTGCTTTGAAGTCAAAATCTTTAAAAATCCTATCTTGGATGTTTGGACATGTTGTTTGGGGTGTATCAATGAGCCTATAAGGCTGGGTTGTCGCTTGGCATAATTCCCTAGCCTCCATCGCTCGTTCGATCGCCTCCAGTTTGGGATTTTTGCCCTTTTTGGGCTAGGCTGATTTTTGCCTAGCAGGAAAATCCAAACGTCTGGAAGAAAATCCAGACGTCTAGAAGGAAATCCAAACATCTAGTTGAAAAATCCAGACGTCTAAAAGGGGTCCCTGGAAAAAGAAAAAAAGGCAGATACAAAATCCAGACGTCTGGAAAAACAACCAGACGTCTGGTTCTGTGCAGTTTTGCCTATATTGGTTGTTTTTGAGTGGATTTTCAATTTTTATCGATTTTTGTTGATCTGGTTAGTTGTTGTCAATTATTATCAACTTTGATGACTTCATTTATGGATTTTTGGGAATATCCATTTGATTGGCATTTGATATCGATTTTTATGGTTGGAATTCACGTCGTCGAATGTGGATTTTTGGTGATAGATTGTTTTTACAATCATTTCTGTGATTTGTCACTTTTAAATACATAGGTTTATATACTAGTAGTAAATACTCAAACTCTTTCACAAAACCGATTTCAACGTTACTTTTAATACAAAGTTCGTCATTAAAACCATTTTCCAATCTATTAGTATATACAAACCTTTACCTCATTCGTATGAGAAATCTAATTAAACGACTTAGCAAAACAAGTGGTATGAAACGCTTGCGTTTACTTCGTCGGTTAATTCTTGGACTTGTTTGATTGAAATCTCGTGACAATTTTCGAGTGGAAATCTACAATTTGTTCGTAAATATTTAAGTTAAGCCAGTGGTTATGGGACATGAAGCTAAACTCATTTATTTACTAGCTTAGTGTAATTTACACTTATCAATCAATGGTGATCATTTTGTGGTTTAGACTAGCGATATGCGATGTCTCTTTGTCCGAAAAAGGGGGACAATACCCTGTTAGGAGGAGCTTCGGCTCATAGTCCACAAAGGGGGACTATACACCGTTAGGAGGAGCTTCGGCTCATAGGAGGAGCTTCAGCTCATAGTCTGCAAAGGGGGACTATACCCTGTTAGGAGGAGCTTCGGCTCATAGTCCGCAAAAGGGGACTATACCCTGTTAGGAGGAGCTTCGGCTCATAGTCCGCAAAGGGGGACTATACCCTGTTAGGAGAAGCTTCGGCTCATTTTATGGGATAGCGTCCCATTTGTGATACATGTGTTGGTGAGTTTTCATGCTCCCGTTTGTGATAGGCCTCCCCCTTTTATGTTTTCTGGATTTTCTATTATGGATTTCTGGAATTTGCGTTTCACCAATTTTTGTGATTTGCATTGATATTTTTTGTCAATATTTGAGGTTTGGTGAATAAGCTAAAGAATGTGATATTCTTTTTGGATATTTGAGGAGATTCGAGATATTATATGATTTTCATTGTTATTAAATATATACTTGTCTAAGTATGACATTATTGTTATCATATATTTTTGTCATATCTCTTATCCTATCTCATCTTATATGATATTTATAGCTAGACTGATCCGTTTATTATTTTTGTTCTTAAATAATACTCGGGTCAGACCGAGGTATTTCAGGTGCTTCTACTTGACTTCTTAGCAGGGACTAGCTTCTGACTTTTGGCTAACTACTTTAGCTAAGTAGTTTTTGCTTTTATACATTCGAGATACAGACTCCTTAATGTATACATATTCTTTTGTCTAGCACTTATACCTATTATTTTGTGATGTAGTGGGTCTTGTACGACCACTACTTTGGTGTACACTTCAATGTGTTATATTCATATCTGTTTCCGCCTTAGTGATATGAATATCTGTGACTGATTTACGTTATGCTTATTTTATATTTGTTTCCGAAGGCCACATAGCCACTGTGTAGTAGCTTTGAGTTTGTATTTGATATGTCAGATTTCCTCTTGAAATGAAATGCATGACCTTCTATCTGGCATATCGGTACTCGCACAAAGCAATTACACAGACGGTCGCTCCTCAACAGCCTTATTCTTCGTACTAGTCGACGGCATTACCCCGTAGTGTCCTTGGCTAGTGTGAGTATAGAGGTGGGGCGTCACATGGTGGTTCTCGAGCAATGCAGGACGGACATTGTATTTATGGTGAGAAAATTTCATTGAAAGATGTAAATCTAAAGAATCGGTTTATATATTTTCTTAGGTAGAGTGTGTTATCCCTGTGTAACTCAAGTGCTACAAAAAACCACTATAACTATACTGTAACACTATCACAATTATGCTATAGAAAACTGTTGCAAAAACTACTCAAAGTTGATGTTTCAAAAACATTTTCTAATCTGTTGCAAAAATATTGCAAACAGAATTTCTCCGTAACTAAGCAGTAAGTATAGAATCAGTAATTAAATTACCAATCAATCTGTCCGAGTGCAGTGAATACTGTTGCCTTGAAACAATATTTCTCCTTGTATGCACCGTAGGTTGTGAGCAATTTGCTTCCCAAGGTGAAACGGACCAATCCCGCAATGCTGTGCTTCCAAGCGGAGCGACGACGAACTGAAGAGAATATAGAATTAAGAATAGAGTTCTGAGTAGAAGAAGAGCGGTAGAAAACAATACAGAATAATAATAATCTTTTCGTTTTCTATCTGCCTATATATAGGCTCGAGGAGGTGTCTATTCGGGTCTGAACGGTCGTGTCTGTTTGAAAGGTTGCGACCCTTTACCAATTGACCGTTTGTCCAAAAAAGTGTTTGAATTCAAAAAAATGTCTGGTCTGAATAGCCAAGCCAAGCCAACCGCCAATTGCAAAGTGCTAAGTGCCTCTAATACGCCTCAAACGCCCATTCGCCCACGCCGCGGGTGCGGGATTGGGCATGGGCGTGCGCGTGTGCGGGGTGGTGCGTTGCACCACCTGCTAAGATGGGTTGTGATTTTATGTCTCTCTTTTCTTATTGTAACTATAATAGGGACCACATCTTAGTATATAAACACATATTGTTTATTATATTCCAAGATATGGGACTATTCATATTCTAGGCATTAAATGCCTCACATATCCCAATGCACAATTTCACTTTTTCCAACACCTCTCTATTGTTTTACTCATTTATTTCCAACAAACCCCCCACATAAATGAGTAATTGTTTGACTGTTCTTAATTTCATGAAAACATTTAACGTATCGGTTAAAGTAGCACTATTGGCTTTGAACTTTCCTAGTGATTACCTATTTGAATTACTGGCGAATCAATAGACTTAGGATGTCCTTCAACTGTAAGCCTTTTGTGTAATTCTAAAACAGAAAGCACACGATAAATGCTTCTTATATTCCTTCGTTCTTTGTTTGTGTTCGTTTTTTGCCATGAACACCTGCTTGGTCTCATGAGTGCTTAGAGAATTTGGCCTTATAATTCTCCTTGAAGCGGCGCCTTCACACTCACATAAGTGATTCTGTAAGGGGTATTCGTAATTCCCCGCTTGTAGTATTACCAAGTACATACATCATTAAAAGTATCAAAACTTATCCTATTCTCCAACAAGTAATGCACTGACTTAACATAGGAATGGTTTGAGTGTATACCAGTGCTATTAAGTTTATCTTAAATTTAGTTGTCCCTTTGAACCTAGATCTTGGGGTCTCCAGTCAACTAGGTAGGGTTTCCATTTTAGAGAAACTTTTTATTTTATGGGCCTTAATCCCATTCCCATCGACAAGGTTTGAACTTTCTCTCTAGGCAAGCCTTTTGTTAGTGGATCCGCAATGTTATCTTTTGACCGTACATAGTCTATAGTGATAACTCCATTAGAGAGAAGTTGTCTTACAGTTTTATGTCTATAACGAATATGTCGAGACTTTCCATTGTATAGTCTATTATTAGCTCTTCCAATAGCTGATTAACTATCACAATGTATACATATTTGAGGTACCGGTTTTTCCCAATTTGGAATGTCTTCCAAAAAGCTCCGAAGCCAGTCTGCTTCTTCTACGGCTTTATCTAGAGCAATAAATTCAGATTCCATTGTTGACCTTGATATGCAAGTATGTTTGGATGACTTCCATGAAATTGCTCCATTTTCTAATGTAAACACATATCCACTTGTGGATTTTGTGTCTTTTGAACCAGTTATCCAATTTTCATCACTATATCCTTCTATTACTAAAGGATATTTTTCATATTGCAAAACATAGTTCTGTGTATGCTTCAGATATCCTAGAACTCTGATTATTGCTTTCTAATGATTTTTACCAGGATTGCTGGTATATCTAATTAGCTTGCTTACAGCGTATGCAATATCAGGCCTAGTGCAGTTCATGACATACATAATACTTCCTAGTATTCTAGAGTACTCAAGCTGATATATACCATCACCAGTGTTTTTTACCCAATTTTGGTTCATATCCACTGGTGATTTTGCTATAGTTATATTATGTTGCTTGAACCTTTCAAGTATTTTGGCAATGTAATGTGATTGAGACACCGAATATCCTTGTGATGTCTTCATAATTTTTATACCTAAGATCACATCAGCCACTTCTAGGTCTTTCATGTCGAATCTAGAGGATAACATATCCTTCATAGATTTTATTACAGCTTTGTTATTTCCTAGGATAAACAAATCGTCAACATAAAGGCAGACAATGACATATTCAATATCTATATGTTTCATATAGACGCATTTATCTTGAACCCATTTGATAACATAGTTTCATCAAATTTCTCATGCCATTGTTTTGGCGCTTGTTTAAGGACATAAAGTGATTTTACTAATTTGCATACTTTATTCTCATTTCCTGGGCTTAAAAACCCTTCAGGTTGCTGCATATATATTTCTTCTTCTATTTCACCGTTCAAAAATGCAGTTTTCACATCCATTTGGTGTATTTCCAAATTCAGTATGGTTGCGATTGAAATGAGCGTGCTAATTGATGTGATTCTAGTTACTAGTGAGTATGTATCAAAGTAATCTAGATCTTCCTTCTATCTAAATCCTTTGACTACAAGTCTTGCTTTATACTTGTCTATTGAGCCGTCATCTTTTAGTTTTTTCTTAAAGATCCATTTGTATCCTAGCGTTTTTGATCCTTTAGGTAGATCTATTAGTTCCCATCTATGGTTTTGCAAAATGGATTCAATTTCACTATTGATGCCTTCCTTCCAATAAGGAGCATCGGGAGATGACATTGCTTGTTGGTATGTTAGAGGTTCATTTTCTATCATATAGGCATAGAAATCGGGTCCAAAGGTTTTAGAGGTCCTCTGTCGTTTGCTCCTTCTTGGTTCCTCTAATTCTGGTTCAATATTACTTTCATGCTTGCTTTGATCAGCATTATCCTCAGGAGTTTCTGGATCTCTTGCTCTCTTTTGAACAATAGTTTCAATAGAGGGTTTTAGAGGATAGATATGTTCAAAGAATCTAGCACTTTGAGATTCGATAATGGTGTTTTCATGAATGTCATCAATTTTAGATTTATACACCAAAAATCGATATGCACTACTATTCTGAGCATACCCAATGAATATGCAATCTATAGTTTTTGGTCCAATTTTGACATTTTTCGGTTTTGGTACTTCTACTTTGGCAAGACACCCCCACACTCTTAAGTATTTGTAGGATGGTGGTCTGCCTTTCCACAGTTTCCACAGTTCATGTGGAGATTTCAAAGTCTTCTTTTGAGGCACTTTATTTAGAATGTGATTAGCAGAAAGTATAGCTTCTCCCTAGCAATTATCTGGTAGACCAGAGCTTATGAGCAAAGCATTCATCATTTCTTTAAGGGTGCAATTTTTACGTTCTGCTATACCGTTCGATTGAGGGGAATATGGTGCTGTTGTTTGTTGTATAATACCATGTTCGGTGCAGAACTCCTCAAAGGGAAATTCATATTCTCCTCCTCTATCACTTCTTAAAGCTTTTATTTTCTTGTTAAGTTGATTCTCAACTTCTGCTTTATACTGTTTAAACATCTCGAATGCCTCGTCCTTACTTCTAAGGAGATATATATAACAATATCTTGTACAATCATCAATAAAGGTAATGAAATACCTTTTTCCACCTATAGTTTGACATATTTTTAAGTCATACACATCTGTGTGTATTAGGTCTAGAGGTTCAGTTTCTTGTTCAACATGGTGAAACGAGGTTCTTGTCAATTTTGCTTCTGCACAAACTTGACATTTATAGTTGGAGTCTATTTTGCATTTTGGTATAAAATCTAGATTAATCAATTTTCGCAAGGTATCAAAGTTTACATGGCCTAACCTAGAATGTCATATGTTAGAGGACTCAATAATATAAGCAGAAGATTCAACTTTATTCATATCATTGTTTGGTACAATAGTGGTTACATTTGCTTTAAATAAACCATCATATACATATCCTCTACCTACATACACTCCGTTCTTTGATGGCACAAATTTATTAGCCATAAAGGTGAGTTTGAAACCATGCTTGCTAAGCAACAACCCTGAAATTAGGTTCTTGCGAATTTCTGGAACGTGAAGAACATCACTCAAGGTAAGTTCCTTTCCAGAAGTCAGTTTTAGTACTACTTTTCCCTTGCCTTCCACCTTTGATACAGATGAATTGCCCACGAAAAGTTGTTCATCATTAGTTACGGTTTTGTAGGTTGTAAACATTCACTTATTTGCACATATGTGTCGAGTGGCTCCTGTGTCTACAAACCATTCCTTTGAGTTACCAACAAGGTTGCATTCTGATACTACTGCACATAACTCCATATCAGAAACGCCATTTGAAGTTTCAACCATATTTGCTTCTGATTTCTTCTTTTTGGGTGCCCGACATTCGGCTGCTTTGTGCCTTTTCTTTCCACAGTATGGCATGAACCCTGAAATTTCTTTGACTTCTTAGGAGCATGCTCACGTTTCCTCTTGTTAGGTTTGTCTGACTCGACTACATTTGCTTTGGCAGGCACGATAAGCGAAGTCTTTTTCTCAGATTTTATGTTATCTTCCTCGATTCTCAATCGAACTACAAGTTCCTCCATAGTCATCTCCTTGCGCTTATGCTTAAGGTAATTTTTGAAATCTTTCCATGATGGAGGAAGCTTTTCAATTGCAGCGGCAACCTGGAAGGATTCGCTTAGAGTCATTCCTTCATCATGTAATTTGTGGATAATGACTTGCAGCTCTTGAATCTGGTTGATTACGGTCTTCGTATCAATCATTTTGAAGTCCAGAAACTTTCCCGCTATGAATTTTTTCATGCCTGCATCTTCAGTTTTGTATTTATTATCCAATGCAGTCCAGAGTTCTTTGGAAGTTTGAGCAGTACAATATACATTGTACAGGCTATAGTCGAGACCATTTAAGATATAGTTCTTGCACATGAAATCAGAACTCTTCCAGACATTCAAGGCTTCAACTTTAGTTGCATCGGGTTCCAGTTCTTCGACTATGGGAGCATCTTCTGTAAGAAATTTTGCAAGGCCCAAAGTCGTCAGATAGAATAGCACCTTTTGTTGCCAGTGCTTAAAGTCCATTCCTGTGAACTTTTCGGGCCTTTCTCTACGAGATATTGCCATTGTTGGAATCAGAGGTGCAGGCTGAGTGTTAGTCACAGTCTGAGTTGGTGTAGAGTTGTTGTTGCTATTCTGAGACATCGTCGTCTGTAGTTTCAGTGAACAATCAATATTGTTTCAAGAGTGTTATCGCTGTGTAACTCAAGTGCTACTAAAAACCGCTATAACTATACTGTAACAAAAAACTGCTATAACAATAGAGAGGTTGCAAAAACTACTGCAAAGTTGATGTTTCAAAAACGTTTTCTAATTGCAAACGGAATTTCTCAGTAAATAAGCAGTAAGTATAGAATCAATAATTAAATTACCAATCAATCTGTCCGAGTGCAGTGAATACTGTTGTCTTGAAACAATATTGCTCCCTGTATGCACCGTAGGTTGTGAGCAATTTGCTTCCCAGGATGAAATGGACCAACCTCGCAATGCTGTGCTTGCAAGTGAAGCGACGACGAACTGAAGAGAATATAGAATTAAGAACAGAGTTCTGTGTAGAAGAAGAATGGTAGAAAAACAGAAAGAATAATAATCTTTTCATTTTCTATCTGCCTATATATAGGCTCGAGGAGGTGTCTATTCGGGTCTGAATGGTCGTGTTTGTTTGACCGCTAATTGTAAAGTGCTAAGTTCCTCTAATACGCCTCAAACGCCCATTCGCCCAACACCACCCGCTAAGATGGGTTGTGATTTTATGTCTCTCTTTTCTTATTGTAACTATATTAGGGACCACATCTTAATATATTAACACATATTGTTTATTATATTCCAAGATGTGAGACTATTCATATTCTAGGCATTAAATGCCTCACATATTCCAATGCACAATTTCACTTTTTCAACCTCTCTATTGTTTTACTCATTTATTTCCAACAGAGTGGTGAATCGAAACCATATTCTCTTGGTTACTTGTAGTTTAGTATATGAACCTTAATAATAATCAAGATTTTGAACTATGTATAGCCAATTTATAATGAATGTTATCTCATATTATTTCTTTTAGAATAATTTTTAATAATATGATTTTGAAATGTGTATAGCGTATATACACAGTTTATAATGAATGCCATCTCATATTATTTCTTTTTTAGTACAATGTTCAATAATATGATTTTGAAATGTGTATAGCCCGTTTATAATGAATGTTTACTCTTTTTGGAAAAATTCTGAATTTGAACACAATTAGGTAAAGCAAATAAAGTTGTCTTATCCGCAGGTGTGACACAATAAAAAATGGATGTCTAGGTCTGGTAACAGACCCAGGTATAATAGGTATCCGGAGGCTATAGGTGTGACGCAGTACGGAAGTAGATCTGAACCAACGGTCAAATCTATCCAGGATCCAATCACGAATTGCGGAAAAGTGAATCGATGAAACAAGATAAAATGATGAATTGAAGACACCCAAGTGCCCAAATCCGTTGATCTCTCAAGATACCGGATTCTAGCTATCTTCAACACGTTGATCACGCACGATACCGCGTTAGAAGATCTACGATCCTTCGACGTTGATCTCGCGCACAAGATTCCGTGAATCAGCTTCAAGTTCGTTGATTCGAGCGCACTCGAATATCCGAAGATGGAGAAAGGAGATCACACTCAACTTCCAATTTTAATGGAGACACAAAGCTCTCAACAAATTTTATTCAAAATTCAACTCCTATTACAAATAACCATACACCCCTATTTATAGGGAAAGTACAACACCACACAACTCAACACAATTACAACACGACTTAACAAACAAACGACTTAACAACATGCGACATAACAACATACGAATTCACAACACTCGACTTAACAACATGCAACATAACAACATATGACTTTGGCATAGCAATCAGCGACATAAAGGAAGCGACTTAAGGAAGTAACGACATAGCAATCAGCGACCTAGCAATCAGCGACATAAGGATTTTGGAGCTCGCGACCTACTGGAAGCGACATAAGAATTTCGCGACCTACTGGAATTCACGACATAAGAATCTTCAGCGACCTAGGCTTCGCGACATAAGAAAGCACGCGACATAAGAAGCTCGGCAGCGACCTACTGGAGCGGCATCCCGTATGTCGTTCGCGACCTAGGTGGAAGCGACCTAGGGTTTCGCGATTCCTTTCTTGGCTGCGCTGCATCATCCTCCCCTGGTTGAAAAGAATTCGTCCCGAATTCACACTTTTTCCTTCTTCGAGACGTTGTCTTCCATTCATTATCTGGTCTGATGCGGCTCTGGTGATAACCACTCTTGAGATTGATCTTGTCTTGACCCTTTGAAGATGCGGCTTGACATAAGGAACGCATGGCATAAAGCAGACGTGGCATTAGGCAGGCGGCATAAGGAAGTGATCTGAGGGAGATGACATCATGATGCTTGTGCCAATAGGAATTTGTGATATAGAACCAAAACATGACGAAAATGCGAGATGATATAAGGAAGTTTAAAATCACGGAGCGACTTAGGAAGTTACGACTGAAGAAGTGTGATGACTCATGCCCAGATTCTTGTCTTTCCTTATCTCGTTCAGGTGTATCATCATTTAGAATCTTCCCTTGATGTGTTGCAACAATTTCCCCTGATTGAAATGAATTCCCACTCGCTTCTTCTTTGACATGTTTATTTTCATGAAACGGTTCCAAGCAGTTGACGTTGACAACGTCAGCAGTGCGGACATGATCAGGCAACTCCAACTGACAATCATTCTCTTCCTCCTGTCTTTTCAACTCTTCCTGTTCTTACAGATTTACAAGATCATACGATCCCCACAGTAAAATAGCATCTGGTACTAGTTCAGTTTGATGCTAAATGTCCTGTAGTGGTGGTAACTCTTCGGGTAATTCCTCAGGATATTCGACTTTAGACTCGTCGAATTCTGATCCAACTTCCTCAAAAACCTCAAGATATTTACTCATTCCTTGCCCGGTCAACACAAACAATTCATTACTATTTTTCACCTTTTCAACAAACTCTTCCAAAAATACAAGACTAGTTTCTTCAGGTAGTTCCTCAGAAATCTCATCTTCAAACTTATCAAATACTTCAACCTCTTCAGGATTCTCAAAATCAGAACTTTCTCCAGATTCAATCAACATTGATAATTCATCACTATCTTTCATTTTATTGACGAACTCTTTCAAAGATAATAAACTATCTGATTCTGCCTTCTCTTCTGTATCACTTTTACTTTGTTCGGGCTTTTCGGAAACTAAGGGATTTACACTTGGCTGCCTCTCATCCATAAGCTCAGGTGTTAAGCAAGAATCCTCCATCATCAAGTTATTTCCCTCAACTCCGAACACAATTTCTTCTTTCATACTATCGACATCAATCTTTGGCGGTGAAGAGTAATCAACTTCTACATCCACATACTTTGACGTTGAATAAAATCCCATTAACAAATTACATTCATCGTTCTCTAACTCGACCTCTTCATCTTCGTTGTCAAACTTTGGTGGTAATTCTTCGAACGATTCCGTAGGACCGACCTCTTCAAACTCTTCTAACATTGGTTTAACCTCCTCAGGAGTTTTAAGCTCTTCACTTGCCTCATACATAACCAATAATTCAGCACTACCTTCCGCTTCTTCAACACTTTCGCTGAAAGATAATGGAGTAGTCGGTTCCTCTTCCTTTTCCGGCTCGCTTTCAGTAGAATCATCCATAACCTCGTTTTCACATTCTTCTACAACTAAGGCTTTCTTCTTAGGCTCCGTACATTTAATACTTCTATGGTCAGACTCCTGATAATGATAGCGCTTAATTCGGTCATCAACATTTGTCTTAGTGATTCCATGTACAACTGGTTCGTTGACTCTCTTAGAAACATTTATACTGCAATTAACACCTTTATTCTGATTGCTGGGGCTTGTAACCACACCCTTTCCTCGACTCCCTTGACTCAACTTCTGCAACTGTTGGTTCATACGAGCTTGATAATTGTAGGGTAAGAAATTTTCCTTCATCATCCTTTTCATCTTATCCCACGTGACAACTTTGGATTTCCCCATTCTCTCTCTGGTTGATTTAGTTTGTTGCCACCAATTCATAGCTCTTCCTCTCAATCTTGTAGCAACTAACTTAACTTGACGATCTTCAAGCACGTTGTTGAGTTCAAAAATCTTTTCAACCTTTGATAACCAATCAAAGAATTCCTCTTCTTGTAGACCACCTCGGAATTCTGGAATTTCTGTGTCCATCCTTGACTCTCGTGTATGACCATTCTCTTCAACATTCCTATATCGATTTTGCCCTTGACCTGGATACCGAAAGTGAACACTATTACCATAACTATCTTCTTCAACATCAGATGAGCTTCGATGTCGATTCTGAACATTGACTCTTCTATGACCATGCACGTCCTCTCTACTTCTTCTTTCATAATCACAATATGGCTCATGCTCGTAACCACGATAAGCTCTTCTTTCTTCATTCCGATCATCATGATTGTCTCGAAATCCACGATCTCGATTTATCGACAAGGATGGTTCTCTCCTTTCTCTATCATAATGTAGCGACACTCTCCTTTGATTTCGATTCATGTCAGACATCATTTCTCCAATTTTTCAATACCCTCATTGAACTTTTCATTGATACGCTGCTCCATCTGCTCAGCTTCTTGTCCTCTATACAAATCTTCAATATTCTGATAGCGGTTAGCACGTCTCGGAGGCATGATCAAATCTTCAACAAATCCAAACACAAACTTCACTTCGATCCAAAAAAATCTCGAATCAGAACTCCCCAACTTGTTTGAAATCTCACGAACACCCAACGAACTTGGAAAAGTTCGTCTCCTCGCTCTGATACCAAAATGACGCAGCACGGAAGTAGATCTGAACCAACGGTCAAATATATCAAGGATCCAATCACGAATTGCGGAAAAGTGAATCGATGAAACAAGATAAAATGATGAATTGAAGACACCCAAGTGCCCAAATCCGTTGATCTCTCGAGATATCGGATTCTAGCTATCTTCAACACGTTGATCGCGCACGATACCGCATTAGAAGATCTACGATCCTTCGACGTTAATCTCGTGCATGAGATTCCGTGAATTGGCTTCAAGTTTGTTGATTTGAGCGCACTCGAATATCCGAAGATGGAGAAAGGAGATCACACTCAACTTCCAATTTTAATGGAGACACAAAGCTCTCAACAAATTTTATTCAAAATTCAACTCCTATTACAAATGACCATACACCCCTATTTATAGATAAAGTACAACACCACACAACTCAACACAATTACAACATGACTTAACAAACAAACGACTTAACAACATGCGACATAACAACATACGACTTCACAACACTCGACTTAACAACATGCGACATAACAACATACGACTTTGGCATAGCAATCAGCGACATAAAGGAAGCGACTTAAGGAAGTAACGACATATCAATCAGCGACCTAACAATCAGCGACCTAGCAATCAGCGACCTAGCAATCAACGATATAAGGATTCTGGAGCTCGCGACCTACTGGAAGCGACATAAGAACTTCGCGACCTACTGGAATTCGCGACATAAGAATCTTCAGCGACCTAGGCTTTGTGACATAAGAAAGCACGCGACATAAGAAGCTCGCGACATAAGAAGCTCGGCAGCGACCTACTGGAGCGACATCCCGTATGTCGTTCGCGACCTAGGGTTTCACGATTCCTTTCTTAGCTGCGCTGCATCATCTTTCGCGATTCCTTTCTTGGCTGCGCTGCATCAAGGTGCCTTGTGCATGCACTCATATATTTCTGTTGGTATAATGAGTATTTATGGCATGAAATTATTTAAATTTGGATTGCTTGATTAATATTAAATTCTACATTTTCTATCTACTCTATTTTCGTCAACTATGAAGGGGCACTAAATGCTTTACAAACCGTACATTAGGCAGGTGCCACATTGGTTATATGTTTAATATGTTTCAAACAGCTAAATATTTACTTTATGAAAAATATGTTTGAGTTATGTTTTGATCAAAATTTCAATCTATCGTATGTTTAAAGCATAATTTTTTTGAGTGCATCTTTATATCATCAAATTTGGTTCTTATATTTTCTTGGATCAAACTACCAAAAATAACTTATTGAAACATTCACAATAATTGATTGGAAGACGAGTGACCTTATGACATTGCCCAGTTTAATGTTTAATGGAATTTTTTTTATGGTAGAGACATTTCCATGTGAATATAAACTTCAAAAATATTACAAATGAGAATCCCTGGTAGTTGAAGGATCAGAATTTGCACTAGCGTGTATATTTAAGATTGCAAAAACTTTGAATTACAATAATCATATGAATCTTATGTTGAATTTATGCGATTCATATATGTGTTCGATGTGAAGATTCGGTAGAGCTATGCATTGGAAAGCATTGGAGTTGGTTGGAGGAAGAAGAATTGTCAGAAGAGGAGTTCCTGCACCTGAAACTTCCTACAGACTTGCATGGTGATCTGGATGAAGAAATTTATTTATGGCAGCCGGAGGGGTTCATTGATAGTAGCAGGCCTGACTATGTTTGTAAACTTAACAAATCTCTATATGGACTAAAACAGTCACCTAGACTATGGTATAAGAGATTTGATAAGTTTATGCTTTCACAAGGATATTCTAGAAGCTTCAAAGACCAGCGTGTTTATTTCAAGAGATGTGATAATGATTTAATATATCTGTTGTTATATGTTGATGATATGTTAATTGCATCTCGGAGTATGGTAAGAATTTTGGAGTTGAAAACTGAACTTGGCAAGGAGTTTGATATGAAGGATTTGGGAAAAGCACAAAGAATATTGGGTATGGAGATTTGTAGAGATAGAAAGCGGAGAGAGTTGAGACTCACTCAGGCGCAATACATCGAGAAGGTCCTCACTCGATTTGGAATGGAGAAAGCCAAACCGGTTGGTACTCCATTAGGCTCTCATTTTAAATTATCAAAAGACAATCTCCCACATCGGAAGAAGATAAAAGGTATATGGCTGATATACCTTATTCCAGTGCTATTGGTAGTCTTATGTATGCCATGGTATGCACTAGACCAGATTTGGCCTACGCAGTGGGTGTTGTAAGTCGATATATATCTAACCCAGGCAAGGAACATTGGCAAGCAGTAAAGTGGATACTTAGGTATCTTAGAGGCACTTCATCTGTTGCCTTGTTATATGGTGGAGTGGATGGCGACATCTCACTTAGAGGATGCTGTGATTCAGATTATGCTGGGGATAGAGATGCACAGAAGTCAGTGTCGGGCTATGTTTTTACACTTGGCATAGGCTCGATTTCATGGAGATCAAAGCTGCAATCTATTGTAGCCTTATCAACTACCGAAGCAGAATTGATATCAATTGTTGAAGCAACTAAGGAGGGTTTGTATTTACTTCAGTTGTTGGATGATCTTTTAATGGTGCAGAAGACCGTGGAGCTATTTTTAGACAGTCAGAGTGCAATTCATCTTGTTCATAAGCAAGCTTATAGTTCACGAATGAAGCACATTGATGTTAGAGGTTTCTTTCTTATGCTGGAGGAAGAACGGAGTAAGATCAAGTTGTTGAAAGTGAATACTTCAGATAACCCCTCAGATATGATGACGAAGCCACTTCCCAAGGATAAGTTTGAGCATTGCTCAAACTTGATCCATTTGATTACAGCTGCTTAGGCGCCATTGGGCGCGAGATCTAATAACCCCTATGATACTTTGGTGATGAGACATACATATATTGAATCGAGGTGGAGTGTTGAATTTATGCGATTCATATATGTGTTCGATGTGAAGATTCGGTAGAGCTATGCATTGGAAAGCATTGGAGTTGGTTGGAGGAAGAAGAATTGTCAGAAGAGGAGTTCCTGCACCTGAAACTTCCTGCAGACGTCTGACCTACCCAGGTCAGACGTCTGACCCTATTTCAAACTGTTGCCTGAAACATTCTGCAAACGTCTGACCCCCCTGGTCAGACGTCTGAGGCGACGAAGGCTATTCTACCAGTTCCGAATTCTGAAGGGTAATTTTGTAAATTCCGGAGCTTGGTTCTCTAAACTGATGGCGCAGATTCTTTTGACGTGGATGGATGATCTAGATCATTTAGGTCATCTATATATTGTCTTCTAATCATATTCCAAATTAAGAGATTAGGTTTTAATCAGATTTCCAATAATTGTAATTAATAGAAACCCTAACGAAATCAAATTGAGGGTTTTCTATTTTGAGTGCTCTATTCTTAATCTCTTCAATTGAGTAATTGATTAGAGAGAGAGTCTCCACCTATTGTATCTCTCTAATCATTGTATTGGCTTGTAATCTCTGGTGATAATAATAAAAGGGTTATTGGGTCTCCGTGGACGTAGGATCTTCATATCTGAACCACGTTAAATCTTCTGTGTCTCTTGTTTTTCATATTGTTGATTGTGTTCTCATAATTGATATTTTAAGTTGCATTGGTATTCAAATAGACAATACTAGGTCTTGATTTGAAATCGCTTCCGCAGCGCACCGTGGTGTTGAATTGTTATCAATCGCCAATTTTTCACTACATCTTAAAGGACAGTATGTTCATATATTGTTATAGTCAAATTTTCACCTCTATCAATATAGTTGAATTTGAAATAAAAAAAATGTTATAGACAAATTTATACATAATGATCATGTTATAATTTAACTTGAAATCTTACATTTATGTGTCAGAAGTTTGTGATACTTGGTTGTGTGTGTGTATTTCAATGTAAGTATGTAAAACACGGAGTCCTCTGGATTGGTCCCTGCCAAAATAATTTTATTTCTTTACAAATTTGGTTTACTTCAATACCCCATGCTGAGTAGAAGAGGGTGACTAAACTCTCAGATGCATGAAATAAATGTATATTGGTTAAAATTGACCAAGGAGATTCTTATTGATATCCGTCTTCCATATTTCAAAAACAGAAGAAAAAACTCGCACATTGATAATTTTATCACAGATAGTGGGACATAATTTATATTTTACTAAAATTATTCGAACATTCAAAATATTCGAGTAGTTAGTTAAGAATCAGAGCATCTTAAATTCCCTTGTTTATTTACTAAAAAATTAAATTAAAAAAGTAAATATTTTCTCTGTTAAAACTTTACAAATTTCTTCATCTTGTTCCTTTTGAAACTTTATAAATATCATACATTTTGTTACTACGGTTTCACAGTTACGCCTAAATAATTGGATATAGAAAGAAAGTTATTTATCGGTATAAATGTTAACAGATCTTCAAAATGTTTTCATATAAATCATTTTCTGATCTCTTGAATGACTCGTTCCATATTACAACCTATATATGGAGCATCATTCAACTTTAAGGACAAGAAGTATATTTATACTTTATAGAGCTGTATTTAGTGATGTCGCTACTCACTCAAGTCTTCTGCATTTCTATAAATTTAGGAGGGCAATTCATGTTTCCATAGTCCAGTATTCAACTTCATCGGTGCACAGAGCTTCATTTCCTACTCTACACAACTCCAAATGTTGTTTCTCGGTTGCTTCACTATTTTCCTATCACAAGTTCTGTACTTTTGTACATTTTTGCCATTAACTTTGGCCAAACTAATCTTCCTTTCTCCTTCATTTTTCTATCATTGTTCTCTAGGTACAATATAAGAGATGTGTAAATTAATGGGACCAATGATAAGTTGAATGTCTCAAATATAACCTGCTTCTATAGTCAAACTATAATTTTGTTCAATATTCTTTGAAAATTTTAGTTTCCAATCTGTTTCTTGGTTTATATAACTCCACTTAGATTAGTTGCTAAACAGATCATCAAGCACATTACCAGCTCCACTTCTAAACTGCTCATCAAGCACCATTAGCTGCTCTGCTTTCGGGCACCACCTAGTTGATGGAAGTTGAGGAATTTTTATTCTTTCATTTTCTCACTATATTTGATATTGTCTACGAGAAAAAATATAGAGACAAACATGAGGCAAAAGAGAGATTTATAGAATGTAAGGGAGAATGGAAATAAAGAGAAGGGTGATTTGTCCAGTGTGAGTTATATTAAGGTGAACTGAACTAGTTAACACAGCATGCGCATCTAGATGCCCCGCATCAACCTCTGCCTTCGATTCTGGACTGAACCAGTTAATATAGCTATATACTGTAGACATGATAAATAAAACCAATTAACACAGGCTATAGATTCTGGACTTATGGAAGAAGAATATATCAGGTAATGTCAATATTAGAAATCTCATGAAAAATATCCTGCCATCCTTTTATTGCAGCCAACCTAGTAGCACAGACTTTTCTGATAAGCTGTGATATATGAAGTTGTATTGTAATTAAGGTTCTAACTTTCTGTGTAGGCATGTAAATAAAGGTAAAGTTCAAAATAATCCATGCATAATTTTTATTTATTTATTAATGACATAAATCTAAAATATGAAATCCTGAATTTTTAAGGCTACTTGAATTTCTTCAAAGCAATGTTATAATTGAGTTAGAGTTTTACTAGGATTTTATTTTAAACAAAAGGTTGATTGACATTCAATGAAGGTGCTGTGGAAACTGGGTTGGTGAATCAAACTGTCAGCTAACAAATGATTTCTAAAAGTGTTTCTTATTTGTCAACATGCTTTACATTCATGCTTTGCATTGTAAAGCATGGTGTAGATCAAATTTTGTATGGTGACATGTCAATCATTGAAATTGAGACCTAAAAAAGCATCATAGCTTGTAAGAACATTGTATAACAGAATTATATGATTTTGATTGCGCATACTTGAAAACATCTCCATATAAAAGGCGTTATTATACGAATGAATAGGAGATGATTGTTTTCAATTATATAAATTTCTTAGTCCCTTCATATTTTCGTTCCTTTAAATTTTTTGGTTTGATTATTTAAGAGCTATTGTCTATATACAATTATACAAATGTTATCTCATTGAACAATATGTTAGATTATATTATGTACAGGACTTCATGTAGTTGAGGTTTTGTCTCAACCTGATGGTTCCATAATGAGAAACAGGATTTCGTTATGTACATATATATTGAATTGAACAATATTTGGTATTTTACTATGTGTAAGATTCATACAGTTGAGTATTTTCTCTTAACCTAATGGTTCCATGATGGGAAATGGCTCCTTTGTTTTTTGATAGTTTTTTTTAACAGTACTCATCTTGCTATATGCATATATGTATACATATATATATATATATGCATATGGTTTGCCATATATAACCTGATATTTCAAATATGGTACTTTGGTTGGAAGCCTGTTTTCCAAATATCGTGTATTTGATTATTTTTGTACAAAGACTGCACACACTAGAATTTCGAAGGTAGCCGTTTCTACAATGGTGTATTATGATTTTTTATTATTCTGTTCATTTCCAAGCACCCTGTTTATTGAAGACGCCCTCTTCTTGTTTGGTTTTTAAACTGTTATAAGCTAGCATTTTACCACTAATTTTTTGTGCATACAATATGTTGGAATTTGTTTTAAAAGTTAGTGAACTCTTCAGATTGATACATATAGATGTGTTCAGTCCAAGGTCTAATAATACCAAAACGGATCCACTTACTTCCTAAAATTCATAGATGAATTATCATAGGTAGGAACATATGTATCTGATACACAAGTAGTATATCTATGATAAGTTGATATAATATAAAATGGAAGTTGAAAACTAAACATGCAAAGGAAATAAATAATATGATTTGGCTGAATATGCGAATATATTATGAAAAAGTTCCAAAAGTACATAACAATGAATAAGATTCTATCTCAAAAGCCACTCCTCCCTATGATATATAACAATGCGTCAATAAGGAGTAATCATACTTTGTTGGACAAAGCATAATTGACAATGATTGAAGTTGAGTCAACTTCTTTCTAAGGATATACACTTAACTATAAGTATATATGTTAAATCTTATCCCATCTAGAGTTGTGCAGTTAAAGCCCCACTAAATCCGCGCTATAGCGTGTAGCGCTCTTCAACTGTTATGCTTTTTCAATATAGCGCTATTAAATAGTAGATCCGCTTTAAGCCCCACTATTTTCCGCTACACCCACTAAATTAAGGATTTTTATCATCTGCTTTAGCAATATTAAGATGAAAAGGTTGATTTGATTAGTTTTATTTTGATCCAAATCAAAAGAGTTAGAGTAAATACCTAATTTTTAGGCAGATGTGTTCAATATAAGTTTGAAATCTATTGTAATCATCAAATATGGACTGCATATATCATGATATTCTTCAGTTTTGTTATGTAAGATTAAACAATATTTCTTTTTCCTACACAAATGTTACGAGAATGAGAGAAATTTAACTTTAAACTTGTTATTTTATACCTAATGAAGATTTTAGAACCTCCGTTATTTTCCGCTATATCCCTGCTTTATCCCCGCTAAAACCTTTTTCACCGCCACCGTTATGGAACCGCCAAGTACTTTAACGTACAGATCTAGAGATTGGTTTACGAGGTCATAAAAGATATGAATTAATAGACACCCCAATCTTAAGTAGTTTAAGATGTATGGTTGAATAATTTATGTTATGAACATAAGTTTCGCAAACTCAAATTAAATCAGTTTTATGTAAGTATAAAGACAATTATAATATTTCTTAATGCCTATTCCATTACACTGAGAAATAAATGTTGTTTCAAGAAATAAAACATTGTGTGATTCGAAAGGCTACACGTAAGATTCACACATGAGGGATCTTGTGTGAGCTACTCCAAAGAAGTTTGCGATCGACCAACAATAGGAATTAATGGCAATGCAATGGACTTGAATATGGTCCAAAACTCTAATATGGAAACTGATTACATAACATGAAACAAAATTACCCAAGCCTAAAATAAGCATAGCTCATTAAAATGCCTAACAAGAATTCTTATACATTTAAGGAGAAACTATAAATCTCTTATTAATGTCGAGAAAAAGAATTGTTAGGAATAACAATTTTCTTAATTGTCAATAAGCTATAAAGAGTATAGACTTTGCCATATGACACGATACTTTAAATCCAATGGGAGTACTAAGAATATGGACTATGGGGAGAATGCCGATGCAAGAGTAGAACCATAGTTGCTGTAGAAAAGTGGAGTTGATGACTGTTGGAACTAGGTCTGCCCGTAGCGGAGTCATATAGTAAATTTCAAAAAAAATTACCTTTTTAGATCTTTATTGGACCTATGTAGTCTAAATTTATTTGAAACTTTTCTAAATTTTCTTTTAAATAAAATCATTATTTAGTTTAATTCATAAATATAGTTATATTTATGTATAATTTTTTATATTATATAGCATATATGTGTATCATATACACATATGTGTCTATGTGCACATGCAACATAGTAATGTGTACATGGTTTGACGTCCCCGTGTATAGATGTTGGGATTTACATTGCAACGGACATGTTAGCTCCTCATGCATACAAATATGTTGTCTAAATGTATATATGTATATATATGAATAATATATATATATGCATATATATATATATGTGCATATATATTATAAAATAACATTTAAAATAATGTTTAATAATGCACTTGTGTATACACACACACACACAAAGTGTAAGTATATTACAAAATGTTTTCAATATTAAATACCAAATAATTTTATATTGCTATATAAAATTATTTTATATATAGTTTGAAAGATACAATTTTTTTCTAAATTCAAATTATATATATACGCAATATGTATAAATAAATAAATAATATATATATATGTTCGATCTCAAATTGTTAAATAATTTATTTAATTTTTTAAATTTTCCATATCGAAAATAATAAAAATTAATTAATTCTTTTTTCGAAAGCAAAATGATAATATACTTTGTTTAAAGTTCTATACTTGTATTTTATATTATATCTATATTATTAATTGCATCAACTAACTTTATATTAAAAATATTAATAAAACTACGTACGGTTTAAATAAATAAATTTTTAAAAAAATCCGAGAGCATGTATATGTTAACAATTTTTTTTCAAATATAGAACATGTTTTATATAGTATTATATTTTGTGTATAACTTTTTAATTAAAATAGAAAATGTTTACATATAAAAATTTATTTAAAAATAGTTTTTTTCTCAGGTCATGAGCAATATGATACATTGAATATATATATATATATGTATATATATATATATTATATCATACATATATCCAACCATCTAAATGTGACAACATACCAATATACGGATTCGTTATATTTTCTAACTAATATATATATATATATATATATTAATATAATAAATAAATTTAACATTGATAAATTAGAGATATACCTTTCACCAAATCCTACCACGTACACGTGGAAACGAAGTACCAAACTCTTTGACTCCAATTCCAAGTCCAGAAGTTGGTAGTTCTGAAAAAGCTATCCCACCGACGATCGAATCGACTTTTAATTTGATGATTTGAGTTAGGATTTTTTGAGCCTTTGAAGAAGGTGTGGCTAGCCTGGAATAGTAGCAAGAAGAGAGGCCAAAAAGTCTTAAGAGAAGTGAATGTTAGAGGGAATAAATAAAGGAAAGATGCGAGCGTGAAATAAGGATCAAGATCCATGTTTTTCTCTAACTAGTTCTTTCCTTTGAATTCAAAATTCCTCCTCATAAACCATCATATAGCCGGCCTCTATTGTTGCCTAATAGCCACCTAAACCAAGCCCCCACTTGGGCCTCAAAGATATTTCAAGCCCGAACAATATTTGTTGCGTTCAAATACAATTTAAATCGTATCGATATCGTATATCGGTTAGTATACTTATAACTATTATGTATACACTGCTTAATATTGTTCAACACACATTAAATGAACTTTTATAATTAATATTTCATAAATATTATTAATTCAATTAATTTACAACACTTACATATTAATTAAATTGGATCGTAATATGGGTATTCAACGTTTTGGCTGCGTGACTCTTAGGTGTAAATTTGGTCAACTATTAATATCGAACAATCTGAATATTAACATTCACACTTTGCTCACCAGGTGATGTGATATTATAGTCAAATTTATCGCTTACTTGGCATCGGTAAAATCTAATTCTACTTTATTAAGTGTTACCCAGTTTTGACAATTATTTACACCAATTCTCTTCATTAAAACTATATCATTTTGGACTTATGGAATTTGATAATGGTCAAAATTCTAATATCATCAATATTCAACTCTATATTCTAAACAAAGTCCTTAGTTCAATAATAACAATTATTATTAACCATACTCCTCTGGCCAGAGACTTCGACTTCGACTTGACTTCAGTTCACCGTGATACAAACGTCATATAACTGAGGATACGAATCCTCTCTTGAATAGTATTTCACTTCCAATGCTTCCACTCGATACCACTACAGTCGTTCGATGGACCTCGTGCAACGATTTAACTATAATCAAAATGGATCTTCCATGTTGAAGACTAACGGTATTCTCAGTTTAAGAGAACTGTGTAATTTTTCCACATCGATATTTTCTGTTTGACTTTAAATATATTAACCAACATAAAACTATCGAGTGAGCCATTCTATAATTATCCAATAACTATCCATACATAAATCTTAGTTCCCCAGCAGTCATGAGTATTACACTGCACAACATTTGGAGAGCGTTAAATACTATAGTCTCAAAGGATGTATCAATATCCAGTCTCGAAACATCTTGACTAGGAATATCTAAAGCAGTATGTTTATTTTATTGTGATAAATCACTGATGATTACAACACATTATAACTACTATCACAAAATGTACCATTTACATATTTTCTATTAAATATACTTTTAATTAAATTAATTAATTAATATAACATATTATACTAAGTATATAATAAAAAGAAAACACCTTTTATTTCGAACAAGATTGGTTATTAAGTTATATATATGTAACAATTAAACTATTGCTCTTAGGGCATACCCCTAACTCTATCAATCTCCCACTTGCCCTTGGAGCCAATTTTGGAATCTTAATCTTATCCCTTTAATCAGTTTGATGAGAACTGATTGAGTAGACCCTTCGTGAATGGATATGCTATATAGTTTTAATTATGTACTCTATCAATCAATCTCTACAATGCCGTTAAACTTCCTTTATCATGTGGAATTATTCCGGGTATGTTTCTCAACTTCAAGTAAGCTTTTTTTATTACATTATTATCATATAACAATGATGTAGTATTCTTAATACTTGGAATCACCCCTAGCTCAACTATAAATTTGTGCACTTATATTTATATACATTGCTTTTATTTTGGTACTATTCAACGTGATGTACTTAGTCTTTTCATTAAATTAGCCACAACTTTTTGTTTGGAACATTTCCAGCTAAAATCTCCTTTACTAAGGTTTGAACATGAATTTAATATTGACATATTATACCCGTATCACTTATGAAGTTTGAATCTGAATACTCCTTCACAAGGAATTCATTGTTTCTGTAATCAATTCTTTAGTATTTCTTAAATACTCGAGAACACTATGAACTATCATTTAGTGATCTTAATTTGGATTTGTTATCTGCTTCATGTATGAACTACATAAGCAAATTACGATATTGTAGACAATACAACATGTATGATAATTCCTGCAAATGCATAAGGAATCTATCTTACATGTTCCATATTAAACATTTTAATAAGATGTCTTTGCATATCACTTTGGGACATTCCCAACATACTTTATATTTATTGTAAAAGATATAATTCACAAATCCAATATCGAGTGTTAAACAACCAATCTGTTACTGATTTTAACATAAGTACATCGTTAACAATCAGCAATATGTTGTTTGTTTATATTTTTTTAGAGATATATATGTACATTTTAATGGTATTTCTTATGGATACACGCTTCCTCTGCATTACGATTAAAAATCAAACTATTCGATATTTTTATCATAATGCTTATTCAATTCTGATGCTTATAGAATGATACTTTCATATCATTTTTCGGATCATATTCGGAAAACCCACAAACTCAATATCGCTTCCACCGACTTCGAGGCACTTTGGTTGTTATGTGCAAATTGTTTATTCTTAATCATTATTTAGAATTTTCCATTTTAACACATATGTACCAAAACACAAAGTCGTACCAAACGATAATTTTGTAAGTAAAATCCGAATAAACTTGAGCACATCAAACTGTGAATCTATTACATTAGTTTCAACAATTAAAATTTACGATGTTATTCTTATCAATATGGCTCATAATATTCCAACTGCATTAGTCTTTCTCTTAAAGAACATTTACGACGGCCGATGGATCATATTCCTTTGGGTGCAAATATCAAAATCATATTTTAATAATGCACTTGGAATCCATTTTGGATTTGCACATCATACTGTATCGTAGAGGCAATACTCTTAATGGTTTAACTAAGTACTGAGGACTATCTATCTCGACATTGATAAGAACTCGTAGTTTCTTTTCATCGTGCAAGAATATTTGTTAGACATTCTAATGCATTATGTTCGTTTAGGTTTGGTTAATTTCATTTCATCTTATGTAATCAGTTTCATCATTGGATTTTATTCAAATCCATTTTACTACCAATAATTTATAAAAGAAATTCCTTCGCTACGAAGTTGGTATTTCTTGAAACAACAATTTTTTTTAGTGCAATAGAAAATTATTCATAAACACTTTATGAATTGCCTTATATATAAAACTGATTTGGTTTTAGTTTATTAAACTTATGTTCAAACATAAATAGGTCACCTAATGACAATCGTTCCTAAAATTCATTTAGAGCGATTCATACAAGATCCCTCACGTACAATTACTACGTGCAGTCGCTTGACTCGCACAACCTACCAACTCCTTAGCCTATGATATGTTTGGGTTTCTTATAAACCCTTATCTTGTATGATTTTATAAACTATTATTTATATGAAATTAATTTTAATCACATATGCTACTCTTAAGTATATGACCTTATAGAAAGAAGTTAACTCAACTTCACTTGCCATTAATCATACTTTCTTCAAAAAACTTCGATTACTCCTAATCAATATATCATTATGTGTCATATGAAGGAGTGACTTTAAGATTGAATCTTTATTCATTTTTAGGTACGTTGGGAACTCTTTCCAATATACTCACCTATTCGATCAAATTGAATCAATTTTATTTTCTATTGCATGTTATTTTATTTACTTTCATTTTGTACTCTATTGGCTTATCATAGACATACTTCACGTGTATCAAATATAAATGTCCATGTCAGTGATAACTCATTGGTGAATATAATGAAGTACATCTGGTATTAATAGGCTCGCGATTACATATATCTATATGTAATTTGAAGAGTTCATCAACTCTTTTCATGCTCCCACTGAATGAGTGCTTTGCTCTTAATTGTTTGAGATATAATTAACTAGTTCATATGATTCATAATCATATAGTATAATTATTTCTCAAAACTACAACTTAGTCTATGATTCCAAAATAATAAGGAAGATTCCTTATAAGGCCTTATTTATGAAACAATGAGATGAGTATTATTATATATATGGAGTGTATTTAATTTATGGCAAAGTCATAAGGATGCGAGGTAAATAGAGTTACATGATGGAAGTCTGCCCTTAACTTTGAGGCTACCAGCAGTTGTGTACACTTCCTATTAATGTGAGATATCCTTATAATAAATATTTATAATGAAGCGAGGTTAGTCCCAAATTATGTAGGGGAAATCTGCCCAGCTAATATGACTACCAGTTTCTATGAATAGTTGGACTAATGTGAGACGTCATTACGAGTATGGACCATAGTACGAAGGGCCTACTTTGGGGTCTTGAGGTACTAAGTGGTTGTTTGAGGGCCTGCCTCTTTTCCCTAAATGAAGCATTAAATGGCCTAGAGGACATGTTAGGTGGTATCTCTACAGGGGTCCGCTTCTGGATAAGATATTAAGTGACTGATTGAGGGTCCGCCTTTCCAAATAAAGAAGTATCAAGTAATTTGAGATTCCATATGATGGCAACTTGATAGTACCATTAAGGAGCACGCCTTGAGAATTGGTATTAAATGATGGGGTCTGCCTTTATTAAGGCATTAAACGACCGGAGTCTGCCTATTCTCTAATAAATGGTATTAAGTGGCTTGGGTACTATCTCTTGCGTCGCTAGTTAATTATAACATGGGATTCGGTTTATGGAATTTTGGAGACCTGCTTCTTTCCTTAAAAAGAAATATTAAATGATTTTAATTGTTTTATGTTCGTAGACATATTATTATTTTGAAATATACTTCCAAAGTACTGAAATGGTAAGACTCGAGGTTTTATTCACTAGACACTAGTTGTTCTGACTCCCTCCTTATTACAACACAGTTTAAAGGATGTCGATGACAAAGATGACACTTAGAGACAGAGGTGGTTTGCTTGTGGCAGTATTTATCGTTTTCACTTGCTTTTACGTGTACCCATGTATCTAGACTATTGTTGTAACCGACTTATGATATGATTTGATGGTACTTTATATTTTGACATATTCATGATTTTGAAATAAATAGGTACACTTTGCTATTATATTTTTTTCCATCCGCTGTAAGTTCTGAAAGTTTAGTTATGGTTCTATACTGTTATTTTCTTAGTTCTACCAACAACTTACCTTAGAATGAATCAAAGTTTCGACGAGCCTTTTCTGCGTCGAAATTTAGACCTGTTTCGGAGTGGGTTGTTACATTTGGTATCAGAGCCTAGGTTACCCAATCAACGGGGAAATACTATACGTATGAGAGACATATTTGTTATTTTGAAAAGGTTTTTCAAAAAGGATTTTCAAAATTATTACTATACATATATATATATATATATGTATGTATGTATGTATGTATATCTATACCTTTATTTTAAACATACGCATATACATGAGGCAACTCTTTTCTTTCAGCATATGAATACTATCTTAAGAAATCATCACTAAAGATCTACAGATAGTGTAACGAACCGCAAGTCCGCACAATTCAAGCTGACGATAAACCACACATGTCCAACCCAAATTGAACATAAAGGCGGATAGTTAGTGAAAAAGAAAGGAAAAAGAAAGAAGAAAGAATGAAGAAAAACTAAACAACATAGAATCTCACAGTGGAACGAATAATCTACAATATACAACAAATCTTTACACAACGAAAAATGAAATATACATACACCAATCAAAGTACACTAACCTATTTTAGCCCGGACCGTTATAACAACCTATCCTTATAATTTCTGATAAATACAACCAATAGACAACACAACGGAACACAAAGAAATACATAGATATGTCTTGGACCTCTGGTTCGTCCCTTGAACTGCAATGCATCCAAAGAAATCTGTAAATATGCTCGGTCTGACCTGAGCATTATAATAAAATAACACTCGAGTCAGTCTGGTAAACCAGCATGAGAAAACACACTCAATTGGATTTTTTTAAAGATATAAAACCATGCAAAATAAAGGTGTCTCGTAAGACCATGCCGCATATAAACACAGACGGATTTTTACCATACGATAACCAAAATTTTTTCTGTAGAAGATCCAGTGATATTATAATAATGTCTAGGAATTCAAAATAAATATATAAAATAGTTGAAATGCTTGCATCTCACGTTTCAGCATAGTTGAGCATAACTAAATCTGTAAAGCTCGTATTGGAAAATGGATTCCATACTATGACAAGGTAAGGAACTACCTTCCGATGGTACATCTCTAGATAAAATACACCCGGGTCTGACAAGAACATCTTTTACTCTGCCACACTAGACTGGCCTACCACTTGCCTAGTAGTACCGAATATGATCACCCCTTTTGTTAATGGTCCCCAAAGCATACATGAGTAGATAGTAATCGATCTAGATTTGGGATGACCATACCCTGATGGGAGCGACCCACATGGCGCTGCTGCATACTTGATTTTTATCATTTCTCGGTTGATGAGGCTTAAGGCTACGTTTTATCTTTTAAATAACATGCACTTGGAATGCTACACTACCCTCCAAGCATCATTGCAATGCTAGCATTCATCCATACAAGTTGTCCAGGAGATGGACAAACCGAAGGCACTACTTCTACTACATCCATTTTGGAATCATCCTTGAGATTAGTAATAAGAAGCCCTTGCACTTCAAAGAGCCCCATCTTCAAATTTCATCATCTTCAAGATGTCTTTACTTTGAAATGCTTGAGCTGGATCGAAGTGGTTTTTGGATAACATATTCAATCTCGATCTCTTCGAAACAACATTCGATAGTTTCCGGTAAACTCAACCCCGGTTCTTTAGCAAATAAATAGTCAAAGATAAGAGCGGAGATCACATCCTAACCGTTAGTGGATGGATTTCCTTATCATTTATCCTAGGAGAACGAAATTAGATTTATACGCATAGTACAACATTATCAGAGATGGCTGAGCTATATAACTCACGTGCTTTTCCTAGATATTTCCAAAGTTACGTTTTGGGTCCATATTGGGTAGTCAGTTATTTAACTATCAACAGGCACACATCCAAATCAGGGATTTAATTACATAGGAAAACCAACATTGGTTAAGCACATAAGCAACCACTAGCCTCTTTAATTAACCTTTTCAATAATTAAATTCATCTTGTAAATACTTGTATAAACTACTTTTACAAAGATATATCCACAAACCCTTATATTTTCAGTACTTGAAAAAATATCCATATACTTATCTTAACGGAATAAGCATATTCACAAACATTACACTTCACAACTTAGAAAATGTACTCATATACTTATCTCAATGGTATAACTGTATTTACAAAACTGAGAAAGATTTTCTTTTTATTCAATTCTAAAATCATTTATAAACTCCTTATAAATCTCTAAAACCATTTATAAACCATTTTATAAATCTCTAAAAGTCATTTATAATATATTTTATAAATTTTAATCACTTATAAAATTCTCTTTATACATTTCTAAAAATCTTTTACAAACTTATTGTAAATCCGTAAAACTATTTATAGAACTCCTTTTATAAATCTATGAACCCTTTTATAAAATCCATTTATAAATATCTAAGAACAATTATTTACTCTTTTATAAATCTATAAAAACCATTTATAAAACTATTTTATAAATATCTGAAGTCATTTATAAAACTCTGTTTATAAATCTCGGAATATTTATTAATAAATAATAATCATTTACTTCAAAACACTATTATATAATTTCAAAACATTATTAATAGAATAATAATAAATAAATATTCAACGTTATTACAAATAATAAAAATTAATTTCCAAAGCGTTATTAATAAATCATTATTATTAATTTCAAACCATATTAATTATTTAAATAATTAATCTTTCAAAATATTAATATATTGATAAATAACCTTAAAATAATATTAATTATAAATAAGTCAATAACCTTAAAACAATATTAAATATAAATAAATAATCTTTAAAATATTATTAAATAATAGTTGGACATTTTAAATCATTTCTATATAATTCAGAAAGGATAGATAAAAAGATGGGAGTAAAATATAAATTTACATTAAAAAATAAATATTTTCGAAAACCCAAATTCAGATTTTAAATTTTCTCCATCTCAAAAATCAATTCTAACCCACATGGCAATTTATAGTATTTCAAAATACTAATTTAAGGCCAGTAGCTACCAAACGCTTAACCAATACTGATATTGATTTCCTATCGCTATAGGGTTTAAGTCAAACATATAACAATTTCATAATCAATATAGCCAACAATTAGGTTTAATATTCAATAATTCATATGACAGGAATATTATTGAAATTAAAATCAACAATGGCAAGGAATCCTATTGGATTCCTCCAACCCGTCTCCATGTATCACAACTCATATATGTATGTATGTATGTATGTGTGTGTGTGTGTGTATAATTCAACAGTGGTGAGGAATCTGGTTGGATCTCTCCAACTTATCCCCTAGAATCACAAACAGTATATAATTATATAATATGGGTCGTCCGCTGCTAGGTGATATATATAAGGTCATTCGCTCCAAGGGCGGGAATAAATCCAAACCAACTAATAAAACAGTAAATCATCCAAACATCCAAACAAAATTTTTATCAACTATATAACATACTAGTTAGCCAAAAGTGTGAGTTTAACTCACCGATATCCCAATTGTCGCTTTCGCGTTCTGTTTCCGTCTGAATCCGAAAGACGTTCGAATTCAGCATAAATTCCACTAGCTCCAATCATCACTAATCCAATTCCATGATGTAGTTTATGTCCATATGATCCTAACATGACTGGCCACGTTTGATTTTGGCCTAAAAAGAATAAGTTATTGGTTTTACAAGACTTGAATTAATTAAAAATAATTTTAAAACCTTAATACATATTTACTTAACTTAATCAAATACTAATCCCACCTTCTTCTATCTCTTTCTTGTACGCGAATGCTCCAGCCATGAAAACACGACTCCATTAACCTCCACCATCGCCTACGCGCCTCCATATGACACTGCACCATCATCACGTGCTCCCCCATCCTCAAGAACCTCACCGCCGTTGGCCTCGTCACCTAATTCGCCACCGTCGCCTTGAAAATCGAACCAATACGCCCACGTTCAACTCGAAAATCCCGCTGCCACGATCGTACATTTTCCATTAAACTCTGGCCGAAGGTAGCTCTCACCATCCCCTTCATCTTCCCTTCATACCCCATTGCCTAATAGTGCCTAGAATTGTCGGAATCGACGAAACCACGGCCACCGTTCATCCCTCCTTTGCCGCTGCCTCGCTCCATTATAGCCCATCACCACCATTGAATGCACTCACCACCTCAATGCAAACAAAACTCTATTTGGCAGCTTCCCTCGATATGGCTCTGGTGGTCCCATCGAACTACGACCGTTGGATTTAGGGGGATTTAATTTGAAAAAATGGTGAACTCCTTATTCTCTGGTTGGACGCAATAATTATAAGGGAAGGGTATAGGTGGAGACATGGGGATTATGGCCTGGTATGGGCTAGAATGGTATATATTATTTTAAAATTAAAAAAGTATCTAGCTTTAAATGTCTGAAAATCTCGAACTCCTATCGAGGCATGCCGTCTGGCGTTTTATACTAAATACCCATATTCCGAACTCAATGGAACTATTATGGGACATAATTCGATTATATGTAGAAGTTAACTTTTGAAATTGAATTATAGTATATTAATTTCTATAATAAGTTTTCTAAGCGTTTCAAGCTCGCACGACAAAACGATACGTCCGATCGCCACGAAATTCATTAACATATAATAATTATTATTATGGTTCCAATGGGACTAGTTTCATCAAAATCCGAGATAGTGTCCCAAAAAGCTATTTTCACACGTTAATTAAAATGAATTATTATTTAAAACCAATTCTAATCACTTTAATTATAAATTAAAGTTTACTATCTTCATTCTTATTCAAATAGAATTTAAATAAGCTTTCGAAATCATTTTTATTCATTTCAAATTCAAGATTCAATTATTTTAAATATTCCAATTATCTAATTTCACTATTCAAATAAATCATTATAATTGAAATTTAAGCTATTTGTCTTATAAAACTACTATTTCAATATTTAAAATTAATTATATATTTCAAATTCAAATGACTAAATTCTGGGTTGTTACAGATAGTTGATATGGCTAATAATCAATCTACTTCTAGATAAAGGAACCCTACCCGCGGAAGACCACCCATTCATGGAATGCCCTAATGGTTTAGATAATATCTTAGGACTGTTGAGCAGATTCCTACTCCTCCAGCTGCACCAGTGGCACCTGCTACCCTGCCCGCTAATGGAGCACCCCATCCTATCGAATTTCCTAGGTGTGTAAGGACTTTCTCAATATGGAAGGGAAGACATACTCTAGGAGGGAAGGATATTCGAATGATAAAGCATGGATTAGTAACCGCGAGGAGATATTTAGAGAGCTTTGTTGGGATGATCAGCTAAGAAGGAAAATATCAGCTTGGCACCTCAAGGAGGAAGCTTTAGATTGGTGGAACTTTGTGACTGATGAGCACCCTGAAAGGATATTCCCTTGGGATGAATTTAAGGACAGATTTGAGACAAGATTTATATCCAGAGCAGAGGTTAGCTTAGAAATGGAAAGGTTTATTCAACTAAGACTAGGAGGTTTAACTCTCAAGGAGTACATAGCTAAGTTGACTGAATTGGAAAATTTTGGGATCAGCCTAATAGACACACCTATGAAAAAGGCTATGAAGTTCGTGAAGGGCCTAAATTCTCTGTTAAGAGAAATGTTATTGACCCAAGTGCCTATGGGGGCCATGTATGAAATGTTGGTGGAAATGGCAATGCTGCACATGGCTAATACAGATGACAAGGAAGTAGATTAGAAGTTTGCACCGACCTAAAAGCAAGGAGGGTCCAAGAAGGAAAGCTTTTAGGCCAATAAGAAGTCGAAGGGGAATTTTAAGAAGGATGGAAAGGTGTGTCATAGATGCCATAAGAAGGGTCATGAAATCAAAGATTGTAGGGTGAGTACGATGAAGGAAGCCTTTAAAGGGAAATGCTTTAATTGCTATGAAGAAGGGCACTACAAAAATCAGTGTCCCAATATGGATAAGGAAGGATCGAGCGGACATGCCTTTGCTAGTGAAGTTGTCCCTATTGCTAGTAGATCACTAAGAGACCAAGGGAAAGCAGCTCTAGAAGGTATAAATCTTATTTTTGGGGTTACTATTCATACCCTATTTGATCAGGGGCATCGTATTCCTTCGTAGGTAGGAATGTAGTAAATTCCTTAAACCTTTAAACCCAGATGGTCAACAACCCGACAGAGGTTTCCAATCCCATTGGGGGTTCGACCCATCTTTCTCTTATTTGCAAAGACCTAGTGTTAGACATATACGACGTTGATTTCATATGCAGTACTTACGTTTAAATTTTGAGGGGTATAGACTTGTCTTTGGTATGGATTAGTTGTTGCACCTTGGAGCCATTCTTGATTGTTATAAGAGGGTTGTACAACTAAGGAGTTGTGGAGGTTGTGACCTAGAAGTTCTTTGTACGCTTAAAGATTTAGTTGAGTTAAGCCATTTACACTCACTAAGTCAATCTGTTATTGGAGAACCATCATATGTACCCATAGTTTGGCAATTTCTCGATGTCTTCAAGGGAGTCTCGAGTCTTCCACCCCATAGGGAGATCGAGTTTTCGAATCTAGAGAAGGACACAAGGCCTTTGCCCTACCTTTGAGGCATATGGCCTCCGAAGAAAGAAGGGAATTAGATAAGCAAATCTCGGAGCTATTGAGGAAAGAATTCGTCCATAGGAGTACTTTTGAAGGAGGAGCCCCTATTGTTTATGCCACTAAGGCAGACAGTTCTTTGAGACTTTACGTCAATTATAGGGAATTGAACAAGTTAACAAGGAAGAATAAGTGCCCTTTACCCAGGATTGATGACTTGTTCAACCAACTTGTAGGAGCTAGGGTCTTTTCTCAATTAGACCTAGCAACGGGATTCCATTAGTTAAGGATAGCAGAGGAGAGCAAGTCGAAGACCACATTTCGCACTCCAAATGGGCTATATGAGTGGGAAGTAATGCCTTTTGGATTGACAAATGCCCCAACATACTTTGTAGATTTGATGAGTAGAGTATTTAGGGGGCAACTCAATAAATTCGTCGTGGTGTTTATTGATGATATCTTGGTTTTCTCCAAAGGCAAGATGGAGCATGAGAACCATCTTAGGGAGATATTAGAGACTTTGAGGAGGAACCAACTCAAGATCAAATTTTCTAAATGTCACTTTTGGAAGAATGAAGTTAGATTTCTTGGGCATATTGTTTTGGAGAAAGAATTAGCTGTAGACCCCGCTAAAGTGGAAGCTGTCCAAGGATGGAAGACCCCTAAGAGTGCACCTGAGGTTAGAAGTTTCCTAGAGTTGGCAGGCTATTATAGAAAGTTCATCAAGAACTTTGCAAGAAAAGCAGCCCCTTTAACCTAATTGACTAAGAAGAACCTAGTTTTTGCTTGGGATGAAAGATGCATTAAGGCATTTGAGAAGCTTAAGAAGTTATTGACTAATGCACCCATGCTCACCATTCTCGATGGAACCAAACCGTTCACGGTTTTTATAAATGCTTGTGGCACAAGATTAGGAGCACTTTTAATGCAAGAAGGGAAAGTAGTTGCTTATGCTAGTAGGCATCTAAAAGATCATGGGAAGAGGTATCTAGTGCATGACTTGGAATTGCAGCCATTGTCTTTGCCTTAAAGATGTTGACACATTATCTCTTGAGAGAAAGGTACAAGTTATTCACAGATCATAAATCACCCAAATATCTATTTTCCCAAAAGGATTTGAATCTTAGATAGCATAGATGGATAGAGTATATAGCATCATTTGACTTTAATATTCAATATACCCTTGGAAAAGGGAACATAGTCGCCAACGCCCTTATTCGAAGGCATGCTACCCTAGGTGTTATATATGAATGGAGACAGTTGGAGTTTCTCTCGAATTTTAACTTCCAACCATCAACAGGACCTATCCAAGGTTTTCTAGCAGTTATGGAGATTAGACCAGCCTTGATAGATCATATAGGACATGAGAAAGTGAAGGATGAGAAGTTGGTAGAGATTTTATGGAAAATGAGGAAAGGAGAATATTTTCCCCATGCTAGGAGGTATTCAATTGATGAGAAGGGACGCTTAAGAAGAGATAGACGTCTTTGTGTTCCAATAATTTACTATTTGATGAGAGAAGTGCTTATAGAATGTCACCACTCTAGCATGAACATCCATCCTAAAGGAGATAAGATGTATAAAGACATGAAGAGGATGTTCTTTTAGAATGGACTAAAGAAGAGCGTAGCTGAGTTTGTTGCTAAGTGTTTGACATGTCAGAGAGTAAAAGCTGAGCAAGAGAAGCCTGGTGGATTATTATTACCTTTGGTAATTCTGACTCGGAAATGAGAACGTATTTCAATGGATTTTGTGGAAGGATTGCCTAGAAAATCATAATTATAAATTTTATTATTTAAAAACAAATGTTATAACCACTTAGACATCATTGATTTTATATTCAATTTTAATTAATTACATACAATCTCACCATTTAATACAACATTTAAATTTATTTCCTTATTTACAATTATCACCAAATTAACTTTACAGTTATTTCAATTAATTGAAATTATATTAAAATAATTGTCAAAACCCTTTAAACAACATTATTAAATCATATTCTAATTATATTTCTCATTAATAAATCATAAATTTTATTTCTTACAATATTTAATTTCCAGTATCTTATTTAATTTAATATTTTCATTATCGAAAATTATGGGTCGATACAAGTAATACCCTAGAATGAGTTTAGTCTTTGATCGTGTGTATTTGTAATTTTCATTCGTGTGTGTGTGTGTGTGTTTGTGTGTGTGTGTATTCAAGTTAGTTAGATCAGCTTTGTTATCTTTGATTGGTACCCCTTTTTCCTTAAGATAATCTTGTCTAAGTATTCTAAAGAGTTATCTTACTATATCTAGGTAGTAAGAGTGAGCAATGGGAACAGTAACGACCCGTAAATTCATCATTTCTGATTTTTTTTTTGAAATATTCAAATATATATTTTAACATAAATTGTAATGACCCGCCATTTCGAACCATCCAAATCGACAATGTCAGACTTGAATTGCTCCAAATAACAGATTGTTAATATATTTATTTGGCAAAACTTAGCACATACAGTAAATAAATCAATCACAGACAAAGAGTTTACAACAGAGTGGCAGAATATAATAAATAGTAGTTCATGAATCTACTACAGAAATAACATAGTAAAAAAAAGCACAGAATACATCAGAAATCCCAGTACATAGAAGTTGCTAGTACAAAATAGATAACACGTCCGAACGTACAACTGGAAATAATAGGAATAAACTGGAAACTGAAAATAGAAAAGCTAGATCTTCTAACGAACTCCAGCTCCAAAGGATGAATCTCATACTATGACACTCAAGCTGACTCAAGCGTAAAGCAAAACAAAACACTCGAATCAGGATTAACGTTCTTATGCAGATAAATCAAGTTCAAGTGAAATGTCAAGTAAATGCAATATAACTTAAAGGGATGTTGGGACCTCATCCTTTAAGGATCCGATAAACTATCTACATACATAGTACAATACGCTACATATATAATGTCTATAGTAAATTAAAATATCAAAATAGCGTTAAGGCGGCAATGAGGCTATTTGGGTTGTTGTGGATAGACTCACCAAGAGTGCTTATTTTGTTCCAATTAGGAGAAATAGGACTGTCGCCTCTCTCGCATAGATTTATATCAATGAGGTAGTTCGTTTGCATGGAATTCCTATGAGCATAGTTGATGATAGGGACCCCGCGTTCACTAGTGAGTTTTGGAGGAGCTTACAGACAACTTTGGGAACTTCTTTGAATCTTAGCACTGCATATCACTCATGGAATGACGGACAAATAGAAAAGGTTATCAGGATTTCGGAGGACTTGTTTAGAGCTTGTATCTTGGACTTTGGAGGACATTGGGAGCAACATCTACCTATGGTTGAGTTTGCATATAATAATAGCTATCAAGCAACGATTGGTATGGCCCTTTTTAAGCACTTTATAGGCAGCCATGCAAATCGCCTAATTATTGGTAGAAAACCACCAACAAAGTATTACTTGGATCCGATTTGATCCGTGATATCATAGAAAAAGTAGAGTTGATCAGGTAAAGGATGAAGGCGCCACAAGACCGTTAGAAATCTTATGTGGATAAAAGAAGGAAAGAGCTTGATATTGACGTTGAAGATATGGTATTTGTTAAAATCTCCCATCTTATGAAGGTTGTTAGGTTTGGCAAGTCTGTAAAATTGGCGCTTAGGTTTGTCAGGCCATTCAGAATCTTGGAAAGGATAGGAAAATTGGCATATTATGTGGAGCTTCCTGACAAGTTGGTAGGAGTCCACAATGTTTTCCATGTTTCTCACCATAAGAAATGCCTTCATGACACCACTATTAGTGTAAAGCCTGATCAGTTGGGGATTTTAAGACGGGGCCGACAGTGCCCCGTGCCACCACACACATTGTGGAGCATGGAACTAGGAGACTCCGCAAACTAAATAATTAGACTGGTCTGAGTACTATTGGGGGACAATCCGATGGAAAGCACATGGGATGCCGAGGAGAAGATGAAGAACACTTTCTCTCTCCAAATTTTAGGATTTTAGTTGCATCGTGGTTGCTAGATTGGATAGTAGGAGATGGTTGTTACACTTTTTCACAATCACTTTGCACTCATGTAGAAATTTTATGCATGTTTAGGGTGTTTGCATACATACTTGCATAGCATGGTTACACCTTCACGCTAGGACGGAGCTCATTTTAGCATGTCTACAGTACATAATCACATTGCACTATTGGTTGAGTAGATGGTTTTGTAGATAACTTGGTTGTATAACATGGATGTTATTGCGCATTACATTGTTCGTCCTTTGAAAGATTTGAAACTTTTTAAAGGGGAGAATGCAATACCCCGTAAAATGAACCATAAATAAATAAAATTTAATTTAATTAAATATAATGAGGTAGAATATAAAAATATTATAACAGTTGGAATTTGACAATGGAAGTTATTCCATTGCGGTTGTGGCAAAATTATGATCTGTTTCCATATATAATATGCTAAAAACGGAGCTCAAATGAAGAAGGTACGAGCATTTGAAGTTTTTAGGTTTAAATTAATTTAGTTTGAATTCAAATGAGAATGAGAATTTAAATTTAGGGTTTAAATTTCAAAATTAGCTTGGGGCCTAAGTAAACGTTTTAATTAACGTTTAACGTTAAGAATAAATAAGGTAAGAAATTAAGTAAAATCAAAATGCAACGGAAACGAATCATTAATGCCCAAAATAAGGTGGATCGGTTGACCTACATGGGTCAACCGGTCGACCGTAGAAGTCGATCGATCCAGCTTATGTGGTCGACCGTCTCCTGATGGTGGCAGCTAGGGTTTTGAATTGTTTGACGCTCCAGATTTGTCCGTTTCTCTTTCCATTTGATCATACGGTTCTGGTGCATTTTAACTCCTATAAATAGAACCCTACCCTCTCTGCTTTTTATTCATATTATTTTAGGGAATACAATGAAACTTTGCCATTGTTATCTCTCCAAATTAGATTCAGAAACTCCATAGAGAATCCATGTAAGAATCCGATCCCTTTTCTAATTATTTCTTCTTCATCCAATCTATTCTTCTTTTGTTCTTTCTCCAATTGTTCTAAATCTAATAAAAATATATAGATCTTCCCTATCGTGTATAAATCAAAAGAGAGAGATTCTGAAGGAAATTGTGATAGAGTTAGGAGTATGCCCTATGGGGCAATAATGTAATTTGTTACACATATCTAACTCATCGAACAATCTTGTTCGAAATAAAGGTGTTTTCTTTCTATCATATACTTGATATAATGTGGTTATATTAATTAATTAATTAAATTAAAAGTATTAAATAGAAAATCCATAAATGGTATGTTTTGTGATAGTAGTTACAAAGTGTTGTAACCGTGAGTAATTTATCACAATGAAACAAATATATCATTTTAAATGTTCTTAGTCAAGATGCATCGAGACTGGATATCGATGTATCCGTTTAGACTAAAGTACATAACGCTCTCCAAATGTTGGACAGTGTATTACTCATGACTGCTGGGGGAACCTAGGGGTTACGTACTAATAATTATTGGATAACTATGGAACGAGTCACTCGGTAGTTTTCTGTTGGTTAATATAACTAAGGTCAAACAGAAAATATCGATGTGATTGATTTACACAGTTCTTTCGACTTGAGAGTACTGTGAATCTTCAATATGAAAGCTGCGCTTTGATTATAGTCAAATCATGGCTTCGCGTCCTTCGAGTGATTATAGTTGGGTCGAGTGGAAGTATTGGTAGTGAGACACTATTCAAGAGAGGATTCGTCTCCTCGATTACAAGGGTTAGTATCACAGTCAACTCAAGTCAACCCAATGTCAAAATCTCTGGCCAAGTGAGGCACTATTCAAGTGTGGCACTATTCAAGAGAGGATTGGTGTAAATAATTGTCACAACTGGGTAACACATATTAAAATAAATTAGATTTTTTTGAAAATGAGTAAGCGATAAATTAGGCCATAATATCACACCACCTACTAAGTGAAGTGCGTTAACGTTCGAATAGTTGGACGCTAATCGCTGATCGAATTTACACCCAAGAGGCACACAACCGAAACTATGAATTCTCTTTAGACCAAACAATCTATTTATTCTATACTTATTATAAATTAATTAAATAAAGTAATATTTATGAAATATTAATTATGAATTTTGAATGTGATTTGAGAAATAAAATTGTTGCATATATTTATAAAAGTTTTGAATATATTAATCGATATGAGATATCGATAACAAAATATGTTAAATATGATTGTACATATTTAATTTGGCTCAAACGGGCTCACAACCCATGAGATTTAGAGAGAATAGGTGTTGGTTTGGAGAAAGATAGGAGGTGGCTACAACATGTGTGATTAGGTTTTGAGATGTGTGGTTGAGATCATTGTTTGCTCTCTTGTCTTATCCATATAAAAGCCAATCTCAAAATCCTAATTACAAGCTAATTCATTTTTTGAGCCACCACTTTATTCTTCCACTTCCTCATTTTAATGGCAGCAACTTTCCTTTAAAATTATCCCTAAAATTATCAAATCCAATTCAAAATTAAAAATACTAATTTGTAGTAGAAGGTCTCCAATCCCGAATTAGCAACCTGACGGATTGTGAATTGTTCTTAGAAGAGAAATCATTGTTCAACGTTGACTCAAAGGCTTCATTAGAAGGTGCAGTTTTATTTATTATCATTGTCTATATTAAGTTTATCATATAAAAGTTGATTTATATCTAAATCATCTATTTGTATTAAGATATGTTTATTGTTTAGATTACGTGAGATTTTTGTGGGTACATGTGTTTGTTACAATTAGATTGGTTATGTGCTTTTATAATATTTTATTTATTGATTTATTGTTGAATTAATTTTCTGAAAAAAAAGGTTTTAATTTTGATTTATATTAATATATATATATATTAAATGTGTTCTGATCTTCAAATTATGAATATGTATAATTGTATATGTATTCATATATCATATATATCTAATCTTAAAATTTTCTTATGATGATTTGTACCTATTATGAATCATAAAATATAAAAATATTTTATCAGATATGTATATACATATTTTATTATTATTTGATGATTTTGTGAATTTTTATTATGAATAAAATAATTAATGGATCAAAATTTCAATTTTATATCTTTTATATTTGCTGCACCATGAAATAAGATTACAGTAAAATTTTGATATTTTTAAAACTTAATTTATTATCTTTCAAAATTAATTTACTTTCGACATACAATCAATTATTTAATTAAAAATATAATTTCAATTGAGAAAATATTAGAAAATTTTCTTATGGCTTAAATATGTATTTGGAACCTTCAAAATTCTTTTTAGAGTTTTATAACTTAATTTATAAAATTTTGAATTATTTTATTTTCGAAATGCAATTAATTATTTAATTAAAAATATATCAGTTGAGAAAATTCCAAAAAAATTTCCTAAGTCCAAAATATGTCTTAGATAACTTTAGAAAGAATTTTAGAAATTTTCAACTAGATTACCTATTTTGAAGAATTAATTTGATTACGGACAATTATCGGTTATTTAATGATAAATAATATTTTAATTGTAAACAATTCCATAAATTTATCTTAAGCCTAAAATGTTTTTCTAGATCTTCTAAAATTTTGAAAACTTGTATTATTATCATATAATTATTTTACATTAATTTGTTATGATAGAAAGTGTTTTATTAAATAAATTACACACACACACACACACACACACACACACACATATATATATATATATATAAACACACACACACATATTAGTATTTTGTTTTAACATATTATATAAGCACATATTTGGAGAAATTACTGTACACACAAAATGAGCTAATGTGTCCATTGCAATATAAATCACATCATCTATATACAGACACATTATACCCTTTACGGATTATGATGTGTTTGTACCAAAATTGGGCACAACACTCTTTGGAAGGGTTTGAAGAGATGAAATGAAGAATTAAATGTAAAAAGAGGATTATCTAACAAACACTTCAAACAATAATCAGAAAAACAGCAAAAGAACGCAGAGATTTAGAGTGGTTCGGCGTATTGCCTACGTCCACTATGAAATGATTAATCTTTATTAACTTTTGCTTGCTGGTTACAGCGGATTACGACAGTAAATCTCGAGTACAACAGTGAAATTCGAGTATGACGGTGAATTCGGCAGAGTCTGGACGTCAGAGAGCAAAAGGATTCCTTTTCTGTAGGCTCTGGGATGCTATTTATAGGCGTAGGCTGCAAATATCTCGCTCGGATCTCGAGAGACCTCTTCTGGCACGTGGGTGGGCCTACGCGATCGATCCCTCGTGATTTGCACTCGGTCCTTGATCGATACGAACGAATTTCGTATCGATCAAGATTTGGTCCAATCGAGTCGAAATTGGGCATGAACATTCTTTAGGTTGTATGTAAGCTCCTTTGAAAATTTGGTGGCATTTGGACTTGTAGGTTGTGAGTTATTATCGATGCAAATTCGAGTTTTTGGTAGGTTGTTTAGTTCGTATCGATACCCTTCATATCGATCTGTTCGTATCGGTCTGAGCATGTGCCTTCGAGTTGACGTGGCGCTAGTTTCTAGGATCGATCCACATTTCATGCCGAATCGACTGAGTATTTTCAAGGTTTTTGCCTCGTTCGTATCGATCTTAACTGTTCTGTTCGTATCGATCGGTCGCATTGTTCTATTCGTATCGATCGGTTGCGTTGCCTTGTTCGTATCGACCGGTTGCGTTGCCTTGTTTGTATCGATCGATTGTGTTGTTCTATTCGTATCGATCGATTGCATTGTAATTTTTATCAATGGGAAGTGTTGATTTCGTATCGATTTGTGGTTGATCGATACGAAGCATGTTGAAACTTAATCGATACGAACTAGACACTCGCGTTGCAGTTGATGGATACGAAGTAGACAATAGCCGACCGATTCGAAGCGAGCCTGTCTGCTGATGGATACGAAGAAGACTATCTTCGATGGATACGAACAAGACGGTTGCATGGCGATGGACACGAATAGATAGATATGTGATGGATACGAAATCGACCGATGTGATGTGGCCTGATCGATATGAAATGATGGGTACGAACGAGTTGGTTTCCTTGACTTGCATCGATCATATCTTGAGCATACGAACTCAGATTGACTCGAAATTTGGAATGTTGGCTTTCATAGCTTTGCTTGTCGTGTCATGTCAATTGTAACTCGATCCGGACTCGGACAAAATTCTTCGATATCCATAGTGAGCCTGCGTACAACCGATCTTCGGGACAGGCTGTCCTCGGTTTCCAGTTAAGTTCTTGGTAACATGGCCTTGCCAAAAGGCGGGATAACATTTTCCCACCAAAGTACGTCTTGTGAAAACACGACGTGCTTTGAAAAGCTGCAATCTTCATCCTGAACAGTTTTATCTGACTTGTCTGAATGGTTGTTGTCTTTTCGTCGAAAGATGTAACCTTTGATTGATGCTTCGGTAACATAACTCATGAATTGTTGATTGCCAATTGTTGTACTGTGTACTGTTGTAATCGAGCGCTGTACGAATATTCAATTCCTGTGAATTTTAAAGATTGGATGTTAGTCCGTCACACATAAATGTATGTTAACCCGACTCCCGTTAACTTTTGCACGTTCACGAGTCGTTGTCGGTTCTTTCTTTGTATCAAATTCCGTATCGATCCTCTCCTGAATCGAAGTGAAATTCGAATTGTAACAACGCTTGATGGTTGTGTTGGAGTTTTTTTTTTGCGTCGATCCTCTACTGGATCGATACGAGGAGTTGAAATTTTTTCTTTCGTATCGATGGTGATCGATTCGACTTCATTAGGCTTTTTGAATACTTCGCATCGATAGGTGAGAATTTCGGAATCTTGGTTCGATGGAGACGAACTAAATACTTCATATCGATAGTGTTCCCAAAGGGTTCAGACAATTCCCATGAGCTTGCCCTTTGTTGCTTGTTGTATGGATTCGAATGGGTTCCCGTGTATTGTTCGCACCGATAGGTCACTGGTTGATATGAGTGATGGCATTTTGTATCGATGGCAAATAGATACTGGCAATTGCGCCTGGGATTGGTGAGTGCGGATGGATACGAATAAGGCCTTCGTATCGGTGACACTAGAAACTGTTTTTATCGATCGCTTATCACTGGGATACGAACCGTCACCCACCTTCCATATATATACATGTGACTTTGTACTTAGAAGAATTTGCTTGCTCATTTGTCTTCAGCCCTTCGTATCGATAGAAAACTTTGAGAAAACAGAACGAACTGCAGAAGTTTTTCGCCTCCAAACCATTTAGTGTTTTATCCTTAATTCAATCCGTTCAAACTAGGTAATTAACTAATTAAACTCCTCTAAGAATGACGAGACTTGGAACTTGACTCCATCCCATCCAAGGCCGTGGTTGATTCCGGCGTCGTCGATGTCGGAATAGGATTGGAGCCTGACTAAAGGAGGAGGAGACGAGGTTTAAGGCCGCTTGGGGAAGAAGGAGTGAGAAGGGATGAACAGCTTCCACTTCGTATTGACGAATGGAAAGAGGGGGCTTGGCTTCGTATCGATTCGGGGCATGAAATTTGTGCCGATGAGTAATCGATCAACGAAACAACGGACTTCGTATCGATCTTGGGTAACAATAATTCGTATCGATCAGGGATGAGCAATACACAATCAGATAGCCAACTACAGATATGAAACTCATTACAAGTGATTAATACGAATTTCGCGGTTCGAGGACCGATACGAAGTTGGTAGCTTCTGACCGGTACGAACTCTGTTGTAACCTGATCGATGCAAAGTTGATGTAACTCGGTCGATGTAAAACCAATGTGACTTGATCGATACGAAATCAAAAGTGTACTGATCGATACGAAATGAGAGCTTTGGGTCAATACGAAGTAAATAAGCTACTGATTGATACGAAATTGGAGTCTTTGACTAATACGAAAATAAGGCCTTTGGAACGAACGATCCGAACTTTGACTTTGATGGATACGAACTTCATGAAGATTCGAACATTTGATTCCGCCGAGCTTCGGTCTTGCACAATTGGACTTAACTGTAAAACTGCATATTGGACTACCTTTTGAAGCTCGTCGATGGAACTGTAACTTAAGAAAAATTTTAACGAACTTTAATTCAGACCGGTCTTCAAAGTCTGGATGGCCCGGTCGTGATGGTCAGCGATGACGGTCACTGCCAGTTGAATTTCGAAGTCTTGTTATTTGAAAACTTTCTCAAATTCTGTAGAATTTCTTAAGTATTATGTAGCACTGCACTACACAGCACATCCACACACTTCGCACTGGGGAATACACGGGCTTATTATCATCTAATGATGGTTTTTAATAAGTTGATTAGCTATGGAATCCACAAGTTCACAACATCAGGAGCTTCAGAGTTTATCTCCTTTAGTCATAGAGATACCGGTCATCGCGACCGAAGTTATAAATACAGCTCCGAACGAGCTGCCTGGTGCCAGGTTTATCATGAACCCGCATGATTCTGTGCCGTCCAACATCTCCGAAGATATGCTGGGACGAATATGTCTAAGGCATGGTCTACCGTTGGACGACGTTTTACTACCGGGGCCGAATGATAGACCGCATGCTCCCCCGGAAGGGTTTACTGCCTTCAACAAGCATTCATGTACAGCCGGGGCGCTTCCTCCATTCAATCAATATATTCGGGAAGTGTTGTCTTTCTTTGGAATTGCCCCCTTACAGTTACATCCCAATGGATACGCGTTGTTGAATAGTCTATTCATTGTATTCATGGAGCATCTTTTCCGACCCCCGACTCCGATCGAAATCAGATATCTCTATAATGTCAAGAGTCGAGGAGATAACCCTTCTTTCTCATTTTTGGAGGTGGTCAGGAACTGTCAAGTTGTGACTGGTGCTTTGACCAGATTGAGCTACTTCAAAACTGAGTGGTTCTACGTTCGATGCCCACCAGGGTTTGCTAGTCGATGGTTGGCTTGACGTAAGTGCTTCGACTTTTCTGGTAGTTAACAATATAGTTGCAACTGGTATTGGGACTAATACTCTCTTTCCATTATAGCCGTAATTCCTCGACCTGATGGCACACATTTTAAAGAAATAGTATGGATCCTCCAATAAGTTCCAGGCAAGATGAGAGAAATCGAGTCAGTGCTCACCGACAGGAACTTAAGAATTCTTGGATTAATCGAGCGAAAACAAAGCATAAGGCTTGAAGGAGTGCTTAAGGCGGCCCCGATAAAGCGAGTAAAGCGCAAAGCGCCAGGAGTCGTAATTGCTGAGGAAGGTGATGAAGAACACATGCCTACAAATGACGAACCTGTGGCCGGGCATTCTAACAGTTTTCAGGGTTCAGAGGGAAAGAAAAAAGGCAAGGCAGTTGAACACAAACGTCATAAATCTTCGAGATGGAAATCTGTTATTGTATCCCTGCCAGCCTCCGACGTTAGAATTTCGGAGGCTCCTATCTCTCCAGTAGAGAATCCTTTTGAAGGAATTGCTGATATTCCTATTCCAGACTATGTGTCACTTCAACACGACACCGGATTGGAGGGGCTTCAAAGTGCTTTAGATTTAAGCGAGTCTCTACCCATTAGTGCGGCTGACATTATTGGTTGGTCGGGGGGTTGCACACACATATACACTTCACGGCACTACATGGTTTCCAGCCTTAAGTTGCATGATTCGAGAATTCATTAACTCCGTTTATCTTTTACTTTACAGATACGATGAATAGGCGAGAGTCTATGCACGACAATCTCCGTTCATTACGCCAATCATCGAGCTCGTATTATGAGTCCCGTCGGAGGGAGGATGATAGAAACCGTGATCGCGGTTATTCTAGTCAGGAATGCTACGAGAGGGATAGAGATAGAGATTACAGAGAACAGAGATATCGATCCCGATCCCGATCGGGTTCTCCACCCCCTCAACTCCCTACTCAACCTCCTATTCACAGCTCACATCCCCCGGAGCCTCCATGTCAAAAGCCATCTTCCCATGCTCCAAGGTATGAGTCTCAATGTCGTAGGACTGACGCCGAACCTCCCACTGTTGCTGAACAGGCCATCACTAAGCCCACTGGGGAAGGGGCTATCAGAATTGCTCAGCTAAGAAAAGATTTCCCGAACATATGTTTTGATGGCTTCATCTTCCCCCTCACTTAAAGAAAATTCCATCAGAAGCAGAAACCACGATGCATGACTATATCCATGACATGTATACACAGTGTAAGGAGTGGATGAAAGCTGTAGATAAGGCATCAGCGGTGGCTTTCGAGCGGGCTAAAATAATTGAAAAGTTAAAATCTGATCTCGCCCAAAAAGACCGCATCGTCCAAGTGCTTAACGATGAAGCCGAGTCCTCTCGGAAATCGGAAATAGAGGCCACCAAAAAGGCCGACGAGGCAAACTTGGCTATGGAGAGGATGAGGTAGACACACTTCGCTTTGGTGGAGCAGATGGGCCATCGAAATACCACAGTTACCGCTGAAAGGGATGCTGCTCTGAAAGAACTCAACGAGCTAAAAGCCAAATTTTCAAAAATCATTAAAGAAAAGGATGATGCAAACAAAGCATCCCAGGAGGCATGTGAACAGGCTGTAGTGCTTCGGGGCGAACGGGATGCGGCAATGGCTACGGTTCGGGAGGTGGAGACTAAGGTCGAGGAGGAAGTCCAAAGGGCGGAGTCTAGGCTTGAAGGTGATATTGAAGATCTCCTCATTGTTTATAATGCTAACGTCTTGAAGCATAGAAATCTAGCCTGGCTCGATAATTATCCGACACATCCAATGCCTGGGGCCGATTGGTGGGAGATGAAAAGGCTGCCCACCAAGCTGAATCGATTGATGAGTTCGAGCTCGAAAACCGAGTGTTGAGTGTAGATGAGCAGAAAGTTCTCCATGATGCCATGATTTCATATGAGAAGGAGAAGCTTGGCGCTCAGCATTTGGAAGTTGGAGAAGGCTCTAGCATCGAGCATCATGATACAAGTTCTGAAACTCCCGTGCCGACTCAGCCCGAATTCACACCTGCGGTTGATCCTCAACCCATTCCTGCTTATAATCCGGATCAACCGCAGATATCTCCAGCTCACAAGCAAGTCTCTGAAGTAGTTCCGCCATCCGCGAGCCAAACTAAGGAAGGTACTCTGAACATTCTCTATGCTTATCCGAAATCGGAAGCATCGCCTGAAGTAATTATTAACAGTTCTTCTTCTGTTTCTGTTCAGTGATCGAAGCTACACTAGTTGTGCCTCCTGCAACTTAAGAACAACACCAAGCGCAGGAGGCCATCATAACCGAAGCGACCACTACAAGGACTACGGTACCAACTGATGGAGCGCAAGGGAGCACACTTATTTTTGATGAGTAGATGATGGAGGAACTCCTCGGTCATCACAGTGATCCTTCTGCAGACTTTCGTTCGTTATGGGTGGAAGTGCACCAGTGACAAGTTCTTCGGCTCCAACTGCGGGAGTTCCTGAAGATGCACAAACGCTTCATGAGGAGGAAATCATAGCTAAAATCAATGCTGAAATGGAGGCAGCCACGTGGGGCAGTGGTTTTGGTGGTGGAATGGCTGGACTTGGCCTAGCCTCTTTGCGGATGATATCTCCGGGAGGAACGGTCATTGAGACGAGTGTGCCTGCCCCACCTCCTTCTGTTGATCCGGTCCCTCCGACTCCGCCTACAGGAAGTGTTCCAATACATTTGAGTTCGGAGGAGGATGTTGATATTATGCCCTCAACTAGAGATCGGCCGCCGAAAGGAAAAGGCTCAAAGAGAAAACCAAGCGATAGCTCCAGCAGGTCCACACCGAAGAGGAAACCGAAGAAGAAAAAAGAATAGATACATCTCTTCGCCTTGTTTTTTGAGTAGATAGGAATTTCTTTAGTTTTTGTTGGCCGTGTATAGATGCGGGTTCGGCCCCTGCTAGTAAATTTTTTGGATAAACTTGTACTTAGTTTCCTTCTACAAACAGTTGAAATGAAATTCCATTTTGTCTTTAGTCTCGACTTCTGTTTAATTGCTTAAGTGTTTCAGCATTTTAACTCCAGTTCGGTACGTTTGCGAAATTCCTACCATTGGATTGGATCTGAGTTTATTTGTTAAGTCCTGAAATCACAACTATGAGTGATGACTGAATGTTAAACTGGACTCTGATGTTGTACTGTCTCAATCAATGATTGACGCTTAAGTCCTGCCCCCAGTTTCAGGGACGAATTGTAAAGATCAAGTGGCAATTATGCTCCGTCTTCAACTCATCGAGCTTAATGTCGTTGAATTGATGCTGAAACAAGAAAATTCGAGTGGTCGAATCGCACTCGTTCATCCATTGATGATTGCATCCACACTCTGGGGATTTGCATTCGTACGTTGGCGGTCGGGCTCGCCTACTTGAGTTTCAAGGATACGTCCACGCTCCGGGGACTTAAGTCATTCTCACGGGTGGTCAGTCACACCCGTTCAATGTTTGTAACGATGTCCACACTCTAGGGACTTTAGATGGATTCGTGGGTGGTCACTCTCACCCGATTTGCATTTACACGCTAACCACGATCCGGTGACTTAGAGTTATTTTACGGACGGTCAATCCCAATCCGGTTTGCATTCAAACTCCAATCCACTCTCGGGGATTTTGAGTTAACGTTTATACTCCAATTCACGCTTTAGGAATTTGGAGTTGGCGTTTATGTTGACACTCTGGTTCACACTTTGGGAATCCGGAGTTAGTTGACGTTTGTACTCCAGTCCGCACTCTGGGAGCGTGGAGTTGGTTGATGTTGATACTCCAATACGCGCTCTGGGAATTCGGAGTTAGTCAATGTTTATACTCCAGTTCACACTCTGAGAAATTGGAGTTACCCGAAAGATGGTCAGTCACATCTGTTCAGGCTTTAGGATTTCGTTCGCACTTCGGGAACGACGAATCTATCAGGATTGTGGATGGTTGGTTCACATCCACCCTGAGTTAACAAGCGAGGTCGTTTGGATGGACGGATCCATCCTCCTCAAACTTGGTCAAGATACAAGCGAAGTCATTAGGTGGACGGATCCACCCTCTTCGAGGTCGTATTTGTAAGTTTACACTCCAGTTCACACTCTGGGAATATGGAGTTGGTTAAAGGATTGTCATGTATCAATCCTTTTTTGACTTCAGTGTGATGACTTGCCCTTGAGCTCGGGTATCATTTAGTGAGTAATCGGTCGTATCACAGTCACTCCCTATTTGAATAAATTCCACCGTGGGGTGGGATTTAACTCTCCATGCATAGTGATAGTTGTATGACGCATTCAATAAATCACAGCTCTGGCTCGAAGAGATTGCATTTTATTGCTGAAATAAGAAAATATGGCAAAATCAGTTGCCTTATTACAAATTCAAATTTCGAAATGCAGAAACAAATTGCAAATGAAAAATAGACTGAATAAATAAACATAGCCTGTCATGTGTAGTAGCGACGAAGACTTTCGCTGTTCCAGGCTCTCGGAAGGGTGAGACCGTCAACGGTCGATAATTTGAATGTACCATCTCTGAGCTTTCGTTCAATAACATACGGCCCATCCCAAGTTGGCTTCACATGCGAAGGGACCAGGTAAATTCTCTTAAGGACGAGATCGCCGAGTTCAAAGGTTCGGGGTCGGACCTTAGCATTGTATAATCGGGCGACTCGACTTCGGTATGCGGCTGCCCTCAAATTAGCCTCTTCACGCTTCTCATCCAATAAATCCAGAGATTCGGCAAGTAATATAACATTCATCTTTAGGTCATAGTATGTCACACGATGAGAAGGCACTTCTAACTCGATTGGAATAATAGCTTCTGAACCATAAGAAAGAGAAAACGGAGTGTGGCCGGTCGTGGATTTGTGGGTTGTTCGGTAAGCCCATAAAGCCAAAGGAAGTTCATCGACCCACTTGCCTCCGGCTTTTTCCAGTCATTTCTTCAGAATAAACTTTATAACTTTATTAACGGCTTCGACTTGTCCATTCGCTTGAGGGTGTGCGACTGCGAAGAATTTCTTCTGAATGTGGAATCGTTGACAGAAGTCTTTAAATTCAGCACCTTCGAATTGGGTCCCGTGATAGTATGTGGGAGACCAAATCGGCAGATGATGTTGCGTACTACAAAGTTGATCACCTTATTTGTTATAATTGTAGCAAGGGGTTCAGCTTCCGCCCACTTGGTGAAGTAATCAACTGCTACGATGGCGTACTTCAAACCACCTTTGGCTAGAGGTAAAGAGCCAATAATGTCAATGCCCCATACAGCAAACGGCCATGGACTGACCATTTGAGTTATTTCGGTAGGTGGGGCCCTCGGAATCCGAGCGTGCTTCTGGCATTTGTCGCACTTTCTGGCGTAATCTGATGCATCGCGATTTACGGATGGCCAATAGTATCCATATCTGAGCACTTTCTTGGCAAGGGCTTGCCCCCCCGGTGTGATTGCCACATTCTCCTTCGTGCACATCATGCAACACTCGTTTGATTTCATCGTGAGCGATACACCGGAGTAAAGGAACAGAGTACCCTCTTCTATATATGACTCCATTCTGAATAGTGAACCGCGAAGCTTTTCGAAGAATTTGTCTCTTTTCACTCCTGCGCTCTGGCAGGGTCCCATGCTCGAGATAATTTCTAAACGGAGTCATCCATGACTCCTTATCGTGAACAATCTCAAATATCCAATCTATCTCCATTCGGTCGATGCTCGGGGAAGCTAATGTCTCCACGGGAACGAGTCCCATTTGTCGTGCCTCGCCTGTACTAGCTAACTTTGCTAATGAGTCTGCCTTTTGATTGCGCTCTCAGGGTATGTAGTAGATGTCATAATAATCGAACTGGTTTAATATTTCCTGAACCCGAGCAAGGTAAGCAGCCAGTCTTCGATCCTTGGCCTGGTATTCCCCCTGAACTTGACACACGACCAATTGCGAATCACAATAAATCTCCACAGCAATGATTTTCAAATCTCTGACAAGTCTCAATCCGGCAAGTAGGGCTTCATACTCAGCTTCATTGTTGGTCGTGCGAAAATCAAAATTTAAAGCATAGCATATAGATCGACCTTCAGGTGTTTCAAGTACAACCCCTACACCTGAGCAACGGTCATTTGACGCACCATTTGTATGCAGCCTCCAGATATACTTGGGAGATTCACTCGTTTCGGGCAAGTCCTCTGGGATGGTAAATTCAACTATGAAATCTTCTAGGACTTGTCCCTGGATGGCTCGCCTTGGAGCGTAAGTAATGTCAAACTGACTTAACTCGATATTCCATTTGAGTAACCTACCAGACGTCTCAGGCCGCATAAGAACCTGTCGTAACGGCTGTTCAGTGTAAACGGTGATAGGATGAACCTGAAAATGCGGATGGAGCTTCCTCGAGGCAATAATAAGACAATAAGCCAACTTCTCTAGCTTCGGATAATTTCTCTCAGCTCCGGTTAGTCGTTTGCTAATATAATAGACCGACTTTTGTATTCGGTCTTTCTCCCGAATTAGGGCAGCACTGATTGCATTTTCTGATACCGCCAAATAAATGTACAATTTCTGTGATTGATAGGCTTCGACAAAATTGGCAGTGTGGAGAGATGTTGAATTAATGCTCGGAATATGCCCTCACATTCTGTAGTCCATTCAAAGTTTCGTTTCCCTTTTCGGATCAGATCGAAGAAGGGAATGCATTTGTCAATAGATTTTGAAATAAACCTGCTCAGTGCTGCTACTTTCCCATTGAGACTCTGGACTTGCTTTATAATTCTCGGAGTTTCAAGGTTTCTAATCGCCCAGATCTTTGCGGGATTGGCTTCCATTCCTCGAGCGTTGACGATAAACCTAAGGAATTTTCCTGATGCGACCCCAAAGTGACATTTCAACGGGTTGAGCTTCATTCTGTATTCTCGGAGGAAATTAAACATTGACTCCAGGTCTCTGATGTGATCAATGGAAAATCATGACTTGACTAGCATGTCGTCCACATACACCTCCATGGTTTTTCCAATTTGATTGGCGAACATTCGATTAACTAATTATTGATAAGTCGCGCCAGCATTCTTGAGTCCAAAAGGCATAACCTTGTAGCAATAAAGTCCCATATTGGTTATGAAGCTGGTATGCTCTTGGTCGGGTAAGTGCATTGGTATTTGGTTGTAGCCGGAATACGCATCCATGAAGGATATGAGTTCATGTCCGGCCGTTGAATCTACGAGTTGATCAATTCGAGGAAGTGAAAAACTATCTTTAGGGCATGTTTTATTCAGATCAGAGTAATCGATGCACGTTCTCCATTTTCCATTTGGCTTTCGAACAAGTAAAGGATTTGACACCCATTCCGAATATAATGCATCTCGAATAAATCCATTCGATTTAAGCTTGTCTACTTCTTCCTTAAGGGCGGTAGATCTCTCTGGATCCATACCACGCCTTTTTTGTTTGACCGGGACGTGCCGCGGGTCAATGTTCAATGCGTGGCTCGCGATGCCCAGCGAGATCCCACACATGTCAGAATGCGTCCAGGTAAATATGTCAAGATTTTCCCAGAGAAATTCAACCAATTCCTCTTGCATTTGTTGGCTTAACTGAGATCCAATCTTTATCATTCTAGAATCATCGCTATCATCAATCGGAACATCGATCGTCAGTTCGGTCGAAGAAGCTTGACCGTCTTTACTTTCATCTTCACTTTTGGTGTCTCTCGAGTCAAAATCTCTTTGGAATTGGTTGGGGTGCCTAGGCCTAGGCCCAGGCGTCAATTGTCAATTATCAACAAAAAGGACGCAGAGAGATTCCTCTACGCCCTTTCCTTTCTCTTTTCGCTGCCCCTCGCGCAGCTCAGCAACATAACAGGCTCGTCCAGCAGCCTGACCTCCTTGAACGACTCCAACTCCACGATCGGTGGGGAACTTTAGAGTCAAACACCATAGGGAAATAGCAGTCCTGAACTCAGCTAGGGTCGGTCGGCCCAAGAAAACATTATATGGCGAGTCTATATCCAAAACAACAAACTGCAGTATCCGGACTCTCCGACGTTCTCCAATACCTAACTCCACTGGCAATTCCACCACTCCAGTGGATATAGTTACACTCCCATTGAAACCATGGATACGGTACTGACAAGGTTTCAGATCTTTAGTCTCCATTTTCATCTGATCATAGGCTCGCTTGAACAATATATTCACATAACTTCCATTGTCTACCAAGATCCTCTTCATCCAACTACTTGAGCTGATATGACAAGTGGATCGATGGTTGGGGCTTTGATCCTATCGGCATCTCTATCTCAGAAGATGATGTCGTCAGTCATCATCTTTTGTTGCTTGGCCGGAGCCCCATCTTCCAAACTACTACAACATTCGAAGCTCGCATGCCTAACAGAACTGGCATACGACTCCATTTCCTTCCCGCTTCGTTCTGCTGGATGAGGACCACCACTAATGGTATTTATCACCAACCTCCCGCCAGTACGAGCGGGTTCCTCCTGTCTTGCCTAATTCGGTGTATGGTTCTGATTCGATTTGCCCGCACCTCCAGACTGCGGCGCCGCACAAACTGTTCCAACTTCCTTTCACGCATCAACTTTTCAATGAGATCCTGCGAATGACGGCACTCATTTGTGTTATGGCCGTAGCTTTCATGGAATTTACAAAACTTCCCTGTCTGGATCTGTTTCTCCGATGACTATTTCGAAGCAGGTTTCTTGTACTAAATAGTGTTGCAGGTCTGTAAATACACATTCTCCAGCGATGTATTCAAAGGAGTGTAGTTATCAAACATAGGAGCCCTACGTCGCGGACCACGGTTCTGATCCCGTTTTCTATTCTGATTCCTATTGCCTTTTTGCTGAGTCTGTTTATTCTGAATGTTCAATTGTACCTTTCCGGAGCTCTCCTCGGATTGTTTAACAGCAACATTACTTTGAATTCCTTCCATACTAGGCCCTACGTCATCCTTTTTCCTAGACTGTTTCGCATCCTCCCTTCTCAAGAACTGGGCTGCCTTGGAATAAAAACGGTCCAATGACGCATGAGGTTTTTCGGCCAACCTGTTGTCGAACTCAGAATCGGGGTCAATCCCTTTAGTCAATGCCATTAGAATGGAGTTATCATTAGGGTTGCTGATCTCAGCGCATTCAACATGAAATCTCTTTAAATAATGCCCGAGTGTCTCTCCAGGAGCTTGAGTGACACTAGATAAAGTATTAACATCCTTCGGTCTTGCGACATGCATACGAAATTGCTCAATAAACTCTATTGCCAACTGATCAAAACATGAGGTAGATCGAGGTGGCAGTCGAGTAAACCACATAGTCGCTATGCCCCCCAGAGAGATCAGGAAGCTTCGTCATTTGACTACATTATCAGCTCGTGCAGCATTCATCAACCATTCATACTTCAGGATATGTTGATTAGGATCAGAGGTAAACGGGTAAAGTCGGCATCCTGAATCACCGAGGTGGTTCAACATAAAGTATCTCATCAGTAAAAGGAGTATGACTCCGGGAGATTCCCCAATCGTCATTGCTAAGACCCTGACTTTCACGGATCATTTGATGGATCATCGTCGGAATGTCAGGCATTTGGACATTTTGAGCAGGTTGGGCCAAGGTGTAGTCGGGTTCCACAATGCGAGGAGCAGCCAGTCGCTGTCGACGGTCAATGTCTCGCCTCCTGTGTTCTATGTCTTCGGGGACATAAGGCTCGGGAGTATGGTTGCGTTGATGGCGGGTCGGATCCGTTCGGTTTTGAGCGTCAACTCCCAAATCAGCAGCAGTGGTAGTGCAGTTATCAGTAATATGGTATGGGGTAGCGCCTCCTCGGGAGGAGGGTCCAGTCTGATGGCTGGTTGACGGGCCAACTCTCGGTTTCCCAAGACTCAATGTATGCTGATGCCCAGTGGCCTGTGTGTAACTTTCGTCCAGTCGTGGGCGTGTGGATCTATGATGGTAATCAGAAGAGGCTGAACTTTCGGTGGACGAATAGGAAGCCTGATCCCTCCTGGATCTCCTTCGTCGTTGACGGTTCAATTGGTTGGTCAGTTCCGCATTAGCACAGAGCTGTTGGTGGTTCTGAGTCAGTTCTTGCATTAGCATCTGAAATTCTTCCCTGGTAACGGGGCCTTGCGGATCTAATGGTCCGGCAATATTCTGATCAGTTGGAGGCAGTTGTACGGGATTTTGTCTGTCCCGTCCTTTTGGATCTGCGGCAGTTGAGGTAGTCCTTGTGTTAACCATGATGAATAGTAAAGCTCTTTCCTATATTTGATGCAAATCTGAATAGGATGGAGGAATTTTAAACTTGGAATCTGGATCTTCTTCTTAGATTTGTGCAATCCGATATCGATAGTAGATCTAACGAGCAAGAGAAAAACTGTGTTCTCTCAATGAAAGCACCAAAGTGTTTGTACCAAAATTGGGCACAACACTCTTTGGAAGGGTTTGAAGAGATGAAATAAAGAATTAAATGTAAAAATAGGATTATCTAACAAACACTTCAAACAATAATAAAAAAAACAGCAAAAGAACGCAAAGATTTAGAGTGGTTCGGCGTATTGCCTACGTCCACTATGAAATGATTAATCTTTATTAACTTTTTCTTGCTGGTTACAGCGGATTACGACAGTAAATCTCGAGTACAACAGTGAAATTCGAGTACAACGGTGAATTCGGCAGAGTCTGGACATCAGAGAGAAAAAGGATCCCTTTTCTGTAGGCTCTGGGATGCTATTTATAGGCGTAGGCTGCAAATATCTCGCTCAGATCTCGAGAGACCTCTTCTGGCACGTAGGTGGGCCCACGCGATCGATCCCTCGTGATTTGCACTCGGTCCTTGATCGATACGAACGAATTTCGTATCGATCAAGATTTGGTCCAATCGAGTCGAAATTGGGCATGAACATTCTTTAGGTTGTATGTAAGCTCCTTTGAAAATTTGGTGGCATTTGGACTTGTAGGTTGTGAGTTATGATCGATGCAAATTCGAGTTTTTGGTAGGTTGTTTAGTTCGTATCGATACCCTTCGTATCGATCTGTTCGTATCGGTCTGAGCATGTGCCTTCGAGTTGACGTGGCGCTAGTTTCTAGGATCGATCCACATTTCATGTCGAATCGACCGAGTATTTCCAAGGTTTTCGCCTCGTTCGTATCGATCTTAACTGTTCTGTTCGTATCAATCGGTCGCATTATTCTGTTCGTATCAATCGGTTGCGTTGCTTTGTTCGTATCGACCGGTTGCATTGCCTTGTTCATATCGATCGATTGCGTTGTTCTGTTTGTATCGATCGATTGCATTGTACTTTGTATCAGTGGGAAGTGTTGATTTCGTATCGATTCGTGGTTGATCGATATGAAGCATGTTGAAACTTAATCGATACGAACTAGACACTCGCATTGCAGTTGATGGATACGAAGTAGACAATAGCCGACCGATTCGAAGCGAGCCTGTCTGCTGATGGATATGAAGAAGACTGTCTTCGATGGATACAAACAAGACGGATGCATGGCAATGGACACGAATAGATAGATATGCGATGGATACGAAATCGACCGATGCGATGTGGCCTAATCGATACGAAATGATGGGTACGAACGAATTGGTTTCCTTGACTTGCATCGATCATATCTTGAGCATACGAACTCGGATTGACTCGAAATTTGGAACGTTGGCTTTCATAGCTTTGTTTGTCATGTCATGTCAATTGTAGCTCGATCTGGACTCGGACAAAATTCGTCGATATCCATAGTGAGCCTGCGTACAACCGATCTTCGAGACGGGCTGTCCTCGGTTTCCAGTTAAGTTCTTGGTATCACGGCCTTGCCAAAAGGCAGGATAACATGATGTTACACATGCACACACATATATATGTATATGATACATACATATATGTATGTATACTTGTATAGATATATAAAATAAAATTAAATAAATCTCAAGCTACAAATTGTACAGTTAAAATATATATGGACATAGTAATAAATATTGCCATGACTAAATTATTAATAATGACATTTAATGAATAGATCAATTCTAATTAAAGAGATAAAATGAAAGGTTTCTCTCTCTATTTAATACAATTAATGCTTTCAATTATTTCTTGTTTTAGGGAAAGAAATGAAGGTTTCATTTTCTATACATTAACACTTATAAATAAATGTTAGGTGTATTTGATACACTATACATTTGAAATTAAATTTATTTAAACTTCCCTTTAACTATTTTAAATAGAATACAAGATTTTATTTAAACCAAATTTAGAAAAGTTCTAAATGAAATTTAGACTTCGTAGGTACATTAAAGATCCAAAATGGTAATATTTTTTAAATTCACCAATTTCTTCCACTGCGGGCTGGCCCAGTTCCTTCAATGGTATCAAAGCCCAATAGCCTATGCATCTAAATTAGTTATGTTAGGGCTAACTAATTAAACTTGTGCACTAAGTACGATGTCTAGAAAGGTAATGTCTAGGCTTAGAATTGGATAATCACCATGTCCTACCTGGTTACCAGCCTGGCCTGAAAGGTGAGCGAGTCCAAAAGTTGCCCCTAATAGAAAAGGCCCAATTTGAATTGGGCCTTGGGTTAGTTTTCAAAATTGTTTTGAAAATTAAAATAAAGCATCTTTATTATAAAAGTCATAATACAACATAAGCTTTCAAAATGTTTGAAAGAATAACGATATTTTCAAAATGTTTGAAAATATTTATATACTAATTTCAAAATTTAAAATTTATTAATAATATTAATTAAATTAATTAATTAATACATATATGCATACATTATATATGTTGATATATGTTATGTTATTTTAAAATGTTTAGGATACATAAGTTTACATGCATGTATGTAAGATAAAATTTGAAATTAATAAAATTTAAAAAAAATTGTTTATGTGACGCCCTACCCCGAGACCCACATTAACAAAGAGTATTACTGGGTAATACTATCTGCTAATGCGGAGAATAGGGTTGGTTAGGAGCGACCATCTATAGCTTTGTCTTAAACATCTATTAAATACGTCGATTAATGCACTAATTTTTTTTCTCAAGTGGATCGACATATTCAATAAATTCTAAACACAAAACTATTGTGGCTAACGGATCTATCAGAAAAAAATACAACAACAAAATGTACATCACATCACAGAACAACAAACAAACACATATATATACATATACACTGATACATCACCAGTACAATACAAAATGATACATCACAAGTGGTTCGAAGACCACACTATATACAACAAGACAAAAATATACATATCAGAGTCAAACAAAAGACTACAATACAAAAGATGATAATCAGATATCCAAGCGAAAGCATCAAGGCAAAGCTAAGTCCAAAAGCAGGTATCTAACCTGAAATGACTCGGTCTGAACCGAGTATAAAATACACGGGTCAGTCTAGCTAAACCAATCAGTTTAGAATGATAAGTGATAATATGAAGCATAAGGATAAAGGGTAGGGTATCCTCTCAAATGAGAATAAACAATAGTAAAAGCATGTCACTACTTCAAATGAGTTAATCTCACAGAGTATGAATAACCTCGAAAGAGATAAACTCATCAATAAAAGCAACTAAGTATAAGCATGCCTCATATCATCGGCATATCCCAAAACAACTATAATGGTTTAGAGAAACCATAACTCCTAAAAAGGAGAAATCCTAAAACTCAAACTCAAAACTTGCCATAAATGGCAATCACAAAAATATTCTCTAGATAGAGAGGTCTCAAACATAAAATACACCAAAAATGGCAATCTCATATATCTCCAAAAGGAGAGTATAAATCTCAAATAAACGCCAAGTGTTGGCAAACCCAAATCTCAAATATAGAACTCGAAAAGGAGTTCAAATTTCCAAAGATGTAATCGCCATATATAATGTCTCGAATGGCTCAAATGGTCAATAACATAGAAAGGCGATACACTTGGAAAATCACAAAGAAATCAATGAAATCATCTCAAAGATAGCACGTGCTTATGCCGAATCCCGCCAAGTACTATTCTCTCAAAATAAAGCGCCACATCTCTTAGACAAACGTCCCGAAGGACAACATCCCGAAGGCCAAATACGTCTCAATGGACAAATACGTCTCTTAGACAAACATCCTGAAGGACAAATACGTCTCAATGGACAAATACATCTCTTAGACAAACATCCCGAAGGACAAATAACTTGAAGGTCCAGTACTGGCAAATACGTCTCTTAGACAAATGTGTCACAAACTCTCAGATAGGAACCCGAAAAGTATTGACAGTGTGTCCCATACCACATGTTCTCACTAATCGGTTTACTAACCGCTAGCCAATGCCACACCAGAAAGCAGTTAAAATATTTCCCTCATCTCATCAGCAAATACGACCCGAAGGTCAAAACGATCAAACGGACAAGTCAGGAATGGACCGAAAAGATAAACGCACGTGTCCCATACCACGTGTTTTACCCAATCATTTAATTCTCCTTCTCGTTCGCTCAAATAGTGCAAAAACGTGTATTTTATATAGAAAATAATTTTTTTGTGAAAACAAGCTTTTAAAACAATTTTTCGAAATCGTTTTTTGGGAAACAAACTTTAAAATTCCCTTATTATAGAGAATATATAGATTTATAGCTTGAAAATAATTTATAAATATTATATAATAATTCTTTCAAAAGCCAATTTATTTTAAAAAATATTTCAAAATTATTTAGAAAAACCGTGCTCGAAATTATGGAAAAATATTGAAAATTCCCAAAAACCGACATTCGAATTCATCTAAAAAAACGATTCATTTTGGATCACAAATTCTCCAAAATTTTGGCTAGCCTATTGATAGGCATCATAGCCTTCAAAACAGTTCAGAAATATCACAAATACAAGAGGTAGAAGTCGGAAATCAGACGGAAAAAGAAGGCAGAACACAAAAATGCACAGGCAAAAATAATACCCAGGTCTGAAGTCTTCTTCGGGTTCAACTTTCAAACATAATATGAATGGCTTAATGACCTCAGAATGGTCTGAAATTTGATATACACAAATGAGAATAATTTATCTATGCAATGGAAAAATACTCACTGAATTCCGACATGAACTGGTAAAGATATGAAATTTCAAACATGGACTTAGGCCATGATGAATTCTGCCCAGGTCTGAAAACCCTCTCGGGTTCAACTTACTGACATGAAACAGGTGACCAAATGACCTCTGAATGAACTAAAAATTAGTACGCACATAGTAGAAAATTTCAACTTTCAAATAAAAAAAATCAAATAATTCCGATAGGAAATGAAAAAGATACGCTGTCTCAAATATGAACTCAGGCCATGTTTGCCGCAGCTCAGAAAACGGAAATGTGCACAGGTCTGAAAACCTTCTCAGGTTCAACTTACAGGCATGAAACAGAGGACCAAACTACCTCAGATTGAATTGAAAAGTTGTATGCACATAGTAGAAAACTTTAAATTTCAAATTAAAAAAGAATTGATGAATTCCGACAGGAAATGAAAGAGATATGTTGTCTCAAACATGGACTCGGCCATGTTTGCAGCAACTCAGAAACAAAAATGTGTACAGGCCTAAAAACCATCTCGGGTTCAACTTACAGGCATGAAATAGAGGACCAAACGACGTCAGATTGAACTGAAAATTGGTATGCACATAGTAGAAAACTTCAACTTTCAAATAAAAAAGAATCAGCTAATTCCAACATAGGAATAAGAAGACATGGTCATGCAAAGTAGCTACTCAGAACAATTTTCACAGTAATATCAAACAGCACAAATTTCAATTACAATAAACGATTTTTGACATTTTGAAGCTTTTCTTCAGCTAGAATTTTGTGAGCAGTTAACTCACCTTGCAATTGAAGAGAAAAACTTAGATTTATAGCTGAAAGATGGAAGCTTGGAGCAAGAAATAGCTTCAAATACCTGTAATTTCTTAAAACAGAAACATGCAAAGAGAAGACTACAGTTAACAGACAACCCAAATTTCAATTTGGAATTTTAATGGAATAATCTCATTTTGGAATGGATTACCTGTTGAAATCTCTTTAATTTGAAAGAAGACAACAAATTTTATTGAAGAGAATGAGGGATTTAGCCTAGATTTGAAGATGAGAAAAGTTTCTTCTTATCTTTCCGACTTTGTTTTACAGTAAGTAAAAAAGAGAACGTACAGGGAGGAGAGAAGATGTTTTCTCACTTTTGTAGTTCTGGTTTGCTAATTAATGGGCTTGGACCCAAACAAAAGATTTAATTAGCCTAAGTAAAACAATTTTATCACTAAAAACAAATATATACTTATGTTGATAAATAAAACAACATATTTTCACCAAGTTCAACACAATAAAATTATGTAAACATATTTTCATGTTTAATAAAATATTTTACAACTAATAAAAATATAATTTAAGTTATAAAAACATTTTTATTATCAAAAACTCTCTTTTTTGAATGAATAACCAATTTACACAAATATTCACATAAATCACCATTTTTAACTCCAAAAATTACACAAAAATTATTTTCTTGTGTAATAAAATATAACAAACCATTTTCCATCATTTTCATAACCAAAACTTATTTTTAAAACAAATTTCTTCTTTTTATTTATAATATACAAATTTTAAAATCAAATACTTCCTTTAAAAATCAATAAAAGAAGCATTTGGCAATAATTATTGCATTTTCACTAAATAAAATCATTTTTCACTCATTTTTATCACAAACAACCAAGATAAAGTTTTCAAAACTTTATTTCCATATTTTATTTCCAAAATCCCTTGTTTATCCCAAATAAACAATTTAAATCTCCAATTTATTTTTATTTTCTCAATATTAAATTATAACCACCGTTATAATTTAATATTTACAGGTAATCACCAAAACCAGGGTTGTTACAGACTCCCTCCCTTATAAAAATTGCGTCCTCGCAATTTCTAGAGAAGTGTTGTATTCAATACTATTTATTTCATCAAGCAAAGGAAGATAGATAAGGTCGAGTTTAAAATTCCTCATCCTAACACAAGATGATAGAAAATCAAAATAAGATTGCTTGATTAATTCTATGGTTTCCCAATGGTTATCATTGGGATTAGCGGATTATTGAATTTTTTCGAGCAATACTTCATGATTTAGAAGGCGTCTTACCTTCGAAACAAGAACAGAGACAAGATGCCACACAAAAGTTCAATCGAGTGAGATTGATTTCTTAGGAGCTTCTCGAATAGAGTCGGGATTTAACAAAATTTTATCCCGGTTTCAACCAACTAAATAATTGTCAACATAACGTTCCGTATGTCACTATGGAAAGAGCCATGCCGACATTAGATTGACACAATGGAGGTAAGAAAACTCAATAAGAGGTAAGTGGTTTCCTCAATACCACCAACCCAAACGACCGTGTAAATGCAAGTTGCTAGATAATTGCACAAAGGCAAGACAAACTCAAAAAATGGATTTTTTTTATACTCCTATTTAACTAAACAAATATTTTCAAGGTTATCAAAATCCATTTTCTTCATAATCAAATTCTCAAATCTCAATATTTAGAAAATTTTCAAAACCTCTTACAAAAGTCCAATTTAATATTCAAACTCTACATTTAAAGTGAATAAAGTTTCACTCCTAAATTCTACCAAAATATATTTCAGTTTTAAATATATATATTTATACTAAACATGAATTCAATTACATCCACGAAATAGGTAGAATACACATGACCACAAAGAAAACAAGTAAATTTCAATTTCAAATCTGCTGTAAAGAAAACAAATTTTGACATAGCAAACAACAAAATCAGAGAACTCTTATAAAATAAAAGTTATTCTACTAAGTCTATGCTTTCCAACGATATAAAGATGATCAAAATCGGATTCCCGGCTTGAAAGTTATGCTAAATTTACTTTCAGCCCAAATTTTAGAAATTTTATAATAAGGCAGAAATGTTTATTCACTTTCAAAACTATTTTAGACAGAATAAAAGGCAAAATTTTCCAAAGTGGTAAATAAAATTTATAGATTTCAGAAGGCTCTTTTTATTGCAAAAAGTTTTAACTCATTCGGAGTTATAAATATCAAGTTATTGTTGTTTTAGCACAGCACTTTTTCAAACCAAATTTCATCTTTCAAATCAATTTAAATTTTGAAATTTTCCCAAACCACTTTAGTTTCAAATTATATTTTCAAGCAAGCTTTTTGCTAAATCATTTATTAAATGATCTTTATTTTCCCCGGAAAGCTAAGACATACCAAAATATGATCAACTTTATGCAATCAACGTAAAAGAAATAATTCATTTATTGGAAAAACATTCATTACTTTTCAAAATCTAACTTTAAAGCAATTAACTAAGAAAACTCATTTTGAAAGAGAAAGCTAATCCCTTTCATTATCAAGAAGTGATTGTTGATTACCCATAAAATAAATTTTAGGGTATATATATATATAAAGTTTAAAATCATTCTCACAATTAAAATGATTATACTACATAAATGGTTCATTTATCAAAACAACTCAAATTCACATTTCCGCTTTGTCACAAAAATTAAATTTCCATCAACATAAAACTAATTAAAGTTGATAATTAATTCAAACTTGTTTTCAAAAGAATTTTACAAATTCACACCAACAAATTTTTAATACAACCAAAAATTCAAAACAGAACTAACTCACAAACTCATGCTAAAAGTTTAAAATTAGCATGTTCAACTTCAAAAATTTCAAATAATACAAGGGTATTGCCTCGCCATTGATTTATAGCGAATGACCCCATAGATTGGCTGCAGAGTTAACCAAATGATCAAAACTGCCTCGCCACTCATCCAACACTCACTAGGGTTTAATGGCTGCATTACACATTCAAAATAAAATTTAATTCTCAAACTATATTAATTAATTCCAAATTTTACTTATTAAAACTCAATTTACCGTGTCTGACTGTCTCATCACAGCGTTTAGGAAATTCCTTTAGATAACGTTGATCAGGCGTATCGAGCGGAATTCTTAAAGCACTCGATGGACAACCCAACACAAAAATCATTTTCTATAAAAAGAAATACCTCATATATACTCTACAAAATATTCTTTGTTGTCTCAATAAACAAAACTCCAGTTTCACTTAAAACATAGCTTCAATTTGAAAGATTTAAAAATTCAAATAGTTGCTTACACAATCAAAGAACACAAGAAGAACTCATCGAGATAATCTCAGAATACTCCATTCACAAGATTGATAAATAAGCGGGAGTGTTTCCCAAACCGAACGGTATAATGAGCCATACACAAGAACCATACGAGTGTGGAATGCAGTAAGAGGGACACTATCCTCCGCAAATCGTAGCTGATGAAAATCGGTGCAAGGTCAAGCTGAGGAAAAATCCCAGCACCACTAAATAAATCGAATATGTCATCAATCATAAGCAATAGATACTCGTTCTAATAGTTAACTTGTTAAGCTTGCGAACATGGATGCAAAGCCTAAGAATACCATTAGATTTCTCAACAAAGATAACCGTGGCACCCTACAGTGAAAACTGGACTGAATGAATTGCTTAGCTTCACGCTTCAGCAATTACTTCTAGAGTTTCACATTTCCCTAGTAGACATCCTCGTGGAAGGATGACTAACAGGCTAAGAACCAGAAATGAGGTCAATCACAAAACTCAATTGCCCGATTGGGTTGCAAATCCGAAACAGACTCACATATATCAACAAAATCACAAACACTAGAATTCGAGATATATCATTATCATCTCGATACTCAAGAACAAATAAAGATACTTCAAAATTATCATCAACATTCTAAATACAAGAGATAACTAATCAGCCGAATAAGGATGCCTAAAATATAGGATCCTTCCAGAACATAGGATTGGACTTGATAACAAACAAGTCAATCCATCCCCAAAATCATATTAAACTCAAGGTGATGGCTAATGTGCAGATTTGCACAGAAAGAAAATCTACAAAGAACAACCTCAATATTATCACACAACATGCCAAGTATTGTGGATCCCCTCAATAGAATTCGCAATCCTTAAGAAATAACAAGATAAGAAACATTCAACGGTATTAACAAGCTCCTTCGATACGAATCTGTGTCAAACACCCGTATCGAAGAGAACTAGAATAAAATAATCATGATAAGGATTATTCATAAGATAAGATATCATTATTTAATTATGGAATACTATGGAATAAAATATATTTCTAGACATATTCCAAACTTTTATCTACCCCAAAGGACACAAAAAGGTCAAGGACACGATGATTAAGGGATTTGTAACACCTGTACTATACTTTGATGTACCGTAATATATGTTTATGTTCTGTGTTTATCAAATTTTATTCTGAACTCAGCTCTGATACCAAGCTGTGACACCCCACCCTGAGACCCACATTAACAAAGAGTATTACTGGGTAATACTGTCTGCTAATGCGGAGAATAGGGCTGGTTAGGAGCGACCATCTATAGCTTTGTCTTAAACATCTATTAAATAATGCTCTAATTCTTTTTTTCTCAAGTGGATCGACATATTCAATAAATGCTTAACACAAAACTATAGTGGCTAACAAATCTATCAGAACAAAATAAAACAACAAAATGTACATCACATCACAGAACAGCAAACGGACACATATATATACATATACACTGATACATCACCAGTACAATACAAAATGATACATCACAAGTGGTTCAAAGACCACACTATATACAACAAGTCAAAAATATACATATCAGAGTCAAACAAAAGACTACAACACAAAAGATGATAATCAGATATCCAAGTGGAAGCATCAAGGCAAAGCTAAGTCCAAAAGCAGGTATCTAACCTGAAACGACCCGGTCTGACCCGAGTATAAAATACACGGGTCAGTCTAGCTAAACCAATTAGTTTAGAATGATAAGTGATAATATGAAGCATAAGGGTAAAGGGTAGGGTATCCTCTCAAATGAGAATAAACAATAGTAAAAGCATGTCACTACTTCAAATGAGTTAATCTCACAGAGTATGAATAGACTCGAAAGAGATAAACTCATCAATAAAAGCAACTAAGTATAAGCATGCCTCATATCATCGGCATATCCCAAAACAACTATAATGGTTTAGAGAAACCATAACTCCTAAAAAGGAGAAATCCCAAAACTCAAACTCAAAACTCGCCATAAATGGCAATCACAAAAATATTCTCTAGATAGAGAGGTCTCAAACACAAAATACACCAAAAATGGCAATCTCATATATCTCCAAAAGGAGAGTATAAATCTCAAATAAATGCCAAGTGTTGGCAAACCCAAATCTCAAATATAGAACTCGAAAAGGAGTTCAAATTTCCAAAGATGTAATCGCCATATATAATGTTTCAAACGGCTCAAATGGTCAATAATGCAAAAAGGCGATACACTTGGAAAATCACAAAGAAATCAATGAAATCATCTCAAAGATAGCACGTGCTTATGGCTGAAGCCCACCAAGTACTGTTCTTTCAAAATAAAGTGCCACGTCTCTTAGACAAACGTCCCGAAGGACAACATCCTGAAGGCCAAATACGTCTCAATGGACAAATACGTCCCTTAGACAAACATCCTGAAGGACAAATACATCTCAATGGACAAATACATCTCTTAGACAAACATCCCGAAGGACAAATGACCCGAAGGTCCAATACTGGCAAATACGTCTCTTAGACAAATGTGTCACAAACTCTCAGATAAGGAATCCGAAAAGTATTAACAGTGTGTCCCATACCACATGTTCTCACTAATCGGTTTACTAACCGCTAGCCAATGCCACACCAGAAAGCAGTTAAAATATTTCCCTTATCTCATCAGCAAATACGACCCGAAGGTCAAAACGATCAAATAGACAAGTCAGGAATTAACCGAAAAGATAAACGCACGTGTCCCATACCACGTGTTTTACCCAATCGTTTAATTCTCCTTCTCGTTCGCTCAAATAGTGCAAAAACGTGTATTTTATATAGAAAATAATTTCTTTGTGAAAACAAGCTTTTAAAACAATTTTTTGAAATCGTTTTTTGGAAAACAAACTTTAAAATTCCCTTATTATAGAGAATATATAGATTTATAGCTTGAAAATAATTTATAAATATTATATAATAATTCTTTCAAAAGCCAATTTATTTTAAAAGTTATTTAAAAATTATTTAGAAAAACCCGTGCTCGAAATCAAGGAAAAACATTGAAAATTCCCAAAAAACCGACATTCGAATTCATCTAAAAAACGATCCATTTTGAATCACAAATCCTCCAAAATTTTGGCTAGCCTATTGATAGGCATCATAGCCTTCAAAATAGTTCAGAAATATCACAAATACAAGAGGTAGAAGTCAGAAATCAGACGGAAAAAGAAGGCAGAACGCAAAAAATGCACAGGCAAAACAATACCCAGGTCTGAATTCTTCTTCGGGTACAACTTTCAGACATAATTTGAATGGCTTAATGATCACGGAATGGTCTAAAATTTGATATACACAAATGAGAACAATTTATCTATGAACTGGAAAAAAGCTCACTTAATTCCGACATGAACTGGTAAAGATCTGAAATTTCAAACATGGACTCAGGCCATGTTGAATTCTGCCCAGGTCTGAAAACCCTCTCGGGTTCAACTTACTGACATGAAACAGGTGACCAAATGACCTCTGAATGAACTGAAAATTAGTATGCCCATGGTAGAAAACTTCAACTTTCAAATAAAAAAAAGAATCAATGAATTCCGATAGGAAATGAAAAAGATACGCTGTCTCAAACATGGCTCAGGCCATGTTTGCAGCAGCTTAGAAAACGGAAATATGCCCAGGCCTGAAAACCATCTCGGGTTCAACTTACAGGCATGAAACAGAGGACAAAACTACCTTAGATTGAACTGAAAATTTGTATGCACCTAGTAGAACACTTTAACTTTCAAATAAAAAAAGAATCGATGAATTCCGACAGGAAATAAAAGAGATATGCTGTCTCAAACATGAACTCAGGCCATGTTTGCAGCAACTCCGAAAACAGAAATGTGTACAGGCCCGAAAACCATCTCGGGTTCAACTTATAGGCATGAAACAAAGGACCAAACGACATTAGATTGAACTGAAAATTAGTATGCACATAGTGGAAAACTTCAACTTTCAAATAAAAAAAGGATCAATGAATTCCAACATAGGAATAAGAAGATATGGTCATGCAAAGTAACTACTCAGAACAGTTCTTATTGTAATATCAAACAACACAAAAATTTCAATTACAGTAAATAATTTTTGGCATTTTGAAGCATTTTAAAGCTTTGCTTCAGCTAGAATTTTGTGAGCAGTTAACTAACCTTGCAATTGAAGAGCAAAACTTAGATTTATAGCTGAAAGATGGAAGCTTGGAGCAAGAAATAGCTTCAAATACCTGTAATTTCTTAAAATAGAAACATGCAAAGAGAGAACTACAGTTAACAGACAACCCAAAATTCAATTTGGAATTTTGATGGAATACTCTTGTTTTGGAATGGATTACCTATTGAAATCTCTTTAATTTGAAAGAAGACAACAAATTTTATTGAAGAGAATGGGGATTTAGCCTAGATTTGAAGATGAGAAAGGTTTCTTCTTTTCTTTCTGACTTTGTTTTACAGTAAGTAAAAAGTGAACGTACATGGAGGAGAGAAGGTGTTTTCTCACTTCTGTAGTTCTGGTTTGCTAATTAATGGGCTTGGACCCAAACAAAAGATTTAATTAGCCCAAGTAAAACAATTTTATCACTGAAAAACAAATATATACTTATGTTGATAAATAAAACAACATTTTTTCACTAAGTTCAACACAATAAAATTATGTAAACATATTTTCATGTTTAATAAAATATTTTACAACAAATAAAAGGATAATTTAAGTTATAAAAACATTTTTATTATCAAAAACTCTCATTTTTTTAAATGAATCACCAATTTGCACAAATATTCACATAAATCGCCATTTTTAACTCCAAAAATCACACAAAAATTATTTTCCTATGTAACAAAATATAACAAACCATTTTCCATCATTTTCATAACCAAAACTTATTTTTAAAACAAATTTCTTCTTTTTATTTATAATATACAAATTTTAAAATCAAATACTTCCATTAAAAATCAATAAAAGAAGCATTTGGCAATAATTACAAGAATTATTGCATTTTTACTAAATAAAATCGTTTTTCACTCATTTTTCTCACAAACAACCAAGATAAAGTTTTCAAACCTTTATTTCCACATTTTATTTCCAAAATCCTTGTTTATCCCAAATAAATAATTTAAATCTACAATTTATTTTTATTTTCTCAATATTAAATTATAACCACTGTTAAATTTAATATTTACAGTAATCACCAAAACCAGGGTTGTTACGTTTAATTGAATAAATTAATTAAAGATTAATTAATTAAATAAAATACACATATGTAAGATATATATATATATATATCTATGTGTGTGTGTGTTATACTATAAAGATTATAATGTGCACTATAAAGGTTATACTAGATATGTCCAATATAAATGATGTATTGGAATTATAATATAAAATTAATTAAAGAGTTGATTAGTTAAAATTAATTAAAGAGTTAATTAGTTAAAATTAATTAAATAAGATTTAACGAATATAGTATTATACATAAGACTATTATATAAGTTAATTAAGTTATAAAAGTTATATAATAATTCAGCTTATGTAATATGAATGTATAACAAAAGATAGAACTTTAAAGAAACCCTAAATAGACTTAATGAATAAATACATATGTAAATGTACATATAACATGATTTCTGATGTGTCCGACACTTAAATCTTGAGAGTATTTCATAAGAAATACATTATTCCATAAGTCGATATCACTTGATATAATATATTGAGGATTATGAATCTTCAATATAAAGTTGTCCTCTATCATTTATATATTAATAGATTATACTTGCATACTCCTTAGCTGTTGAGCTTACCTCAAGCCAGAGATGTTCTGTGTAGTACTATTAATATATTGAATAGACGGGGTAAGATAACCGCACATATTTGTTGAGCTTTCCCCAAGGTACGTGCATTATACTTAGGCCATCGCGAAATGATAGGTCCGAGTGAATAGTCCCACTTTACTTGTTGAGCTTTCCTCAAGGTAAAAGCGGGATTAGGACAAGCTACCAAAGGTTAGGAGTTGTATGTGATACAACCAATAAAGTGTTACCTATCGTATGCGGGCTTATGATTTGTTGAGCTTTCCTCGAGGTCAGAATCCCAAGGCATACAAGTCCTAACACCCACTAGTGAAGTTGAAAGACTTCAATATTTCACTTAGGGTTTGACAAAACATAAAATACTACTGGGAGCCTTATTAGAAAAATGAAATGGTAACATTTAACCTTTCTAATATTGTAGGAGCATGTGCTAAATAATGTTATAATTATTTACAATGATAAATTTATGCATTTAATATGATTGATAAAGCGTTTATCAATTAACATATACAAACGAACTAAATTGAAAGTTGACAAATGGAAATATAATACCCACTATTAAATGCCTATTGCATGTTAATGTTTTTTATACCCATGCAAGTGCCTAATTTTTACAACTACTTAATACGTTCGTAAAATGATCACTTAGTGTTTATTTGGTTTAGACCGTGTATTGCATTTTATAAGTTTTGAAATCTAAAAGCAATACAAGACTATGGATGGATATTTGATCCATATACTATCACATATAAATGTTATATGGTGAACGGTCACAGTTTGTAATGCACGATACTTCAATGAATACAGTTCTTTCGAAATAAGCCAATAAACTCTCTATGAGATCGAGTATTCAATTTGATTGATTACATAAAAGACATATTGTGTTATTTGATGTCCTTAAATGTTAAGAATAATCAAATGTGCTTTCATAAAGAGTTTGTTATGATATTGTAGTAAGGGTTTTCTTTTGAATGGTTTGACCATTTAGAAAGGAAAATGAATGCATAAGAATAAATATGATTTAAGGTATAGTTAGGATGGAGAGAGTGCATACTAATTTCTTCTTTATAAAGAAACAATGGAAACAAGAATTGTAATAATAGTGATTGATACTTAATATTGGAATAAGAAATATGATTTCTATTCTTAAATGTATTTTCATATAGAAAATTGTTTTCTATGAGATTTGTTTTTTTGAGTTTAATATATTTGATCAAAGAAGTCTCCACGGTAAACTAGTTGCAGTATATGAAATAAACAAATCTACACTAAGTGAATGATGGACCACCGAATTTAGTACGCAATTACAGTAATGGCGAAAATAGTGGGAGCATGTCATATAGCACTTATTGATTGCATCAAACTACGAAAATTGTTTTCTTAAAACGTACCGAACATTATTTATGAAATGATGACTATTTTTGGTTATCGATTGAAATAATAGACATAACTATATTTCTACGAATATTATGAATATTCGTTATGAAATAAAACTATAATGTGGTATTTGTTTTCATAACAAAAGTGATGCATTGGAAAATACAGAAGTATCTAATATTATTTATAGTTATTCTGGAATTATAAACTATGACGTAGTTTTGAGAAGATAATTTTATTATATGATTTTGAATCATATGATACTTGTTAATTATATCTCAAACAATAAAGGGTTATGCATCCATTTAGTGTGAGCATCATAAGAGTTGATGAAATCCTCGGATTGATACATATAGATGTATGCAATCGTAATTCTATAAATACCAAAACAGTTTCACTTACTTTGTCATATTCACTGATGAGTCATCATCGACATGGACATGTGTATTTAATGTACATGTAATATGTCTATGGTAAACTCATTGAATATAAAATAGAAGTAAAAATAACATGCAATAGAAATGATTTGATTTGATCGAATGAGTGAGTATATTGGAAAAGGTTCCAAACGTACATAAAATGAATAAATATTTAATCTCAAAATAACTCTTTTATGTGATACATAATGATGCATCGGTATGGAGCAATCGAACTTTGTTGGACAATGTATGATTAATTATGAGTGAAGTTGAGTTAGTTTCTTTCTATAAGATAATGTACTTAAGAGTAGTACACAAGATTAATATTATTCCATCTGAATAACAGTTTACAAAATCTTACAAGATAAGGGTTTATTAGAAACTCCACATATCCTAGACCAAGGAACTGGCAGGTTATTCGAGTCGAAAGATTGCACATAATAATTGTTTCTGAAGGATCTTGTATGAATCTCCCAAAAGGATTTTGGAAAGGACTGTCATTGAATGACATATTTATGTTTTGAACATAATTTTTGTAAACTAAAACCAAATCAGTTTTATAAGTAAAGAAATTCATAAAGCGTTTATGAATCCCTATTTTATTTACACTGAGAAACAATTATTGTTTCAAGATATCCAACTTCATTGTGAAGGAATTTCTTTGAGGAATTATTGGTAGTTAAATGGAATTGGATACGATCAATAGATAGAACTGATTATATGAGATGAAATGAAATTAACTAACCTAAATGAACACATAGCATTAGAATGTCTAATAAGTATTCTCGTACATCGAAGAGAAACTATGAGTTTCTTATTAATGTTGAAATTGTGTAGTCCTTGGTTGTTTAATTAAACCATTAAGAGTGTTGACTCTATATGGTATGATGCCCAAATCAGAAAGAATTCCAAGTACGCTATCAAAATATGATTTTGGTGGTCGTAACTGAAGGGATGCGATCCATCGGCCAAGATTGTGTCTTTATGAGAAAGACTAACGCAGTTGGAATTAAATAAGCAATGTTAATAAGAATAATATTGAAAATTTCAACTGTTGAAATTAGCATAGCAGTTTCAGTATTCAACATGCTCAAGTTAAGTCAGATTTACTCACAAAATTATCACTTGATAAGATTTAGTGATTTGGTACATATGTATTGAAACAGAAAATTCTAAATAACGATTTAGAGTAAGCTGTTTACACATATTAACTAAAAATGTCTCGAAGTTAGTGGAAGTGATATTGAGTTTGTGAGTCTTTGGATATGATTCAAGAAATGATAAAAAGTATCATTTTATAAGCATCAAGATTGACTAAGTATTTTGATAGAAATCACATAGTTTAACTTCCAATCAAAGTGCAAAGGAAGTGTGTGTTCATAATAAAGAACGTTAAAAGTTACATTGATATTTCTAAACTGTAAGTAAACAACACATTGTTGATTTTAACAGTGTACTTGTATTGAAATCAACCTTAGTTGTTTTAATACTCAACTTTGGATTGTAAATGATGTCTTTTATAGTGAGTATAAAAGATATTGGGAATGTCCTAAATCAATATGTAAATACACTTTATTAAATTGTTTAATACAGAACATGTGAGTTCCTTATGCATTGGCAATAGAAATTATCATACATGTTATGTTTGTTACAATATCGTGATTTTTTTATGTATTTGATACATGAAGCAAATATCAAATACAAATTGATATCACTAAATGGTTGTTTGAAGTGTGCTCGTGTATTTATGAAATACTAGGGAATTGTTTATAGAAACAAAAACTCCTTATGAAGCAGCTAGTGTTCGAACTCAAACATCATAAGTGATATTGAGTATAACATGTCAATAATAAATTCAAGTTAAAAATCTTTAGGTTGGAAATGTTCCAAATGAAAGATCGTGGCTAGTTCAATGAAAAAGGCTAAGTACATCGTCTTGAATAGCGCCGCAATACAAATAACGTGTATAAATATATAAGTGCACAAATTTATAACTAAGCTGATTCCAAATGTTGAGAATCTCATAACATTGTTATATGATAACAATGTCGCGATATAGTTCATAACAGAACTTAGAGCTTACTAGAACTCGAGAGATATACTCTGAATTGTTTCACATGATAATACAGTTTATCACCGTCTGAGAGAGTTGATTGAGAAAGTAAATAATTGAAATAAAATAGCATACCTGTTCACAAAGGGACTGACACAATTGGTTTTGAGAAAACCGATTAGAGATGTTGGAATAAGATTCCATAATTGACTCCAATGCAAGTGGGAGATTGATAGAGTTAGGGGTATGCCCTAGGGGGCAATTATATAATTTGTTACATATATCTAACTCGTTGACCAATCTTGTTCGAAATAAAGGTGTTTTATTTCTATTATATACTTGATATAATGTGGTTATATTAATTAATTTAATTAAAAGTATATTTAATAAGAAAATCTGTAAATGGTATGTTTTGTTATAGTAGTTACAAAGTATAGTAAGCATGACTAATTTACCACAATGAAACAAATATATCATTTTAAATGTTCCTAGTCATGATGCATCAAGACTAGATATCGATGTATCCATTGAGACTAGAGTATGTAACGCTTTCCAAATGTTGGGCAGTGTATTACTCATGATTGCGGGAAAGCACCTAGGGGTTACGTATAATAGTTATTAGATGACTATGAAATGACTCACTAGTAGTTTTATGTTCGTTAATATAACTAAGGTCAAACAGAAAATACCAATGTGACTAATTTACATAGTTTTTTCGATTTGAGAATACTGTGAATCTTCAATATGAAAGCTCTGCTTTGATTATAATCAAATCATGGCATAATGTCCATTGAGTGACTATAGTTGAGTCGAGTGGAAGTATTTGAAGTAAGGCACTATTCAAGAGAGGATTCATCTCCTCGGTTATATGGAGTTAGTATCGCAGTCAACTCAAGTCAACCCAAAGTCAAAATCTCTGGTCAGAGTAGTTCGGTTGATAATAATTGTTATTATTGAACCAAGGACTTTGTGTTTGGATTATAGAGTTGAATGTCGATGATGTTGGAATTTTGACCATTACCAAATTCAGCAAGTCCAAAGTGATATAGTTTTGATGAAGAGAATTGGGGTAAATAATTGTCACAACATGCTTATTAGAGTAAAATGAGATTTTCTGAGAATAAGTCAGCGATAAATTTGGCCATAATATCACACCACCTGCTAAATGAAGTGTGAACATTAATGTTTGAATAGTTTGACGTTAATCGCTGACCGAATTTACACCTAAGAGTCACACAACCGATACGATGAATTCTCTTTAGACCAAACAATCTAATTATTGTATAATTGTTATAAATTAATTAAATAAATTAATATTTATGAAATAATAATTATGAATTTTGAATGTGATTTGAGAAATAAAATTGTTGCATATATTTATAAAAGTTATAAATATATTGATTGATATGAGATATCGATAACAAATTATGTTAAATATGATTGTACATATTTAATTTCATTTAAATGGGCTCACAACCCATGAGATGAGGCATTGGTTTGGAGAAGGATAGGAGGTGGCAACATCATGTGTGATTAGGTTTTGAGATGTGTGGTTGAGATCATTGTTTGCTCTCTTGTCCTATCCATATAAAAGCCAATCTCAAAACCCTAATTACAAGCTTATTCATTTTTTGAGCAACCACTTTCTTCTTCCTCATTTTAATGGTAGCAACTTTCCTCTAAAATCATCTTTAAAATTCTCAAATCCAATTCAAAATTAAAAATACTAATTTGTAGTAGAATGTCTCCAATCCCGGATTAGCAACCTGACGGATTGTGAATTGTTCTTATAAAAGAAATCATTGTTCAACGTGGACTCAAATGCTTCATTAGGAGGTGCACTTTTATTTATTATCATTTTTTTGATTTTAAGTTTATCATATAAAAGTTGATTTACATCTAAATTCTCTGTTTGTATTCAGATCTGTTTATTGTTTAGATTAGGAGAGATTTTTGTGGGTACATGTGATTATTACAATTAGATTGGTAATGTACTTATTATAATATTTTGTTTATTGATTTATTGTTGAATTAATTTTCTAAAGAAAAAGGTTTTAATTTTGATTTATATTAGTATATGCATATATATATGGATCTAGATTAAATGTGTATAGATCTGCAAATTATGAATTTGCATAACTGTATATGTGTCTATATATCAATATATTTAATCTTAAAATTTTCTTAAGATGATTTGTACCTATTATGAATCATAAAATATAAAAATATTTTATTAAATATGTGTGTATATATATACATATATTATTATTTAATGTTATTGTGAATTTTTATTATGAACAAAATAATTAATTGTTCAATATTTCAATTTTATATTTTTTTATATTTGCTACACCATGTAATATGATTACAGTAAAATATTCAGATTTTTTTAAACTTAATTTAAAATTTTAAAAATTAATTTACTTTTGGCTTGCAATCAATTATTTAATTAAAAATAGAACTTCAATTGAGAAAATTCTATAAAAAAAATTAAATGCTTAAATATGTATTTGGAACCTTCAAAAAACATTTCAAAGTTTTATAACTTAATTTATTAATTTTTGAATTAATTTATTTTCAAAATGCAATCAATTATTTAATTAAAAATATAATTTATTTTGAGAAAATTTCAGTAATTTTTCCTAAGCCCAAAATATATCTCAGATACCTTTAGATTTTAGAATTTTTCAACTTGATTTCTATTTTTAAGAATTAATTTGATTACGGTCTATTATCAATTATTTAATAATAAATATTATTTTAATTGTAAAAAGTTCCATAAATTAATTTTAAGCCCAAAATGTGTTTCCAGATTTTCTAAAATTTTAAAAACTTATATTATTATTATATAATATATTACATTAATTTGTTATGGCAGAAACTGTTTTATTCAATAAATTATATGTATGTATGTATGTATACACACATATATTAGTTTTTTGCTTTAACATATTATACGAGCACATATTTGGACAAATTACAGTACACACAAAGTGATCTAATGTGTCTGTTGCAATGTAAATCTCAATATCTATATACGGGCACATTATACCCTTCATGGATTATGATGTTACACATGCGCGCGCGCGCGCACACACACACACACACACACACACACACACATATATATATATATATGTATACTTGTATAAATAAATAAAATAAAATAAATCTCAAACTACAGATTGTGCAGTTAGAATACATATGGACATAGTAATAAATATTGCCATGAATAAATTATTAATAATGATATTTAATGAATCAATCAAATCAAATTAAAGAGAGAAAATGAAAGATTTCTCTCTCCATTTAATACAATTAATGCTTTCAATTAATTCTTGTTTTAGGGAAAGAAATGAAACCTATTATATTTTATACATTATACATTTGAAATTAAATTTATTTAAACTTTCCTTTAATTATTTTAAATAGAATACAAGATTTTATTTAAACCAAATTTAGAAAAGTTCTAAATGAAATTTAAACTTTGTAGGCCCATTAAAAATCCAAAATGGTAAAAAAAATTGAAATTCACCCATTTCTTCCACTGCGGGCTGACTTAGTTCCTTCAGAGTGAAGGACGTGCAAATCCAAGGAGAGCGAAGCTAAGGCTATTCTTTGAGTGGAAACCTTAGTATTTCTTTTTCAGTAATTGTTTGATGTATCTCTTTGGATTTGAATATAACTTAGGGATTTTGGGATTGCGATAATACGATAGATAAAATCCCCAAAAATTTCTTTTTATTTTGAAATGTCAATTCAATGTTGAGATTCATAATTATTTACACTAATTTGATGGAATTTGTTTTGTTTATGCAATAATTGATAATTTCATAGTCTATTCCACTTCTCCTTCTTCTTTGGTTCGATTTGTGATTCTTCAATGAAATAAGGGGTTTAGATTATGGATTTTATTCGTAATTTACACCACTTATTCTACACAAATTTTCTTCTTATCTATTTCTTTGTAAAAGAGGAGTTGTATAGAATATGGAGTTTAGATTGCAATTCCTATTGTTTAAGATATTCCATTGAATTGGTGTAATAAATTGAGTTTCTATTTTATTTACAAGTCTGCTATTACAGTTTTGGTTATGAATATTTATTCCCTGTTTTGGATATTAAAATCCCTTATTTTGGTATGTTGAAAAATTGGAAATTTGGAGAAAAAGGACTTGTAATAGTTTTTGGTTAGGAAATTGACATTTGACGCTAGTTGAAGGCGTAAAATCCATGCGTTTAGAATTTATTAGGGGCGGATATTTATTTATCTCTATTAACTTAATTAACATATAATTATTGCGTATATGGCGTAATTATTTAGGTATTTATTTTCATTTATTTCCCCCATTAGGAATGTAATTGACTATTAGGGGAAAATAAGAGGAAACTCTTATATAGCCTAATTATTATTCTAAGGCGTAATAAGGAAGATTCCTTATAAGGCCTTATTTATGAAACGGTGAGATGAGTATCATTATATATATGGAGTGTATTTTATTTATGGTTAAGTCATAAGGATGCGAGGTCAATAGAGTTATATGATGGAAGTCTGTCTTTCACTTTGAGGCTACCAGCAGTTGTATACACTTCCTATTAATGTTAGATGTCCTTGTGACAAATATTTATAATGACGCGAGGTTAGTCCCAAATTCTATAAGGGAAATCTGCCCAGCTAGTCTGGCTACCAGCTCCTACGAATAGTTGGACTTATGTGAGACGTCATTATGAGTATGGACCATAGTACAAGGGGCCTGCTTTGGGGTCTTGAGGTATTAAGTGGTTATTTGAGGGCTCGCCCCTTTTCCCCAAATGAAGTGTTAAACAGCCTAGGACAAGTTAGGTGGTATCTCTACAGAGGTCCGCTTATGGATAAGGTATTAAGTGATTGATTGAGGGGCCGCCTTTCCAATAAGAAGTATTATGTGACTTGAGATTTCATATGATGCCAGCTAGATAGTACATTGAGGAGCATGCATATTTTGAGATATTAAACGACCAGAGTCTATCTATTCTCCAATAAATGGTATTAAGTAGCTTGGGTACTATCTCTTGCATCGCTAGTTAATTATAACATGGCATCTGGGTTGTGGGACTTTGGAAACCTGCTTCTTTCCTTAAAAAGGAGTATTAAATGATTTTAATGGTTTTATGTTCGTAGAAATATTCTTATTTTGAAATATATCGCCCAAGTACTGATAAGGTAAGACTTGAGGTTTTTATTCACCGGACATTTGTTGTTCTGAATCTCTCCTCATTACAACACAGGTTAAAGGACGTTGATGGTGAAGATGATGCTTAGAGACAGAGGTGGTTTGCTTGTGGTAGTATTTATCATACACTTGCTTAAGTATCTAGACTATTGTTGTAACAGATTTACGATATGATTTGATGGTAATTTGTATTTTGACATATTTATGATTTTGAAATAAACGGATACACTTTGCTATTATATTTTGTTCCATCTGTTGTGAGTTCTGAAAGCTTAGTTATGGCTCTATACTGTTATTTTCTTAGTATTACCGACAGCTTACCTTAGAATGGATCTATGTTTCGATGGGCCTTTTCTAGGTTGCAATTTAGACCTGTTCCGATGTGGGTTGTTACATCAAATATGTTGCACTTTATGTAAACTGATCAAACTATTATTACAATGATCGAATTCTTATACTATCTTGTAGCTTTTGGTCAAATGTTACATTTAATCACAACAAGATTATTATTGTAATCAATCATATTGAATGCATGATCTCACATTATGATTTACTTGCTTATTTCGAATGAACTAATTTCATCGACGTTTTGTGCATTATGAATTATGATCTTTCACCATATAACATTTATATGTGACCGTATATGAATCAAATATTCATATTCTTGTATTGCTTTTAGAATTTGAAACTCACAGAATACAATACACAGTCTCGGGTAAACAAACAAGTAAGCAACTAAGTTATGAACGTATTTAGTAGTTGTATAATTAGGCACTTGCATGGGTCAACATGCAAAAATTTATTGGTAAGTATAATTTATATTTCTATTTGTCAATATTAACTCGGTTCAATTGTATATTTTAATTAATAAACATTTTATCAATTATATTAATTGCACAAATTTATCAATGTAGATTATTAACTTTATATAGTATATGTTTTTATAATATTAGAAATGTTAAATGTTACCATTTCATTTTCTAATAAGGTTCCTATTAGTCTTTTGTGTTTCTCCAAACTCTAAGACAAAACATAGAAGTCATTCAACTACACTAGTGGATGTTAGGACTCGTCTGTCTTGGGATTCTGACCTTGAGTTTGCTCAATAAGTCATAACTCCACAAACGGTGGATAACTCCTTACCAGCTGTATCATATACAACTCATACCCATGGTTCCTTGTCCTAATCTCATTTTGACATTGAGTTTGCTCAACAAATCGAAAGAAATTATTCACTCACACCTTCCACTTCACTACGACCTAAGTATAGTATATGTACCTTGAGTTTGTCATAAAAGTACATATAGTTATCTTACCTCGTCTAGTCAATATATTAATAATACTATCATAACCTCTCTAGTTTGAGTTTGCACAACAACTAGAGAGTATGCAAGTAATTTATTGATATATAAATGGCAGAGGACAACACTTATATTAAAAGTTCATAATTTTCCATATATTTTATTGAGTGATATCGAATTATGTAATAATGTATTTCTTATTAAATACCCTCGTGATTCAAGTGTCGGACACATCAAAAATCATGATATACATACCTTTTACATATGTATTTATTACTTAAGTTCATTTAGGGTTTCTTTAATGTTCCACCTTTGGTTTATACATCTATATTATATAAGTATTATTATTATATAACTTTTATAATTTATTTAACTTATATAATATTTTATGTATAACATTATAGTAATTAAATCTTATTTAATTAATTTAATTAATTAACACTTTAATTAATTATTATATTATTCAATTATAACATATTATATTGAATATATATATATAATATATATATGTATTTTAATTAATTAATTAACTTTTAATTAATTAATTAATTAACTTTTAATTAATTAATTAATTAACTTTTAATTAATTAATTAATTAACTTTTAATTAATTTATTTTAAAAAATAATTAAAATTAATTAATTTCGAAAATTCTTTTATACACGTGTATACTCATATTGCCTTAAACAATTCAAGACAACATAACATATATTATTATATGTTATACATTTAAGTAATTATAATTAATTCATTTAATCTTATAAATAAATAATATTTTCAAAATTAATTTTATAACATTTTCGAACATTTTGAAAAATTATACTATCACTTTTATAATATGTATTTTGTTTTAAATTTACTTTTAAATTTAAAAATTTTATTCTAATTTTGAATACAATTCAAAAATCTACATTCTAACATTTATAATATTTTGCTTAATTTAAATTTGACTTTTAAATTTAAAACTTTTATTTTAATTCAAAACAACTTTGAAATTAGTCTAAGGCCCAATTCAAAGTGGGTCTTTTCTATTAGGAATAACCTTCCGGCTTACCTTACCTTTCGAGCCAAGTCAGTATTTAGGTAGGGCATAGTACTTGATTACCCAAATCTAACCTTAGACACTACTTTTATAGACACCCTATTATATGAGTAGGCTTTAATATGTTAGCCATAATACTGCTAATTTAGACCGAATAGGCTATTTGGCTCTGATACCATTATTGGAACTGGGCCAGCCCGCGGTAGAGTAATATGGTAAATTTAAAAAAAAAAACATTTTTGGATCTTTATTGGACCTATGTAGTCTAAATTTATTTAGAACTTTTTTAAATTTTCTTTTAAATAAAATCAATATTTTATTTAAATCATAAATATAGTTATATATATATATATATTATTATTAGTTATATATATCATATATACATGTGTGTACGTGCACGTGCAATATAGTACTATGTACATGGTTTGACATGCCCATGTATAGAGTTGGGATTTACACCGCAGCGGACATGTTAGCCCCTCTCGTATACAAATATATTATTAAAATGTATGTGCAAATATAAATAATATGTGTGTGTATGCATACATACATATACACATATATATTATAAAATTGTATTTAAAATAATGTTTAATAATGCACTTGTGTGTGTGTGTTTCTGATAAAGAAGTACATGAGGCAGTCTTCTCAATCAAAGTTGAAAAATCACCAGGGCCTGATGGTCTCTCTTCTAAATTCTACAAATTTCATTGAGCTATGATTAGAGTTAGGTTAAGCAGTAAATTATGTTTATTTTTCTACTGATATACCAAAGGGATTAAATCACAGTTTTTAACTTTAGTACCAAAGAAAGATAATCCCTGAGATATTGCCTGCAGCAATGTGTTGTACAAATTTATATCAAAGATTATATGCAATAGGATTAAAGGTCCACTGCCATATTTAATTTTCGAATCCCAATGTGTTTATATTCCAGGTAGAAATATTGCATATAATATCTTACTAGCACATGAGACTATCAGAAATTTCAATAGGAAGGGTATTGAAAAATCCTGCATTAAGTTGGACCTACAAAAGGCTTATTACAGAATAAATCGAAGATTCATCTGCCATATGCTAGCTAGAATGTGCTTCCGCTCTCAGCTTATTCGACTAATTCACAGTTGTATCACTAGTCCTACCTTTTCAGTGCTTATAAATGGAGTTCCACAGGGTTACATATCATTAACAAGAGGGATAAGACAAGGGAATCCTCTTTCCCCTTGTCTTTTCTACATTGCCATGAAATATCTATCTCTAAAATTAGAAGCTGCAGCAAGAAACAAAGACATTACACCTATCAACAACATCCAACCACATGTAGCTCATACGTTATATGCTGATGATGTTAAGTTATTTTCTACAGCTGATATCAAAAGTGCTCAACACATTAAAGCTACTACTCAATGTTTAGAAACAATGGCTGGTCTAAATATGAACCAACTGAAAACTAAGGTTTACTTCAGTGCAAGCTGCCACAATAAAAATGATATACTGGAAGTCCTGCAACTACAAGAATCATCTCTACCAGTTAAGTATTTGGAGGTACCCTTATCTACCAACTACTTACATTACTCAGATTCCACAATACTTTTCAAAGAATCATGGATATATTTGAAAGTTGAGACAGTAATATGCTCTCTATGGCAGGCAGGGCAGAATTAATTCATACAGTCATCACCCCAATGGTTATATATTGGCTACTAGTTTACCACATGCCTACAGCTACTCTTATCAAGTTAGATACCTTTATGCCGATTTTTTCTAGGCAGGGAAGAAACATAAAATTGCATGGAATAAGCTTTGCAGACCTAAGTCAAAAGGGGGTATAGGCCTGAAAAACTTTGAAGAACTTAGAATTATGACATCTTTAAAATTAATTTAGCAATTACATTTCAAGAACAATACATGGTCACAATGGATGAACAATAAGTATTGCAGACACACTACCTTTTGGAAACTACAACACAATAACAATATGTCAAGCATTATGAAGAATATGCTAAAACATAGGGTTGACAACTTGAAGTGCTTAAACAATGGGGAATCAGTCTCATTAACACAGGATGATAAAATTAAGAAATTTGTCGAAACCAATTTAAATATTTTATGCGGCATCTACTCGCGAGGTTACGGTTTGGAGATATAAGGGCATAATGGGCTGGGCTTCGATTTCTATTGCGTATTATTTCTTATTTATTCATATCAAGTTGAATTTGTATCATGGCATGTAATAATGGACTAGATGGTGTCGTACTCTTTTTCCTCACTACTTTGGTAGGGTTTTTTAAGAAGACGAACCACCTAGGGTTCTTTACGTCAACAAAAGGAACTAATTATTCAAAAAAGTATACACACACATAAAATATACTTATATTAAAAAATGGTTTCAATATTAAAATACAAAATAAATTTATATTAATATATAAAATTATTTTATACATAGTTCGAAAGTGGTAAATTTTTTTAATTAAAATTATATATATTTACAATACGTATAAATATAGATACATATATATACACACTTATAAAACATTATAATTTATATAATAATAATTTATATATATTGCTCTTGGCCTAGAAGTTAGAAAACAATATGTATATATATATATATTATTCTTTTGGATATAAACTATTAAATAATTTTTTTAAATTTTCTATACCAAAAATACTCAAAATAAATAAATTTTTTACTTGAATTTTATATTATTTATAGATATGTTTATATATATATATATTATAAATTGCATAAACTAACTTTGTATTAAAAATATTTATAAAATTGTGTATGGTTTAAATAAGTAAAAAAAAATCTTTTTTTAATCTAAGAGCATTTATATGTCAACAATTTTTTTAAATATAGAATATGTATTATATAGTATTATATTTTGTGTATAAATTTTGAATTAAATTAGAAAATGTTTACATACATACATAGATATACATATAATTTAATTAAAAATTGATTCTTTTACCAGTCTATGAGTAATATGATACATTGCATATAATTCTTTTATTATATACACACACATAAATCCAATCATCCAAATGTGACAACATATCGTACGGATTCATCATAATTTTTAACTAACACACATACACATACATATATATATGATATAATAAATAAATATAGCATTAGTAAATCAAATACATACCTTTCGCCAAAGCCTAGCAAGTACACATAGAAACGAAGAACAAAAGTCCTTGAATCAATTCTAGAAGTTGCTAGCTCCCGAACAGCTTTACCACCGACCATCGAATCGACTTTTAATTTGATATTTTGAGTTGGGATTTTTTGGGGCTCTGAAGGTGGTATGGCAGCTTGGAATAGCAGCAAGAAGAGAGGCCAAAAAGTCTTAAGAGAAGTGGATATTAGAGGGAATAAATAAAAGAAAGACGAGAGAGTGAAATAAGGATTGGTATCCTTGTTTTTCTCTAACTAATTCTTTCCTTTTGAATTCAAAATTCCTCTCCCTTAATCATCATATGGTCGGCCTATATTGCTACCCTAGCTACCTAAACCAAGCCCCAATTGGGCCTTAAAAATATTTTAAGCCCGAACAGTATTTATTGCATTTAAATTCAATTTAAACGCATATCGATTAGTATATTTATAACTATTATATATACACTATTTAATATTCTTCAACACGCGTCAAATTTTTTTTATAACTAATACTTTATAACTATTAATTAATTTAATTAAGTTATAAAAATTACAAATTAATTAAATTGGATGGTAATAGGAGTATTCAACTTTTCAGTTGTGTTACTTTTAGGTATAAATTTAGTCGGTGATTAATATCGAACAATTCAAATATTAACTTTTACACTTTGCTTAGTAGGTGGTGTGACATTATAGTCAAATTTGTCGCTTATTTGTCATCGGTAAATCTAGTTCTATTTTATTAAGTGTTGCCTAACTGTGACAATTATTTACCTAATTCTCTTCATTAAAATTATATCACTTTGGACATATGGAATTTGGTAATGGTTAAAATTTCAATATCATCTATATTCAACTCTATAGTCCGAAAACAAAGTCATGGTTCAATAATAATAATTATTATTAACCTACTGCTCTGGCTAGAGGCTTTAACTTTGAGTTGACTTGAGTTGATCATTGTGCAATTAATTACCCGCTATAACCTTGCTATATCTCATAGCGGATTTCTATCGCTACGATTTTTCCATATAGCCCAAAATATAGTCTTTCCACTTTAAGCCCCGCTATATCTCGTTATTCCCGATATATTCCGCTATTTCCGCTATATCTTCTTTAAAAGAAATGAGTTGATAAATGACATTTATATATTATAAAAATCATGAAATTAATTTATTTAATTGAATTTTTAATATATTTTCAGAAATGAAATTACTCTAGTATTCTACTAGATTCAATTATGTTATATGACAGTTTTACGTTTATTTATAGTATATTTGCACATGTTTTTACTTACAATTATTTATGTATTAGTTATAATTCAATTGAATGTTAAATTTACATTTAATTACCATTTATATATTTGTAAAAACATTATGTACTAGTTTTATATGCTATTTTAGAGTCATGCGTTATATCCCGCTATATCCTCGCTGTATCCCTGCTATGACTTTTTGCACCTCCGCCGCATTGAATCTACCGAGCGCTTTAACTGCACAGGTTGATCGTGATACTAACCTCGTATAATTGAGGAGACGAATCCTCTCTTGAATAGTGTTTCACTTTCAATGTTTCCATTCGACCTAACTATAGTCGTTTGATGGACGTCATACCACAATTTAATTATAATCAAAGCGGAACTTCCTTATTGAAGATCAACAGTATTTTCAAGTCGAGAACTATGTGATTTTGTTACATCAATATTTAAGTTTGACCTTAGTTATATTAATCAACAAAAAACCATCGAGTAATTCATTCCATAGTTATCCAATAACTATTAGTACGTAACCTCTTGGTGCCCCGACAGTCATGAGTAATACACTGCTCAACATTTGGAGATCGTTACGTACTCTAGTCTCAAGGACGTATGATATCCAGTCTTGATACATCTTGACTAGAAATATAAGAAAATAACATATTATTGTGATAAATCACTTATGATTACAACACATTGTAACTACTATCACAAAACATACCATTTATTGATTTTCTATTAAATATAATTAATTAATTAATATAACATATTATATCAAGTATATAATAGAAAGAAAACACCTTGTATTTCGAACAAGATTGGTTAACAAGTTAGATATGTAACAATTACATAATTGTCCTTAAGGCATACTCCTAACTCTATCAATGACATTATCCTTGATCAAAATTTTCCTAAACTTCTTGAGATATAATCTACTATAATTATCCAAGTTCAAAACATATTTTTTTCACCGTTCTTCCTTTATAAGATCAACCTCAGTTTATTAGTTACTAGTGCTTCTAACAGTCCAAATGACTACAAGTATGTGAGTCATTAGTGCTTCTAACAGTCATAAGTAAATCACTGCTCATTGTATGGATAACGTTACGTATACTAGTCTTGCCGATACATTGATACTCGGTTCTCGAAATGCCAGATTACTAGGAACATCTAAGGATAATTATGTATCTTATTTGTATGATCCAGTATTCGTGCTTATTAACTATTTTGTAACTGTGTGAAATGACCCACCTTTTATTTCCTATTTTTTTTATACAGTGGCCATTTAATCAAGAAAATATTACATTCTAATATTTTCTTCTATCCAGGATCTTTATGCCAATAAAAATATTGGTTTGCTTAGATCATCTTAAACTTACATATATGAAGATATATAAGCTACTTTCTACTTGAATCAGAGTATACAAGTTTGGAAGTAAAATCTGTTTGGGAATTATTTAAAAGAAATAATCCCAACATAGTAATGGTGTTCCTAAAAACCAGATTTTCCAAGTATGCTTAGATCATTGCATATCTATTGGTTTCATGTCTCAAGACTTAGCATTTTGCATGTATTTCCATAATTTTGTTACTGTATGAACTGTGCTCTTGCTTGTGCATGTGTGTGCATGTTTCTGTGCATGTGTGTGTCAGAGGAAGCTTTAAGTGTTTAATTTTTACTTCTCCTTGTTATCAAAAGTGACTGAGTCTACCCTATATTTGGGTTGTAAAGCTTTACTGGAAATTTAGCTTAAAACTTTTTAGTGCTGGCTTAACCCAGGCTCTATGAAGTGGTCATGTTAGCCATATTCACTTGCACTTATTCTTAGGCAAAAATACATGTCAATCTGTTTTCTTTTCAAAGCAACTCAAAACCTTTTCTGCCAGATTTTATATCAACTTAAACATGGATTTTCCTATGTCAAACACTTGATTGTATATTCAATCCATAAATCCTTTAATCTCAGATTTTCTACCATTATAGCCTAACTGTTCTTAAAGCTTAAAATTTCATTTCTTAGCAAAGCATTTTGCAAAACAAAACACATAAGTTCCAGCTGATGCACATATAGGCTCAACATTTGCAAAACAATGGTTCTAACAATACAATAGTTTTCTAAGAAAATTTAAACAAAACAACTTAACAAAATTCAGCATAAACATCTATTTTAACTTCAGCAAATCTTTAAATATAACATCCAATTCCTTATGCAGTTAATCATCCAAAGCCTGATCAAATCATTCCTACTTTCCTGCAAAATCACCATGAACTGCACCATATAAACATGAGACACCCAATGGTGCATAAAACACACAAGGGTCAGACTAAAGCCTGGTATGAGCAATCTAATTGAAAACATGATTTATATGGCACTTATTCATATTCAAATAACTTCAAAATGAATAAAGGAACTCAATGCCACCCTTGTGCATGTTTCTGTGATACATGTGTATATACATCAGTGCACAACAAATTATATGTGATTCAATGGTTTAGTTCAGTGATAGCAATCATAGGATTCATCCATAAAACATTATAAACCAATCAACATATTCATCAATTCAATCATCAAGTCTTTTCTACCAGATTACTGGCCATCAGGGATTTTACCCAAGCCCTCTCATGAACCTATTTTTATTGTTCAATATCAAGTATGTTATGGTCTTTAGCTACTTTCTCTTGTTAAACCACACACTGCCTGGGACATCTCACTGTTAACCCAGCACACTCAGGACCCTGGGTATAAGCATACCATGTGTGAGCTTGCAATGTTCACCTTGCCAAGCCATATTTTGTAGCCCTAAGATCCAAAAGTCCTTAGTTAAATTACTAAGTGTTATTTTCCTTTTCACATTCCTATGCTAATCCCTTCAGCATATCATATTTCAATCAGAGAAATAAACATTCAGCCAACATGTATTCATCCAGAGATAGGTAAGTCATGTTCTCATAAGCAAACATTTTAAACATGCAATCAGATGTGATTTCTAAGCATATTATTTTGTCTATGGGTTTCAATGGATCAAGTTACAAACATATGGCCATAGATAGTTTTCTGGTTGTCCTCTTTTACCTCTGGTTCAATCAGACCTTTGTTAATTTAAAATCTGACTAAACCACAAGTATATGCTTTGATTTGGAGGGTTCATAAAACATAGAAGCTCAGCACATGTATAACATTGCACCTCTACATTTATCTTTATTTTAGTTGATGTGAGACATAAGCAACAACACAATGTTGCAGACCACATTTTCTTTCATTTTTAGGCCATATATCTACAACATGAGTCCTGGGTTTTAAATAAATAAATGTATAAAGAAAACCCATAAAATCTACTTCATCTCAAAGTTAAACCACAACACAGATAACCATATTCAAATATGAAATTCATGACTCTTTTATACTGGATAATGTCACTATAAAGGGTTTTACACTTGAGCAGATCATTGACAAGCCAAAGTTATCAAATCATAAAATGAACATAGCTTGCAAAAGTGAAATATAAATCTAATTAGGCTGCCTCAATATTCAGGACTTATTGCCAAAGTTTCCATTGAGGTTACTCACCTTAATCCTTCTTTTTACTAAGCTTTATGAACCCTTTTAGTCTTCTGCCTTCTTCTATTTTTCTCTGGCTTATGTTTTATTTTTCTTTAAATGATGAAGAGAAAATTCTGTAAGGTCTCACTACACTAAGCCTCCTTATACAAAATCCCTGGCTGCTACTAGGGTTTAACAAAATTACCCAATGTCATTTTTACCCTATACAAAACATGGTCTGCCTCTCATTTGATTCAAGAGAAAATGGGTATGTGGTCCTTGTTTTTATTTTCAGAAATAATCCTTATCCCTTTACCCCGGTCATGTTATATGCATGACTCTCATTTTCCAAATTAAAGAAATTACTGGAAATGGATAAAGTGTTTGCTTAAGGGTTCATGCCATTTCCATGCAATTTTTGTTTTCTTCCAGCAAGTGTTTGCTTGTGCACATGTATATGTATGCCTATTTTTGCCTAAGTCCTTATTTTCTTTCTTTAAATAATTTTAAGTTTATTTCTGCCTAACATTTATTTTCTTTGTGCCAGATTTATTAAAGACATAATCCTATTTTCATACATATGTATTTCTAAATTATTTATTCTAATTTATATATTGATTTCTGCCTATTTCATCATACAGAAAATGTGTGCATGTGTGTGCACTGTCTTGTGCACATGTACATGTTTAAACCATACATTTGCAATCAGTTTCCATTTCTATTTTTCTCAATGCAAATTTTAAACAAACATATACTAATTTAAATCATGAAATTGCTCACAAAATCAGGGTTATCACACTGTGGTCAATTAAACAATTTATCGTAGAGATTTCATACTTGTTAACTAAACCATCAACATCTCAAGTTTCGCTTGCTCTTTCTCATGCAACCATTAAGAGTTTTATAATATAAACTTAACATTATGTATATTTACACATAACTGAAACAAAACTAAAATCATAATTTTATTTCTAACATGATTTCTCATAAGATTTAAATTATGTAATAAAATTACATAATTGCTCATATGACATACCATTAACTCTATCGATTACCTCTTAATAGAAAGTTTCATTAAAACTTACTAATGTTGAACACTAATGATGAAGCGAGTGGGTGATGCAAAATTAAGGGTATTATGAAAGGGTTATTAGTCTGTTCGTATGTATTAGCCCTTATATGTTATTGCTATTATTATTCATTTACTTTAACTAATTTGTATTTGAATCTAAGGTAACCGTATGAATTTAATTTTATATTTGAATTTTTTAGTTATTTATCATCGATTTCTAATTATTAATTATTACAAATAAAATTAAGTGTTAATATTAAACTACTTACATAAAATTTAAAAAAACATTCTACTAAATCTCTAATCAAGTTTTTATCAAAAATGGCATCATTTTCTAATTTTAACCCATCTTTATTTTTACCCAGTCTTTAGTTTTAAATCAATGGAAATTAGAGACACATCTCTCTTTCTAAAACTTATTCGTTTTACATCACTCCATTTTGGAAACTATTTTATACATCCTCTTTTTAGGATCCTTTTTTTTACAACTCTCGTTTAAGAGTGACCATCAAGACGTGTATTGCACATGGTCATAAGTTATAGAAAATTATAATATAGGCACATGTTAAAGTTATTAAAATTACCAAAATACCCTCTCGAATTACACCTTATTTTCTGAAAATAGGGATGTACTTTATAAAAATAAATTGAAAGGAACCAAAGACTTAGTTTTTATAATTATAAGAAGGACAAATTTTCAAATTGGACCGATTTTCAAAACAATTTCGCGTTCTGAGCTTGTTTGCAAACTTATTACCAAACAAGCCTACTTTTAGCCTAGTCAGTAGCCAACTCAGCTGGCTTATAACTGCCTCGGTTTTTGTGCAACTATGAGTTGTGCATAGGAGAGGAAGAGTAGGCACAACTCTTAGTTATGTTTGTTATGTTAAATGAAAAAAAAATAAAGCGCGACTACGAGTTGCGCATATTATTTTACCACAATAGGCGCAAATCTTAATTGCGCCTTTTCTTTTTCACATTTACGTAACTTTCAGTTGCGCACATAGTTGCTGCTATATAATACCAGTAGCAACCCCCTCCCCTTCATTCCTCATTCCTACTTTCCCCAATTTTGAACCCATTCTCCCCAAATCACCATTTTTTAATTTATTCATCATGTCCACCCAAAATCTTCATATTTCTGCACCATTCTACGATTAGAACTAAGCTACAACAATCTTTGCAAGGTAATTAACTAAGCCCTAGGTTAGAATCTTATGCCATTTTCAAAATTTTCAATTTTATTTTGTATTAATTTTTAGTTCTATACATTTCATATTTAGCTAGCTGAATCGACATGAATAAATGGAAGATCGAAGATGATGTACTGATGAAATATTATGAACAATTAGATGGTCAATGTGAATTTTTTTCCTAAAACTCAGTACGAAACAATTCGTCAGAGTATTGGTGTTGTAGTTGAATCCGGTTTGGAGAGTTGGGTTTGCTTAGATGAACTGAATCAACAAACAAGGAAACAAATTAGCTGCGAAGGTAAAGTGAGACAACCGTCATGTCCAATTAGTTATTATTGAGTTATGTGTGAAGTCATTGTATATAGGAATAATAAAATGCAGGGTATCGTTTTCATGGATGTGCACAATTCAAAGAGCATAAGATCCAGTCGAAACCATGTTGATTGTTGTGATTACTTCCAATGGATAGACAATTCAATGTATCCTAGGGAAGTTGAATATGCCCTAGAGATGCAAGCCGAAGTGAGTCGAATGGAAAGAGAAAATAGCAGACTAGTCCACTAGATATACTATTTATTGTCCATAGTGCATTTTGATGGAACCATGTAACGTTTGTGCATTCTTATCCAATGGTATGTAATAGTTATCTAATAGAATGGTTATGCAATGGTTGTGTAATGGTTATGTATTAGAATGATTTGCTAGAATTTATGTATTAATTAGTTTTAATTAGAATGGTTATGCAATGTTTGATCTATTACTTGGTTGTTGTTCGAATTTGCATATAATGGATATTGCGTAACACATACCAAAAATCACATAACAGATCAACAAATATCAATGTTCGAAAAAACATAACTTTTAATACCGAAGTTGCATACAACATAAAAGTGGAAGTATTACAATTCTCGAATGACATAAGTAGTTAAAGAAGCAAATTATCTATTTCTTCCCACACGTTCTTCTTTTATGACCAAAGTTACCACATTGTCCATATCTATTATGCCTTCTATCCCCCATTTCGTCCATGGCCCCCTTAATTCTTGTAGACCTTGATCTTCTTGTATTCCTACATGTAGGCAGTGGTTGTATAGTAGGGTCTTCATGTACATCCCGATATCTATCGTCAAACACAAGATGAAAAACCGAAAAATAACTATGTCTACGGTTCTCTACTGTAAACCAAGGTAAGATAAGATCATGGTAAGCTTTATTAGCCTCTCTTTTGCATCGTTCACATGCAGCCAAAACATGAAAGCATGGAAAATGAGCAAGAATAGGAATATTGCATGAACAGTAGAAATTGTCATTGGCAATATTTACTGTGTAGTTACATGCATTTGTGTTTGTTACTTGCCACTCCGTCAAGCTGAACCTGTTAATACTCATACTTCGTGCTTCTGCTGCATATTTATCCACCATTTTTTCATACGTAGGCGTGAGTGTAGTTGTGTACTCTAGTCCATCAATATGTCGTTTGTAGAAGTAACTATTAAGGCGCTGGAAGGTACGTGCTACTAATGCCTTTATCGGCAATGATCTTGCACCTTTTAAAACTCCATTGAAACTCTTTCAAGCATTGATAGTCATCATGCAAAATCTTTCATCATTGTCCTTGTACAAAGCCCATTGTTCATCCTTTATTTTAAGACTTTTGTCAATCCATCTGTCAGCTGGACTAAAATTTTAAAGTTTCTCTCTTAATTCTTTGTATGTTACCTCTTCTCTTGCTTCTGCACAAGCGTAAAATATGTTCTAAGAACTTTGCTTCCAAAACCTGCTTTTTTGATGTTTTCTTTCAAATGGAGAAGATAGAAGCAATGATGATGTGGTCTTCTCCATTTTTCTTGCAAGACAGTCAGAATTTCTTTCATTCTACCAAAAATAAATGTAATACATCTAGCATTTAAAGATGGAATTAAGTGTCCCATGCATGAAAAAACCTACCCCCAAGTCTCTATTGACTAAGTTCGTATAATAGCAAATGCCAATGGGAAAAGAGAGTTGTTTGCATCAATACCTGTAGCCACAAGCAATGTACCTTGATATTTACCATAAAAATGCATTCCATCAATAGAAAGAAGAGGACAACAATGCTTGAAACCTTCTATGCTCGGTCCAAATGCCCAGAAAGCCCCCAAAATTAAACACCGTCTGTATGAACATGGTAAATAGTGCCTGGGTTGCTTTTCTTTATTGCGTGAAGAACTATGATAAGTCATTGTATGATGATTCTCAATCGGAAAATATTTTCGACACGGCTTTGCTTAGTCCTTTTCAAGCTCTTATGTAGCTTATTTGAATATTATGCGTACTTGTCATAAGCTCCTGTATAAACTTTGCAATGTAACTCGGTTCGATCTAACATGTGGAAGTAGTTTGGTACATATGAATTTAGATGTTGCTTGTTTGTGATTCGAGTCAATAATTGAATTCAAACATGTGTGATCACCACCGTATTTTTTAATTACCCACCATTCAACATGATCTCTTTTAGAAATAATAACATGAACCCTCCATGGATAGTTATCATCAATATCACATATAGCAGTAAACTCTCTTGCATGAGACTTAATGTTATTAGAAGACACTGAACACTTTATCGATCATTCACTTATATGTTCAATTAGATATTCCTTTGATTTAAAAATTATACTGACTCTAGGATCTTTCTTCACACATTCTAATCTAAACATTTCATCGGTAAATTGAATTTCTTGCATAAAAGATCTTGCCATAATTGTGTCATTGCATTGGTTGCTCTCTAATGGTTCTTCCATCTCGATATGCTCATCAATGTCATTAGTTTTTTTTGGAATATCATCTAATAGAGCATTATTAGTAACATTCATAGCATCTATCTATGTATCATCTTCATCAATAGAAGCAGTGATTTTCGTGCTATCCAAATGTGATACATCATTACCAACATTTTCACCTTTCATATCTTCAGTTTCAACATCTTCATTTTCATTTTCTTGTACATTTTTTTGAAATCTGAGTTGGAATTGAATGCGGGAGATATGACATAAAACCATACCCAGGTGACTGTGGTGGATATCGCATGAAACTATAGTCAGGTGTTCTATGTATACAACCTGTAAACAAACAAATTATTGTTAATTACATAGAGATACATAATAAGAGTGAAACAAACATGCATAGTATGAAACCATACCCGGGTATTTATGTGTAAAGCTTAGTTGCTGGTAGCAATAGTATGGGTAATATATATGACTTTGATCGGCAATGTTGCTTGGTCCAGGTTGGCTTGCATAGTGGTCGATGGGCCCTTGCATTTCATTTGTTTGTATCATCACTTCTTTCTTAACATATAACTCGATTACTTTCATACCAACACAAAACATTGAATCGAAATCATCGTTATCATTAACCATCATCCGTAACTCATTTACTTACTAATGAGATATGATAATCGTTTGAATTAATCTTTGTAGCTTTGTACATTGCTGTTTTCAAAATAATTACAACCCTCCCTTACTTTTGACTCTTTATGCTTTCCGCCAACATAGTTTGACTTGCTATTTTCATCGATGATTAAATCACCATCATAATGATAAATAATCAGTATGGTAGTCATAGATATAACAAACAACCTACCATAAACTAAATTGACTTGAAAAGTTCAAACATACTAACAACAAACAACCTAATAAACAACCTAATCTCTTAGGTTCCTAATTTCTTGTGGTGTTCTTATACTTTGTGTTTGGGTTGAAGGTGGTTGAGATGTTTCAACTTCAAATTCTTCATGCACCGGTCGAGTAACTTGTGAAGAACCATCCACAGCTCTCCTACGTCTTCTTTGATATGTACAAGCAAAAGCTTCAGGTGGACAAGATACATAAGGCAGTGCTCGTTCAAGCTTGTGTCTTCCAAGAGTCGACTTGATAATGTTTTTGATGCTGAAGCACTTACTTTTTACTCGATCTTCATCTCCAGGATCTTCATGCACATCATCAACTTTGTTTGAAATCATGTTCAACCCTTGAACCTAAAACAAAAGAAGCTTTGACATAAGGAAGTAATGCTACTTAAACGAGATATGAAATGAAAACTTATTTAATTATACAAAGTCACATTCCACGGGTCCTTGTGGAGCATATCTAGGCAATCTGATAGACAATTCTTTAAGAACAAATCGTTGCATGATATGCTAGCACCAACTATTGTATTCTTTAATGGTGATGATTCGTATGCGTTCAGGTTGTATGTAATCCAACCTGTGATCCCATCTAGCAACATAAGAGTTACACAAAACTTTATTCCAATTATTCGGGAATACTTACTCGGCTGCATCCGGTATATGTTGGTTAAGACCAAATTGCCTCATCGCTCTATCTAGATAATGTATGGTCGCACTTTGCAAGCAAATGAAAGGGGTTCGTGAATACCAAGTTTGTTGCCCATCCAAGAAAACTTGCGGTAAATCATGTAAAATCTCATCGTTGTATGACATCCACTCAACATTGTAATGCTCCATTACGTCCAGCTCATTGCGATAGAGTATGACATGACAACCTGGATTATCTCTCCAAAGTCTATATCACATCCATCTATAAATATTGTAACAAAATATTGTGTGAATATGGTACTAAAACATATAGTTTTCAATAGAAATTAACAATAATTTTACCTAGCCTCATACGATATTCTAACAGTGATAGTGGTACGAACATTTGAACAACCAATAGAAATACGCATTCACGATTAAACCTGCACATTATCAGTGTTAAACAAGGTCTTTAAAATATTAGTTATATTATGTAAGAAAGTGTTATACTGCGAAAATGTTAAGCAACCGGCTAAGCTGTTCGACTTACTCAGCGCTACAGCATCTAACTCCTTATACAAAGCACATAATACAGCATTGCTCCACGAATACCCAGATATTGTAGCGAGATCTTGTAGTAGATACAACCATTTGACACTGACTCGGCCCTTAATATGGTTTGGAAAAAGCCTGGATGCTATAAGAAGTAATATCACAGCTCGTGTATATTGTTCTATCGCCTCAATTGATGAATCGGAGGTAATATTCGAGCCAATTATAAGATCGTTAATCCATTTAACTTTCAATTGTCCTTTATTAACCACCGCTTCGGCGGGTGGAATCTCACCAAGCAATTGGTGATAAATATCATCTACATCAACATCACCAAAATAATTCACAACACCGCCTTCTATAAGAAGGTCAAGTAAAATAGCAACATCTTATAAAGTAATGGTTATTTCTCCAACAGAGAAATGAAACGTGCTAGTCTCGGGCCTCCATCTATCATATAAGGCCGTGAATAAGGACCTCTCAAATCTGATATATTTAATCTGTATGAAATACCATAAGCCCGCTTGTTGAAGTAAATGCCAAACTCGATGATCATCAACCATCTTCATTAAGTCTTCAAACTCTGCAAATGATCCAAACAATCGGTAGGTTTTGCACTCTATAAAACAGATAATCATAACATATAGTTAGTTCAAAATGGTAAAATTATTCAACTTTTTAGTGTGTTTAGCAAATACAAAATATTACCCTCATTAAATCTTCAAAATTCGTACGGTGCTTATCCTGTAAATATAACATGCTGCCATCTACGAGTGCGCTCTCCGATTCTGAAAGGTAATGTAAAAATAACTCAAATTAATCACATGATTTACAAGACAAGGTTGATTCAATGATAAGAATTCGATTAGGACCACCTACAACAAACTAGTTGACATTGTTCATTACGTAAACATACAAAGAAAACGTAAATTAATAACAAACTCAAAAACTTAGGTTTACAAAAATACCAAAATCAAATTGTGTTGAAGAAGATCCCGCTTTCATTGCTGTGGCTTTGTTCTAGTCGAAGAATGATGCAGAAATATGAAGATTTTTGGTGGAATTGACGAAAAAAAATCTGAAAATGGTGATTTGGAGAGTTTGGTTTTGAAAATTGGGACAGCAAGAATTGGAAAAAACAAAATAATGAAGAGAAGGGGGGCAGGAGGCTGCTGCTGCTTTTATATAGCAGTAGCTATATGCACAACTCAAAGTTGTGCATATGTGAAAAAAGAAAAGACATAAGTAAGAGTTGTGGTAACAAAATATGCACAATTTTTACTTGCGCTATATGTTTTGTTTCATAATAGACGCACCTAAGAATTGCGCTTACTCTTTCTCTCCTATACGCAACTCATAGTTGTGCAAAAACCGAGACAGTTACAAACCAGCTGAGCTGACACTGATTAGGTTGAAAGTAGCCTTGTTTGGTAATAAATTTGCAAACAAGCTTAGAATGCGAAATTGTTTCGAAAATCTATCTAATTTGAAATTTTGTCCTCCCAGGAATGTATGTCAAAATTTCTTTTTATTATTATCCACAACCGCATCCTTGTTTTTCATACAAAATTAAGCGGCACCTTAAAACCAAATAGAAAGAAGATGAACCCTTCCACCGATAACTTTCTACTGAAAGCATAATCACAAGCAATAGCCAGGACAAGTACAGTATTGATTTGCATGGTCTGTACAATGAAACAAGCATGCCTGGAAGTGAACGAAACAACAATACTGTCAAAAGTGCGAACAAACAAATTAAATACCGTATGTCCTAGCCATTTATTAGCAAAGCAACAAGGATCATTTCGCATTCATTCACCTCAAAAATACAAGGTAGCATGAGGATGTCATCATAAAATACAAATGGGATGTCAAAGATTTTCCCTTTAACCTTATTGCATATAAGGAAAGACATTATGAACATAATTTCAGTAAAGAAAACAGAGATTCCTTAGAAAATCCATGCAGATGGATCACTCGCTGCATAGCCATCCAACCATGTCTGATGAACTTTCGTAATTACATATCCACGAGGGGCTTCAGCCTGAAAATAACCATTAAAAAAACAAATCAATATTTTCAAGGTTTTTAAAAATCCCGTGAATGCATCTTCACAGGCACTGTTTCGAAGCATTTATCATTAACTATCTTTTATCGTTTTCAGGTCACGGACAATGACGTCTGAAATGAAAGAGTATAACTGTAAACCTAACTATTCAGCTGACCTTTAGAAACCTGGCTATCTTAGGGTTGTTTATGTTAAATTGTATCACATCAGTATTCTAGTATTAAGTCATCCACAGTTTAATGACCCACTGCAGGTGCTGCTGCAAAGACTAGAGATATTATTTACCTTCAATACTAGCTGTGCAGATGTCACACAGCACCATCGAACTCCGCCTACAATGAAATAAATCGACCATGTTAAATTTATGAAATTGGCTTTAATGTTATAGACTCTTGTTCTAACTTCATTCAATTCAAAATTTATAAAGACAACTTAAATTCTCTGATGATGGTTTTGATTCTTTTGAACATGTCAGTAAATTTTGGGGACGAAACAAATAAACAATGTTTTCCAAAAAAAAAAATTCTTTGCTAGTTGAAAGAATATATGCATTAGACTTTTTCCCATGTGCATTTTTATTCTAATTGCACTTTTTGAAGGCAGAGAGTATTAAATTCCATTGTCCAGTGAACACCAGTCTATTTTCAAACTGACCTCAATAATGCAATTGTAAAAAAAGCAGCATCAGATGCCCACAGAATATTTCTTTTCAGCATAAAAAAATTCAGGATTAAAACTTTATTTTTTTAATCATAAAATGACAGATAAAATTCACAAAATTACATTGGAGAACAATTCCATACAGGAATAACACACTGATAGGATATGTGATTGGTCATCTAAACAGCCGAATAACGACATAAAATTGGTAGTCAGAGTGACAATGGAAAAAAGAAAAAGAAAATGTTTGGACCCAATATCGACAAGAATAATTTAGTGCTTAAATATCATGGCAGACTTGTAACATCGAAGGCAATACAACTGTATCGTGGATTATTACTTTTGAAGACCTGAAAAATTATCAGAAAAAATAATCCATGAAAGACTCTTGTTAACATAAGCATAAAGCCAATGACACAATATCACCTTAAACCCTTTATATTTTGTAAACATATGTGTCGAAAAATTAATTAAAACTACTATTAGTCATTATTAAATCATAACCATGACTTCTCCACTTTATCCACCATTTGCGTCTGATGGTCAACAGCTTGACAAATTATCAAGACATATATTCGAAGTCGGGTTGACATACAGTAAACTTAGATTCGATCCTAAACCCCTAATTGTTGTAATTGTAAAGTTCAAGAACTGATAAAAAAGATGTACTAAGATCAAAATAATTACAGATATTGCCAATGTTATTCTAGAAAGTTCAACAACTTGTTTCAGATGGTATATATGGTGACTCGTAAGGGAATACAAACTCACCGCACAACTCCCACTTATCAAATTTCACCAGCCAAGAATTTGATGCAGTTTCCGAAGTAGATAATCTATCTATCCATACCCGAAACTGCTTCCCTTTTTTATCTCCATAGCATTTGCTAAACAAATCGATGCACTCAAGAAAAGGACGTTCAGTGTTAGAAGGATGGACAACAATTGTAGTTGGACACTGTCAACAAAATGCAGCCATTCGTTAATTTGCAATTAACTAAATCGTTGGCATTCTAAATCACACAGTACACTCCTAAATTCGTGACATTAGAACTTATCTAGCTTTGCACTGTAAATAGTATAGCAAAAAAAACTCGACTTATTAACCAAACTAACTTAAACTGTTTAATGAACATGAAGTATCTAAATAGACCTGCAAAGTTGTTAATATACTTTTTTTATTCTTTTTTCATTTTTTCAATAATAATAAAAAACCTTCCTGAGATCTTCTTAAAAGCAAACCGTTGAAATTTTTGCAGAAACATACAAGTAGATAATGGCAGGTCAAGTTTATTGTGATAAACTATTAACATGGGTTTAAGTGGGATAGAGTTCAGATGTTTATTCATTCATAGTGATTTCCTACCATGAAAGCAAGAAATGTTTCATATAATATCTCCATCAGTATAGTTTCTGATATAATTGTTGCTATTAATATGTATATGATGATCAAAATATACTTCAAAGTTCAAAATTATAGAGGATGAATGAAATACATGAGAAAAATAAGGATACTAATTATATTGTACTCACACAGATACTCTTCAGATGCTGTATAGGCATTTCTGTCTTTTCAACTTCAGCCCTAAGCCACCTTTCATAAAGCAAGTAGAGTGTAACCACTTCATGACCAGGGCTAAAATTCTCAAGCTTGTAGCAAGAGAAGTCCATAATATCTCTAGGTGAGATATTGAGACCTAGCTTAAAATGCCCAATAGCCTGAATAATGCCTGCAGCACAACGTTCAGTTGCATGAATTATCCTTGGGTTATCTTTGGCATTTTCTGCATGCCATTGCAATAGTTCTTCCTGAGCATTCTTGACCTAGCATTTCAATAAAGATATCGTTTATTTCAACTACGAAATTTTGAATGTTTCTGCAGTTTGAAAAGAGAGAACAGAACTTAGATGACAATTTTCTCAGACATTGATTTGAGAGATCTGTATACCATAACTCAAATATTAAACAAGCAAGTATAACATAGATGAATATTAGTCACGGCTTATTTCAATGAAACCGGTTTTACCTGAACTTAGCTATAAAGCCATAACACAGTGTTTACCACTAATTCAAAGCACAATAGTTTTAATTAAATAACACATGGTCCGACATTAACCATGAAATATACTTACCATGACACCATAGACATCTGGAATGCTGAACAATTCAGCATCATTTCCCGAGTCACCACAAACAAGAGTATTTAGTGGCAGTTTTCCTTCTGCCTTGAACTTGCTATGTAAATATGCAAGTGCTTGCCCTTTGCCTGCCCCTTGTGGCAAAATGTCAAGATCCATGCCCCCGCTATATATTATTTTGACATCCAACTGAGCGACATTTTAAGTTTCTTATCAGCAAATTTAAATCAAAGAAAAGTCACAAATAATTATCATTACAGGTAATCTTACACCGCGGTTCCTCAAGATTTCAGAAAGTTCTTTTGTCACTTGATGAGCATTTGCTTTGTCTACATAAAAGCTAACTTTATGAGGTCTTTGCTCCGTATCTGACTGCATGAGCGTTAAGTTGAATATATCAATACCTATACCATAGTTTTAATATGGCTTTGAGAAAGACATCGTGTAACATAATATTTATTAATCTACTGTAAATGATTACTGATTAGCCAACCATACAGCACATGGTCATAATCAGTACAAGTTTGTCTACAGAATGATGGTAAAAAATCATCATTCTCTACCCTGTGCACAACGCCCCCGCTTCGCTTGAGCATGGTCTGAGGTGGGCAAGTTGTATGCAATCTTACCATTATTTGAGAGATAGTGTCTGAAACTTGGTTGTTAGATATGCGTGAGTAAAGCTCACAGCACGCTTACACATTTACAACAAAACCGTGTTGTATATAACATAAAGTTTACTATCTGCCCATAAAGTGAGACGCCCGACTAATCAATGTTGATTAGACATCAAGCACCAAGGCATGGTAAAATAATATTCCTGGCGAATTTGCTAAACGTTTAGAAGCATGGTTAAAATTCAGTCAATGAGATGGATATCATACACCACAGTTGTTAGTTGTTAGTGGTTTACCTGCAATTTTAGTTGTGGAATCTTTGATGTTTCCTCCAAAACAATACTTTTGTCCCATCCATGATCTAGTACATGTTCCCAACCGTCATCAGGTACCATAGCTTCACCATATGTAATTTCAGTGCCTACAGACATGATAGTAATATCTGGAGTTAGCATGGGCTTCTCTTTTCTCAACTCTTTATAAAGTGTTGGTGATCTCCCAGTTGAGAAAACCAGCAGTGAATCATGGGCATATACAGATTCCCATAATGCATTGAATCGAAGCAACGAGAGGTTCTCATCATCATGATGATCCACCTGCCGTGAAGAAAAGAATGAGCAACTAAATATATAAAGGATATAATTAGAATACAGTAATATAAAACAACATACCATTGTATGGTCGAGATCAGAAACAATCATAAGACGTGCAGAACCCTTGAGTTTGTCCATTTTGCTGGAACAAAAAACAACCCTCTATTAAGTTGAAAACATGGTATCTGAATGATGAAATTCAAGAAGTAGAAGCTAAAGAGAATCAGGATGTTTGGAAACAACTTGTCAAAAATGACTAAAGCACAACTTACTGCCTTAGCAAAGTTAGGAATTAAAGCATGTTCAGTAACAGTTTGAATAGCTTATAAGCAACTTATCGAAATATTTGAAATTGTAAGCAAAAATTTATTGCTTCTCAAAGTGATTAAGCTTGAAAGTTAAAATAGGTAAGTTGTTATCAACCCTTATTCAAAGCGGTTGATTTAATAGTTTTTTTTCATATTTTTTTAAGTAAAACTAAAAAACGTACACACACACCCATGCTTTTAAAAACAACTTGTTGATTTTCACTGTCATTGAAGGTTGTGAAAACAGGAGTTGAATAGGCACATGGTAATTTACCTTTACTAATAAAAACAAAAGAAAAATCAGCTTATATAAACCGAAATTACCCAAAAAAAATATGCACGTTATCAAACATGCGCATCAACATATAAACAATGTGCTTAACAAGTTTATTCGCTAAGTGAATTAGCATTAAGTGACTAAAAAGAATAATAAAAAAGAATAATAACTTACCATACGTAACTTAAAATTCAAAAGTGGAACAAATAAGCTACTTATCAGCTTCAACATGTTGAAAACTAGTAAAAATGCTCTATTCCTGACAGCATTAACAACATTCTCACTTACACCGAAGATCAACAATCAACATAGGAAGCATCAAATTTTAATCCACCAAAATGTTAATTTCGTAAACCTAAATAAATCTTCAAGTAATCCTTCCACTGCATTAAAATAAAATAAAAAGAAAAGAAAAGAAAAACTTTACTACTTAGACCATCCCAAACCATCTTGGATTGAAGAAATGGCGACCTACCGATTCCCAAATTGAAGTTGCCGATGGAACCTGAAATTGAGAAGCAAATTAATCCCGTATTTGGCGATTGTCGGGTCCTATTTGAGGGAAACTGCTGATTTGGAGACTGATATTCAGTTATTCTTCAATTTGGGCTTTTCAAGATCAATGGCAGAGGAGGGAACCAAGGAGATAAGAGTTTGGTGGCTTTGAATTAATGGGCCGAAATTTTCTTTCTTATTTATTTATTGCTTTGTATATTGGGTTAGGCCAAGCAATTATTATTATTATATTGATGATTATTATTTCTCGTTTTTTATGTTCTTTCTTTCCTTCTGTTTCCTATTTATGTTTTTGGCAATTTTTTGTTTCTTCGCGTTTTTCCTTTTTCAATTAATTCTTTTTGAAATTTGTTAAACAATGGAAGATAAGATTTTAAACCATAATGATAAAATCATGTGATAGAACAAAAAAGTGATCATAATATATAGAAATATAAAAGATTAGAACGATCATCATCTTTTTTTCCTTTTTTAATTTTAATGGTGTCCTCCCCATTTGATCTTTCCAGCCCATTAACCACTCCTTCCTTAATTCCTACGGCTCCGAACCTAAACTTATCTCTAATCCCTTCCGTTTCTCCTGACTCTCCCCCGACCCCCTACCCCCCCCGGTCCAACCTCTACCCTCTTTCTCCTCCCCTCCTATTCCTCCTCCAATTCACACTTCTTCTCTTATTCCTCTTGTTCCTACCTCTGTCCTTCCCTCTTCTTCTCAGTTTGCTTCTGTTGGTGCTTCTCTATCCAATCCTTCTTTGCCACTCTGGACAAGCTTATTCAAAGAGAAACCTAAAAATGCCGGTCGTTACCTTCCTATCAATTTTGTATTGAACTATGTGGGTCTACCTCTATCTCCTCTCAAAGAAGTAGTTGATGAAGGCATTAAATCATAGTCTGAATTCTTAGTTGGCTTCTTCCATGGTGGAACTGTAAATTACATAGCAGTTACATCTCATCTAGCAAAAGTTTGGAAGTTAAAGGCAGCATATGAAGTTTTCTCTGATGGTTGGTGATTCTTTTTTAAGTTTGCTAATAATGAGGACAAGGAAAAAATATTAACATCAGATCCTTTCTTAATTCGTGGCTAAAATGATGATTGTAACTTCCTGGAACCCTCGTTTTGAAAATCCTAAATTCCAAATTAAAACTGTTCCTGCATGGGTTCACCTATATAACATTCCTCTACTCACTTGGACATTATTGAGTATAAATTGGTTGGCTTGTCATATTGACTCCCTGATTTGCTTTGATGAAAATACAAAAAAGATGAAGCGATTCAAATAAGCTAAGTGTTTGATAGAGATATCCCCAGATAAAATGTTACCAGATATCATAAAAGTTGAAGGAGAAAACAGTCATAATGTATATGTTGAGTATTCTTAGAAGCCTTTGATATGTTCTGCTTGTAAAAGTTTTGGGCATGTGAATGTTAATTGTAGTAAATATGTATATAAGTTGTGGCATGTGATGCAAACAAAAAAGGTGAAGGAGAATTTGCAATCCATGATGGTACAAATAAGTTGGTGCACTAGGACTACATAGTTAGACAACACACGAATGCAAATTTCAAAAAGAAACAAAGCACTGGTTTTAACTAAGCAGCAAATAATAAGAAAGAATGGAAAAAAATTGCACATAGAAAACAACTTTGATCCCAAATCTGGTCCTTCTGATCCACCTATTTCTGTTTCTGATCCTATAAGCATTTCAAAAGTCCCTTCTTATGATATAGAAAGTGAATGTGTTGATACTTCAAATAAGTTTGCTGCTTTAGAAACTTTGGTGGAAGGTGAAATTGAGGCTTCTGAAACTTTATCGAAAGTTCAATCCATTATTCATCCTCAAATAAGTCATCTATCCTCAGATCTTGAAAATGTCCAATCTACAACAAACATGAATGATTGTTCATCTCTTAATCAAACCAAAAATCTCCTTCAAAATAAACTTCCTCCTCTTCTTCCATTGCCAAACTCAAAATCCCCTTCCTCAAACATGCACACTGTTGTGCATGTCACTCCTCATGCAACCAATCAAGACACAAACTTATATAACAAGTCTGATTCTCAAATTCCTTCAAATCTATCCCCCTCTCAACAATCACTCACCTCTTCGTCTTCCTATCATTCTCTTTATCCTTCTAAGCACATTTTGGATTCTATCCCCGATCTTACTTCCCCTCTTACTTCAATCACTATGAGTGATGCTCTAGATACATCCTTATCAGCAAGTAAGGAAAAAAGGAAAAAGCAAGAAACAAATCAACTCAAAAAATCAAGGTGCAAATGAAAACAATGATCTAGGCATAAAATACTCAATTGATTGGATTGCTATCGAATAGCAAGAAAAGCCATCAATAACTCAAGATAGGGTGGTTACTAAGCAATCTACCAATAAACAAAATCCAAATGTTAGACAACATTTGTAGCTGGAATGTTAGAGGAGCCCACAAACTAGGCAAACAATTAGAAATCAAGAATTTGATCTCCTCAAATCATATTCAATTAATGTCAATATGTGGAACAAAACTTAATCATGGAAAAAGCATGTTTGCTACTAAAACTGTTGCTCCTACATGGGCTTTCATTCATAATCTATCTCAAGCACCATATGGTAGAATTCTCATTCTTTCCAACCCTGCTATATATCTCATATCTCCCTTAATGGTTCATAAACAACTCATCCACTCCAAATGTTTGAATATTCCTTCTGGCTCTCATTTTCTTCTCACTTCTGTTTATGCAGAAAATAACTCTGCCTCTAGGCAACAAATGTTAGACATTATTCCCTCCTTACAATTTTCTTCAATTCCTTGGATTTGCCTAGGAGATTGAAACTGCATGATGCAACATGATGACAAACAAGGTGGGGTCCTTCTCTCCATAAATTCAACCACTCCATTAAACCATTCCATATGTTCCCCAAATCTATATCCTTCTCCTTTCACTAGTTCAAATTTCACTTGGAATAATAATAGTAGAACTGGAAAACTACCCTGGTGCAAACTTGATAGGGCATTCTACAATCTTTCTGCAGTTTATATTTGGCCTTCCTTATTCACACAAACCCCTCCTCCTTCCTTATCTGATCACTACCTCCTAATAATTAAATGGGATCATGACACCATTAGAAGTAATTCCTCTTCTTCTTTTTTTAATGACTGGACAAATTTTCCTGAATTCTCTCAAATTCTCGCCGACTCTTAGAAAATTGATATTTATGGCAACCCTATGTATGCCTTGCAAGGCAAACTTAAGGAACTCGGAAGGAATTTGAAGGTACGATCTACAAATAAATTTGGGAATGGTACAAAACAATCTACTGCAATAAGGAACAAGCTCTTAGCTACTTAACTAGCTATGACTCCTCGGTCTCAAAGTTCTGTATTAGCTGCCGAAGCCCACTCCCTCTTTATCAGCGTGGAACAAACACTATTATCAGAATTCAAGATGTTGAGGCAGAAATACATAGAAAAATTGGATAATCATGGTAATAAAAACAATGTAGTATTTCATGCTACATTGAAAATAAAAATCCTAATAGGAATATCCATTCAATTCTGGATAGGTCATGTAACATTGTTTCTAATCCTCTTGATATTAGTAATGCTTTTCTGGACTACTTTCAACCTACTCTAGCTGATCAAAATCCTATGGAACCTGTTTTCTCTCTTCTCCATGAAATTACTCTGCGTGCTATTTCCAATGCTTTGTCCCGAGATCTTATAATGGAAGTTACTTCTGTTGAGATTAAACAAGCAATATTCAATATGGATCCTACCAGTTTACCTAGGTACGATGGGTATAATGCCCATTTCTTCTAGTTTGCATGGGATATCATTAACCCTGACCTAATAAACGCTATCAAAAATTATTTCAAGAATAATAAAATGGCTATAGGAATTAATTCAACAAAACTAGCTATTGTTCCAAAGATTGATAGCCCTAAAAAGGTCACTCAATTCAAACCTATTACTTGCTGCACTATTATATACAAGTGTATTGCTAAGATATTAGCTGCTAGAACGAAGATTGCTCAATTTAGCATCATCTCTCTCAATTAAAATGCTTTTTTTCCTGGTAGATCCATCTCTGACAATATAATACTCACTCGAGAACTTTTGAGAGGTTATGGTAGGAAGAATATCTCCCATAGATGTGCTTTCAAACTGGATATTCAGAAGGCTTTTAATTCTATTCAATGGTCCTCTATAATGGTTATACTCCACAAAATGAATTTTCCATATCTTTTCCTTGCTTGGATGTAACATCCCCCACTTGGAGGCCCAAAACTAATGGCTACGGATGCTGCAGTCATCCATAGTTATTAATCCTCGGCGACCAAATACGGTAATGTTAGATACATTGATATAATAGAAACACATGGATATGGAAAAAATTTAAAATTTTCAAACAACTTTCACATTCCATTTCAAAACATTTCAAGTTCATTACATAATCCCAACACAAGAACCACGTTTAGATAAAATATAATTATTACAACATACACCAAGAGCGACATATGAAGACGCCCCCTTGGATGATCAGAGTATATATAGGCAATTAAACAACTTTGCCTTTATAGTACAAACAACACAGCGGAATCAAAAATAGAAAAGAACTCTAAATAAGCTTATTCGTCTAAAGAGGTACCTAAAAACCTCAACTCTCAAACTACTCAAAATCAATTGAGCACCCGAGAGTTTAAGGGGAAAACATAAACTTCGAGTCAGACATAAAGCTGGTATGAATAATAATAATTTACCATCTCAAACAATTTAGATATCTAGTGAGACCACGCCGCTTGGCGAAACAGGTTTTCCCCTCACTAGTATCTTATTCAAAACTTTATAAAACCATTTACTGTGCTCCTGCATCCACAATGGTGAAAACATAGCAATTCAAAATATTATGATGATATGCAAACAAGTAAATCAATTCTAGATTACCCATCCCCATTCATTTGACTATCTGTCTCAAGTATAGTTTCTAGGGTCACCATTAACCAATTAGTTTTCATGGGCTTATTAATAACCTATTTAATACTCATGGGCTCCCTATCTGATTTCATAGTTTTCATGGGATCACTAAGAACATATTGGCCCCTACCAATAACTTCATTGTTTCATGGGTTCTCCTTGAACCTATTGGTATCTCCAATAACTTCCCTTTTATCTTAGTTTTCATGGGTTGACTAGGAACTTATTGACTTCTGTCAATAACTTAATCCGGATATAGTTTTCATGGATTCACTACAAAACTATTGGCCCCTGCCAATAACTCTTTCTAATTATAGTTTTCATGGGTTTACTATGAACCTATTGGCCCCTGCCAATAACTTTTCCTAAATATAGTTTTCATGGGTTTACTATGAACCTATCTATCTGACAACTTCAATATTTAGGCATCCTACATTCTGGTCTATCTGACCTCCTGGATGCAATTCTATTCATTTAGGAGTTACTTAGTTTATATTCACTGTTGGGTCAACCTGCATTGTTATTCTACCCTTACTCCCCAAAAATCAGTTGTGGGTCCATTACATAGTGAATACATTTATAGAAGAAGCATATACAAAAAAAAACCAACATCTTTGGTTTAATATCTTTGCAATCATTTCCCCATGGAAATTTGGTTAATCCCTTTAACCCATTATTTATATCAAAGCTAGCTTCTTCAAAAACTCCAATTCAAAAGCATTTAAAAACTCTTTTATAATGCCATGGTTTTCCTTAAAAATTGAGATTGGGTTCTTTGTTTTGAAAACTAAGGCATTCGAAACCTTTAATCTTTACTTTTGAAACTATTGGAAAATTCCTTTCGAAAGCATTCAAATCTTCTTTTCAAAACTCTGGGCACTTGCCTTTCAAAACACTTTAAA